>CM073769.1:136842416-137519082 GCA_037158775.1 Hetaerina titia
CCAGTTCAAAGAATAATTTCTTCATTTAAATTATCTCAATAGTTCTAAAATTATCACACTATTTAAATATTTCTTTGATTGGCTCATTGAACGTCATCCATTCAGTAGCTTAAATCAACTACCTGAAAATTTTAAAACTATGCAAAGAAGTATACTTCTAACTGGAGGACTCAATGCCCTGATTCGCGGCTTTGCAATAATGCGTAACTTGGATTTTGGAGACCGGAATTTAAAGTTGGCAAAACACTGCAAATATTTTTAACCAAAGGAATTATGATACATAAACTAATTATTCTTTTCTAAAGGACCTCTCACATTTCTCTTCGAATTTTTAAATCTATTTAAGGGTAGATTTTGCTGGTTACTAATAACATAAAATTTCATAAATCCCAATCACTTTTCTCGCAGTTATTCAAAGACTGGTAAACTTCTCGCAACCCCCTTCCTCTCCCCCACCCTAGCACATAAGGGTTGCATGAACATTTTTCCCACCGTAGCCAGAAACTGTAAAATTACGACTGAATGCATTTGACTTCACTCCCATCGAACGCAAGAACGCTATAAAAATAAAATGTCTAAAATACAGTGAAGTTATGACAACGGTTTTACACAATTTGAATTTATCAACAATACTTTTTCAAATGTATCAAATTAAAACTTTACGGAATTTTAATTAGGAAAACGAATAAAATCTTTGAGTAAGTATATACTATTTCATCACCAATTGCGTGTTAACACAATAATTATAAGGTAATCTACCGGTTATACCGGTATACCGGTTATACCGGTAATCTACCGGCTTTTGGATGGACAAAACTACCAAATAAATATTTTGTTTCTCCTAACAAAACACACCCCAGCAACCTACTCTACATCAGGTCCCTCTTCATCTCTGTGTACTTCTTTCCTTCCTTCATTCCGTCCAACATCCCTATCCTGTTCCTGTCCTTTCCTCGCTTGCCCAACAGTCTCCCCTCTATTACCTTTTTCAACATCCCGCTACCGCTAAATATGCCTTTAATCCATTTTTACTGCCTCCATAAAATTTCTCCCAACAAACCCCTCTCCTCGCCCACCATCTCCAGTGCTTCCTCATTTGTTTTCCTTTCGGTCCATTTCACCTTCTCCATTCTTCTCCGCACCCACACTTCAAAATCCTCCGATCTACGTCTATCCTCCTGCTTCAGTGACCACGTTTCCGCGCCGTAACTACGCTAACGCTACGCTCCATATCAAAGTTTTGATGAGTCTTTTCTTAACCTCCCTACTCAACGTCCCCGTCATCAACTCCCTCCTCCTTGAGAAAGCCTCCTTGCCTAGCGCAATTCTTCTCCTTACCACCCTACTACTTTGACCGTGTTGGTCCAAAACACTTCCGAGATACGTAGACTGTTCTACCTCCTCTATTTTTTTCCCTGCTTTTCAATGTTTAACTTAGCCTTTTTCTTTCTGTAAAATCTGTTAGCACAATATCTTAAAAAATATAATCCTGAACCCGCGGTAAAGATATTATAAAAACGGTGACAATTAAGTGGGAATTTAAATAAAACTAGTCATAATATCTCAAACTTATTTGGGTCAATCAAATCATTAACTCTGGCCCCATGTAAAGATTGGCCAATCGTCCGGCGAACAATTCTCCCCCCCCCACCTTTCTCATTGTTTCCTGCACGTGGGTTATCGGGGAGCCACGCCGCGGACTAAGGCGAGGAGTGGGAGCCGGCAGGAGCGGGCGCTCGCTCCATCGGGTGTGGCCTAAACCGCGACGACGACGATGTGCAGAGAAAGGGGGGGGGGGTGCGTATTTAAAAATACCGAGAGGGGGGGACGATTGTCACGCCAGAAGGTTTCGAGCGGACGGAATGGAGATTCGTCCTCCCCCCCCCCGCTCCCCGTTTTAATTCCTCCTCTCGACCCCCCACCGCACCCTCCCCCATCCCGGATGGAATGTCAATCGAGGAGGTACCCTAGGGTGGGAAAGAATTGCGCAACAACGGATTTTTGATGCCGCGATAGGAAACCAGTGTAATATCGACTCCACCTCCGTATGTCGTCGTAGACACGGAGGGAGGGAGTCGATATTTTCGACGGCCATGTTCAAGGTGATGTTGTGAATGCTATCATTCATGTCCATTCGACATCATTTTGGATGTTGGCAAGCGTTTGAATAACGTTGGGACGAGTTTATTTTCTCATTTCGTCGAATTAATGTCATCGGCGAAGGATTTGGACGGTTGGTACAAACACTTATAGCACATGGGTTCGGAAACGTGGTCGTTGTGGGTGTGGAGGTATTCGTAGTATATTTGTGTTACCCGTTCGTAGAGCAATTAATACATAAATCAATGATAAAAATTATCAGAAAAGCTTAAGTCATAAACATTCATTTGATTACTGGGGACTCATTTTTAAGCTTTAAAACTTCATAATTATGAACCTCGACGTCAGTATCACTGGCACCGATATCGCCAGGTCGACGTTCAAGATGATGATGACATCCATTCCACATACGTATCGGGGTAGTGCATATCTTGAATGCCGAAAGTATGCTATGAAACGTATGACTACAAAATTTTCTCACCTAAGTAATTTAGTATAAATCTCATATTATCATTAATATAGTCCTGGGACTTTTTTTTCTTTCCATCATGCGCCTATCGAGAAATTCTTATATATTTCTCGAACTCGTTTACTATCATAAATAAAACCAGTAGAGTTTTAAAAATATGAATTGTTGTATACCATTAAATGATTTTGGCCGTAGATTATGAATTAACTACCGTTAAATAATAATGTTTATTGTGTTGTTGATTACGAATTAAAAAAAGATAAACATGTGCAACCAGTATAAGTCTTTAAAATATCTAACACGCAAAAATTAAAAACAAAACACTCTCATCGTCATGTCGCATGACAAGAATTAAACTGGAATGAGAGACATTCAGAATATAGACTCATAGGCATAAATATTTATCAAAGAAAGCATACTCTTAACATGAGTATTAACAAAATCAACTCCTCTCAAAGTTCATGCGATCATGCTGAAATCCAAGAAGAATGCAACACAATAACTGGATCATCCAAAGGCCTCTGATCCGCACAAATAGTCCGTACTTTCTTCAAATATTACTTGAATCTGAGACGTCATTCTCTCTTTCCGAGAGATTGAAATTCACCAATTCAAAAGGGATAAATTATAAAGTTTACTCTCATAAATTTAGGGATGAAAAAAATATATTTAACTTTGGCATTTCGTTGTAATTAACAAATTCTCATTCAATTTTCGAGAGCAAGGTCATTTCAAGATGGTCCCTTAGGATTAGTCATTTGAGTCTTTCAAAATTTTACAGGTTGCCTCACAAAAGAGTAGTATTATAAAATACAAGGTTTTCACATAAGTAAAGAGTTCAAATTATTACTTCCAACAATAATTCACTCACATCGCGCGAGCTGCTCCGGAAAACCCCGAGGAAAAGTAAATTATCTAGAGATCAGAAATATTGAGGATCTATAGCAAAATAGTAATAATTCTGGACGATGGTTTGACTAAGATTTCAAAATAAGCCAGCATTCCTCTAGCTTTCAATCGTCACTTTACTATGTGAGCGAGTTTAGGAGTATAGGTTCTCTGGAGGTATGCAAGTACTAAAATCGTGAAGAAAAATCAATTTTGCACTATTTAGATATTTAAAAAAATCCGGATTATTATAAATGCACACGTTTATGTAGCGTAATGTAATAGTTGAGAGTGCCGTATGTATGATAATTTTTACAATTATTGAGGATTATCAGTTAAAGTTATTATAATTCAAATGGCATCTCAAATTAGCAATAAAGGAAATCTTTCGAGTGACGTAGGAAACATTCTCCTTAATATCATTCAATAGTGCCCTATGGGTAGTTACTAATATACTTCACGAAATCAATGAAGTATATGTATATATATATATACTACAAATAAAGCAGAGGGATTCTCAATTAATGATGAAAGTTCTCAATGCTACCATGAGTAACCTCATGGTAAAATTGATGCGAATATCGGCTTCCAAAAGCGTAGATCCTGATAGGCACAACTTGCGCTCTTTGATCATGATATTCTTATGGAAGAGAGCAATTTTCCAATGGACGCGGTTTTTCGAGATTTTCAGAAAGCTTTCGACAATTAGATAAATATATCTGGTATTGGATTAATGGCTTTCTGAATGGTCGGGTACAAAGAGTAGTTATAGATGGAGTTAGCTCAAATGCAGTAAAAGTTACTTCAGATGTTCCTCAGGGAAGTGTTATCGGAACTCTCTTAGTCCTACTTTACGTTAACGACATTTACTCCGTAGTCACTAGTAAGATACGTTTATTTGCCGACGTTGCAGTGGTTTACAAAGATATCCGTAATCCTGAGGACACAACAACTTTATCATATGACCGTAACGCTATACACCGCCGGTGCGACACTTGAAAATTAGAATAAAATATTAAACGTGGGTAATGATGATTTTTTTTGGAAAAATAGGAATTCCCTCCCGAACGCCTACTACATCGGAAACTCCAGAATGAAATGTGTAGACTCAATTAAATACCAAGGCGTTACCCTCACTCACAAACTTTCCTGGGTGAAACACATACGGGGAATATGTGGACAAGCTAGCAAACAATTAGGATTTATTAGAAGAGTACTAGTAATTGTGATGAAAAGGTCAAAGAGAAATGTTATCTGTCCCTGATTAGATCTCATTTAGAAAATGCTGCTTGTATGTGTCCCCTGCCACACACCTTTTTGGTGGCTCGCAGGGTATTTATGTAGATGCAGACATGCCAACTTTCAAAAATGAAAAATCGGGAGGACATGCCAACTTTCAAAAATGAAAAATCGGGAGATTTTTAGAAGTGTATCACGAAGTAATCACTTTTAATTACCACAATATTTGCATGGCACCTTAATCCCTTTATGACACTTTGCCAATTTTTAATGAATGTCACACTTTATTAACATGTTAAGCTAAGTACACAATTTGAACAGTTCATCAAGAACGTAAGAAGGAAAAATCGGGAGTCTCCCGCATAAATCGGGAGAGTTGGCATGTCTGTAGATGTATGTGGGATCCTCAAGCAGTTGGATTGATTACCGAATTGCATCACGTGCAGCGTAGAAGAGCTAGATTTGTAAAACGTTGTTAAGGCAAACTGAGTAGCGTATCCAAAATATTAAAGGAGTTCGGCTAGTAATCACTCACGGAATGAAGGTTAAATTACAGATTAAATCTCTTGCATAAATTGTGCGTCTCTTTGGCAGTGATGTTGAAAAGGTATTATTACCCCCATCGTACTACGGTAGGAGAGATCATGTTAATAAAATTAGAGAGATTAGGTGTAGAACAGATTGATTTAAGATGCCATTTTTTCCACGAATGATAAGGGATCAGAATAACATTGTCCGACCGCATTAGGATCATATTCGTGTCAAAATTAGTCTGGTTTGCATTCATCCCCTGACACAGACCCTAGTGGTGGCTTGCAGAGTACTAAAAAAATACAAAATACAGCCGCAATGAACCAATTCCGGGTAGGAGAAATATACAGAAAGCTGGCTCACCAGGCAATAGGTTTCGAGGAACATAGGCGAATGCAATGCAACACGCGTTCTACAGAGACCCAAAACACATTTTAGACAGTGCTCTTAAAAATTTAAATGCAGTAAAAATAATACATGCAAAAGAAGAACATTAACGCATACGGGGAAAATTCGACAAGCAATAAGCAAAATAAAGTTAAGCAGTTTTGATTTGTTTTTCCTACATCATTTTGATTTTACATCTATGCCACAGTACATTTTCTTGATTATATTATACACAATTTTAAATCAAAACAACTACTCAATTGAGTGCAATTAACTTGAGATAAATGAGAGTCCTGCAATTTATGCAAAAAACTGAGATATATTTTTATATGGAAGTGTAAGATCCGGCGATATTAGTGGTTTATTTCCGCCGGCATTAAGTATTTTTTTTAAACAAAAGCTCATTCAAGAATCTACGGAAAGGTGTCGATTTTTTTCACAAGGAAAGATGCATCAAAGAACGACACCGACGAAACAAGTAAATCTGAGAGCAAGTGTTAGCGTTAATTTTGATGATTTTTCTTCTGAATTATGTAATGGCCGCATACCCCACTATTATCGCAGAATTCTATAAGACATCCTGAAAAAGACAAACACTGAATCACAACACAAACAACGGAGCCATTGAACGAGCCGCCACGAGTGTGCCGCTCTCGGCGCTTGCTGCTTTGCCTTGGGGAATACTAAGGCTATAACACTACACTGCGTGAAAAAACGACCAACTCATTTACGAGAATCCATGCAGAAGACATTACGAGAAGATTGATGTCAGTTACGTTGCTATGGAAGGAAACCGAAAGTTATTTAATGAAGAAAATGATCGGCAATAGAATAAAATTGTCATTAGAAGGGGCAATAATATTCATGCAATGGAGAGAAGTAGAGCAGGTGGTGTATTAGAAGGGTAGAGGAAATGTTCGGGAACCGGCGTCAGCTGCAGTGCTGTGCCGCTTGAAGGAGAAATCTGATGCGTCTCATTGTACATTTGAAAGGCACCTCGTCCAAATAAATACTTCCACTTTTCGCAGTACTTTTCAAAAATGATCAGATCAAAACTCGCGTGCCATCATATTAGATATTTCCTTTTTTTTAGTCAATGCGTAGTCACTAAAAGTTCGACGAGAGTAGAATGGATTCTTGAAACATATTTTGTAAAAGAAATTTTGAAATGTAGTTGATATACTTTCAATGATAAAAATTAATTTAGATACTTCACACCAAAACAGATGACAATTCAGCCGCTAGTAACACCTGGAAATCATTTCTTTTACCTGTACGCTTTAATCATTCAGGACCTACGGGTAGGTTCATCGCGTACAAAACGAAACATAAAATTTAAAAGGACTAAAAAGCTTACTTGTTTTAAAGTAGCAAAAGATAAAAGAAAGGGGATCGGGATGGTGCGGTGACTAACGTACATGCTTCCCACCTTGAGGTCCCGGGTTCAAATCCTGGAGGCAACAAATATTTTTTAATGGTATCCCGATCCATACCAGGTGCTTTGTGGAGAGAACTTCGAGTGAGTACGACGTCCATCGGGTGGGACGTTAAACTGCGGACCCCTTGGCGCCTTTCGACAAGAGTAGACTAATGCCGACGCCGGGTTTCTCTCCACACTTCCTTTGCCATCCATCCCTAATGGCGCAAATGACCTCAGCTTTCGGTTGCCACCCCTTAAAACTACTACTATAAAACAAATTTTCACTTAAGCTAAGGACTAATAATTTCAAGACAAAGCAATCCGGAAACACCATCAACAAAAATGTTCTTCCCACAAAACCCTGTAGGTGGTCAAGTATCATGAACTGGCGGTAGCTAAAAGGGGCACACGGTACGACGGGCGATGGCTTTCGGGAGTGCACAGTTTGTATTCCAAAAGAAAAACCCAACCCAGGACCGATATTAGAAAATAAATTCATGTTAGAGGGAGGGGGGAGGGCTTTGTACTAAATAGAAACGGGAGGAAAGTTCGTTGGAGGATGGTATGGATTTGGGAGGAAATGAGGAAGTCGCCCCCTTTCACGTGGAGGGTGAATTGAGATCCCCTCCCCATTTCCCCCCCCCCACACATGGGGCATCCCAGTCCGAGCGCACACGCACTTGCACGGTGGGAGGTAATGGGCACCGAGCGTCCCGCTTTGGCCGCCTTTCCCCCCAGTTATTTTCTGAAGACGGATATGCTGCCACCTACCGAGAGGCACGGGAAAGCGCCGCGAGAACTTTGCCAACCACATAGCTAGAAATGTGACGAGAGATCGTGATAGTCGGGTGCCAGGAGAATATAAATACCAATATGTATATAGGTCAAGCAGAATTAATCTCTCCGTTGAAGTGCGACTTCAAAGTTCTTGCTTCAAGGAAATGAACGATGGACACAAACAAAGAGGGAGGGGAGGGGGGGCGTTGCATTTCTGATTCGGCGACCAACGAGTGACGCGCGTTAGACTTGAATTTAGACTGACTGACGGCAGTCTAAATTCAATTCTATTTCAATGCTGCACACATATCATCAATGTTTGACGGTAAACGTTTTTTAAACGCGAAAATTCTTAATTTCGAATTAAGTTTTACGCTAGCCAAACTTCCTATGCGTATTTGATAGATTTCTTCAGTTGGCTAGCGTAAATCTATCAAATATACCTCGGAGGATACCAATTTTAAAGTTTCTCTCCATCAGTGTGTGCTTAACTGTGCTATTTCCTCTGGCATAAGTCACGTGTGTAGATGCGCGTCACTCTTCGGAAGAAATAGGCTAAGTGCATCGCAGATGTTGAGCCGGAGCGAGTTGTCCGAAGGGGTGAAGGCCGTGGTCATTACGGTGACGACAGAGGGCGCGACTCGACAACTTCCAACACAGCAACCACACTAAACACGGGAGGGCTATGCCCACGGTGCCACTCTGACCGACCTGACATTGCCCGGTGGACATTTTACTTGATGGAAAATCAGTGGCTGGTAGATTCGAATACCAACTCCTGCATAAGATGCCGTGTTGTGACATAACGGTTTCCCTTATTCTGTACGCAATCCACTCCAACGAAGGATTAGTCCAAGTCCAGCCCCTGCCGTTTACTTAACCAATGGAATCTGGGAAATGGAAGTCGAGGGAAGTTGGTAATGGAGCGCGCGTGTCTACTCTCAACTTGCAGCAGATATGAAAGTTACCCAATCGACTTCGCAGTTGTGATCAATTAAGTCAAGACAGATAATGGCATCAAAAAGGAATAATGTGCCAGGGAAAATTCACCGTCAGGCATTTAACACTTCGGCTGACCAGGTTACTTCTAAAAACGGAGATATGGCACATTTTTAAATTTGGATAAATGATAAACATGCTGGGACAAAACAATTGTATATTTTTTTACCTTTAAGAAGCGATGCAAGGTGAAAGTCAAACTTGGAAGTTCCCATGAGTGCATATCATAACATAAAGAATAGTAACACAAATGGAAAACAATACACAAATGGAAAATCAAATTAGAAAAAAACATCGAAAAACAATTTTAATACCAATTTGCTATTCTTCCACCATTTTTCTTACGCTTCAACTTCGGGAACGTTTGGGAATGCATTATTCAAGCTTTTTTTCGCCCATACGTTACAGTCGAGAAGGAAGTTGAAATATTGGCTGTGCCCTAAAATGGGAGAACATCGCAATCTGAACGTGTGTCTGCGCAAATGAATATTCCGTCCGTGTAATAAACTATTCGGCCGCATCCGATCCAATAGCAATGTCACTTTCTACAGACCCCGCGCCAAATTCATGGCCGAAAATCTCAGCCTGTCTAGAAAAAGGCAGGAAAATACTGAATCACTGAGTGGAAGAAACGGCTACGATTACTAACGTAGCATACTCTCAGTGATACGTATATTACGAGGGTCATCCGGAAAGTAGTACCCGTTCGTGAAATAAAGACACAAAAGTAAATATTAACAAACATAAAAAATTTTATTTGAAAGAGGATACTTTAAACTACTTCTCAACATAATCTCCAAGCAAATTAAGGCATTTGTCATAACGTGTGACAAGTTTCTGTATTCCTGCTGCATAGTCCTTCGCCGCCAGCTCATTGAGATACAGGGTCACTCCTTCTTTAAGTTCTTCATCGCTGTCAAATCTTTTTCCTGCCAAAAAGTCTTTAAGCTTTGTAAAGAGATGAAAATCTGAAGGGGCCAAGTCCGGGCTATACGGTGGATGGTCGAAAGTTTCCCATTTGAATTGCTGCAAAAGTTTTTGTGTTATCCCAGCTGCATGAGGCCTGGCATTGTCATGAACGAGAATGACACCAGTAGACAATAGACCTCGCCGCCGATTTTGTATTGCCCGCCGTAATTTCTTTAATGTTTCACAATACGCATTGGCATTAATAGTGTCTCCACGGGCCATAAAATCAATAAGCAATACACCTCGTCGATCCCAGAAAATGGTTGCCATGAGTTTCCTGGTGGACAGAACTGTCTTGAATTTTTTTGGTTTGTTTGGTGAATGAGCATGATGCCACTCCATTGACTGTCGTTTACTCTCAGGTGATGCATAACAAACCCATGTTTCGTCACCAGTAATTATGCGAGTCAAGAAAGAGTCTCCTTCATCAGAAGAACGTCCCAAAAACGTCAGTGCTGCAGCCATACGCTTGGTTTTGTGCTCATCTGTAAGCATGCGAGGGACCCATCTTGCACAAATTTTTGCATAATGCAGATGGTGTTTAACAATTTCATGAACAATTGTTCGAGAAACATTGGGAAAATGCTCACAGATGTCATCAATTGTGACGCGCCGATCGTTCCTCACGAATTCGTCAACTGAGCTCACCAGTTGGTCTCTAATGACAGACGGTCTCCCCGAACGCTCATCGTCGTGTGTGTTCCCCCTCCCCATGTTGAAGTTGCGACACCACCGCCGAACAGACGACTCGTCCATTACATTGTCTCCATACACCTCCTTTAATTGGCGATGAATATCACATGGGCGAACGTTTCTTGCATTGAAGAATTTAATCACTGCCCTCACTTCACAACTGGCGGCGTTCTCAATTTTTTTAAACATTGTAAACAATCACAGAAACAACACAGGCAATGCTAGCGTCACGCAACTTGGCTCAGAGAAGGCAGACAAGCCACTGAAGCTATCTGACCTCGTCCAGCGGCTACTCGCGTCGTCAGCACTTCATGCGGCACGAACGGGTACTACTTTCCGGATGACCCTCGTACATCACGTTCACGAGTGTGTATGGAACACGCCCAGATGGCACATATATGTAGTTCAAGTGCACATCTTTGAAAGTTGAGCTCATAGGGTTTGACTGATGTTGGCGTATAACAATCAAGAGTATTGGATAAACTTAATCTTATAAAATTATTCCCAGCGAAAATATCGAATTTGTACAATTACTAACCCCGAAATTTAGTTATTTTGCGTTGGTTAACTACCATCCTTATATGAGAAGAACTTTTTGCAGCATTCAGAAATACTTTTGTTCATAATTCAAAATTTAACAGTCCATCAAACATACATTTTTAAATCAGACTCCAAGAGTTCATTTATCAGACATAAGGCGACATCAGCCATCGATTTAACTCCAAGTAAATTCGATTTACTCTATGGTTTGTGGTTACATTGGCCATTCTCTTAAGCCAGAGCACGCTGTCCTACAGCTTAGGAGTCGAAATCGGTCCTCCATTGGGTTGCAGTCAAGCAGGGTCTGGATCCCGGAGACAGCAGATATTGTTCAGTGGTGTCCCGTTCCCTACTTAAGGTGCTTTGTGGAGGACACTTTGTGGAGTGAAAACGCCGTCCGTCGGATGGGAAGTTAAGCTGCGGACCCCTTGGCCCCTTTCGTTAAGGGTAGGATAACGCCAATGCCGGGTTTCTCTCCACCCTTCAACCTTTCCTCTCCATCCTCTGGTGCGTCAAACTCGATTTAACACACGAGATCCTTCGTTTCCCGCATTTTTCCATTAAGTTTAGCAACAGAAAATTACAGAGATATTAACGTAGCTGAGGACTCCCAGAGGAGTACTCCGATTAGACCAAGGCCCTCCGGTCAGCAACCGACCATTTTGTCAACCAGACTAATACGCCATAAGAATGAGCAATCGTGGTATTGAAAAAGGAAGTCCCCGAAGATATTTACGAATAACACCATTTAAGATATAATCACACCTTAATGAATGTGTAGCATATTGCAATGTGAACGAATTGTCCCGGATGTTAACGAAATTTCTAATGAAAGTGAAAAATTTAATTGCATTAAGCATACCCGCATACCTCGATAATTTGAAAAGATATGACCGCCCGATGTGACCACCTCCGAGAATAATGCGTACTATGCGCAGTTACTGATGCTGGACATTCAATTTGGGGAGGAGTATTTTCCTCGGTTTCTCCATCTGGCATCGACTTGTAATACGATCGTAGGGGCTCACTTTCCGTCTTCTTGCTCGATTACTTATGGGACCCGGAATATTGCACCAGGAGAACGATTATAAAAATACTCTAAGGTAATCATCGTTCAGAAATATAAGTTCGAAAGAATGAGGCAATCATTCCACAAGGCACTCCTCAATTCACGGTGTAATCTGTAAGTGAAATTTATAGGGAGTAATCGGAAGAAACACATGTGCTTGACAGAACTCGTTTTTGCCCTTCCGGAAACATTAAAAATACCCTCTATAACAGCACGAGAAAATCGATCAGCGGAAAGTAGAAAATGTTAATATCACTCCGAAAAAATGAGGAAATGTAATCGGCATTATTTGGTTATTTTACGATATTCTTGCTTCCGAAATTTATTAGAATAAGAATGATTTTTACAATTTGAAATTGTTGCATTGTAACGCGGATTAGCGGATGACTCCGTTAAAAGTTGCTGCCGAGGCCTTGTGTTTAACGTTTGGCTTTAACCTTGGTATTTTGTAATAACATTTTGTTTTGATGGCTTTAAGCCATCAAAATTTCGCAGTGTAAGAAGACGACTAGGTAGCTTAACTGGCTAAATAACTCGGCGGGATAACGAGGGATCCGGGTTCGAATTCCAGTCAAGGCGAATGACTTTTACACTTTGAAATTATTGCATTGTAATTTCCGCATTAGCAGATGGCACCGTTAAAAGTTACTGCCGTGGCTTTTCCAGCAGCTTCTTTGAATTCATTAACCATGTCAAAATTTCAAGAAAGCGAAATCTCTCATCTCAATAAAAATCGAATGAGGAAATGGCTAAACTGATCCGCTTGGTACATCTTTCGGGAAGCATTTAAAGATAGCGTGCATGATGCTCCGGGCCATTACCAGAGCAAATGAAGGCCGGGGGATTTGAAGGGGGGGGGGGAGAGGGCGAGCCGAGCTGCAAATCACCGACGGAGCGACCAAGATGTGGCGACAACCCTGGTAGCGCGGAAGGGGTGAGTTAGGAGGGTGAATTGGGAGGGTGAGGAAGGGAGGGGGAAGAGTGGCGGAGAGCGTTAAACCCCGGGCGCGCGACGTTTTATGGGAAGCAGCCACGGAAACCGTGATATTCGGCCCTTTGCCGAGTTGGAAGAGACACTGACCACGGCAGTATTTTCACCAATGCCTTCCTCGTTCCCAAAACGGACGTAACTTTGGAAACATTTTCGACCGCGTTAGATCCATGCTGACATAATTAATGACATTTGTCTTTGCAAAGAAACTTCCATTGCCACGAAAGTCTCAGGGAGTGACTGAATATGCTTTAATATTTTTTTAATATGAAGAAATGCTGTAAGTACAAACACAGCTCGTACGTGCCCACCCACAGGCATGTGAATAGTCTGGGTGCTGTGGTTCTTTCAAACAAAAAAAGAATTAATACAGTGAAAGATAACAAAGACGAATGAATAAGTCTAGCACATCATCACACCGAACGGTTAAGCAAACTCCTGAGATAAGCTGTAGAGTACATTTAAGCTAAAGGCAAACTTTTCAAAAGAATGTATATTTTATTATCAGTGCTACTGCAGTATTTTAAAACATTAGAAAAACTTTAATGAACTATTTAGAGTATGTTCACAGGGATGATTTTTTATCATTAGTTCCATTCTATATGGTTACAAAATCCCAGATGAAAATGACTACAACCTACAAACAATACCAAATTGCCGCCACAAGTGATTTTCCATGTGCTGCCCTCAATAATTAGCAAATAACTTTCCCTCCTACGGACATATTTCTTCCGATGAATTACTTAATGGTGATATTAAAGTGTCAAGAGTTTAATCTCCTAAATAATGTCAAATTCTTTATTTTAACCCACAGAATCTAGGTCTGTGGCTTTAATGCTTATAGATGATTACTACAAAATTGCTGAAGTACATACCACAAACTAATTCAGTACCGTATACTTCTACCGAAAATATGCTATGAAACCCATGAATACATAATTTATTCGCCTAAGTAATTTAGTATAAATCTCATATTATCATTAATATAGTCCTGGGACTTTTTTTTCTTTCCGTCATACGCCTATAGAGAAATTCTTATATATTTCTCGAACTCGTTTACTGTCACATATAAAACGAGTAGAGTTTTAAAAATATGAATTGTTGCATACCATTAAATGATTTTGGCCGTAGATCATGAATTGACTACCGTTAAATAATAATGTTTATTGTGTTGTTGATTCCGAATTTAAAAAATATGAACATGTGCCAATCTGGTCGACCGCCTCCCCAACTACTTCACAGTTACTCAACAGACCTCCGTTGCTTCCTTTTTGCTATTTCCCGTTTTCGCATCCCTTCCCTCAAAAATACAACCCGAGACTTAACTCTCTCATCCCTTTGTATTTCCCCCCTCCACCGACGTCAATTACCATGTGATATGAAATTATTACATAGCATCTTCAACGGAACTCTCCGTACCAACGACCTTCTTCCTCTATTCTCTATCCGTGTACCCCCTCGGCCAACACGTAACTTGAGTCTGATGCAGATTCCAGATTTCCGTCTCTCGGTCTCTCAACGTTCCCTATTCCATCGAATCCCCGCTACATTTAATTCCCTAAGCATTCAGCATCCTTCCCTGGACCTCTCTTCCTCCCTCAACGCATAACCTCTTTCCTTAAACGCCAGGTAGTAACTTAGCTCTCTCTGGTTGCATATGTGCTCTCCTGCCTTCTTATATCTGTTCTTGACATTATTTGTTAACTTTTCATAGTTATTTGTTGCTTTTACTCGTTCTTTTTCTTAGTGTATATAATATGGCAGCCAATGTTAAAGCCCTTCTGCCGTTTTTGCTTGCTTTGTTAAATAAATATGTATAAATCTTTAAAATATCTAACACGCAAAAATTAAAAACAAAACACTCTCACAACGCCAGGTCACATGACAAGAATTAAATTGGAATGCGAGACATTCAGAATATAGACTCCTAAGCATAAATATTTATCAAAGAAAGCATACTCTTAACATGAGTATTAACAAAACCAACTCCTCTCAAAGTTCATGCGATCATGCTGAAATCCAAGAAGAAATCTGTTTCCCCACCAAAATTATCAATTTTCCACCAGAAGCTAACTTCCCTCGCACTAAATAGTGTGATTTCGATTTCAACTGATGTGAAATTTCTTGATGTACTTCGGAGTATTTCTTTATATTTAAATACAACGACGCATGGAAATAATTTTCCGATTTGTTTATATAAAATAAAAGGACAGCACCACCTCAACTAAGCACCATCGACTTCCTCGACTTGACCGTAGAAATTAAATGACTTTCGCGCAAATATACCGCGACTTATTACTTTCGGGGGCAAGAGGAGTGTCACAGTGTCATATAAATCCCCTTTCAGAGGACCTATAGCCAAGTTCCAATCTCCCCAACGTGATTTCTTTCGTTTTTACTAATAATAGAACGAGAGAGAGCACCTCTACCAATCACAGTGATTCATGGGCGTCGGCGCCGTCCATTATTCCCTCTCGAAGTGCGCCAGGATCGAATGATGTGATTTTGGGGGGTGCGGGAGGGAGCCGAAGGTGGAGCGAACGGGTGCCGACGGGAGCGGAGGCGAGCGGGCAGCGGCGACGGCCTCCCTCCGCCTATCCACAGAGGGGGGCATGGGGGCGGGAGATCCGCAGAGGGGGGACGGGAGGAGGATGAAGAGGGCCCGCGGGAGGAGGGGAGCGCGAGATGGTGGTCAAAGGGAGGTCTTATAAATAGTGCGAAGTCTCCTGCGACGACGCCGACGGAGGTCTCTCTCTCCCGGCGGACACGAGAGAGGGAGGGAGGGCGAGGGAGGGAGGGAGTGGGAGGGACGAAGAGAGCGCTGCGGACGCACGCCGATGAGCAAGATGGGGACGAAGGCGAAGGGACGCCGAGCCGGGGGAAAGTGATCCGAGGCTGGCGACGAGCAACGAGAGCCCTACCGGGGGCAGACGGGATCGCTTTCATGCAGCACCGCACGCACCGTTTGTTGACGACGGGTGAAAAAGGTCACGCTGGCTCCTCCTCTTCCAATAGCCTACTCGCCCGTATGGTTGGTATAAAAAGTATCGGGAAAAGTTTCGGAAAATATATTTATTTCAGATATTGTTAAAATACCTCAAAATTCTTCAAATTACATCCCTTGAGCGTCAACACACTTTTGCCGGCGGCTTTTCCAAGACTCGAAGGTTCCCGGGTAGGCGGATTCCGGAAGGTCCTTAAGGGTACGCTTGTGAGCTTCTTTGACGGTCATGATGGTGTCCTTTGAGGGATAGAGGATTTCACTTTTAGGAATAGGATAGGGTCCGCTGGAGCCAAGTCGGGGCCATAAGCGGGTTGGGGAATCGTCGGGATGCCGTTGCAGGTCTTCGGAAGCAGACACTCGACTCTGCTCTTGGTCCGTCCAAAGGCATTCGAGAGGACGAGTTTAGCGCAGCTCTTTCTTGATCGCCGAATTTTCAGTGATAGTGGTGTGTGCACTGTCATTTTACGAATACCAATGCGATCTGCGATCATGCGCATACTTAACCGACGGTCTGAATTCAGCACTTCAAGCACACGTCAGGAAAGAATTGTTGCCGATACTTTTTATAAAGGCTTTGTATACCATCAAGGGCAGGAAGAAAGAGGCGGTTTCCTCATTCGTTTCACAACATCTAGAGTAGGGCAAAATATAGTATCCCAGTAAAATAATGCAATCATTTGGTTGCTGCACTCCTACGCCTGCGAGCCTCTCTCCCTCTACACTCAACAGAATATGAGTGGCATTAAACTTAATGGCATAAGACTGGGATTGGATTTTTCAGCATCGCCATAACCCGTACAAACGAAGGTATTTGCGGATTTATTGCCTCTCCACGGACGGAAGTTTCCAAGCGATCACTCCCGTATCTATTCAATACGGAAAGGGCGACTAGTTGCCTGCCGAACGATCTCGAACATGCTCTTCGCTCGAAGTTGAGATTGAAGCGATTACTTTTTGTAACAATGGCATGGTTTTCTGACATGGAGTGGGAAGGTGGTCCAGGAGATGAAAACCTGTCTTCAAATATCCATAGCATTAGGAATATTGTCGAGGGTTCGCTTGGGGGAATACGATGAAAAAATACATGTGCCAAGAGGGGGAAAGTTCCCGGAGGGAAGCCCCCTTAACTAATTGTAAGGGCGAACGCAGGATGAAATTGAACGGTCTTTGTCAATTCACCCATGCGCACAAAGCCGGAAGTGACAAAGGCCATCTCACCTTCACATGACAAGCACTGCGAGGGTGGGTTCCCCTCGGTCGTTGCGTGGGGCATCGCTCCGCTGAGGGGATTCCAGCAGAGAATGTCGCGATTGTTTTCGGCCCACGGGCTGAACGTCTTCCCGGATGAGCTATGGCCGCACCAGACCCAGAGAAGACCAAAATGTCCGCATGACAAAACCTACTTTTGGGCTCACATTGTGCATGCACGTGTCTGAATGGAGTTAGTAGTTGTAGTATTTGATACTTTAGCACCATGCAAGTCACCGCTAGGGTGCGTGGTAGGGGCTGCATACACACCAGACTAATTTGAACCCGAATATGACCCTGCCGCGGTCGGATAATGTTATTCTGTTGCCTTATCGTTCGTGGAAAAAAATGACATCTTAAATCTATCTGTTCTACATTTAATCTCTCTAATGTTATTGACATGATCTCTCCTTCCGTAGTACGATGGGGGTAATAATACATTTTTAACATCACTACTAATGAATGTACAAGGGGCTTGTAATGAAATTGAGGGGATATAATGGTGGAAGGTGTTTGAGTTCGTTTCGATAAACCAAAGAGTATTGAATTTAATTTACACCATGCGTCGTCACCCATTCGAGAGTGCATGTAGCCGTTTATTCTTGCGCTTTACGATACGCAGCAAAGTATTTCGCATGGAGTTTGACTCTGCATTACCTCAGGAAATACTTATCGCCGGAGGAGTAGAGTCACACCAGAAGAAAGAGACACTCTGTGAAGTAATTATATTTACAGAATTTTCCTAGGACGTAATTTTTCCATGCACATGAAATGTTCAGTATAAATTAGAATAAAAACCTTAGTACCTAAAAAAAGACTAATTTCAGTTAAAAAAAACAATAATTTCATTGGTTTCATGATTTAATTGAGGACACTTTGGGCCAATTTGACAGCCATTAGTGCATTAATATCATTTTTATGCCGTAGTACCTTCCGGTTACTTTGTTGTATCCGTACTGACGATTCAAGGCATACCTTGTATGCTTCGAATCAGGCGCGGGAATTTTCGAAAGCTTTGTTAATTTACAACAAATTTATTTTCCTCTGGTTTAATCTCTGCGAATTAAGTATTTGCAATATTGTATCTAAAAACATTGGTGTAATATTACTTAAACGGTCTTGTCCATTCCATCCGGGTGGGTAGTTAACCTTATTCCATTGGAAGGAATGAAGTACCACATGCTTCTTTTTTGGTGCGGCAGAGAAGTGGAACCCGCAATGGCATCGTTGGCGATGCCATTGCGAATACCTAATCTCGCGGTTATCGTCTCCCCTTCACAACTCTCTTGGACCTCTCCCCCACTCCCACCTATCGATGACCCCACCCACCGAAGCCAAATACATCTCACGGGGGTAGGAACGCAAAGTCGTTAGGTTGGACACGGCGGCGATGACGGAATGACGGCCCGCGGAGGGAGGGGGCAATGCGCGGGGCCGGCGGCGACATTCCGCCAGCGAGATCGCGCGGAGGCGATCCGGTTCCCTCCGCCGATGACCCTCGGACGGGCAGGGATGACC
Organism: Hetaerina titia; assembly: GCA_037158775.1. Taxonomy (NCBI): domain Eukaryota; kingdom Metazoa; phylum Arthropoda; class Insecta; order Odonata; family Calopterygidae; genus Hetaerina; species Hetaerina titia. The sequence goes on from CM073769.1 coordinate 136,861,259, forward strand.
TCGGGGGAATGAGCGGACCGGACCTCGCGTTGAGTGATTGAGGGGGTTGGGAGAGGGGCGAGAGTCGGAGGGGCCTTTCGGAAATGTCACGCGAATATGAGGCTGCATCCTCCGCGCGCAACGCCCGATGCAATTATTTCGGTCATGGATTTGGTAGTGCATTCGACGAGCTCCGCATTATAACGTCGCCTCCAACTGACGGGACGAGAGAAGGGTTCAAATGGCGTAGATCACGTGCCCTCTTTCGCCGTTACTTAAATATTCAGGTCAGCATAATGGAAAGTTCAAGTAATGCCGTATGCGAAGTAAGCGGATGCAATAAAGAGAGTGGCTCTACTCGCACCAAGGGAAAAGTACGCTAAGGACTTCATGTAAGCATAACTGTCGAAATTAAGGAGGGAAATTTTTCAAAATTTCAAATTACAGTATTTCACGACGATCTTAATGAAATCAGTCTATGCTCATCAATTCGTGACTACGATATACTAGGTTATCAAAATTACATTTTTCTTAAATAAAGAGTAATCAATACAATTATACAAGTAATATGCAAGTTTTAAAGCGGGTCGTGATGGTCTAGTGGGTAGAGCGTTGGACTACTGACCGGAGGGTCCCAGGTTCGATTCCCGGGCAAGGCACTCTGGGCACCTGCAGCTCCACCCAAGCTAGTTGATTTTTCGGGTACCAGATCTTCCTGGGAAACCATAACCGGCACAGGGAAAGGAACTGGCCCCCCTACCCTTATGTGTGAACATTCACACGCCGTCGGGCTTGGTACATGGGTGAGCTCTACCATCACCCACTAAACCGACCTTCTGGTTGATTACTGTGTTTTTTTATGCAATTTTTACCCCTAAACACCTTCATCACTCGCTTAATTATTCTTCAAGCAAACACATCTTCCTCGTTAATTTTGATCATTGGAAACCAATCTAGTGTTTTACTGAATGAAGTAGTTTGATGTGTATCAAGTGCCTTTATCTTTTAACAAACTGAAAACCAAAACAACTCCGGAAGTCCTTCCTCTGAAATAGTGCTCTAAGCAGCCAAACCTGCCTTCTCGGAATTGAAATTAAGTAATTAAATTCGTTCTGTCGCTGCCAAAAATCTCGAGCTCCCGATTAAAGAATGACTTAATACGAATAAAAAAATCAATTAATGCATATTAAAAGCCACTTCGCAGGAAACATTGTCATACTAAATCTCCACAGATGATAAAAAATAATACGAGTAAATGAAAAAATGAAAATTCTATTTTGAAAAAAGTTAGTCAACAATTTCCTCAAGAAGAGCATTTGAACTGTAGTTAACTCAGTCTCTTCAATATTCGATTCATCCTATAAAAGTGATAAATAAATATAAATATTATTTCGAACGTATTTTTAATTCGCTTTCAGAAACAACAGCTTTCACTGGGACACAAGAATAGAGCTTATTTCCAACATCCATCACGTTATATCGAATCGCCACTGAGCTCATTATACTCTACCAAGTGTATCCAATGTGTGTGAAACTATATAAACGAAACGTCAATGGGCGAACCATTATTTATATTACCAGTACGATAATCGAAAGCTAAAACAGCGACTAAAGACGTTTACCTGGATTGGTAATCGAAACACATACCTTGTACCCTGTCGTGTGATTGCGTAGACCCACTAATAAGATATCCAAGGTATCTAATTATAACACCATTTGAAGGAATAGCCATTTCAATTCTCCATGAGCCATGACCCACGTACCTGTAAATAATAAAAATTGTTTATCAGCAACAATACAATTTCCTTTTTAAATATCAACTAGAAAACACGTGCTTTCGAAAATAGTAGAAACTCAAAATAATCATGTAATTCCTTTCTTTGAGATGAGTTTACTATCACTAATTAGAGCTCAACGTTAACGTTATCCTAAACAAATGTTATATGCGCTATACTAATCCAAAATACAAATAAAAATTTGAGAATAAAATCTATTAAAAAGCATGCCTACATTGCTATAATTATTTATTTTGCAGACAGCGCAAAGAACATACCATAATTGTTTTCAATAATTATTGAATAAACAACATGGAGGAAGAACCCTACCATCCATTAGACATGCCCCGTAGACCAGATTCATACCATCTTAACATAATCCTTTCTCTGCTCTTACACATGACATGATGTATGGTAACTAATACGGCATACTAACTATCCAATCTTTTACTATTTGGGCGAAACTCCTAGGGAAAATACATGCATGACTTACACTTCAAAACTTCTTTTAGCTCAAACGACAATAAATTAAGCGCTTTCGGCGCCAAGTGACTTCATCAGGCCATGACATACTCGAAACCATACAAGTGTGGGCGTGAGCGATGACCTTTGAGAAGAGGGCAATATAAAGGGAGCTAGAAGAGATCGTTGGCCCAAAGTTTGGTGATCTGGTTAGGTGAAAAGATCCAATACCCCTTGCTGACAAGCATCCTTCCCCCATCGCTTTCATCGGCTCATACAGGGGCCGAACAAGGGTCATCATTTCATCACCGCCCAAGGCTTAAAAACTATTAGGAAACAAAATTAGCAACGGCCTTTGTTCTCAAAACCCCTCCATCTTTGAACCAAACTGTTCACGGCAAAGTATGATCCCAATTCCCACCACCACTACATCCCGAAATATAGCGCTAAAACATTCAATTCAGTGTATCAGATGACGATCGATGTAAAGTATGGGGAACATTGTCTATTAACATAAAGCTAGGAAATTAAAGATTTTGTCTAAATTCGTCACTTCAATAGACAAACCCTCACGTTCAAAATGTAATGGCAATTAACTCCACCTGTTTGCTAAATACTCTGCCGACTGAAGTCATAATCTTATTCTTCACACGAGCTTCTTTTTGCTGAACGAATTGAAAATTAGGTTGATAAAATCAATTTAAAATTGTTTAATTTGTTCATCTATCTTTGACTCACAACTTTTAACTTTTCTATGCAGTATTGCAAGAAGTTTCGTATTTGCATCATCTCACTGGTCAAATACAATCTCTGCTATCACAAAATAAAATGTTGTTACGCGGTTTTCAAGTGAATAAATGCTTTGCAAATACTAAATTTTCCACATATACGGTCTGAAAAGAGACTAACTAATTATTAACGGTTTTTGTCCGTTTAAAAATTAAAATTTACAACCATTTTCCTTACTGAAGGAAGATAAAAGCTATCCAAAAGTGAATGTCATATCTTCATTTACAGCAATAAAATAAAGAGCCACCTTAACCTCAATCTAAAAGTGGGATTATAACGCAATACGCAGCCACGTCTCAACGCCATTTTCCATATGTATTTCCGGGAATCACTTACTACAGCACACTATTTACGACCAAGATTAATTAATATATGGACGGCCTCTTTTTATGGCAGGAACTCTTTTTAATGTTTATCCTGCACGCTAGGCCACACACGAAGCACATCCGCTGAGAAGACCGCATTTGCCCCTGTATGATCCCCACCGAGGCTACACGAGTATTGAACTTGCCGTTACTTGGAAAACTCAAGTTCGGTGTCGTACAGAAAAACTCATTCCTGACTGAAGTTCCCTCAGACCTTCTTTATGGTATGGCCTTCGCATTCGTAGTGGTTGGAATTATTAGGCAATCGCATGCGCACATAAAACAATAAATATGATTGCATTGCATTAAACATCCCCGTTGGTAGTTGGATTGGATCCAACGGCCAATGAGCTACCAAGAGATTCTACCACTAAAAGGAGAAACTGGAATAAAATTGTTTCGGATAAATATTATAACCGTATATATATTTATATACATATATTTTTTAATAAATATTTATAACTGTAAAGCTGACTTCAGTAAGTACAGCACATACTATGTAACTCAAGTCAAATTCAATAAAAGCATTTATTACTATTGTGACAAGTTGAAATTAGAAATAAAATATAATTACATCAAATATCATAATAGTCATTATTATTACATTACACTAAAATTGACTCCTCCCCCTGCAAAACAAAGAATATTTTGAAGTAAGGTATCTCCGATAGTAAATATTTTCGTGTAAATGTACAATTATGAAAAAATTGAGTAGCTTCAGGCATGATGTGGTGGAAGTCGAATATTATGAATAACCGATCGTAGGACTTTTCCACTTGATTAATTTATTTTACGACAGGGTTTTGATGTATTAAATCATCATCAGGTTATGATGTAATGCAACGAAACCCAGTCGTAAAATAAATGTCATCAAGTGGAGAAGTGCTACGATCAGGTTATTCATTATTGCTACAATTATGCCAGAAAATAATACACCAGCTTAGTAATGCGCATTCGCTTTAGAAAGAGTTTTTATGGGAAATGTAGTCGTTTCATCTATTTTCTACTTAATACTGATTGGGAATCGTTTACCTAGGAAAACTCCTTTCGATGTTAGTGAAATTACCATATTGAACGTGTTTAGGCACGAGGGCAGGAGGTTTAGGCATCTTACTCGAAACGTCAACATCATGTACATAATTAAGGATTAAAGACATCAAGAAATTCAGTGAGAAGAATATCCCGTATCGTAGTCGTGTGTAATGTTGTGGTCTAAAATTTTAAAACCAGGAGTCGGAATTTCGACGCAGTCGGCAAGGAGAGGACATTGTACCAAGAATATCTCAGAAAACGTTATAAAAAATATTTACACACTAAATATATGTGTAATGATATCAACAATATTACCGGTATTCGAATTTTTTATAAATACGTATAAAATGTTAACGTTTAAAATAAAACGTAAATTAACATATTTCCACATTTTCATGCTTCATGCTCTCAAAAAAACATGGCATAACCTCATTACAACAATTTCAGAGTGTAAAAATCATTCGCCCTGACGGGGATTGCGGCGAATGATTTTGCAATGGAATGTATGTTAGCGGATGACTCCGATAAAGTCACTGTTGCGGCATCTCCCGCAATTTCTCGAAATATGGCAAAACTTTATTTTTAAGCCTCACTTGTGAGAAAGGAAGAAGGTCAAAGCTGGGTGCTTTGTTAGAAGGTAAGCTGGGCAGTGCATTCGACTTTTCTCTAAGCATTCTGAGCAAGTAATGCTTTTGGAGAGGTCTCCCTGGTACGCGAACGCTACCGAAAGTTCGGTTAAGTCTGAGAATCACTTCCTCGACAAAACGTTTCCTCAAAATTATAAGATGAACTATTAAACGCCACGCGGGTATGTGATTGCATGAGCTTAACTTTATAGCAAAACTGAAGTTTGCTTCCTGTGGTATATTCAACTTTTCTTTTTAATACAGCCATTTGTCAAATGTCTTCCTGGCCTCTCAAGGGGAATGAAATGTTAAAACAATCCCAAAGAAGTGACTTAACTCTGGAGCCCGATGCATATTCGCTATTTCTGGCAGCGATCCAGAATCCTATCGATGAAGAGTTCTAATATCGACCTTGGAAAATGCAACCGCGGGAAATTTATTGTGAGGGATCGGTCTAACGCATCATTTCAAGTTATCTCAATGGCGCCGTGAGCTTTTCTTGTATTGCCCACTCGGGAGATAAATGTAGAATGAAATACTATCCTGTGCAAAAAATGCGCGAACTGAGGCCATTAAAAACTTTATTTTGCAAAATTTAGTCTACATTGATTTTTTCCCCTTCAAAGTACTCTCCATTCGTTGCTATGCACTTATTTTATCTTCTTTTCCATTGTTTAAAGCACCCTTGGCAGTTCTCGACAGTCAAGGATCGCTTTTTAGTTGTCTCGTCGTTTCTTGCTTTATTGGGTCCACATCTTCCCAGTGATGCCCCTCATCACATTCATACGTTTTTGGAATAGAAAAAGGTCGCAGAGGGCGAGATCTGGCGAATAAGGATGATCAAGGATGGTGATTGATTACACAGGCCTACAAAAAAAATTTTTTTTTGGTGCCGGGAATCTTTGTGATGATTTTAACTATATTTGTAGAGCCGAATCCAAATATGAAATCCGTTTTTATTTAACAGCTCTACTTTTTTAGATATGGCACATCTTACGATTAGTTATTTTAATATTTGATATATTCCGGAAAATAATTTTCAAAGTTAAATAAATCTATAAGTATACTAATTTATAACCACTCTGCGGTGTTCCTTTTATTTTCAATAAACTGTCAATAAGTTTTATGTATATTTCTATATTGTAGGCCAATGAGATAATTATTAATAAAATATTCCCATATCATCATGTAGAAGATTTTTTTACGTAAGTAACAACATATCTATATCTTGAAAACTATAGCTGATAGGAAAAAACTAGTGTCATAATTGGATTCAGCACCCCAATTGTTCTTTAAATCAACATTAAAAGCTTCGGCACCAAAAACACTGTTGGCCTGTGTTATTTTGCCAGAAACTGGTGAACAATCAATGCTGAATGTGCAGGGGCATCGTCATGGTGCAGTTTCATCCATCCATCATGTTCGGTTAAAATAGTGTGCACCGTTGATTTTCCTAAATTCAGTTCATCAGCTATCATTTGGATAGTTTTTCGACGATTGGTAAGGACAAGGGACCTCACACGATCAATGTTGTCGTCAACACAGTTGGTGAAGGTCGTCCCGGCATCAAATCAAGGGCGTCTTGTCGGCCATCTTTAAAACGTTCAATCCACTTGAAAACGAATGTTTTCTTCAGAGCATTGCCACCGTAAACAGCTGCCAATGTTACAGTAATTTCTTGATAAATTTTACCGCACTTCACCAAAAACCTGATGTTGATTCGTTGCTCCGTGATTTCCTCAATTTCCATTTTCGACAAACAGTAAAAACGAGGACAACAGAAACTAACATAACTGGCACCATGCGCATAGCTCGGCAATCCACCAAGCACAGACGGCTCATTGGGTCTCAGGCAGCTAGCGCCGCTAGTGGGAGGGGCCACAGTCCGCGTCTTGGCCACCAGATTGCACCAGTTCGTGTATTTTTTGGGCAGACCACGTAGTCAGGAAAATGTGTGACTATTGGGAGAATAGTACGGGCCCCCGTCGTGGAAATCATGTGCAACAACAGCCTAAGCGTCTACCCTGGGAAATTTTATTTCAGTGGTTCGCAGCATTCTTTTCTACTGGTCTGCACCGACAAGGGATGCGGACCTGACACTCACGCCTGGATGCCAGCTACGATTTTTATTCGAGCGACTTCCTCGCGTCTTGCTCGTTGACCTGGTGGGGAGGTCAGCAGAAACCGGCCCTCGTCCCCATTAAATTCCTCGCAGCCTTTTACCCACCCGAGGTAACCCATCATCCCCTCGTTCCGCTGCCCGCCGACATTTGTGACAGATAAGCTCTTGGAGCGCTTGGATAACAACGTCGCAGTGTCAAATCCCGGCAAGGATGAAATCAATTTCCATCTAAATGATTTACACAGAACGGTTGGCTCCACTGTACTCTTATACCCATTGATCCATCGACGATTTTGCACCGCCAAGTGCACGAACCAGCCTTACTTGAAAGGCGGTCACACGAATAATTGACGAACGATTTCCTGTGGCTTGAAACTAGACCATTCCCTAGAGGTCAAACCATGATTGAACGCTGGAGTTAAGCTAAACTAAATAAATATATCTTAAGATAGGTTGGATTAATTTACGTTGGGAATATAAATACTTTACGTAGAAAGTTAAGCACCTGTAAATACATCTCTTATTTTCGATAAGTACGATCTAACTCACAAAATCGCAGTGTTTCGATTACCACCAGAAAATATGAGAAAATCTTTGAGTCATCAATTTTCAAACCGCTCTCCTGGAAAATCAAACTTTCTGATTACGCCGTTACGCTCTAAAAAAGAGCGTAAAACACTTGCAATAAAAATATATTTTACACCTCTTAAAAATATTGCCCCTGTTGCCATTAAATATACTATATGTTGTGTTTTAACAGCCACCGTTAATGGGTTAGACTCATGAAAAACAAGGCTACAATGAAGATGGCAACTTACTTGAATGGATAACCTTTTCCTATTGCACAATTTTCTGTTATCACTTTGAATTCCGACCATTTCATTCATTAGAATTTTCACCACAAGATCTCCTGAAATTTTTATAAAAATTACACCAGTTGATTTATTCCTCTAGGCATCAGCCCAGCTCAAATGTTTACTCCAGAAAAAATCTTTTGTTTTGTTTTTGAAAATCGCCACGTCCTCAAGTATAAACCACGCATCCAACACTTAGTCTATGCCAAAAAATCTAAAAGCCATTATATCGCGTTACAGGGCTGGAAAACCATGACAATAGGGAAATTTCGCAAGTATCTTTCTCGTGCTGGAGTGAGTGGATTAAAATAGCAAGTTGGGCAGTTTTCCGTGAGAACGAACAGGAAAAAGCTTGTTGTGATCACCTAGTAAGCATGGAAAAACAGACAGGAGGAAAGTATCGACGCTCTAAATATAACCTCACCTATAAGTTATGCCCTGACGACATGACTCGCGATCATCTTGAGTTTCATCGCATTCTCCATTACGCCCGAATACAGCGAAGAATGGCGAAAGGAGGAGTGGTTATCGCGCTCTCCCTAATGGGAATGCCGTTTGGCTGCTCTAGGAGATTTCCGGGTTCAAATCCTCTGGCTATGGCCACACTTGGCTAAAATTCAAGAGGTGTGATTTTTCCGGATACCAGCATTTTCCGGGAAATCACAGGTGGCGAAGGGGAAGGGTAACAGATCCCCACTACAAGTGCGTGAATTTCACACGCCGCCGCAGGGCTGAGTGCCGAATGGTCCACTCCCACCCGTCAAAAACCCACCCTTCTCGTGTCGGACTGGAATCCCCTAGACGAATCCCGTCGGAAATTCTCGGGTCTCCGCAAGACCCTGTTGTTGTTTTCAAGATCTAATGGCGAAGATACATTTTATGTTGACACACTCATTATGCTATTTTGTTAATTATTTTGTTGTTGCACTTTTGTTTATAAGTGGAATTGCATCGATCTTTATCTTTCAATCAGGAAAGATTTTTTTGTCGTCATCGAGTGCCTCTCAGTTCACTCAACCATTCGCATTTTGACGAACCAAAGAATGGGTGTTAGATCATGTATCATAAATGGATGTTATGGGATTATGGACTGACTTATGTAAATCTTCATACCGATCAAAGAACCATAAACCATACGTTTCAAATTTCTGATACCAGTTGCACGCGGCCCAGTAAAAAAAAATCTGTCATAAATTCAGTGCAACAACCTGTCATTCCAATTACTCTGCACTTTTTAAAAGACGAGTTTCCAATGTATAATCTTTTCTTAATGATGCTTTTCGTAATTAATTACTTCTGCACGCCATACACACAAAGCCCAATTGACCGTATTAACTGCACGCTTTTTTTCGTCAAATTTTGCAGCATCCGAGCAAAATCTTTAAACAACGGGCGGAAGGTTTTAGAGGCTGGCGCAGGAGCACTGACCGATCGGCAGAACGTCCTCCTCCCACACGACCGTGGCGGCATCGGTCGTGGGGGAAATGAAATCCACGTCGGAAACAAAGAAAGACGAGAGAAGTGAGCGAAGGCCGTCCCCGCCCCACCTCCCGCTTTCGGGGTGAGCAGGTCCGCGCGGGCGGACGGGGGTTGGTTGGACAGAGGTGGGGGGGGTGGGATTCGGTGGAAGCAGTGTAGGTGCGGGCGGGGGTGGTACGGGTCGGGGGCAGGGAGGCTGGTTGGAGAGAGGGAAATGCGAGCGACAAGAAGTCATCTCGGACCAGAATCATCGACGAATGGAGAGGGAGGCAGCGGGCAGGAGACCGCTCCAATCCATCATCCGCACACAAAAAAAAACAATGGAATTCACGCGACATCTTTTCGGAAAGCGTTGCCTCCTCCCGAGCACTATTTTTTTCCCTTCTCTGGACGAAAATTCTTAAAAGAATGGGCCCATCGATCCGTTCAGACTCTTGCGGAGCGCGCATCCACAATCACCTCGTTCCGTAGCAAGTTTGGCTTCACTCCTGGCGAACCAGATGCCATCACTTCCACGAACTATGAAAATGGATATTTCTTCAGTGCTCAACATTATTTCCCACAAAATCTCAGAGACCACCTAATATCAATCATCCAGAGAGCATTGTCAATTTTTTCCCAAAAGAACCACACCGTGAACTCCCAATGACGTCAATTCTGAAAATTGATAACTGTATTTAATTTCACTCATTTTTTTCCTTGACATAAACTTCGTCATCCTTTTTCAATTTTATGTTTTACAAAAATTCTTTAATAGTTAAATATATCCTTTAAGATAACAACAACTCAATTTCTATTTTATTGATCCATTTTTGCACGATAGTTTTATTATGTGGCAAATTTTAACTGAAAAAGTGAAAAACAATAAATTTAAAAAATAGCCGACTTCAACAATGAGTCAGGTTTCTAATCTAAATCTAAAGAAATCTAACCAATTCGGAATCATAACAGGCCCGGTTTGAAGCAATGACGAGCAAATAAGGATGAATGCTGAAACTTCAGTGTTGGAGGGTCAACACTGGATCTGTAAAAGTATTTGAAGAGTTTGAAGTAATTGAAGAAACGAAGGAAAGTGTTTAGTGAGTAAGTGGCAACTCAGTGAGCGGAACTAACGTGCCGCCGAACTATAAGGGGATAATTATTAATGAATTCATCAAAACCTTTATTTACACAAAAAATATAGTATTTTAGAGAGTGATGGACGGTGGGACTGAAAGAGTGAAAACGAACACATTCCACACATATTCACTGTTTTCAATTCACTTACATTCCAGTTGAATAAATTGAAGTATAAAAAGAACTATTCACTACGAAATAGGCCAGTATATTCATTCCCCAAAATGGAGAACATAAATGACCTACGTGATATCTGGCAAGTTCACCAAATACGACCATCTCAAGTGAAAAGACCACTAACTGCCTTTTCTTAGAGATACACATCATTGGAACACTGGAGTGGATGGCATTTTTTAGGAAAGCCTGGCGTCTAAGTCCAACAATAAATTCAAAGTTACGTAAGTAAATACTCAGAAGAGAATTTTCGTCAATTTTTTTCGTAATCCAACAGAGGAGGTCGCTGATTATTTTCCCACGTACATTTCGGGTTATCAACTTTGAGTAATCAACCTGAAGATGTTATCCTGTAAAAAAACCTAGGTCGTAATAAATAAGCAACTTTGTTTAGTAGTTGATAATATAATGATTTCTACGGTAGTATTAGTTCTGCAGATATGTGTTTAATATCAAATAAGAGAGGTACCATGTTTTTGATATTTGGATGTGTTGCCACTCTTTTAATCTAAGAATAACGTGATGCGCAGATTGTTGAGCCCCAGGGCCTTAGTGGCGCATTTAATGGTCCGTGACATTCATTATTTTATAATTTAAAAGTTTAAGGATTTTACATCTCTTTGAAAACATGGTTTCTCCTTCGGACGCCTTAGTTAGGAATTCAGATGCATATATTTTAAATCACATAATTCTGGTTAAAAGCAGACCGAAGTATGTTCTTTATTACTTAGATAGGTAAATGTCTATTACACCGAAGGCTCAAGGTGATTCTTGAAATAAATTTCTTTAAAAAGAACATGAAATCTTTTTATGAAAGATTAGGAACAACAGGAGGACAATGGCTGAAACGGATTTAGAAATGACTTTCAAAGATTATCAGAGGAATGAATCTCACAATTAACCCAGTTTGTGTGAAGAATCTTTATACATTTATTGTAAATAATCATTCTGAAAAGCTGCAAAAGGTTTAAGCAGATTTAAATATTATGGAGCAGTCAGTGCAAATACATAAAATTAATGAAAATAGACGTCCGCACACATTACTGATCAGCAGATCTGTTAGCTGCTAAACGTTCAAAAAAGAGGCTGTCTCGTTGCACATAGCCATACCGACAGAGTTTCAATTACCACTATAAAAAATGCTTCGAAATCCATTTCACCAAGGATCCTCTCCGCCGGATATCGTCTGAAATATGGATTCTTAAACAAAACGCTCTGTGCAAGAGAAGTGGATACTAACGACAGGTAAAAATAGATCGACGACTAACATTTTCATTTACTGGTCCGAGTATTTTGTCCAATAAAGGTTGCTAGAAATATCCTTAAAATCTTCGACGAGGATGCTTAGTTCCATCTTAAAACGAATATTAAGAAAGGAGCCGATGATGATCGAATCGCCTTAGCACGGCTTAGCTAAATTTTCTTCGCATTCATTCTTCGGGTTTCAAAAAAATTGCATTTTATTGGGATAAAAAAGACTTTTTTGGGGCAAGAATACTGTCAAACGTTCTTTTAAGCAAGATCCGACAATAATCAGGGCTTCATGCAAGACGCGCACTCCTGTGAATTTTAACGACGTATTAAAAAGCCATGGGTCTATCAATAAGATCCTACGATAGCTCATGACGCACCTCGTGACCAATCAGAAGAGCACGTAAGACAATAAAGGATTAAAAAAAATATACCGAGGGGCTTAAGTTACTAAAACAGAACACCAAAGCGTTCAACAGGAAACAACACGAGGAAGTTACAACATCAAGATCTATGAAGGAAATTAAATCCGTAAAAATGTATGACTTCATCGAAATACGAAACGAAACGATATCAGAAGATTAGTTTCGTCCACTACTCTGTATACGACGGAAATCAAGGCACCATCGTTCACAATGAGGTAAGACCTCCTTATCTAAATATACTCCAATTACTTCAAAGTCTAAGGAAGAATTCAAAAGAACGGAATGGGCTGGGAGGGCTCGAGAAAATATCTACACGATAAATAAGCAACCAAAGGTGAATAATAAAGATAATAGAAAGTGAAATAAAGCTAAAGAGTTCGTAATAAGGTCGATAAAACGAACTAAACCCAGTTAGAGCTGTACGGATAAATTGGTCCAGCAAAGACGGATTTAGTAACTTGGAATATTTTTTTAAGTATTATTTAAGTTCACGTTTTTTCTGCACGAGATCTGTATTATTTCGCCTCTACCAAAAACCTTCTACCTGTCTTGCATAAATTAAGGGTTTATTTACAATTCCAGTTCACATTTAAATCATTGAGATAGATAAAAAATTACCGAAAGTCCAAAGGTGTGGTTCAATATTTTTCAGAAACGATTTCAGCATAACATAAATTACTTTTGCACCAGTATTATTATTATCATTCGCCAGGGTCCTTCTTCATTTTACCCTACTATACTTCACTGCTCGAACTATGATTAGTTCTTTAGCCCCCCTCCATCACTAAAACGATAGTAAATGGACATTACAGGAAAACAATTAAAAATATTTGTTTCCTGTGCATGGGAAATTTGAGGGGGTGGTTCATCGCAAATGTTTCGTCCTGAGAGTGCGTTGATATAAACACCAAAATGCCCCCAATTGTGACCATTGCATTTTTGGGGGATGGGAGAAAAGGGGAGAACTGCCGTGCTCCCACTGGCAGTCGTAGCAGAAAACTATTGCCGAGAGGGACTCCATTCCCACTAGGAATTCGAAAAGTGGAACCCTAAACTCACCAAAACCTATGTTCACGGAGAGGTACTGTCTAAGAGTCGATTAACATAGAGCACGGAATTGGAAGCAGAATGGATACTTCAGCGCAGAGGGGAAGGGAAAGATATGGTAAACTTTATTAGACAGAAAGTAAGAAAACGATTTCAACTCCTTGAGTCTCTGTCTCCGTCTTGAGAAGACTGAACGGAGGCGATGGATTTCAACGGAGACGACAAAATTCAAGTAAAACTTCTTAGAAATAGCTTCGGAGAGTATTCCCCAGAAAACTGTTGCACGTTTTCGAACAAAAATGCCGCAACGAATGTAATTGGAGGGAGACTGAGGGTTGGCAATGGTTGAAACTTCTTTACCTAACACTAGCATTCTCATGCTATCCGGGAAGATGCTATGTCTTGGTTAAAACCTCACCAGATTACATAGTCAAAGCAAATTCACCCACCTACAACATAAAATAATGAATTCAAATACTCCATATGGCTACACCTGCTGAGAAAGCTCGGAGTTTACCTTACGGCTAGCGAGTATCGTGAATGCGGCGGAGCTAGAGAGGAAATAAAGTTGTGTTGGCTGGTCGATGACGCCCAGGGAAAGTTTGTTAGATCATATTACACGTCACTTACCAGCAGACGATCTACTCAAAGGCGTCATGTTGCCTAGTGACGCAGAGGCTGTATCGGAATAAGACGAAGGAAATGAACAATCGGACGAAGCTGAGAAGCAGACAGTATTTTGACTCGGTTTTCCAATGCTAAGTTGATATTGTGAAACGGCATATTTGGCAAGTGTTTAAAGCTTGTAAATATCGCAAGTAAAAGACATCATCAAATTTTCCAAAACCTTTATTACTTACCAATCGAGATGAAAGAATTTTATATCTTTCTTATCTTATTTATATCTTATACATCTATTACGGCTTTCCACATTTCTCAGACAGTTACGATTCAGTAGCGTTGATTCTACATCCCGTTTGCCGTTCACGTCACTTGATTTCAAAAGGGATACGAACTTGGAATTTTTCCTCTGGACTTAGGTTATTCGCAAGGACGCTGATTAGCAGTGGAGTGCACACTGTGGAAAATTAGGCCGGAAACGCTGGCATTGTAGAACTTACAGATACAGGGGATAAGTCTGTGAAGAAATAACACGATCAACCGTGAGCGAGGGGAATGCAAAGTCGAAGTGAAAATCTGAATCTTTGGGAATTAAAAACTAATCAATCAGAGTGCTCCAATTTAGTCACATGATTGTCAATTATTGATAATAATCAAGCAAATCAGTATGGAGACAGAAAATCGAGCTTTCTTGCCCCCAAACATATATTCCTCCACTATTCACATTAATTGGGAACTTAGCAGAGGGCCGAGATAAACAAGAACATAGTCCTGTGGTATTTTCCTATAGAGATTACTAACACTCGAGATGAGTCGGAGGGACTTCAGGATGCATTCACTCGCTCAAATCTCGAATGAGCCAATTACAAATATAAAACGGGTCCTGAACCAACACTGTACGGAAGCCCGCAACTGTTGCATTTTGAAGCCCCGAAAAGAAGTGAAATCACAAGGAAAACAAGAGTCTGAGACCCTAGAATCGGGATAGGTTGGGGAGACTTAAGGATGCAACCAAAATACCATCTCAGAACCAAACGCAAAGGAACGGGATTCAATTAACGTATGAGCATGAATTTCCACAAATATTGGCGAGATAAACGCTAAGGCAAGACAAATTTGCCCGCCTGACCGATAAAGTCAACAACAAGGCCAAAGGTAGATACGCATAGTTGACATGAGTCTACATTGAGAAGCTTGCACTCATTGAGAAGATATGATTTATGAACTCGTTCCTTAAACGATTTAGAGGAGAATTTCAACAGCCAACAATATCCGCACAGAGGAGCAGAACGATGAACTAATGATAATATTTCGCTTATCCACTTGACGTTTATTTCACTGTCGTATTCTCTTGAGCTACATGGCATACGTTAACATACACGCGTGAATTGCTCTCATTTCCCGCTTACAGACGTGTATCCGACAACAATTGACCTTTTGATGACACCCCATGCACTAAATCCTTCTTTCAGTGTCTCATATCTGCCACAGTGAAAAAATGATGAGGAGAATAGGACGCCGCGTGAGATCCCGCGGCGTAGGGCCCACGGTTCCTCTTCGGTGAGTGCCCACCGCGGACAGCGTGTTCCAAGTTCACGGCCGAGGGCACGTTCCCGTAATCGCCACTTTCACTCGGACACGCCAGCGGGAATGGCAGCCGCAACTGCTGTTGCATGAACACAACGAGGAGGCCAATGCGCCCCTCTCACCAAATGTGTATCGTATCCTCCCGTTACTCACAAATAACATTGTCGATTGATTTCTCAATTAATTACATTTTCACTTATGATTCCGAGCTACTCCATGGCATTCACCAGCCACAAGTGTCCCAATATCATTAAGCCTTCAATAACCCTCTGCGGAAGCAAATTTTCACAAGATAAGGATGATTATAGCAATTGAACAACGATCAATTGCGGCGGGAGAGAGAGATGGGAAGGGAACGGGGAGTGTGTTTATTGTAGTGGCCATTCATCCGCCCGTTGCGAATGAAAGGTGTTTATGGGGTGCCCATAGACAGGGAAAAAAAATCAAGAAACTCAATCCCATACACACTGTAATTTAATTGCAGCGACTCCTCCAATTCCAATTGAAACGTATCAAACGTTTAGAAGTTAAGGTCTACATGCTCTTTACTGGAGGGTGAAAAACGTCCTGAAAGGGGCAGACTGCCTTCCATTCCACCAAACGGCACTGAATTCAGCCCATTTTGTCTGAAGTTATTTGATGCAATTTGATGCACAGTAAGGTTTTTATGAAAAAAATATCAAAACTACAATCTCCATGAAACTCCGTATTTCTTCGAAGTTCCCATAATATGCACCATTTCAGATTATCTGCAATCCTGAATTTCTTATAACATAGGAAACTTCAACATGCAAAAAAATATTTGAAGGAGACGGAAATGGAGAACATTTAAGTAACCGATTGCCATGAAAACAGCATTAAATATGCAAGGTTCATTTTCCATGCACCAAACTTGCATTACGAGTTATGCAGGAGTCGTAAAAACGGATAATCCAAGGAAAATGTATATACTTCTTGACATGGAGGAAAAATGGGAAAGAACCAACTACAACGAAAATTAGATTGCACTGAAAGTTGCAATAGATTTGGAACTGTTAAATTATCATTTAAGTATCAATTTGGGCAAAATGTAAAGGATCACCCAAATAAATATACAACTGGAAAAAATCACCATAACACCTCGGCACAGACTTTTATACATCCTACTCAGTTCAACGAGCCTTAGTTCTGGAATAGTCCTAGTCAAATAAGGATTATTTCTACGAGGCCGAGGGACGACTGCGCATCACATCTTTCGAACACATTAGGAGGATTTCTCTCAAATGTTCCTAATTTTTCCCCTTATTTCATTTCATAATCCGGCCACATTCCTCCTCCTGAATGCACCCCTCAAATCGCCAGTCGAATCCTCTTCCGTGAGCACGCGTGGACGCCCTCGACTCCTGTACCTTTGGGAGGGGGGAGGTCTCGATCCCCAAATGATATGGCCAAAGAATCCCCCAAAAAGGGACCTCCCTCGTCTCGGAACAGACATGAAAACGGATGCTGACACTCACTCGAACGTGGTGAACCGTTTAAAGTGCGGAGCGAGCTGACGAATCGGGCAAACAGCGAGTTGACGGAGGGCACTTGAGGCATTATGCAAGCAAGCCCTGCACCCTCGGACGCGGGTCCGCGACGATGGCGGCGGCTCTGCACTCGCACGCCCGAAATCGCCGTCGGGCTTGATACGGTCGGTCGTCAATCGTCGAGGGAGTGGCGGGGGCGGGGAGGGAGGGAGGTGGGGGGGGGGCTCCATGGAGAGAGGCTGGAGGTTGGGAGGCATTTTTATGGGCCGCCCGAAGGAGAGGTGGCAGCGGTGGTGGCGGCGGCACTTGAATGCCAATGAAGCGAAAATAGACGCACTTCTCGCCCTCGCCCGTATCTCTCGGCTCCGAGGGAGAAAATGAGAGGCTGGATGCATGCGACCCGCGAGATATTACCGCACTCCCGACGCCCGTGGCTCACGGCAACGCCGCACGACTACACTGAAACGGATCCACCACACAGCGATTCGATGCCTGGCGATTTCGGGATCAACTTTTTCGAATTTCACCTCTTTGAAGCACCCGTAACAAGTAGTTGCAAAATAGCATCAAACTTATCACCATGCAACAAGAAAGGTTGTCATGACACTGCATCAGATCTATAGCATAATTATGAGGATGTACACATTAACAATATTTCACAGTGAAAGAAAAACACTTTAAAATGAAGTGTACAAAAATGTTTTTGCTAGGGTTTCATCTCGTACAATTATTTTACAAAATAAACTGAGATTCGAGTTATTCGTTAGAAACTTCTGAAACATTATAATGTTTCCCAAATCTATAAATATCCTGAAAATACGAAGATTTCAGCATTTCAAGAGCAAATATCGGCATCATGGTGGAATTCAAGTGTGAAAAGGGGTATTTACAGACAATTGTACCCTAAACAAATGGCTCAAATTGACCCGCCCTTTGGCTTTCTAAACACCTGATATTAAGGTTAGTCCAGGCCTAAATTCCTAAAAGATACGGTTAAAATTACGGAGAGATTTCTAATGCAAGGTCAAAGTTGGTCATACCGCAACAAAATAAAAAATTAACATAGGTACCGCCTGAAAATGAGCATTTACAGGAAATTGCATAGATATCGGTTGAGCGTCTGCACTTCTTTCGGTTTATCCCTCCCTATAAATTCACTTTCTTAAAAAAAATGATCGATAGAGGAACAGGTGAATTATGGCGATCTCAAAATATTTTCGGTGCGCCTTGTTTTGCTAACACACATGGATTACCTACGCATTAAGTACTACACTGTTATTTCAAAGCATTAAAAATGAAAGAGAAAAAAAATAGCCCAAAGTCACTCATAAATTCGTGTAATAAATCTCTTTTTGACCGCGTGTTTCGAGTTGCTCTTCTAGCAGTGTTTTGCCTATGCTTGTTAAAAACGCTATTGCCAATATAATGATTATAATTCAATGAAAACAAATATTTTTATGGATTCCATTATTCTAAGCCCCCTTTTTTAAGACACAGCGATTGAAAATTACATTTACTAAACTATAAAACCGGAAGCACTACAATTTTTAGAGAATTTGAGAAAAAGGACCTAAGAACACGGGAAACGAACCTATTGGCTAATTTTTGTTGGTCCAGGGTGTTAAAATTGGTACAAATGTTTAATATTATTTTCGGTTGAGTTTATTTTCCAGTTTTTTGTCAAATCATAAACGACGGTACAAGCGACATTCATATTTACATTAAAATTTTAAAATTTCTCTCTCCGTTCAAATAAAAAGAATATATTTTGGAAATCTGAGGAAACTTACTAATTATTTAAAAAGATTAAAAATTTTACCTTCAAGGAATATAGTAGACTCGGAAAATAACCGAATGAGACGTCTCAGGCTACAAACTCAAGGCCAGTTTTAATGCCCAATACATCACTGTGCAAATAAAAGCAATCGCGTACGTAAAACATTGCTCAAGAGTGAATATCCTGTGTGCCACAATTATAAACCCAAAGGTTTGTTTGATATGCGAGGGTGGAGACCTCACCTAGCATTAGTAAGCCCTATACGGCGTGTAAAATTCACACATAAGGGTAGGGGGGGGAGGTTCAGTTCCTTTCCCTGTGCCGCCTATGGTTTCATACACAGGAAGATATGGAACCACAAAAATCACTCACCCAGGGTGAATCTGAGGGTGCCCAGAGCAGTCACCCGAAATCGAACCCGGGCCCTCCGGTCAGCAGCCCAGTGACTTACCCACTGTAGTACCTCACTCAGATATCGTGTAAATAAAATAAAACATAAGAGTAAAGTAATACAATGTTTTCAGAATAAATAGAAAAACACATCGTATCATTACGAAATGGTAAAAACGATTAAAACACTGACGAAACACTGATGACAGACCGTTCTCAAATGTCATTTATCAGTAATCATACGAATGAACATTCAGGTGCGGTGAGATTTTATTAAGTGTGTCAACTGTCGATTATGAAATGTGTGTGTCAATTCCTCACATGAGTCTTCACTTCTTGAAGAAATACTGGGAAATGAAAAAACAGTTATTCTAGGCAAGCATGTCATGTATTGTGTTGAAATGAGTGCCGGTGGTTGTAGTGTGATGACTGAAGAGCTAAATGGTGACCCATTATAATGAAATAATTTTAATTAATGAAATCACCAGATAATTAAATGACCATCCCATAATCATGCAATTTATTCGAATCAATATGTTGTTTAGTACCCGACGGTTGCACATAACACTGATGGAAAAATAAGGAAGTGATTGCGTTTATAGCACCTCAGTCAAGGAAATGAATGCATTCAAATTTATTAAGAACGAATATAGAATAAAAAGTAATAATATTATATGAAAATACATACGAGGCATGTAATTTTCCTTCATCCATATTATTTTTGGACGTAGATAAATTTATAATTTATGTTCAACGCCATTCGTACGATTTCCTATACCTCAAAAATTTACGCGTTCATTACAGAAAAAGACGCTCGGTATCGTATATTCATAAAATTAATGAAATCTAACTCGTCATATGTTTTAAGTGTCCCCATGAGCCTTCCTTGCATTTTACGCAAAAAACCATACTTGGTGAATGATTGAGGGTGCCCATTCATATTTACAACTCAGTCAGATAATCAAAAGCATGTGTATTTAGGCTACGCCTAACAAAGTTCGTGCCGTACTGAATTCTGTGACAATCAGCGCATATATGTTTTCTCAAGTTCATTTGCTTTTTACACAATTTTCCGGTATAACTGGTGTTGAAATAAATATAGAAATTACAATCAAATTTTTAGCACCTCAAAGAAACACCAAGAATAACATTGCAATAATTTTTTTAATTAATATAGGGATGTTGGACGGGATGAAGGGAGGAAAGAAGTACACCGAGATGAAGAGGGACCTGATGTAGATTAGTTTGATAGGTGGGGAGTCACAAAATGTTTATTTGATAGTTGTGTCCATCCAAAAACCTACCTTAAACGGTAGATTACCTAATAATAAATAATACAATGGCTCACTGTGTAAAACGCTTTCTTAGCATCGAAGTAGGTAATATCATTCTAGGCATAGCTGTTTATATTATCTATTATACACAATGTATAGTTCGCTACTTTACGTGGAAACGGTACTTCCATTACTCCTCGATTATGCATCATAACTGGGCCAACAAAAATCGATTATCCTGTCATACGTGTTCAGGAACTTCACAGTTTACTCGATCACCTCCATCCCAACCCCGTTGCTAACGAGATCTGTCCAATAAATACGCGTACTGAGGCCATTAAAAACTTTATTTTGCAAAACGTAGTCTCCATCGATTTTGTCCCCCTCAAAACACTCTCCATTCGTTGCCATGCATTTATTCCATCTTCTTTTCCACTGTTAAAAGCACCATGGGAAGTCCTCGGCTGTTCAGTTTTCTCGTCGTTTCGTGCTTTATTGTGTCCACATCTTCCCAGTGATGCCCCCTCGTACCATAATTGCATTTTGGGAATATGAAAATGTCGCAGGGGGCGACATCTGGCGAATAAGGAGGATGATCAAGGATGGTAATTGAATTTTTTGCCAGAAACTGGCAAACAATCAATGCTGAATGTGCAGGTGCATTGTTATGTTGAAGCATCCATCCATTATGTTTGGTTAAAATAGAGTGCACTGTTGATTTTCCTAAATAATGTTTATCAGCTATTATTCGGACAGTTTTTCGACGATCAGTAAGGACAAGGGACCGCACACGATCAATGCTGTCGTCAACACAGGTGGTTGAAGGTTGTCCCGGCCTTGCGTCATCCGTGGCGTCTTGTCGGCCATCTTTAAAACGTTCAGTCCACTTGAAAACGGATACGTTATGGCCGCCAGATTGCATCAGTTCGCGCATTTATTGCACAGACCACGTACATGCAGGCATAATTATTAAGGAGTGGTTTATAGCATCAATATTGAAATTGACTATTTTCACCATTTCTGTCCCGATCAATAATTTTTATCTTCCGTTTGATTTTAAATGCCTGCTTCTTTTCAAGACGAAAAAAAATGAAGTTAAACACGCACGGCTCCGGAAAAGTTAAGGTACTCCTTGTGAATTATGCGTCGATATTCAAAGGGCGATCACTCTGGACTGTTACTATAATACCCATCTGACGACGCACACCGATGATTTCGTCATGAAGCACATGTTTTTATTTCCACGCCGCGCCCGACCCCCACCGCCCACTGATGCGATCCCAAAGGGGAAGAGTGCGTAACCGTCGTTTTTCCTCGTTCCCAGGAGGGACCACAAAGGCGCGCGCGCACTGCGTCGGGGCCAAAGGAGAGATGTTGGGAGGGGGGAAGGGAGGGGGGGAGGATATAAGGAGAAGGCGGCCAACGCACTCTCCGAAAGAGCCGGCTGGAGGAGATTCCTCGAGCGCGCCATTTTTTCCAAGGATAGTGTTTAGGAGGCGGGGACGTAGGAAATACGCCTCCCATTAAGGGGACAAGGCGGAAGGGGGGGGGGCGCATTAACCCCTTTCCCTCCTCAGAAGAGAAGTCATCTCTCGCAGCTCAGTTTATTTATCCGCCGAATGAAATACGCTCATCCCTTACCACATGTGCTCTCGCCCTCTTTCTCTCTTCCAAGACCCAAGATACTATAGAGCCGATGTGACCACAGGGCCCCCAGGAATCACTCGGATACAGAGGATTGAAGGGACGGCTCAGAGAAGAACGGAATGCTTCCGATCAAGCATTAGCGCGCCACCCACGGCAGCTACTCGGCTATATTTACACCACGCGAACATTCTCCCTCAAACCGGCGCCTATGAGAGGCCCCGGATCTCTCACGAGACCTTAGACGGGACGGTCCCCAAGTCCTCGCAACTCTACGCTACCCAAACCTCCTCCGAACCACAATGCGGAGACCTAATGAAATATGCGAATTACTAGAACATATTCAATACAAAAATCAACTTTTGCACCCAAGATCTCCCGAGAGAGCGCAGTGTTTTTTTTCATCGGCCTAAAGTACTTTAAAAAAACAATTTCAAGCAGCGAAAAGTGTTTCCCTACAATAAATTAGGCAATTGATAAAAAGCATCTGTAAAATCAGCATCAAATTCCAATATTAGATGACGACATGGAATAAATAACTCCAGAGACAAATCTTCTTCAATTTTTCAAAATAAAAGAGATAATTAAATTTACAAAAAAGATATTTATCGAATAATGGCACCGTTTAAAACCATCGCCATTGATTCAAAAGTACAGATGACGCGAAGGTCTGAGGTTGGGAAAAATGAATTTGCTAAATCGCTAAAACTCAGTCATTTTCCCCAACAAATGTAAAGAACGAGAAATGAGAAATTGAAGCTTAAGAAACCGCAGAAAGACTGTAGACCACATCACGCACCTTGGCATGAACGCTAACTGGAAGTATCACATTAAACAAAATGGCGAGTAATATCAGTAATTATTTACAACCGTTCGAAGTACACCTCAACCATGAAATCATACAGGTACTCTTGTATAATTTCACGCATCGTGTAGCGGGTGTAATTATCGAACTTTTTTCAAGCAGTCTATTCTCCCCAAGAGTGGAATAAGGCTATGCCAATGGCAGTACAGACCCTAAAACGTTTGCGGTAGAGCTAGCCACTCTAGCAACACTGTCGCCCCTAAAAAGTTATCATTGCCCGAGTACCTAAACTAATGGAGAACGCCTCAAAATCCTTAGTTTCATTCATATATACAAGGAAGTAGTTGAAACCCCCCTTGGTATCTTATTATCTTAACTGAAGTCATATAAGCTGAAAATTACGTGCTTTATTCCAAGATTAAATAGGGAACGCTACCGTTTTAAACGACTAAGCAGCATAACACGACAGACTTTTTGCAACACACCCGAGGGAAAACAACACACGAGAGAGACTAAGAGATAAGTGCGTATGCCATTTAAAGAGAGATTTAAGATCTATGAGGATGAAACAGAAATAATTAGTATAAGACTGGGAAAAGTCCCGTCAACCGCTTTCGGACTAAAACATTATTATTAACCCTTGTTTGTAAAACTTTTTAACGCCCCAAGGTAGCGCTGCCGTATTTCGCTTCAAAATCCATTCTCTAACATAAAGGAGACTCCAGTCCCACAAAAACTCAGGGTGAATAAATGTTATTAATTTTTACGAATGTCCCGAAGAAAATCGCACATGATCATGCAAATAAGTTTGCACAAGAAATAATTCCAATTTTCCGTAACTTGTTATTTCTAATAAGGCAATGGAGCATGCCAAGAAGAGTCACATTAAATGACCTATGGGAAGATTTTTTGCTGAAGAAATAATTTTGTGGATATTTTGCAAATCAGTCAAATGAAGACAATAAATTAATTTTGTGGAATCCAACCGTCGATTACTTCAGTATTAGAACTCAAGACATACAGACGAATATTTAACTCACTTTTTACGATGGGATAAATTATTTAATTTGGATCTAAAGACAAAGGAAATAATTTAAATATTTGGATTCCAACGGCCTTCGCCAAGACAAATCTTGGAACTTAAAATTTGAGTGGAAGGAACAACACTTCGCCCAGACTGCTTCCCCATCCCTAACGAGCACCGTAACCAAATCATCTTTTTCTCGCAATTCTTATCAGTTGGAAAGGGATTTTTCAAGAAGATTTTCAAATAACACTTAACGCAGCAATCAAATATTTATATTTAAAAATGCATTAATAAAATCTGTACAATCTATTAATCCACAAACACAATGATTAACACGTCAGAAGCATCCAATAAAAGTAGAGGGACGACGCGCGTGGTTCTCAACAGCAGATGAGCGCCAGTCCAACTAAAATCTGAAGAGCAAGGGTACTTCGAAAGGTCGGCCACCCGAAAACTCAGCGAATAGAGCAGATCGTTATCAGTTGCTACGGATAGGTACAGAATTACGTCCGCGCGCCTCGAGGGTCGATTCGTCAACTGGAGGGCGGAGGAGAGAGGGGTTGATGAGGAGGTTGCGGGGGAGGGGGTGGTGGGTTACGCCGGCCTCTTCCTCCGCAAGAAGGCGCCGGACCGAAACACTTCTCACTCCGGTTCCCACACCATTCCAGTTCCAGTTGCGCTCCGCCAGTGAACCAATTCGAATGCTTCGGACCTTAAAACGTAAAGCGGAAATTCCCAGGTACGCTCCCAATTATTGATCTCAATTTTATAATGGGGCCGCCACAATAGGCGTCACTTTCACAACCAAGCCATTTCCAGCGGCGAGAAAAAATTGACGATACAGAAAATGAATTAATTACTCGCCTCGAGCTTCCTAATGTGATTCAATCTCTCAGACGAAATCATCAGTGTAATAGCACTCGAAGAAAGACTCACGCTTATCTCCCAATATTCCAAAGCGTTTTCAAGGTCACTAATCTTTGATTCCCGCGCAAGTAATTCATTATAAACTCATTCCCAATTATTTCATCCGACGAAAACTTCTCTCATGACTAAACGCAAGGATAAATATTTAATTCCAGTATTCCAAACTTTGATAATAAAGCTTACATAGATAACACGCCAGGAAAAATGTGTTGCATTTTGTGATCGTGAATAATTGTTATAAACGGCTACACATACATATGTAACTTTTCATATATATATATATATATATATATATATATATATATATATATATATATATATATATATATGTGTGTATGTGTGTGTGTGTGTGTGTGTGTGTGTGTGTGTGTGTGTGTGTGTGTGTGTGTGTGTGTGTGTGTGTGTGTGTGTGTGTGTGTGTGTGTGTGTGTGTGTGTGTGTGTGTGTGTGTGTGTGTGTGTGTGTGTGTGTGTGTGTACATTCAAACACAAAATCCCGCCATACGGCGAAGAAATACTCATTCACATAGAAATAGAGAAAAGGAAACGGGAAAGAAACACACATAAAGGACGAACACAAGAGAGGTGGGAAAGGCGGATGTGAGCAGATCACAAATTTAAAAACATTTTCCTCCACCGGGACTTGAACACCGGATCTCTCAGTAGGGTAGCAAGCATACAACATCATAAAGGATAGAAACAGTGCGTTTCATGGCACGCATAGCCAGAAGAAGAGACGAGGCACATTGGCCAAATACACATCCAAACACGAAATCCCACCATACGGCGAATAAGTCTCTTGTGTTCGTCCTTTATGTGTGTTCCTTTCCCATTTCCTTATCTCTATTTCTATGTGAATGAATATATATATATATATATATATAACTTTTGGACGGCACATTAGAACACAGAATAAAACAGATAACACGTAAAAGGACACTCACACTGTAGATGATTTAAGCTTTCGGCCTACTCCGAGGCCTTCTTCAGGTCAGACTGAGAGGTTTTGAGGGAAGAGAGCCTGGGGAAGCAAGAAGGGGGGCGGAAGGTTTAGGGGCTGTTGGGAAAGAAATTAAAGATGGCGGTTAAGGGTGGGAATTTTAAAGGATCGGAAATATAGGATGCATGCGGATTCGCGAGTTCTCACCTCTATGTTGGTGGCTGAATCGGGTAGGGATTCTAGAACTGTTAAGGAAAAGCATTCGTCAAATGATAGGTTGTGTGAACTTGCGTGTAAAGGGATAGGAAGAGAAGAGAGTGAAGCAGAATTACATGAGTAACGGTGATTGTTCATTCGGATGGATAATGGGGTAATGCATTCGCCTATGTAGAATGAGGTGCATTGTTTGCACGACAAGAGATAGATAATATTTTTTGAGAGGCAATTAGCGTGGGAACGGGGTGAAGGGACAATGAGGGGATGTGGGGAGAGGGGAGCAGATCTGATTAGGAGACATGTTTTACATCGGGGGCGATTGCAGGTAGGGGAAATATGTGGAAATTTGTCAGGGCGGGGTGTCAAAGGGTTGGTGGATCTCAGAAGGTTTCTGAGGTTGGCTGGTCGTCTGTAAGCGACAGAGGGGCATTGGGGCAGTAAGGATGTGGTCGCGTCATTGTCATGTAATATAGGATAAAGTTCCTTGAGAATCCAATGTCCCTCCAATTTGGACCAGAACAAGGCCTCACCTCCCAAGACATATCCCTACTCTCACCCCCAAACCCCAGAACACCCCAGTTTTATCTCCTCCCAAAAATACACAAACCCAACATCCCCTGTCGCCCTATAGTTTCTAGTTTCAACTCTCCCACCGAAAGAATCTCCGCATTCCTTGATTACCACCTACAACCTATCGTACTCTCATTGCCCTCCTTCACGAAAGACACGTATCACTTCCTCCACCGTTTAAACTCTGTCTCCATTCCCTCCACCTCCAACCTGCTTATGGCCACCATCCACGTCACCTCCCTCTATACTTCTATTCCCCATGCAGAAGGCCTATCCTCCCTCCGACACTATCTTTCTCTACGCCCCCCACCCCAGTGCCCCTCGACCGAATTTCTCCTCAATCTCGCCACTGTCGTCCTGACTAAAAATGCATTCTCTTTCCAAAACTGTTTTTATCTCCAAACGAAAGGCACAGCGATGGGAACGAGGATGGCGCCATCGTACGCCAATCTCTTCATGGGCCACCTTGAAGAGAATTTCCTTTCACAGCAACCCTTCCAACCTCTTTTCTGGGTCCGCTACATTGACGACATTTTTATGCTCTGGACACACGGCTCTGATTCTCTTGACAATTTCTTATCGGCCTTAAATTCTTCTTTCACTGTTAAATTCACTTCGTCCATTTCAGACTCCACCATCACCTTTCTTAACACAGACATCTCAATTCATAATAACAAATTCACCACTTCAGTACACATCAAAGACACTAACCATCAACAATATTTACACTATACTAGTAGTCATCCTTCTCATACTAAACGCTCAATTCCCAACTCTCTCTCTATCCGCGGACATCGGATTTGCAACACCACAGCTACCCTCAACAAATACCTCCACAATCTACACCATGCACTCTACAAACGCGGTTACCCAGAAAAGCTCCTACAGGATAAAATCTACCGCTCCACCCGACCACACACACCACAGAATGACAACCCCACATCTGACGCTGGACTCAACCTTTGCACAACCTATTTCCCCGGATCCCACAGACTGAAAACCATTCTCAAGGAACTTTATCCTATATTACATGACAATGACGCGACCACATCCTTACTGCCCCAATGCCCCTCTGTCGCTTACAGACGACCAGCCAACCTCAGAAACCTTCTGAGATCCACCAACCCTTTGACACCCCGCCCTGACAAATTTCCACATATTTCCCCTACCTGCAATCGCCCCCGATGTAAAACATGTCTCCTAATCAGATCTGCTCCCCTCTCCCCACATCCCCTCATTGTCCCTTCACCCCGTTCCCACGCTAATTGCCTCTCAAAAAATATTATCTATCTCTTGTCGTGCAAACAATGCACCTCATTCTACATAGGCGAATGCATTACCCCATTATCCATCCGAATGAACAATCACCGTTACTCATGTAATTCTGCTTCACTCTCTTCTCTTCCTATCCCTTTACACGCAAGTTCACACAACCTATCATTTGACGAATGCTTTTCCTTAACAGTTCTAGAATCCCTACCCGATTCAGCCACCAACATAGAGGTGAGACTCGCGAATACGCATGCATCCTATATTTCCGATCCTTTAAAATTCCCAACCTTAACCGCCATCTTTAATTTCTTTCCCAACAGCCCCTAAACCTTCCGCCCCCCCTTCTTGCTTCCCCAGGCTCTCTTCCCTCAAAACCTCTCAGTCTGACCTGAAGAAGGCCTCGGAGTAGGCCGAAAGCTTAAATCATCTACAGTGTGAGTGTCCTTTTACGTGTTATCTGTTTTATTCTGTGTTCTAATGTGCCGTCCAAAAGTTATATTGCTCTCGTGAGTACTTCCGCATCATCGATATATATATATGTATATATATATATATATATATATTATTATTATTATTATTATTAGGTAATCTACCGATTAGGGTAGGTTTTGGATGGACACAACTATCAAATAAATATTTTGTAACTCCAAACAAAACCCAATCCAGCAACCTACACTAAATCAGGTCCCTCTTCATCTCTGTGTACTTCTTTCCACCCTTCATCCCATCCAACATCCCTATCCTGTTCCTACCCTTTCCTCGCTTGCCCAACATTCTCCCCTCTATTACCTTCTTCAACATTCCACTACCGCTCAATACGCCTTTCATCCATTTTTCCTGCCTCCATAGGATTTCTCTCAACAAACCCCTCTCCTCACCCACCATCTCCAGTAATATACACGTATATATATGTACATATATATATATATATATATATATAAATGATATCTTCGAAGTAACACGGAAGTGTTGAATAAAAAACTTAGACAGTAACACACAGCACGAGAACACATAAAAAGAACACTCACAATAATATCTTGATAATTTCGACGGACTCGAGCTCCGTCTTCTTCGGAAGATAAGATATGACTGATATGACTGTGTCATATCTTATCTTCCGAAGAAGACGGAGCTCGAGTCCGTCGAAATTATCAAGATTTTATTGTGAGTGTTCTTTTTATGTGTTCTCGTGCTGTGTGTTACTGTCTAAGTTATATATATATATATATATATATATATATATATATATATATATATATATATATATATATATAATATATATATATATATATATATATACAAGAACACAGGAGAGGTGGGGGAAGGCGGAATCAAGCAGACCATTAATATAAAAACTGGGCGCTTATAAGCACTTGGGCGCTTTATAAGATCGCAGATCTCAATGGAAATTAGATTTTCTCGATAGCTCAGGTGGTTGTTAGAGCATCCGCCCGGCAAGTGGAAAGATCCGGTGTTCAAGTCCCGGTCGAGGAAATATTTATACATTCTAGATATGCTTGATTCCGCCTTCCCCACCTCTCCTATGCTCGTCCTTTATGTGTTCCTATCCTATTGACTGCTCCCTGCAAGGGCTCTTGCGTAGCGCCACTGCGCCTTTCCACCCACACTGCGCCTTTCCAGCCTCCAAGGCTACTAAGGCGGGAAGAGTTCTTCTGCGTTGTCAGGCGTTCGATTTCTTCCTGCTCAGAGCATCCTTGGCTTCTTCTTTGCCGGAAGGGTGTCTTGTACGTCTTGGGATGCTATGGGGCGCTTGTAGCGGTCCCATGGCCAGACCCTTATGTCGCCAACCCGGCGGATGAGGTTTACTTCCGCTTCTGCCGCTTTTCTGAAGAATTTTCCAGAGATTCTAGGCAGAAGGACGTCCAGCTTCCCGTCCTCGTGCATCTTTGAAACGCTGGCATAACTGCTGCGTCCCAAGATGCTACGGAGAGCAGAATTCTGCACCACTTGAATTTGAGCGAGGCTCGTTCGCGACACTCCTGACCATACCGGAGCAGCGTACGTGATGACAGGCAGCACGCACGCTTGGTACAGTCTACGCTTCGTGTCCATACTAAGGATCGGCGTGTTCCTATCCACTTTCCTTATATTTATTTCTATGTGAATGAATATTTGTTCGCCGTATGGCGTGATTTCGTGTTTTGATGTGTATTTGGCCAATGTGGCTCGTCTCTTCTTCTGGCTATGCGTGCCATGAAACGCACTTCCGTTCCTATCCTCTATGATGTTGCATGATTGCTAACCTCTACTGTCCTTTCCTCTTACTTGTGTCGTCTATTTCTCCGTCAGTGGGTGTAACAGCTCCCTAACGCCATCTCTTGGTCAAGGAATCGGAGCACTTGGGCGCTTTATAAGATCGCAGATCTCGGTGTAAATTAGATTTTCTTGATAGCTCAGGTGGCTAGAGCATCCGCTCGGCAAGTAGAAAGATACGGTGTTTAAGTCCCGGTCGAGGAAATATTTTTACATTAGTGGTCTACCGACAACGCCATTCTGATGACGACGGTCGGGCCGTCGAAACGTCAAATTCATACTGTGGGTGTTCTTTCTTTATGTTTCCATGTGTTGAATATTTTGTATCAGTGTATTTAATATATATTGGCGTGTATGTATTTTTATTGGGTGGCGGTGGTCCATGGGGTAAAGAGTTGGACTACTGACCGGAGGACCCGGATTCGATCCCCGGGCAAGGCACTCTGGGCACCTGCAGCTCCACCCAAGCTATGCGATTTTTCGGGTAAATCAGATCTTTCTGGGAAACCATAGCTGATACAGGGAAAGGAATTGGCTCCCCTACCCTTGATGTGTGAATTTCACACGCCCGTATAGGGTTCAGTACTGGGTGGCCTCTACCATCACCTACCAAACCGGCCTCGGGTTGATTACTGTGTTTATGATTTTTTAATTTATAAATTAAAAATAAGCAAATTCGTCAATTTTTAAATAATATTCCATTAGAATGTACACCATATTTCTGCATCGCATCGAGAGGAAAATTTCACCTTTTCATTGGTGTTACCACTTAAAGTCAAAAAACCGTCTCGGAAAGGAGAATTTGACGAAGCCTCCCACTGAGAGAAGAAGCGTCCTGAATGCCCTCCACGTAGAACGCAAGTCTCGAGGTCTTCCGACGTGAAAAGGGTACCCGTCGCGAATAACATACCACTCAAGAATGTCGATAAAGCTCACAATCAAATCGTCAAACTTCATTGAGAGTACCTGGGTCCGGACTTGTTTATTTTCGTGCATAACCATGGCCATGATAAAACCTTCAACCGCGAACTAATCGGGCAAAAACATGTCTTTGATCCTCTGTTTGTGAGACTTTGCTAATAAAGGTTAGTGGGAATGATGAAGCGCGCTGCTCTTTGCCAACCAGACGAATCGATCTGGAATGTTAAGGACCCAAAGAGCCCCCCGGCCAATACGCTAAAGTAATCTCCGAGCCAATCACTATTTTTTTAGATGTTTCTCCTTTGTTCTGAATCGCGTTGGGAAACAATGTCATGACCGAATGGCCATCGTTTGCCAATGAAAAGTGAAGACCCTCAGGGTTTCACTGAACAGTTAAGATACACAAAATGCAAGAAAAAAGCTTAAACTTTCAGAAATCAAAGGAAGTGGAGTGTGAAGAGAGGGAATGGTTCAAGACGGGGCAATGGATTTTGTTGAAAAATTAATGGCACAAAATATTGAATAATAATTATGGAATAATGTAAATTTAGAAAACACACGGAAAAAACACCTTGATAGACTTACGAGATCAAAACATGAAACTCCAATGTCCTTGTTTAAAGACCCTAATCACTTAGAGAGATATGTAATGCAAAAATAATCCTGGAACGAAATAATTTTAACAATTCAGACTAGATATTCCGGTTGAAGACAAATATTCAATCGACTAGCACAGTGTAATGCAAACAAGGGTAATTAGTATAGGGAGGCTTCCCATATATTCTAATAGCCAACACTATAAAATAAATTGATTTTCTGTTTTAAATCTAAATCAATACATACATGGTGTCCACGTACACCTTCTGTCAACCCTAAACTGGGATTTCAACGTGATTTTGCATTAATACGGGAACTCAGGCGAAAGGGAAAGGTAAAAAAGACGTAGGGAAATACATTTATCATATATTTTCCTGGAAAATTGTAAGATCACAAAATTTGTGAAAAAATGCTTGTAACTGCTTTAATAATATTTGTTTCAGCGAAGACATTGCGATTGGCCCGGAGTTTTGAAACGCTGTCAGGGCAGGGGAAATTTAGGGTGAAATGTCCTGGCAAATTACCGATCGTTGGAACGAATATTTAGGGGAAATGGGATTGCTTTTTTTCTCTCACTAAAGCGTCCGCCTTGCAGTAATCTTATAGGTGGAGTGTGGGACGCTTACTTTCAGAAAGTGCTCATCGTCAGATACTCGAGTTTGGAATGAGCGCAATACTCGGTGAGAGGCAGTAGGACGTTGTATGGAGCCGGTAGAGTGTAATTATAAACGGGTACTCATTTTTTTATTCTCATTTAAGACACCTCGTCGAAAGATTGTCGTCATTCTACCAGTTTATTCCTGCAGATCAAACTTGTAATTGATCCACGCTGCCAAAAAGCTATGGTGATAACGGTGTCAAAGTAAAGTTTGAGAAACTATAGAGTGTACTTTTGTTTCTTAGATGCCGTATGACATCTTTCATCAGTCTGTTGCGATATTATTGCTAACGAAGTTAATTTATAATCACTGATTGTGTTCGAGAAATAATGTAATGCATGAGGACAGACTGTCTTCAGACTTACAGTAAAATTTCGCATTGGGATTGTAATCCCAAATCACTCGGTCTATCTAGGAGAGCTACTCTGATGAATAAGAGCACAGGCATCGAAAAGAGCAACCATTTTTTAATGTATTTAAAATAAAAATGATATTTTTTTATTAAGAACACAATGAATACAATCCACTGCTCTTGAACCTAAACACTGAAAGAACAGTGGATGTATACATTGTGTTCTTAATAACATAAATATTGAACATGAACTTCCACCAAGTTGAGCCTGAAACTATATAAAGCAAGAAAAATGATTCTTAAATTGTATAGTAAGATATCGTACACGGTATGGTATAATATACAAATAGTAAAACACAATAGGTATAATTATCCTTTACTTTTACCACCCATAACACTCGGCAAAGGCGAGAGTTAACTTAAATTACGCCATTCGCGAATCAAGATGGTTAAAACTTGTGAATACCCACCGATGGTATATTTAGATCCGGCTCTTTGCAAGTTGGTAGACCATTCGGGCTTCCGACTAGTTCACAATACCTTTTGGTAAATCAATTCTCAAATCCAAGTGATACGATGCTAGAACTCCACGGAAAACCAAATGGAGGTGACGGAGAACTGGTTCCCATACCTTGAATGTGAGAATTTTCACATCTCTTAAATTCGGGGTGAGTTTTACCCTATCAAAACCAACTGTCGAGTTGAATACTCTGATATTGATGGAGTAAATCTTTGCTGGAATAAATGGAATCTTTGACTGGAGAAAAGATTGATCCACCGCTGGAATTTGTTTCTAATGGTGTCCGTCTGACGTATGGCCACAAGGTGTGGTTGGGCTCGCTTTGAAAAGTTCACGCGAATCTGCCATCAAGGTGGATGAATAAGATGGACCTAGCATCATTGTCTATCTCATTTCGATGTATTTCAGCGAGGAGGAGATAGGAGTTGGGCAGGGCGGAGTGGTAACCATGGGAACCGGATCCGTGGCGTGCGTGCCGTGGGGGGGGGGGGGGGGGGAGAGAGAGGATGGCGGTGGGGCGCTCTACTCGGCGAGTCGCGTGGGCGGCGCGCGCGAGTGGGAAGGTGTGCTGATTTATTTCGAGGGCAGTCCAGGTCGGTGAGCCTCGTGGCGGTTCCATCTCCTGTTTTCCTTTGGATCACGAGGGGTTTTCGTTTTGTTATCCCGAGGCCGCCTACCCGCGATACACTCCTTTGGAATCTATCGTTTAACCCATGGGTAAACGAAAATGGTTTCATGCAACAAACCCCACACCTACCACATTCTGCAACAGGATACATCTGCAGACTAGCGTTATAAAGGGACTTGATGAAGTTTCAATTATAAACGACCTATCTAGGAAAACATGAGCACAGAAAGAACCGAAACTGCTAATGTACCTTGATTCTTTTATTTCACGTTTCATATATAAGCTCCTGTGACACCTAATGATTCCCTACACGCCAGGAATCGCATAAAAGGCAAGTAGAGGCTCTTAGCAAGACTCTGGAAGAACAATAATGGCGTTCTTGTCAACCATCAGGTTGACAACGATAAAGTTCACGTGTATTAAGATCCATGATCGCCACCCTCTTTATGGAAAGAAATTAGACACTTGATTTGGTAAAATTGAAAGGTACGTGATCTGTGCAATCAATGCGCTAACTGGTGCAACCTGGCGGCCATGACGCGGACTATAGCTCCGGCCACTAGCGGCGCTAGTTGCACGAGACCCAATGAGCCACCTGTGCTTGGCAGATCGTCTAGCTGTGCGTATGGTGCCAGTTATGTAAGTTTTTGTTGTCCTTGTTTCTACTGTTTGTCGAAATCACGGAGCAACGAATCGACATCAGGTTTTTGATGAAGTGCGGTGAAAGTTATCAACAAATTACTGAAATGTTGTCAGCTGTTTACGGTGATAATGCTCTGAATAAAACTTCCGTTTTCAAGTGGATTAAACGTTTTAAAGATGGCCGACAAGACAAGGATGATGCAAGGCCGAAACGACCTTAAACCACCTGTGATGACGACAGCATTGATCGTGTGCGGTCCCTTGTCCTTACTGATCGTCGAAAAACTGTCCGAATAATAGCTGATAAACAGAATTTAGGAAAATCAACAGTGCACTCTATTTTAACCAAACATAATGGATGGATGCTTCAA
This sequence comes from Hetaerina titia, assembly GCA_037158775.1. NCBI lineage: Eukaryota > Metazoa > Arthropoda > Insecta > Odonata > Calopterygidae > Hetaerina > Hetaerina titia. The sequence continues at coordinate 136,896,276 of CM073769.1, forward strand.
CATAACAATGCACCTGCACATTCAGCATTGATTGTTTGCCAGTTTCTGGTAAAAAATTCAATTACCATCCTTGATCATCCTCCTTATTCGCCAGATGTCGCCCCCTGCGACATTTTCATATTCCCAAAATGCAATTATGGTACGAGGGGGCATCACTGGGAAGATGTGGACACAATAAAGCACGAAACGACGAGAAAACTGAACAGCCGAGGACTTCCCATGGTGCTTTTAACAGTGGAAAAGAAGATGGAATAAATGCATAGCAACGAATGGAGAGTTTCAAGAAACTGTCATAGTAACTTTAACGGAGTCACCCGCTATGTGTGCATAATAATGCAACTATTTCAGAGAGTAAAAATCATTCGCCTTGACCGTGATCCCGGTCAAGGCGAATGATTTTTACTCTCTGAAATAGTTGCATTAGAATGGAGAGTTCTTTGAGGGGGACAAAATCGATGGAGACTACGTTTTGCATAGAAAGTTTTTAATGGCCTCAGTACGCGTATTTATTGGACAGATCTCGTTAGCAACGGGGTTGGGATGGAGGTGATCGAGTAAACTGTGAAGTTCCTGAACACGCATGACAGGATAATCGATTTTTGTTGGCCCAGTTATGATTCATAATCGAGGAGTAATGGAAGTACCGTTTCCACGTAAAGTAGCGAACTATACATTGTGTATAATAGATAATATAAACAGCTATGCCTAGAATGATATTACCTACTTCGATGCTAAGAAAGCGTTTTGCACAGTGAGCCATTGTATATTAATTTAAAAAATTATTGCAATGTTATTCTTGGTGCTTCTTTGAGGTGTTAAAAATTTGATGGTAATTCCTATTTTATTTCAACACAAGTTATACCGGAAAATTGTTTAAAAAGCAAATGAACTTGAGAAAACATATATGCGCTTTTTTGCTTTGATTATCACAGAATTCGGTACGGCACGAACTTTGTTAGGCGTAGCCTAAATACACATGCTTTTGATTATCTGACTGAGTTGTAAATATCAATGGGCACCCTCAATCATTCACCAAGTATGGTTTTTTGCGTAAAATGCAAGGAAGGCTCATGGGGACACTTAAAACATATGACGAGTTAGATTTCATTAATTTTATGAATATGCGATACCGAGCGTCTTTTTCTATAATGAACACGTCAATTATAGAGGTTAAGGAAATCGTACGAATGGTGTTGAACTTAAATTATAAATTTACCAGCGTCCCAAAATAATACGGATGAAGGTTAATTTTAATTTTAGCTGTACTCATAAGTGTTGAGTAAAAAACGAAAAACTGAAATATACAAATACATAACACATACATACAATTGTACCACATGTAAAAATGGTATTGATTAGTAGCCTTAGTACTTGTGGCATATTCCAAGGGGAACCAGCTAGCCAAGTATTTTAATTATTTAATTTATAGTTTTTAATTGAATTGCAGATGATCAGGACCAAACGTAGTAATACATTAATATATCAGTCGTGAACGATGAACGGTGCAATCAATTACTGCTCTTCCAATCAATTCAATTTCCGATACTGGGTTAATGAGATCCAAAGTTGCATCCGCACTACGACACAGACATCGAGGCCGTGATCGATGATAGTGTGTGATCGAGGGTGAATATTTGATTGGTGTGCTGGTGAATGCTCAGGAGCCGCGACTTAGGTTCAAATCCAGAGTGGTACAGGCATCATCAGCTCCATTCCTGTCATTCCACGTGCGCCCATGAGGTTCGTTCAGGCGCCTCAAACTCCCCGTCGGATGGAACATTAACCTATTACCTCTCGGGCATCAGGCGCCGAACTTGTCTCTACTGGATTAACTTCTCAGTCTCTGCAGTCAATGTCGTCTTAAGCCGATAAATCTCGATTCATTTTGGCCACGTTTAATTGATCTCAAATATTGATATCCTTGATGTTGATTGCGATGCCTTGCATCGCAATCAACATCAAGGATATCGCATTACGCTTACTTGTTTCCCTTTCCCTATTTCCTAGGTTTTTCAGTTAATTCATATAAGTTACGTATTTTACTTATGCAACTTATCAGTTACAGTCAAACGAATAAATGAAATCTAACGCGGGATTAAATCACCCCGATGCGTCTTGAGTAACCAAACTCTCAGGGTTTTCTCCAGCACAAACGTAACGTTCTCACATCCTCTTCTTCTCGCACAAAAACTCTTCGATCGATGCTGAGGATCTCCTCTTCTCCAAGGAGCCCGGAGATAATCAGCCCGCTGTTTCCGGCGCCGGCAGCCTCACTGGCCTTTGCTTGGGCAAACAATCAGAGCGCCATCACGGGGTCATCGGGGCTCTCTTGCCACACGCATTTTTTCTCATAAAAAGAAATATAGGCATCGAGATTTTGCGAGGGCCCTACGTAATTTCTACGACTGCTGTTTTGAAAGTTGAGCAGTGTCTCTGATAGTCCTCACCCTCCGAATACAGCGGATCGTCTTTCGTTCAAACTTTTCTTCAATCATAACTATCCGAAAAAGAGGAAGAATCTGTGGTTGGATTCATTCATCAACTAAGATGGAATAATTATGTCGCTGATCACAGGTCCTGACCGCAGGTAAACACTGCGTGACTTAAAGTGAGTAAGTCCTCGTCACGAGGAAAATATCCCAAAGAGATAAAGGCCTTTGCTAATGTGTCGGATTATTCTTATCGTATTTTATTCAATTTAATTTGCTATAGTCTGTACACTTTTTTGTAGTTATTCCAAACAAAATAACATATATCTGTCAACGAATCGTGATCTAAGGTTTAAAGTAGTCAGAATGAAAGTACGGTGACTATTAATGGAGACCACTAATAATCAATTGCATATCTTCTGAACTCCTCAGATAATTCCGCAGCGTGACATTAGTAATCACAATTAACATTAATAATCAATTGACGCAACACAATCCATTCTTTATAAAATAGGTAAATGGGACCTTTAACTGCAGCACCACGCATCAATTATGAACAACACCGACCATTGAAGTTTCCTTTCAAAAGGCGTACGTTGCACGCCGTGCATTTTCTGTCTACACCATCCTGTTTTCAATAATTTGGCCCTTCTCCGCTGACTCGTGGTCTCTCTTTGTCTTACTAGAATAAACAGTCCGAACCCTTCGAAAAAGTCCAAGCATCAAGAAAACAAAAACATTGGCAAACAGTCACGTTCTCTGAGATGCTTTCACTACTCCGAGCGATAAAAAAATAATTAAGATATAAAGTAAAACGTTTGACTTTCTCCACCGCGAGCAAAAACCTATGACAAATATGAGTCAACACACACACCTGATGCCGCAGCTTCTGATAAAAACTTAACCATTCGTCACATTTTTCCTTTTTTTCTCCTCTTATCGGCTGATTCCTCAGCTACAAATCGAGATGCCACAATGCTCTCCTTCACCCTTTACTGTTACTTTTCCCGGGCATCCCTGGCCACACTTCCCGTAAAAAAACTCAGGCTGAAGATGCTTGCGCGGAGAGGGGGACGTGCCGGGTCCCTCTGGATCGCATCAACAAACAATCGCCTCCCGACCGCGTCCCCCGCCAGCCTCGCCGCCCTCGGTCATAAACCAATCACCACCACTGCGGCTCTAGCCGCCCGGATAAACGACGGCCGTGCATCCAAAAACTCCCTTCCTCGATTCGCTCCCGTTGCGACACGAGCCTTGAAACTGACCTTCCTCGCGCGGCTCTCGAACAATTCCACCCGGGCAGCCAAACGATTCCCGACCCACCGTCCACGCTCCTCTTCTCTCTCGGCCGTGCCAAACATTCTCACGTCTTCGCGAGCCGAGCGAGCGTGAGTAGGACTGTGCGGAATTCCGATACGTACTCGTATCTACAGCTATGATAGGTTCGATGCCCATATTGCATTGCGATGCCTTTAAGCGAGCTGGCAAGATTACTTTACGAATTCCGTGTTGTGATTTAAATCCAGGACGAAGGATGATCCATTTTTAATGTCGACTCGCGCACACGCGACATAAAAATCTCAATGATGGACATAATTAAAATGGTTTCTCATCCATTAGGTCTTCAGTCCCAAGACAGGTAGACTGCATTTAACGCATTTCCAATTAATTCGCAATTTCCTTCGGCTATCTTCTTATGGGTTCGAGGTATGGTTTCGTTTTAATTGCTACTTCCTCTACATTTACTCGTGGATTATTCACAAATCCGGCTTGTCTCAACGCGTGCCCAAACTATTTCTTGCGCTCTTATTACCGATCGAGTAACACCTAAAATATCGACGCTAATGTTATATTTTGTCATTCTTATATCTAAAGAGTAATTCCCACCCGAACGCCTACTACATCGGGAACTCCGAAATAGAATGTAGAGATCCAATTAATTACTTGGGCGTTACCCTCACTTACGACCTCTCCTGAGTGAAACGCATACGTGGAATATGTGGACAAGCTAACAAAAAATTAGGATTTATTTGAAGAGTACTCGGTAAATGTGATGAAAAGGTCAAAGAGAAATGTTATCTGTCCCTGGTTAGGTGTCAACAAAATTAGATAGATTAAGTGTAGAACAGAGAGATTTAAGATGTCATTTTTTCCACGAACGATAAGGGATTACAGAATAACTTTGTCCGACCGCGGTAGGGGTCATGTGGACATACGGGTCAAAATTAGTCTGGCGTGTATTGCCACACACCCTGACGGTGATTTGGAGGTTACTATATACACCAAATATCTATCACTATTTACAACCCGAAGGATTTTCCTCACTTCTTAAGCTCGACACTCATTTATCTTATTATAAGTTACGCTGAGCGTTACGATGGATGAAAGGTTCATGTTCTTTTCCCAGGATCCCCACAGTTATTCACCAGCTCTGATATCCAGGGGATATCTGAGATTATTCACTAAATACACATACCATGCCACGACACGAAAAGTGTACAAACCCCTTCAACCTCAATATGGGCAAATCTTACAGTCATACGTCTTGCGTTGAACGCGACGATGTCGATAAAACCACACTTCGACGACATTCTATTCAAATCGCACCCCGAGGCCAGTCTCGAGCGCGGCACGGCCCTTAACCACGAGGATAGGCGAGGGCCCTGGCCTCCGACAGGGGCGAACGCGAGCAGAGGTTCGTCGAAGCCAAAATTCTCGCCGAGGTCGCACACACTCCAAGGGGAAGGGAGGATGGCAGCCCCGGCGAGGGCGGGAGATGGGGGCGGCCGGCAGGCTGCGGTGGTCGTCTCCACCCTCCCCGGGAGGGGACGGAGAGCGAAGGGGACGCCTCCGCTCTCCTGCCAGAGAGGAGAGGAAATCTGAATACATCTGCCGATCTGTGCGCCTGCACCACGAAACTCCACTGGCGACTCACGCGTTTAATCTACATAATGATATTTAATCCGCTACTCCAGCAAACTTTTGTTTTTTCGGTCATCGATTGTGCACCCTTCTGTTAAGCTGGTCATTAGGCCTCCCGCGGAAGATCGACCAGAGTTTAATCAACACCCAGGAACGACGCGGGACTCGAACCTGCGAAGTAAGCAGTTTGACGCACTAGCCACCTGAATAAGTCTACCCGTTGGAAATGTGAACGCAAGCCAGCGTTGAAAATACACCATTTACCTCGACTGGTAGCTGGTAGCCCAATGCAGTTCTGATGTGAAATTTGAAAAAAATGGGAAGTCGAACGAATTCAAATTCAACTGAATCATTGTCATTTGGGCCGATCGAAAGAGATGATCAAGACGGTACGTATACCATTAGGTGCCAAACCGTCCAAACGAGACGGACGTATCTTGCCATATGGGCAAATGGCAGTTTCAGGCGTGATGTTGTGGAATTTGAACATTATAATTAACAAATGATAACATTTTTCCACAGATATTTATTTACATTTGAATATGGTGTATTACATCGAAACCGTCGTGGTTTAAATAAATATCAATTGGAAAAGTGCTATTGTATAAGGCGAACTACGGCCGTATGAAATAATGGGAAGAGTTAACCCCAGCCGTATTCTTATAAATGGGCAAAGGATAGGTAAGGAGAGTTAGAAAAGATATAAATTAGCAGAAAACAATAAAATAAATATAACAAAAGATACTAAAAATAAATGAATTAAATAGATCCCGCAAGCGGTTAAATCAACCGTGTGTCTGGGTGATTAAATTACAAGTTATTCTAATTAATGAAAAATAATCACGCACTCTCTAGCTTGGATGTACTTTGTAGACACCGTGTTTCGACCGCAAAGCAGTCCTCTTCAGAGAAGGAATGATCCCGTCTCATGTGTGGTCACTTCTATACAAGTATACCTGCACCTGTATCTGTGTGTGGAGCAAAGGTCAAAAAAGGGGGGTGGGGAAAGATATGAGGTGAAAAGTCAGTTAGGATGAGGGGGGGGGAGTGGGGATTGGTCAATTAGGGATGGGTTGTTTTTGGGGGTCAGGGACAGGTGGGAGGGACGGGGGGGGCCATGGGCAGTGTGCGGGTGACAATGGAGGCCCAGTAATTGGTGGTGATTTTTTCGAGTGGAAAGGTTCTGGTGTTTTGTTAAGGAGATTAAGGATGATGAGATGGGGCCGTGGTCATGGTTCATGAGTCAAAGTACATCCAAGCTAGAGAGTGCGTGATTATTTTTCATTAATTAGAATAACTTGTAATTTAATCACCCAGACACACGGTTGTTTTAACCGTTTGCGGGATCTATTTAATTCATTTATTTTTAGTATCTTTTGTTATATTTATTTTATTGTTTTCTGCTAATTTATATCTTTTCTAATTACCCTTACCCATCCTGGGCCCATTTATAAGAGTACGGCTGAGGTTAACTCTTCCCATTATAAAAGTGCCATTATTTATTTCATTACTGCCATATGGGAAAGCGCATGTAATACCATACCATTAACTCCTACACGTAATGATTACCAGCATTGCTTGCCATCGCGAGGAGGCAGCAATGCGAGCAAGGCAAGGGGGAGAGCGGGGAGGAGAGCAGAAATAACGAGACGGAGGAGGGAGCGTGGGCATGGGAGGCGGGCAGTGGCACCATCCCCACGCCATTCCTCCCCCTCGAAAGGGAATAGGCAAAAGGCATCAAAAAACCATTCCAACGCGCCGTGAACTTCGACCTCTGCGATCAATGCATGGCAGAGGCCTACGATCGCGGATTTCGCCGACTCTGCCAGACGCCGATATCAGAGAACGGCAACCAGTCCGGACGTTGCGTACTTGGTCCTCCGAATATATTTTTGTGCTTAACTACGTGCAGTAATACATCAGCATTGTGCCCCGTATTACGTATGTTAACACACTGATCTGAGTTTCCACAATAAGAACCATATTAAAGGTGTTTCGAAATTAAATATGGGTGTAATGGAATGCTTCCCTCATGAAAAATTTGATACTTTCGGTAAGCTAACGAGTTTTCCATATTTTATAAATTCCCCCAACTTTTCAAACTTTCGTTAGTTTTTTTTTGTGACCGGGTGGAGAAAAACTTCAAATTGGTTCGAGTCCATTACTCCGAGAGCTCTGGTCCGTGGTGCTTGCTTGCTCACTTCGCCGAGAATCCTCCGAGTTAGTAGAATTGGTTTCGCCGAAACTTCCTCTCCGCACCCAACCCTCTCTTCCCCCTCTTCTTCTGCCCCCGACCACTCGGTTCGTACGATACTCCCCCCTACGTATATTGAACGCTTCTTAGAGCAGTGCAGCATCCTTCAGTTTGAACGTTTAAACGAGGATCATCTGGATCCGTCTTCCGGCGCCCTCTTCAAACAGACTAAATGGTGAGCCGGCTCCCATAACGTCACCCTCGCCTCTCTTCCCCGCCTTCAATGTTCTAAGGAAACACTCGAGCCCTCAAAGTGGCACGGAGAAACACGATTAACATTAAATTAAATTAGTCTCGCAAAATTAACACGCTTTTCAAATTCACTTACATTCATACTGACTGAAATAAGAAGACTGCACACACCAGGATCTCGAATCAGATGGCATACCGAGAATTAATGTCATCGAATTGAAAAGTGCGAATTCAACAACAACTTCAGAAATATCGATTATTTATTTTCAAATACGGACTGTCTCATCTCGTACGACTTCTCGACTTTCTCGACCTCTTACTCAAATGAGTTACCTGATCAATTCCTATTTGTCGCCACGCATACTTATTATTCACGTGACCGTTGACGAAGGAGGTGTAAAATGATTGATGAGGGAACAAGGAGAGGATTTGCCTATGCTAACGGACAGTGAATTACGGGAGGGAACATGCTTGAAGTATAACATAAAAATTATAGTGTAAATAGTATAAAAATAAAACATGTATGTAAAAAAGAATGCCAGGGAAGCGGCAAATATCGACATTAACTATAACAGAATTGCTTTTATACGTGTTCGCGCCGCAGTAATAATGCATTGTTATTATGACAAGATAATACTTCTATCACCTTTTCTTACGATATCAAACACACTCATGGGGTTTACTATTTGATACATAAGCACTTCTCGCACGTAATTCTCTCGAGGTATGGTCGCAGGCAGGGTCGCTAGAGAGTGATGCAGTGAGGCAATTACGAGGTTCATCCGGAAAGTATTACCCGTTCGTGCCGCATGAAGTGCTGACGACGCGAGTAGCCGCTGGACGAGGTCAGATAGCTTCAGTGGCTTGTCTGCCTTCTCTGAGCCAAGTTGCGTGACGCTAGCATTGCCTGTGTTGTTTCTGTGATTGTTTACAATGTTTAAAAAAATTGAGAACGCCGCCAGTTGTGAAGTGAGGGCAGTGATTAAATTCCTCAATGCAAGAAACGTTCGCCCATGTGATATTCATCGCCAATTAAAGGAGGTGTATGGAGACAATGTAATGGACGAGTCGTCTGTTCGGCGGTGGTGTCGCAACTTCAACATGGGGAGGGGGAACACACACGACGATGAGCGTTCGGGGAGACCGTCTGTCATTACAGACCAACTGGTGAGCTCAGTTGACGAATTCGTGAGGAACGATCGGCGCGTCACAATTGATGACATCTGTGAGCATTTTCCCAATGTTTCTCGAACAATTGTTCATGAAATTGTTAAACACCATCTGCATTATGCAAAAATTTGTGCAAGATGGGTCCCTCGCATGCTTACAGATGAGCACAAAACCAAGCGTATGGCTGCAGCACTGACGTTTTTGGGACGTTATTCTGATGAAGGAGACTCTTTCTTGACTCGCATAATTACTGGTGACGAAACATGGGTTTGTTATGCATCACCTGAGAGTAAACGACAGTCAATGGACTGGCATCATGCTCATTCACCAAACAAACCAAAAAAATTCAAGACAGTTCTGCCCACCAGGAAACTCATGGCAACCATTTTCTGGGATCGACGAGGTGTATTGCTTATTGATTTTATGGCCCGTGGAGACACTATTAATGCCAATGCGTATTGTGAAACATTAAAGAAATTACGGCGGGCAATACAAAATCGGCGGCGAGGTCTATTGTCTACTGGTGTCATTCTCGTTCATGACAATGCCAGGCCTCATGCAGCTGGGATAACACAAAAACTTTTGCAGCAATTCAAATGGGAAACTTTCGACCATCCACCGTATAGCCCGGACTTGGCCCCTTCAGATTTTCATCTCTTTACAAAGCTTAAAGACTTTTTGGCAGGAAAAAGATTTGACAGCGATGAAGAACTTAAAGAAGGAGTGACCCTGTATCTCAATGAGCTGGCGGCGAAGGACTATGCAGCAGGAATACAGAAACTTGTCACACGTTATGACAAATGCCTTAATTTGCTTGGAGATTATGTTGAGAAGTAGTTTAAAGTATCCTCTTTCAAATAAAATTTTTTATGTTTGTTAATATTTACTTTTGTGTCTTTATTTCACGAACGGGTACTACTTTCCGGATGACCCTCGTATTATTATAACAAATAAGATTCGGGCCTCACGGCACGTCAAATTTAATGCAGAGAAGTTCTGATAGATGTTTGATGCCGCTTTAGTCACTGCAAAGAACGACTCATGAGTACAATGAAGAAAAATATATTCCAATCCATCTGAACATGTACATGTCCTTCACCCGAGGAAAAATCTAGCACACGATACGTAATGTTTGACAGTGGCATCCGGAAAGGTTTCTAGCCAAATGGTCATTACATTTCATCCCGGAGGCGACGGGCGCAGAGAGAGTGTTGTCGGGCCATCAGATCCCGCGCGACAGGCGAAAGCGGATGGTCGCTTTCTGCCAGAGTTCAACGCAGCGAGTGCCATTTCCTTCCCTAATGCTTCCGATTATAACTGTTTATCCTCACTACGTAAACACACGACTAAATGAAAAGAGATACTTCGTTCAACTGTTCTCGACAGTATGAGGCCAGACAACTGTCCCAGACGAGTGACTGCCGACTAAATGAAAGGATGAATCTGGGCCTGGTATCTAAAATGAGAACGTGCTGTTCGCGATTTACTTTCGTCAATTAAGATGAGCAACTATCTAAGGGTATCGTTCTCTTACCTAATCATTAAAATAATTGTATATTAACAACTAGGTCTCTTAGCATGAGCGTAGGTGCGCAGTCTTCGTGGAATATAATATTAAGTCGTATTCCCACTTAACCTTTCTCTGGATACCCATTTAGTCAAATTTCCGCTCCTTTTTCACGGCCCATTACCCTCTTCTCCAAGGTGGGGGAGGACGGGCGGGTAGGCAGAGAATGCCCGCTTCCGGGGGAATAACACCCGCCGGCTCCCAGAAGCCACTCGCCATTTTCGCAGTTCCTAACGCTGCGCTTCAATCGCTCTCAATCCACGACAGATTTAGTGAGAACAGATTTGCCAACGTAAATATCATAAATAACGCCGGGGATTGAAAAAATATATATTTCATAACATTATCTTCTCATCCTACTACGAAAAGAGTTTGAAATGGTTTCCTGGTTGCAAATGCCTCGGTGTCCTATGTCTTATTGCAATCCTCTCCAGTGCATATTCATCATAGAAACATTTCTACGAAATCCTTAGAAATTTAATATTATATTCATAAAGATTTACTCAAATTTCGAAATACCGAGCGAAGTACAAACTATGACCGAGCATCTGTGACCGTAAGTCACTCGAGTAGAGCGGTGCTGCGAACCTATTTAATCGCAATCCATGAAAACTTTATTCTTCTGTTCACTTCCATCAACCTTCACCGACAAACTATTTTCCCGGCGTATTATTTTGCTGGATAGCTAGTTGTAGTTTTTAGTAGTTTTTATGGCAGGTGACCGACAACTAAGCGGCAGACTAAAAAGACGGCATCATTAGGAATGGACGGGAAAGGAAGGGTGGAGAGAAACCCGGCGTCGGTTTTAGCCTACTCTTGTAGAAAGGCGCCAAGGGGTCCGCAGTGTTACGTCCCATCCGACGGACGTCGTACTCACTCAAAGTGTTCTCCACAAAGCACCTCAAGCAGGGATCGGGATACCGCTGAAAAATATTTGTTGTCTCCAGGGTTTTGAACCCGGGCCTTCTAGGTGGGAAGTCTGTACGTTAGCCACGGCACCATCCGATCCCCGCTCGATAGCTTCTCGCCGGCTTAACCGAGGTTGAAATGACTTCTTGATCATGCAGCGAGTGGTTCTGGTAACTTTCACTCGAATGAATCGTAATAGACAGCGGCATTTAAATGAACAAGTTTAATTTCAACACAAACATGTCAGTGTTAGGAAACACTAGAAATCGACGGAGGCGTCTATCAGCAGGAAAATTGTAAGCGCTCAGCTTCTTCTTTCGATTACGTGCACTCAACAACTTTAACATCACAAGGTGACCCCTGCCGTGACCTGAAGTATAGTCGTCACGACTACACCTGAATTTTTGTATCATCCTCGACAAAATGAGGCAGATAAATTCAATAATCGAAAAAAATCCTTCCACGACACTGTAGCCATATTGTACTTTTGTCCTTATCGGACTAGCCAGCTATTTCCAGCCTATCCTAGCATACACGCCATTCCTCTTCTTTGAAGGAATACTATAAAGAACACTTGAGCATCTGATATTCAGACTTTTTAGCAAATGAAGTGCGATAACTTCCGAAAAATAGTAGAGTGGATGACACCCTAGAAAAAGCTCACAGCAAGCTGACGCACGTTTATCAATTACAAGAGAATACTGGCTAATTTAATATTGGCACACATAAAATCTCTCTTGACCATTATCACCCAATGAAAAAAAAGCTAGTGGAACATTGTAGTTTGCAGAACATACATCTGAATTTGTTAATTTAATGAGCCACGATCAACATAATCCATCCACCAATTACAGCAGATATTGATTGATATTGTTCAGCACTATAGCCGTGTTTCTTGAAAAAAGTATGCAACCGAATTCAGATCAAAATTCGCAACAAATAGAAACTTGCCGCTGTGGGAATTCTTCGTCTAAAAATGACAAATAGCCACAAGGGCACGAAGGAAAACCATGAAGTTGAAAATCTCTCACCGTCTGAGGGACTATCTATTAATGAAATGATTTATGGAATAAACCTTCTGTTTCATTTACGGGAGGCTCTCCTTCGGGCTCCACAATTTTAGATCGCCGACTTTGAAGCGAGAGAGAAGGACTTGGCCGGAAATACATGCCGGCCTCTATTAGCACCAACCGCTCTCATGCACAAACATTTCGATGGTGTATTTTTAGACGAGCGAGCAAAGAGAGAGAGAGGGTGTCGCGTGGAGAAACCCCATCGGCAACTCCAGATCGCTTTGGCAAAATAAAATGAAGAGCAGCAAACGCCGCGGGGTGGAAGAAAATCGCAGAGTCGATTTCCGTAAACAGAGGCAATCGTAGTCTTTGTGAGCCCATTTCCCCATCTGAGGAAGAAAAAGAGATGCGAGCGATAGAGAGAGAGAGAGCAGAAACCCTGAAGGCGCCGCGGAAGATGAAGTTTCCCTCCCACCCCCCTCGCCAAATTCGCACATGGAAAATAGACCTCCGAATGCCTCGCACGAGAAATATGAGCATCTCTCATCCGTTTGGAACAATTTTTTAGAAAAATTGTTTGGCCCTTGTTCAGAAAAGGTTGAAATATGATCTTCAATATAGAGTCATGTGGGCCGGCTCTGAAATCTCGAGAAATATTTCGGTGGAAAGGGTAATGCGTCGACGAGTTTAGCTCGGAAGGAGCACATTAGCTGGCTAACTCCTAAGGTCGCGGGGATCGAATCCCTCTCAGGGCACAAACTATTTTGCCCGATGTGAACATTCACTGTGGAGCTATTTGCTGCGAGGAACGATCCCGTGCATAAGAACACTCCAGTTCACTGAAATGTCTTAAATGCTGAAAGAGTACTCGACCGATCTGTTCGTCTTCAATTCCAGGGCAGGACATCATATAAGTGATCAGTTTTCGCTAACAGCGGTTTCTCCGCGGGTTCGATTGATGTACAGCAGTGAACCATATCAACAGATCTTATGCAATGTTTTTGAGACGGATCAAAAAGTAAAACTAAATTTCTTCACGCCAGTGTTTTGCAAATGTCTATTAACCTCTTCAAAGCTAAGGAGTATAACAAAAAAAGGCTGCTGCTAAACACATTTAAATGTATTTTATTGGAAGAATCAACCCCAGCCGTACTCTTACAAATGGGCAAGGGATATAGTGAGGGTAGGTAGAGAGAAAAAATTAAAATTAAGAGTATCTTGTCCAATACGACGCGTTCCTGAAAGGAGGGCAACAAGGATATTTCCTAATGTCGCATTTCATAGAAAATCGCTGGAGAGGGAGATGATACACACGGAAGGAAATGAACGAACCATAAAGCAATCCTATCCATGTTCAAAAAAGAAGGAACGGCAGAAAACCAAGAAAGAGGACGTCGTGAGATATCTATGCTGGTACTTCTCAACAAAGAAAGAAGGTGAATGCCCCGGACGACCCAGTTCCGATGACGTGGAAGCTGTATTAAGCCGCAGTGTGGGTGTGTAGGAGGTGGGCCTGCTGTATTTGCATCCACTAACTTCTCACCAAGAGAAAGACGATAGTTGGACAGAAAAGAACCGAAATTTTACATGGCGGATAGCGAATTTGAGTCACATTATTAATCAGTCTCGTGGCTAATACGATAGGAAATATTATGTTTTTGAACGATCAAACAAAATCTAAACAGGGTTATCGCGATATTAACCCTTTTAAACACTGACATTAGCTGAACATGGATGCCGAACGAATAATGTTCATGACGAAGGAACAAATGACTAAACTTCATAGACCGAAAAACGATCTCAAAGAAGAATCAATAAATATGAATAGTGATATAAAGAAAGGATCGTAGGCAAGAAAAAATATAGAGAACGATGTAAATTTTAAATTCTTATATGAATATACTTTTATTCTGAAGCATCTCTTGGAATGAAATTTTCCCTTTCTTTCCCCAAGTTCTTGTCAAAAATAATTATTTTGAAAAATTTAATAATTTAAAAATTATTTTTATGTTTATTATGTCGCAGGTATCCGACATAGTATTCCTTCCCTGGCTCCTAAAGTTGGGTATACCCGGTCGCGGGGCGAAAACAGTCAGTTGGTTATCTGGCGGTGACCGGTAGGATGCGAGGTTTCGGCTGTGTTGCGCTTGTCGCGACAGCGTGTCCCATTGCTGACTTTCCGACGGAGGAGGGCCCTGCCTGGGTTACAGTGTCTGTGACAGCGTTCGCCGCTCCCGCACTCCTCGTCGGACCTTACCTTCGGACGAGGGCCCCGCCTGGGTTACGAGTCTCGTGACCGAATCTATCCAGCCTTTACCATGTCCCAGGTAATGTTCCGCCATGCTAATGTTGTATTTTCTCGCGTTAGGTTACCAAGGGTCTAGCCATCCATAATACTCAATTGTTTATACGTATGTAAACGGTGTAATGTGTCTGAGTTTGTATAATACACGATGTTTTTGGTAAGATTTGGCGTATTATTAAATGTGACTTTCCCCGATATCCTTTGTGTCGCACACGAAATGCCCCTGGTGACAATTAGAGTTCCAGATTCATAAAATACTCTTCACTAAAATTATATAAAACGCATAACATAACTGTAACTACAGAATATAAAAAGTTACTACCCAAAACTCTAGTGGGCACAAAGTGGGGAAAGATGAGCGATTTTACGAACACGTTACAAAAATTAACAATTAATATCGCATTACAAAGAAAAATAATGATAAATTAACAAATTATTTTTCATTATCACTCAATATTATTTGCTATTAATTTTCAATAGATTTTTATACCTCCTTCCCCTCATTTTCGTAGCCTTTTCTGCATTATAATTGAACAGCTTTACATATATTCTCCAATTATGTACTGTGCCTCGTAATACGAAGTAATGAAATAACATTTTATCGAGCACAACAACCCGCTCACAAACTGGACGAAGATGTTAGCAGATCAGAGCATTCTAACTCAAGGTTATCCTGCTTTTGATTAACCTTGCACAGAGATTACTTTTAACAAACTCTCAAGTTGGAATTGCAAGAAAAACTTTAAAAAAATTATAAACGCTCATCTGGAAAATTATACATGAAGTTCCAAATTCTTGAAAGTGACAATGATCACATCAACAGTTTTAAACATCTTCCGTATTCAAGATTTTCAATTTTAACAGCCACGTAAAACAAGAAATAAAACTCACGGCTAAGATTTCTAGTTTGTACAAATAAATATACTTACACAAACGTACAGCGGCTGAATCAACATTTATTTTACCCTTTTGAAATTACATTTTCACCAGTAAATGATAAAATAGCTTACAAGTCTTTGAGCCTGAGTCTTGAGGACTTGTATTATAGTTTCAAACAAAATTTTACTCTGCCATTGAGCATCAAAGAATTAGCGACCTACAAGTTATTTAACTGGAACTATAGCCGAGATACTGGGATCCAAACGCTCCATCACAATTTAATAGTACTTGAACTGTCAGTTCAACATTAAAACCCTGCGACATCCATACGTGCCCTGATCGTTAAATGGACACCCCTGCCAGAAAATAAAAAAGGCCAAACTAATTCAGTCAGCCGAGAGTCTACCGACATTACGACGCTATCATTCATGAGATGTCACTTTATAGAGAACCTGCCAGTACTATAATTCCAGAAATAGCCTGTACACTCGCTCCTTTTTCACTAGATCACACTTTCATCTGTTGTTCGAGGGATTTCCCTGACTATGTGATTCCAAAAATAGAATTCTTCTCGTGGTTTTTTTGTTAGATCACACATTCATCCATTTTTCGAGGAATTTCTGGAATATTGTCCACATTTTCCGTTTTAAAAGAAATGTATTTTTAGCATATTTCATTCTGTCAACATATTGATCTCCCTCCATGGTTTTTTCCCTTCACTTTCGTCTGCCATCCACCAGACGTGTCACACGCTTACAAACACGCGCGCGTACACACACACACACACGACCACCTCCTCCACATGTGCCACCGCTGAGGGTGCTCCCTTGCGGAGCCGTAGAGAAACAGCCGGGGAAGCTATAATGCCCTGCTATTTCCGTCCCTTTCTCTCTCTCAGACACGCACCGACTTTCTTTCACCGCTCTCCCCAGGTTTTGGCGCACTAACCTCCCAACTTTCTTCCCTCCTCACACCCCCGCATCCCTACTAAGCTTCCAATGGACGCCTAGGGGAGACCCGGGGGCAGGGGCGCATCCAGCGGATCTCCACGACTCCGCCTACCCCAGCAGCCGCTCCGAAACCGCCCGCACAATCCGAGCGAAAGAGTTAGCGAGGAGGCGGCGTGCGGTGAGGGCGGTGGGAGTGAGGGGGCGACGGGAGAATGGAGAGAGAGCAGTCTAGTCGGTGGTGGTCCCCTGACAGGGGCCGGGGGGCCGTTTGCAGACCCCCCACTCCCCCTCCCGGGACCCGCTCTCTCCTGGGATCAACTAATCGAAGGACTGCAGGGGGAACAAGGAACGCCGAGGGAAGACAAGTGCCCGCAATTTGTGCCAAGCGGATTCCTTGAGAGACGATTTTCTTCGAAAAAGTTTTAACGGAAATATCTTTGCATTTTTAAGAGTTTTCCAGCTTATAAAAAAAGGGATGGATATTTATTTTGCGATGAATCCTCGGGTGTTGTTTACAAATATGGGTCGTTAACTTAACTTGGAGATGAGAATTAGAGTTGAGGATGCTGGTTGAGTAATACACAGTGTTCGCGTGAGTACTTTTTTTAGGTTTCAGAGGCGACTGCTTTGATTTCCCACTATAGTATTAATATTACGAAATAAAAGACATCATAATGAACGCTCTTTGAGTAAACGCAAGGCTTTGGAGCACGCAGTTTTCACCTGCCCCCGTTTCCACTCGCTCGGGTGTTCGCCATCCGATGCTGCACTAACCAGTTTAATCCTGCCGTCATCTAAATTTGTAGATGGTCCAAGAACCATATTTGAATATTTTCTAAATTATTAAATACTAGCCACTGCTCTAAGCCACGTGGCATCAATCCCCAATGATATTCAACTTAAGTCTCATAATTCAATCACACTCAAGTTGGTGGGGGACTTCATACTTTCGTCCGTGTACGAAAAAATGCGATAAGAAAGAAGTCAATGCGAAGGCACCAACCTCGCCAGAGTAACATGACCTGTGTACAAATTTGAAATCATCGTGATAAACAAAACAAATTCAAAGAGACGTCATTTATTACCGACAGAAGGTCGAAAGGAACCGGGGTGAAACGGTGAAGGAACCATTGCATGCGTAGAAAGATCTGGTGCTTTTCCGGCGAATTTACTTGATGAAGTTTTCTCGGGTCTTTCACCGGGTCAGGGGTTCCATTTTGACTCATTAGGTCAATATGGAATCCTTGACCCGTTGGAAGGTCCGAGAAAACTTCATCTAATGAAATGTGACGCAAAAAAGAAGGGTCTTCTGTTTTTCTTTATCTAACTGAAAGAGGGCGTAAAATTCTTCGATTTCTATCGTGGAGGGTGAAACTAATCACTGTGCCGCCGTCTCTTCCGTTGAGGGTGAAACCAACATCGTTCCTCTCCTCGAGTCAAAGTAGTCCCGCTTATCCCTTGTGAAGAGCTGCTTCCAATGCCAAAAGAACTTCAGTTATGGGAGCACGCCTGGCATCTAGCCCCATATCCATCAACTGATAGACTCGACGTATAAGTGAATTTCACAACGTTTTACCTAATTATAACAGGAATGGCTCAAAATAATATTGAGAACTGACAAATGCTCAGGGTTATATAAACAGAAAAAAAATAAAAAGTGGGTCGCGGTAGTCCAGGGGGTAGAGCGTTGGACTACTGACCGGAGGGTCCTGGGTTCGATTCCCGGGCACTCTGGGCACCTGCAGCTCCACCCAAGCTAGTTGATTTTTCGGGCACTAGATCTTCCTGGGAAACCATAACCGGCACAGGGAAGGGAACTGGCTCCCCTACCCTGATGAGTGAATATTCACACGCCGTCGGGCTTGGTACACGGGTGAGCTCTACCATCACCTACTAAACCGACCTTCGTGTTGATTACTGTGTTTATGGTTTACATATAAATATATTATATATAGATATTATTATTATTAGGTAATCTACCGTTTAAGGTAGGTTTTTGGATGGACACAACTATCAAATAAACATTTTGTGACTCCCCACCTAGCAAACTAATCCATATCAGGTCCCTCTTCATCTCTGTGTACTTCTTTCCTCCCTTCATCCCGTCCAGCATCCCTATCCTGTTCCTACCCTTACCTCGCTTGCCCAACATTCTCCCCTCTATTACCCTCTTCAACATTCCACTACCGCTCAATACGCCTTTCATCCATTTTTCCTGCCTCCATAGGATTTCTCTCAACATACCCCTCTCCTCACCCACCATCTCCAGGACTTCCTCATTTGTTTTCCATTCGGTCAATTTCACCTTCTCCATTCTTCTCCACACCCACATTTCAAAAGCCTCCAATCTATGTCTATCCTCCTGCTTCAGTGACCACGTTTCTGCGCCGTACATAGCTACACTCCATATCAAAGTGTTTACGAGTCTTTTCTTAACATTCCTACTCAACATCCCCATCATCAACTCCATCCTCCTTGAGAAAGCATTCTTGCCTAGCGCATTTCTTCTCCTTACGTCCCTACCACTTTGACCGTATTGGTCCAAAAAACTTCCGAGAATTGTAAATTGTTCTACCTTCTCTATTTTTTCCCATCCTATATTGATGTTTAACTTAGTTTTTTTCTTTCTGGCAAATCGCATAACTCGAAGGCAAATCTTCGAAGTAACACGGAAGTGTTGAATAAAATTATCTCATATCTCATCTTCCGAAGAAGACGGAGTTCGAGTCCGTCGAAATTATCAAGATGTTATTGTGAGTGCTCTTTTTTTGTGTTCTCGTGCTGTGTGTTATTGTCTAAGTTATATATATATTATTTTTCGCACATAGGAATAGACATATAAGGAAAGGGGATAGGAAAACACATAAAAGACCAACACAGGAAAGGTGGGGAAGGCGGTTTATTATGTATGTATGTATGTATGAATATATATATATATATATATATATATATATATATATAATACTTTCGTGAAAGTCTCACGGACGTGAATAATAATGCATATGAAGTTAGCACTAGTGAACGAAAACATCCGAGTGAGTTTCTCTTTTTTTGTGTTTCTGCGTTTTTGTCTTTGTCCACTAGTGCTAACTTTATATACATTATATAAGAGCCATTTGAGTCGGATGAAAAGCGCAGCGGCGTGGCTCTCACCTCGAGGGCACCTCATGAAATGACGGCGGGCCCGCCATTCTGCTTCCGAACTCTTCCACGCCCCCGCGGTTCCTAAGAAGGAGGATAATTAAAACTATCCCTTTTCGCAAATCACCATTTACAGCAGAACTCACGTGAATTATTACAGGGATCACACTAAATTTTTGTTTTCCTTAAATAATACCTGGTGTACTTTAAAAAATTATGCAGTAATCAAAAGAATCGAATGTCAACCAACTACTTCTAAACGGTTTTACAAATGCCACGTTTTAATTTTTTCTTACCCCTTAAATACCTCGTGATTTGAACGCTTCTATTCGAATAAGAAGAATAAAACTCATTTATATATTTTATTAAGTATTATTTATTCATTTAACGATTTCAATTGGGCGAGATAGAGATTTTGTAGTCCCTTCTTTCACCTAACCACTATAAATTACATTAAGGGCAATTAAACACATCCAAGCCCTATGTGGAGGAAAACACATCTAAGCGGGAATCGAAACCATGACCTATGCGTTGACAGGCAAGGACATTAATTGGGCTTTATATTATGGGTAATGACACCACTACATAATTTAAACCTGAAATCATAACATTAAAATTCCTAGGCTTACTGTTGCTGTTTATATTTTCAACCAAGATGAAACAAGAATTGATAAATAATATTTACTTACTTATTATTAGTAGTACGAATTGAGTCGACAATAAACGGTCCCATAATAGTTAAAACGAAAAAGGTTCGTTTATTACCTAACAATATTTTCATAAAACATAAAAAGAATGAACTCATAAAAATGTGAACAATTCTGTTGTTTATTGCGCCATGCCATGATTAGCCATTCAATTTCAGGCAATTAACGAGAGAAAATGGATCCTATCTTTTTTTGGTGAAGATTCTAATTAAATTAGGTTCACACCAGAAAGGGTAGATGAGGTCACTCATATATGTACACCAATTCCCCGTCTTTTGAGGGATATCGAGAGCAAAAGGACATGAATTATGGAAGTACGATTAAAATCCATTAGAACTATCAAATTCCTCTCGAAATCCTTGCTAAACTCGGGAGATAAAAATACTGTATTTTAGAAGATTACCGCAAAGAAATCTAAGGAGTTTGATGGAAAATGCCAACTAGCGGAAACAGCAAGAATGTATAGCAAATATTCCAAAAGCAATATAGCAAACGATTCCATAGTTTTCATATCAAACGGAGTCAATCATCGGAATAATTACTTTTTCAAGATTAGGAAAGAGGAAAACGATACATTACATAAGAGTGTGCTGAGAAGGTTTCCACGGAGCTTAGATTGCGAAGGCTGAAATGTCTCCGATTCGTTCGTTCGTTTCTTTGGTGACAACGGTTTCGGCAGCGTTCAAGTAGCGTCTTCAGGTCGCCACGAGCTGAAGACGCTACCTGGAGTGCTGGCAAAAATGTTGCCAACACACAAAAAACGAGCTTGGTGAAGTTGTGGGATGATTTCGCATCGTATTGAGAGTAGAAATGATATCGGACCGCGTGCAACGATTGGAACGCACATACGCACATGAAGACATTAGCCTAAAAGGAAGACTCGACTGGAGGCCAGTTCCAAACCAATGTTTAAACTGATGACCACCGATGATGACAGCGAAATGATTGCCAACATACACTGATATTATTATTATTAAAACTTACATGTGCGTTACTGAACCGGTCAAGTGTTGCTCAGATGGCGCAACTATTTATGTTTACTCGTGGCCTTGTCTCGAAACTGAGTTTCTTTCCTTTCTCTGTATTTTGCTAAACTTTATTTATTTTATTTTTATCTTTTGGTGCTAGGCCTGGCCTAACACTCGACACCTTTTGAAAAAGAGGCCTATATTCGCTAATTATTGCATTAATGGCAATGCTAAATTGAACCCGCTCACAATTTAAGGTTCTAGTAGCTCCCCATTGACCACTAAGTAAAACACCTAGCATTCCTATTAATGATCAAGGTCCGAAGCCCCAGGGCGCTAACATTTCCTCGCCATACATTTCCGTCATCTTGATAATGAGATGAGTTTCTTTCGATCTCTCACTCATCGCTAAATTTTTCCATTTAGTTCAAGTGTGACTATCTTCTACTCGGTCAAGGAACGTCCCGCGACGATTAATGGCCAAAACATACGCGAAAAGCGGTCATAGAGGCCGTTCTTCACATTGAGCAATATTAGTGGCGAGGGCACGTCGCCACGGAACGTGAAACGTCCCTGCCAACTCCTTTCAGCCAGAGTGCTCCACCGCGTACCGCGAATTCGGCTGCAATACTACTGCCAAAATGACCTTACAGCCACCTTGAATACCTGACACACAAGTCACGAGGGAATTGTGTGCCCACGTAATGTGGGAGGGAAGCGGAATGGTAATCTAGTGACTACTGTGTTCGGTTACCGAGCGGAGGTTCCCGGATGATGATATTGTACTATCATATTTAAGAAAGCAATGCGATTTTATGGTTTCTCGAACTTCTGACACACTGAATGGTGGCACGGGGAAATTAATCAATCCCGCTACCAATATGTGTGGATTTCATAAGCCTAAGGGTTTAGTTCGGGACGAGCTCTAACCTCGCCTGTTAAAAACCAACCTCCGGATTGATTGCTATCGATAATTTTGAGGAGACCGCGATGAACTCCTTTAGAAAATAACAAAAATATTCATCTTAACTCAGCCTGTGCGAGTTGAAGCCGAGCCTATAAAATATTTGTCAATATTTACTCATGCACTTACCTCCGTAGTTTAAAAAATAACTCCATAGAAATATCAGATATCCACAGAGTAACCACTCATTTCCTAAATTCTCATTCCTGACTATTTCTCGATTTTCCCGACGATAAAAACGTCCTTTTTCAACACTTTTCTCCCAGCTGTTTGGAAACCGATAAGGTATTTTTTTAACCGTGGATCATCTTTTATCACATCGTGGGGTAGTATCGCCGAAGTCGATCCGAGACAGTAGTTTCGCTTTTTTCCAGGACCGGAACGTGCGACGGCCTACGACAAAGACCCGAACGCATATCGCAACTACAAGCCACCTCGTAAGTACAAAGAAATCCCCGATCACAACATATTACCGATTGTAATTCCAAATTTCCGATTCTAACACCACATCCCCGAATCTGATATCAAAATTCCAACCTTTTCCAAATTCATTCCCTAATGTTTTAATTAATTAGCCTATTTCGAACTTTTTCCCGACAGCGTGATTATCACAATGTTAGACGAGGGCTTCGTGTTAACGTTTAATAAAACTGCAAACAGCAAACGGTTCCTTAAGGCTTGATTTATCCAGATAATACTCGATTGAAGTGTTACGCGCTCCGTGGCCATAAAGCAGTGGAAATCGTTAAGGCATTCGTGCACATTAGCACAGGCCAGGAATTGAACCACTGCCCTTATTTTCCGTACCTACCTCCTTACCATTACATTATTTTGTTTGGAACCAGCAACCATCCACCAGCACCAGGGGTGTTAAGTGTACCCTACCCCTTTCTTCCATTGTTTCTGTTACTCCCGACATGCCTTCGGCTCAGGTTTCTAACACATCTTCGGCTCACATTATCATTGATGGTTAAAACAAGTACATGCAAATCATATTTCATAAAATCTTGCCCAAATTAAAATGTACTCGTCAGCGATTAAGCTAGAAAATTCAATCATTTCTCAATCTTCGATTTCAACAGATGCGATTCCTCTGCCTTATCAATCCGAAATCAATCTCCAAAAATCCATTCTTTATTCTTTCTTTCTGGATTACAACATCTCAGCCGCAAGAGCCCGGACCTTAATATTCGGACGGGTCCTGTGTCGCTCGTTTCCCAAGCCGGGAACCAGGGAACGCGCCCCGGGCCACGTCGCGACGTGCTGCCCGGTGCACTCGGCATCCTAACGAGAGCCGCAATGCGATGGCGGTGCGACGCCAGCCTCTTCCGGAGAGAGCCAAGCAATAACGTGCCCTTGTCCAACGGGAGATTCTTATGCCGTGATTCATAGGTCACGAGAGTACTTAATCCCCTCTCAATATGTAGGGAGGGACGCGCCGATGGAAGGATCGCCGTCCTCCGCGGCGCCGGCCGGCCGAAAATAAAACGCCGCATCGCAATCGGACAATGGGGCTGTTGATGAGTGAGTGACCCGCGCCGGAGCGCGCACCCCTCTCGCTACTCCCCCTGGGGGAAAAGGGGGGGGAGTACGCAACATGGCGGCGCGCGCACACACTACACAAAGGGACCCCACCGACGCCACAGTGATGGTGCCGCAATGGTGACTTACCAAATGCGATGTGCAAACAAAATCGCACTCCCCGACATCGAGAAGCTGAGCAATGCCCAAATAAAAATTTCGGATGTACCCATAGAGAGCGTCATTCCCAAATTTACCTTCAGCCCCTAAGCGTCATAAATTAACAACTACTTAAAGAAATACAACCAAGAATCCAAAAGCTTACGGAAAAAAATCCTTTTCGTTGGCGGCTACTTGACTGTCAACTTAAAAAATGACACGTAAATGTGCAAAATGTAGACGTCAGTAATTTGAGACGTATCATGATTTTGTTTGTTGTTTTGATTAAGTTTCAGTAGAAATATTTTGGTATTTTTTGCATACATTTGTATATTATTACATTTTTTTATCATATAATGGTAAATAGGAGTAAGGCAGGGTTGCCCATTGTCACCGGTGCTGTTCAACGTATATGTGGAGGAAATGATTAAAGAGGCATGGGAAGAACTGGAGGTAGGAATGAAAGTCGGAGGGGAATTCGTAAAATCGGTTAGATTTGCTGATGACCAAGCTTTAGTTGCTCAGTCAGCCAAGGGGTTGCAAATATTGCTGAGTGAATTGGAGGTTCAGTGCGATAAATATGGGATGAGACTCAGTATTAATAAAACAAAGGTTATGCGATTTTCCAGAAAGAAAAAGGCTAAGCTAAATATTAAAATAGGCGGGGAAAAATAGGGCAGGTAGAACAGTTTACATATCTCGGAAGTGTTTTGGACCAACACGGTCAAAGTAGTAGGGACGTAAGGAGAAGAATTGCGCTAGGCAAGGAGGCTTTCCCAAGGAGGAGGGAGTTGATGACGGGGACGTTTGAGTAGGGAGGTTAAGAAAAGACTCGTCAAAACTTTGATACGGAGCGTAGCTAGATACGAACGTAGATTGGAGGCTTTTGAAATGTGGGTGTGGAGAAGAAGGAAAAAGGTGAAGTGGACCGAAAGGAAAACAAATGAGGAAGTACTGGAGATGGTGGGTGAGGAGAGGGGTTTGTTGAGAGAAATCCTATGGAGGCCAGAAAAATGGATGAAAGGCGTATTGAGCGGTAGTGGGATGTTGAAGAAGGTAATAGAGGGGAGAATGTTGGGCAAACGAGGAAAGGGCAGGAACAGGAAAGGGATGTTGGACGGGATGAATGGAAGAGGGAAGTACACAGAGATGAAGCGAGACTTGGTGTAGATTAGGTTGCTGGATTGGGTTTTGTTTGGAGTTACAAAATATTTATTTGATAGTTGTGTACATCCAAAAACCTACTTTAACCGATAGATTACCTAATAATAATAATGGTAAATAATTCTGAATTTTTTTGTTTTTTCCTTCATTATTTTTGCATATTTAAGTGGTAATTTGGCATCTAATTCCGAAGCACGGTAATTATATGCGCAAAGGGTAAAGGTAACTGATCTACCGACTAAAAGCAAAAAATAAATAAATAACGGGATACGCGGAAAACTTTCAAGGATAACCTGCAATGAAAATTCTGTGTGTTTTAGCTGAATTGCCTATCTGAGGCAACTATTTTGTTTTACGACCGCATGTCCTCAAACACTTTGATCGAGGCACCTCCATCTGCAAATATGACCTGGATATTTTTTTAAAATTAATAATCGTAATTGGTTATCATTAAAGAGCTCTTACATAGCAAGCCACAGTGCAATTGCAAACAAATGCCTGACAGTTTTAGAGCCCACAGCAGTCTTTATTTCTCTAGGCAGGAAAAGAGACCTAAGTGGGATTCGTAAAATATATAAATAGTATTCCTACTACACTGAGTAGGTACAGCCATTCATATTTTTTTCACATCACCGAGGACGACAATAAACTACACTATTGCCATGCAGGAAGAGATAGCATTAAAATAAATAAAAATTGTACGAATAGTAATTCCAGTTACCTTTTCGTAGTACTCTGCTTGTAAGACGAGTATTCGCCCGCTATCCAACTAAGAAGATGCATTTGAAACCCCCACACCCTCTTGTAATGGCGACCTGTAAAGTCGACAGGATTTGGATTATAATTCGAGTAATTAAATTTAATACATTCAGCTTTTAAATTACAACAATAAATGCTACTTCTGCTTTGAACGTGATATATATCATTACCAAAAATTATTTCGTAATCTAAACAACTAATACGTGTATGTACAATAATAGCACGCAAGGGCTAGGTTATTGAGTTTTTACGAGGTGTGTCCAAAAAAAATGAGAATTTTAATTTTTCGGACAATAATATTTATTTATTCTTAAACATTGATGTTGTCACCTTCAAAGTAGTCCACATTGGAGATTATGCACTTGTGCCAGCGCTTCTTTCAATCCCGTAAACACTTCTCAAACTCGATCTTTGATATAGCCTTTAGTTCTTTCAGCGATGCGCTTTTAATGTCATCTGCGGCTGTAAAACGACGGCCCTTCAAGGTTCTCTTAATTTTTGGAAATAAGAGAAAGTCACACGAATCTGGCGAATATGGAGGCTGGGGCATCGTTACAGTATTGTTTTTGGCCAAAAATTAACGAACAGGCAATGAACTGTGAGCTGGTGCGTTATCGTGGTGCAAAAGCCATTAATTGTTTTTCCACAAATCCGGGCGTTTTTTTCGGATTGCTTCACGCAAACAGCGTTGACCTTGTAAGTAGTACTTCTTATTGACTGTTTGACCTGGCGGCAGGAATTCATGATGCACTATGCCATTAAAATCGAAGAACACAGTGAGCATAACCTTCACGTTCGACCGCACTCGTTGAGCCTTTTTCGGTCTTGGCGAGCCAGAATGCCTCCACTGGGATGATTGAGCCTTAGTTTCAACGTCATATCCATAAACCCATGTTTCGTCACCTGTTCGTATAATAAGTTTCAGTAGTAATTCTGCATCGTCCTTTACTTCATTCAGTGACTCCTGAGCAACTTCATTCGCCGCTGTTTTTGTTCAAAATTCAGCAATTTTGGAACGAATTTTGCTGCCACGCGTTTCATACCCAAAAAATTGGAAAAAATGTCATGACATGATCCAATCGATATGCCAATATCATCAGCGACTCTCTAATTGTGATTCGGCGATCGTTCATAACCATTTCTTTCACTTTTTCATCGATTGTTGATGTGCTGGGGCGTCCAGGGCGTTCGTCTTCTTCAACGTCTTCACGGCCTTCTTGGAAACGCTCATACCACTCGTAAACTCTTGATTTACTCATAGCAGTCTCATCATAGGCCTTTGTTAACATTTCACACATTTTGTTACAATTTGTTTCATTTTTCACGCTAAATTTGATACAAATTATTTGATCCATTTTTTTTAACAAACGAAAATCATCGAGCTCTTAAAGCACGTCTCACCTTAGTGGCTGTCACAGACAAAAAATGAAAACATTCTCGTTATGTTTTGAATACACCTCGTACGTACATATTATTGAATAGTAAAAGATTTGAGCAAGTATTTAATGTTATTTTTAATTAAGAAAAACGCCAAAAGAGTTACGGCACAACAAGGCAAACCAACTGGTCAAACAAGACCAGTCGGCTTAGAAATATCGTACATTAGGAAACAGACAGTCTGTTATTTTTTCTCCTTCTTACCCGGATGCCTTTTCCCTCTCATAATTCTAATCGTATTCTGTAAAACTCTAAACTTCATCAGTGAAAGCACTCGAACTTACGAGGAGGCTTGCGACTTTATCTCGTTTTTACTCTCTCGTTTGCAATTTGTATTGAACTTCGAGAAAGAGTACGACACGGTTCCATTAATCTATTATTCCACCATAGAGATGCACGGTCTTTGCCACTGAACAGCAAACCCGCAAGGACTCGCAAAGGGTATTTATCGTGGTTGTGGGCCGCATTTGTAACATTCCAGGGCAATTCTTCGTGCATTTGAATGATTTCATTACATTATTAGGTAAATAAATTAACTAAATAACACATTTTCAATCCCATTTTATTACTAAACCATTCAAATTGTCGCACAAAATATATTTCAAAACGTTAATTTTCAAACGTCGTTCAATTTTAAATGAAATATAGTACACAATCGGTCGCTAGACGAATAAAAAGCGGTGGTGGCCCAAGAGCCGTGGGTCGCTTACGGCTGCTTTAATGATTGTCATCAAAATAACCTGTTACAATCCAACGTTTACACCCACTTATTACTTGGAGGGTTATCTGAAATTCCTTGAATGTCATTTTAATTGCATCGAGTCAAATAGGGAGAATTTTAAGTCAAATGGAACTTTTAATGACTGATTATTATAACCGCGTAGTACATTTGTGATGTTTACAACGTTATGCGGATCATTTTGAACCTTGAAATGGTTTCAATTATGGATCTCATCAGTTGCTCGAATCAATTAATTCAAGGAGACGTAAAAATTTCCTTATGCGGAAATTTTCCGTTCCAGCCTCAATTGAAATTGCTGCAGTCATTTCAATTGCCTATTTACTTCATTGATACAAATGATTCGTGTGTTCTGCAAAATGAACGTTTTCAAAAGATTATCCTTTCATTGTGTTCTTCTTCGTACCTCCCGCTACATTTTATACTCAAAGACGTGCATCTAAGATAAATATTTAACCCGTCACATTATTTGGTTAGTTTCCATACCATTTACCGCCATCCCAAAGCTCGAGAGTTCTGACCCAGCCCCAGAACTACAACATTATTGACTGGGTAATTCCAGCAACACGCAAGAAGGCATTTACTATGCATAAATGCCCTAATTGGTATATCAAACTACCAAAAATACAATGACGTTATCACTGCAATATAGCACATTAGGTTTTCCCCCCTCTAGTCAGCCACAGTCGCATGATTCCATTCAAAATATTCTATGGATTTACCAGCAGGTGACATATTTCATCCTCGAATTCTGATGTGCCTTAACAACTTTGCATATTTTTCAACTTCCCTCTTCTACCACACACTCCCCCGCCTTGAAGAGCGCCAATTTCGCATTTCATTAGAACTTCACCGAAATCTAAAAAATTTGTTTCACTCTTATTTTCTAATGATCCATTGAATTGAAAATATTTCACTGCCTAGATGTATTTCTATAGATGCTTAATCTGCTCGGTCGGTCCCTGGGGCCGCTTTTGGATTAAGCGGAAGGATACAGGGGCATCGGACAAAATTATTTTATTTTGTTACGTTATGAAAATCGCAGTTCCCGAAATCTGGGAGAAACAAATCAAGTGATGTGTGTGTTGTATACTGGGAAAGGAATGATTCCGAGTGCGTGAGTTACAAAAACCAAGATTTTTTACAATAACGGTCAGACCACTGTCGAGTAAAAGGGTACTTGGAGAAAAAACAAGAATAGAGGGAGAGGTATTTACTGAAAATCTACGATGAAAACGACATAAAAGAGCTCACAAAATCATTGGGTTCGTTCTTTGACATGTCGATCAGACTAACGAAGACGATGGACGGAAAGAACAATAGCATAAATAAAAAAGACGAGGTAAGGATCGTTGAGCGTAGGCCTGCGCAGCATATTGGCTGATACTGAGGCGGCCTTCGAGACCATCAGCGTCAAGGACATTTTTATGCGGTTATCCTGAAGTCGCCCATTGACACGTGCGAATAACGAGAGAGAAAACGTCAAAAGGGACAATATGCTTCGAAATCTATGATTCCGATTACTTCAATTACTAGTTCCTCGTACCCGAGGAACAAGTAATTGAAGAAAACTATGAAGAGGACATTTACTGATTATCGAATGGGACATGAATTGGAAGTTCGATTTGGTTTGGCGAGTAGTGTGGACGTCGGCATCCCGCACGAAGATCCCGGAATCGATTTCCGAAATGAGATCCCCATTCTCGATGCAATTTGGATATCGGTTTTCGAGAAGAGCAATAGTACTGAGTCTCGTCCGCTGTAATATGACCGTTAAACTGTAATCACTTCGACGCATTTCGCTCAAACAAATGCCAATTCTTAGTTCCTCTCTTGTTTTTCTTTCGTTCCTCCCCAAACTGAAACTCTACCAACTAATATGCACTAAGCTGAAACTCTTCCTAAGCTAAACTGAAGCATTGCATAATCCTCTTTATTCTACAAGGCATGCAATGCGGCGACTAACTCGGACATTGCTGAGGTCCCAAGCGCTGAAAGGATCTAACGAGCTCAGGATGAGAGCCGAGCGCCATTACCAATCGGCCCAACCCCTCCTTGCTTTCGCGTAACTTTCGGCCGCCTCCCATAATAACTATTACTACCACTAGCGCAGAGGAATGTGCCCAACCCTAAGCTTCTTGACTGCCAAATTCCAAGAGCGAACCCATACAAGTAACGCCCCTGCTGCCGGTACAAATATTATGTCAAAAGTACGGAGAGGGTTATTCTCTTTTGAATTTATATCAACATTTTATTTCCGTTTACGCAGAAGTTTAAAGTGAGAGCACCTCAAAAATACGTCAGCCAGCATGGTTTACAAATTTTGCAGTTGAAGTACACATGAATTCTTATCACGGATAAATTTAAATTAAACTACGTATTGCCACAGGAATCACTCCAAATGTGTTTGTTAATACGTCAATGTAGAACGCAACCAGAACTAAACCGTATGGCATGTGAAATTTACACACAAGGCGGAGGATGTGGAGTTGGTTTCTTTCCCTGTGTTCCCATTTACAAGGTCAGTTTCGTAAGTGATGGGAGAGCTCACCCGGTACTAGGCCCGACGGCATGTTAAATTCACACACCAGGGTAGGAGGGCCATTTCCTTTCCCCGTGCCGGTTATGGTTTCCCAGGAAGATCTGGTACCTGATAAATCACATAGCTTGGGTGGAGCTGCAGATACCTATAGTGCCTTGCCCGGGAATCGAACCCGGGACCCTCCGGTCAGTTGTCCAACGCTCTACCCCCTGGACTACCGCGACCCACATATATACATAAAGGTATATAAATGTTCTACACACTGACGGTCAATGCCCCTGGACGCCTATGGCTGCCAAATTCCTTCCCTACCCTCACTCCGCCGCCACTCATTTTTTAGTAGCCATTTAATTTTAAGGGCCTGGATGAATGAGGTCATTTGCAACCGCCACTCAATATAGAGAGGAAAACATAATACTTCAATAATTTTAAACATTACTATGCTAAAAAGTACTTCATTAAAAATAATAAATATAGCCTTTTCATAGAAATTGCCAGATTGGGCGTTTTCCCCCATGCATTCTGCAACAATGCCACGGGTGGCCAAGACTACGTTTCACAAAAATCGTCAAATTTATGAAATCTTAATTCAGTTTTCTTCCTCGAGACACTGCCCTGGGTATAATTGCACTATTATTTCTAATTTTAATTTGCAAGTTGATGGAAATGATATGGTGTAGAGCCGGAGACGAAGTGCAAAAAAGTAGCCTGTTATCTGCGGGGTGGTGGCAGTTAATAATACACAAAGGTTAACAATTTTTCAACTTTTGATACTCGAGCAACAAAGTGTTGCAAAAAAAATGCAGTTTTTGGCTTATCTTTTTATAAAGGCGTATATATGTCAACATAATATACATACATATATATATACATAATATATATACTATATTCAGCATTTAAACTTCCAACTTCGTGAGAATCCCATATTCTCGCAGGATGTTCTAAATGAGGCCAACCTAACGACAGATAACATTTCTCTTTGAACATCTCATCACATTAACCTAGTACTCTTCTAATAAATCCTAATTTTTTGTTAGCTTGTCCACATATTCCCCGTATGTGTTTCACCCAGGAGAGATCGTGAGTGAGGGTAACGCCTCGGTATTTATTGAGTCAACACATTCTATTTCGATGTTCCCAATGCAGTAGACGTTCAGGTGAACAATGCTCTTTTTCTAAAAATTTATGACAACACATTTGTTTCAGTTTAATTCTAACTGCCTCAACTTCATCATCAGTATTTCAGTCCTAGGACTGGTTTACTGCAGCCCTCCATTCTACTTTATTTATTGCCAATTCCCTTAATCTTTGATACCTTCTCTGTTTTACGTCCTTCTTAATTTGTTCTATTTACATGTCTCTTGGTCTTCTGCGTGCCTTATTTTTTCTTGAAACTAGCAAATCGATTCTGTAGCATGCACTTTAAGGCGATTGTAGTCCCGTTCTTTCAAAAAAAAGCTTTGAAGTTTTTTCATCAGTAAAAACCTTATCACTGAAACTGCACATTTGGCGGGAATTTCAATTGTAATGTACATTTAAATGTTGACTCGCGGTGCGCCTTCCAACCGCTGCAGCTCGAGGCCTGCTGTTGATTTTGACCTACCGTGCGCGTCAATACAGTGACCATTCGGCTCCGTCCACCAATTCCCACACTATACGAAAACATAGGTTAAAGCTTCCTGGACAGCCCTCGTGTGTGCATATATGCTGTGATACATTTTTACGGCTAATCTGCTTACAGCCACAAAACAGATATACCGGAGCTTCAACCTCTTTTAATTTTATCTCAGATGAAACAAAAACAAGAGTCCGCTTTAAAAACGAACAGCAGTCTTCCGTCACAACGCAATCAGCTTCTGGAAAGAACTTCCACCACCGCTATCAAATAAACTGGATACAGAATACCATTTCGTCAACTCAATTTTTTTACACAGACGGAGAGCGAGGCCCGCCACTGCACCATGACGAGGAATGGGGGCAGGGCAAGCATGACGATGACCCTGCCTTTCCCTACTCTCCTTTTCAATCTCTTTAAGTGCGGCCTAGCCCGCCGAAATAGACGCACGGAAAGACGCCCACTCCACCTTTCTTTCCCACTTTCTCCCGAAGGGTGCTATTGATCCCTCTTCCCTCCCTTCTCTCGCCGCCGTGGGCCGCGATACGCGGGGCGGGGGCGGAGGAGAACGTGGCGGGGTGGGTTGCCGAGGAGGTGTGGGGGTGGAAGGGGTTATGGGGCGGTGAGGGGAGAGGAGGGAGCGATGGGGTCCATTCGAGCAGACGCGACTCCTCAACTCGCCTCGTGCAAAACATCGCGCCAAATCAACGAAATCTGTTTTGAAATCTGACGACGACTTTCGATTAATTATTCAACACACCATGGCACGTCTGCGATGAGGCGGATGATATGCCGCAGACAGGCGGGAAAGAGACGCCTAGTCGACAAGCGGTGGCACTGGCGATGATCACCATCACGTCTACACCGAAAAAATAGCAGTTTCAATTTATTGCGCACAACTAGTATCAATCCCAATTCAACATCATCAGATATACGTACAAATTACCTATCACAAGCACTTCATAGTATTTAATACAAAGGTAAATAAATAACTGATAGATTTTCTGATTATATATGGAAGTTAAAAGCTTGAAAATTAGGGGAACTTTAAAACTCATTCTCCCGGGCTAGCATGCATTCTTGTTTACCCTACATTATTTATTTATTCCGTTTCTTTCACATATCCTAAAATTTATACTTCCTTCTCCAATCCCCGCTTACCCAAAACGACCTCTTCCACTTTTTGCCTTTAAAATCCCACTCGCTCTCCCCATTTCTCCTCCAATCGTTTTCTGTACGAATTGGCCCCGACAACTTCCACTCACCCTGCGCCATATTTAACAAGTCCCTCTTTCCCTCATTTTCGAAATCACACCTTAAAAGCCTCGAAGCCCGTTCAGCCTCTTACCTCAAAAGTCGAGATAACTGATAGCGGATACCTAAAAAGAAAATATGGATATATCCTGCGTCATACTAAAACCTCAAGCATTGAAATATAAATTATTATTCATGCTGATCAATATCACATGGATAGTTGTGTACCACGTGAATAGTGATTTACTACCTGGTCGAAGTAGCAGAGGAAATGTACCAAATCCTGCTTCAATCGTCAATAGTTGCTCCTACAGATTTTTCACAATTAGCCGTATTAATCACCACATCAACACTGAATTTTATATACTACACATTTAACATTTATGAATCTACTTAAGATATTCGCTTCTTTATCTCAGGTATGCCTCATTTTTTTTATAGCTATCCATGATGAGAGCTTTCCAATTAACATATTCTAATCGTATATGGATAATTTAAAGTTTATGCCATTACACATTAGCGTAAAATTGTTTTCCGTACAAGTAATCATGCTAGTGATAACTTGTTTAAACCTTAAATAAAAACAAATTACGACTCTTTGGATAACATGCACACACACGCAGCAATTGAAAACTATAATATCGTCATTTTCGGTTTTTTAATAAAAAAGTCAATTATAAATGAACGATGAACTAAGTTTTTCTCATTTTCAGCCACACAACGAAATAGTGTCCACATGTCCCTGCACTGGCAAGAAACTAAATCATGCCGCTTTAAACCATCTGTACGCGAGATATCCCTTATCGCGCAGCATAGTGACACTGAGATCATCCAAAGAACCGAAAGCAAAATTCGTGACAACATGCAGAGTAGGAGTTCACAGCACGGCGATAGTCTAGGAGAGTGCGCAGCTAGTGGCCAGCCATAAGAATTTCGAAGAGAGGCATCCAAATGAGGAGCCTTTGACATTACCCCTTTCAGTTTTAGAGTTAATTTAAATCGTTATATCTATGAAAAATCTTCAACCAAGGTCTATGACGTGCTGCAAGGAGGCGTATGGATGTTTTTTCTTCTTCCCTATATCAGAGCTTTAAGAGAGTTAAAAATGGTTCAAAGAGGGGAAATAAGTTCAAGGGAAGGTGGATTTCAGTCAATGCTCATACGGAAAGAAGCATTAACAACGCTGCAGCCGTGTGAGAGAAATCGCCTAACAGCTTAAAAGAGCACCATCATACCATATTCCGAGACTGTGCAGGTCTATTCGCAGTGGAGGCTGACGTTACAGGAAGATTGAGTTTCTTTAAAAAGTTATCATAGCATATTCAAACTTGCCTAGATTATTTTTATCCTGAAAGCAAACATCACAGCTCTGTGCGGAAATCTTCGGTGTTTCCGGCACCAAAAGTAACCAAAGTGGTGACTTCTGCTAGAAAAGAAAGGAAAAGACATTTCACGATATTCAGGGAATGGTGCATCACCATGTCGTGTCCGCACACACAACGTTAATGGAGCATGCAATATCCATTGAACAAGACCACATTTTATATTTCTCAAAGACCGCACTTTAATGCAACAGGCTGGATGCTGTACCGGGACAGTGCACGGATGCAAATCGCGAACGTTGTTGGGAGAATATCTGAAAAAAATCAGCATGAAGTGCGTTCCTTCAGTCATTGACCTAGCTTCGTGTAGTTTTTTTCTGTCGCCCAATCTGAAGCAAAACCTTCGGGGAAATCAGAAGCAGTGGCAAAATGTTGCTGAGAAAGTTTTTAGGGGACTTTCAAAAAATGTCATTCATTCGTGAATGGAAAAAATGTGGTACATCCAGTGGGAATTACTTTGAGAAGGACCATCGAAATTTGGAGGCTTGGTGAAGGAATGCTGCTGTGAAAACAATTATCGTTGTTTATGCAACAATTCCAGCATTTATTTATAACTAATTACGTTAAGCTGCAGATAATACTGCGACTATGAACGTGTAAAACCTGATTTTAAACCTACGCTATCAAAGCGGAGTTAACTTCCGCCAGAATTTTAAACGTTTTCTTGAAAATCAAACTCATGCCATTCACGTAGCCTCCCCCGCCGTACTTGGCCTTGTTGGTTTTCAGGACAATTCGTATGTAGATTTCGGTGAAATCAACGGAAATTAAAGAATTATTGCAGTTTTGTGGGAAGGACCGTCGTGCTTAATGTAACTTAACCGATTTCAAACAGAAGTGGCGTAAGCACTCATTTTTATTTCGATTGCCTGACACAACCCATATTCGCCATTGTCTGAGATTTCACATGAAATCGCTACCCAAGTGCGATGGAAGGATGTCCCTCTAGCAGTGATGTTGAAATGTATTATAACCCCCATCGCACTACGATAGGCGATATTATGCGAGTAAAATGAGAGAGATCAAGTGTAGAACACCCCTGCCACACATCCTAGCGGTGGCTTGGACGGTACATAAAAAAAGAAAAAATATGAAAATGAAAAAATATACTCGTAATCATATCTGACTTTTATGAAATTGTCTTGATTCGATCAATAACTTGATTAGATCAAGCCTGTAGCAATAGCTCTGTCGTTCCGAAACGATTTTTTCCTACGAGAGGTCAGTGAACATTCAAATAGGAACATTTTAACATGCAAAAGATAGTTGCAACTGTTTCAGTAGTAATCTAGCGAACGTTAACACGTAAAGATCGAAACTATTGGAAAAGCAAACCATTAGTTATGACACTCAACGTTTACCAATGGGAAAGTTTTCAAGTAAACACCACTGCCCAGCGTTCCCTGCTATCCAGAGCATCCCCTCGAGAAGAGACAAATTGTAAACTCTGCCGAGAATAAATCCTTACTTAACCATGAAGACGACACTTGGCCTGCCGTGAAGAGAAGGCTAAAAGTACACGACTGAAGGAGCGATTTTTTTCTTGAAAACGAATCGCCTTCCCGGTTGCTTCACGAAGAAAGGAAAAGAAATCCACTCGATTTCATCTTCCTACACACACACACACACACTGGAAATCATCTTTCTCTTTTTAGTGCCAGACTCTCCTTATTACCCCGTAAAAATGTATTCCAAGGGTCTTTATTTGCCGGAGCGATAGCCAGTATTGATTTACATCATATATACGCCAACTAGCCTGTGGGAGAGAAGCTGGAAGGCGAACAGGTGTGGGTGGGTGGGAGGCAGGAGGGCTGGGCGTTGGGGGGGTGAATGGTGAAAGCCCTCCCCTCGACTTTCCTCTCCCCCTTACCACACACACCACTCTCCCCCTTCCCTCTCTCTCGCCCCCAAGAGCCCTTCTATTTACACTGCCTCTCATCCAGTGCACTCTCTCTCTCTCTCTCTCTTGGTTCAAGGTCGCCACTAAATCAAGGTTGGCCAAAAGCAGTGACGCCATACATCTCTTCTTAAGACCTTATGAAAAGTTCGTGTCATTCACTGGAAAAATGTCGTTAAAGTAGTGAATTTCCTCATTCTTACTCAATTTTTGCGTAATCATCGGCGGGGAAATTTACCGAAAATTCTTTTGCGAGGACTGAGATTAATTCATTAATATTTAATAATTAATTAATTATAAATAAATAAAAAATGAGATAAAAACTGAAGCGGCCGAGATACCATTTTCACCGCACTTCTGATATTACTATTTTAAGGAACAACAGGAAATAACAGATAAGAATTTACTGTTGCTTGAAATGCTCCTTCGTTCGTTGGGATAACTTTGACCGTTCTAACCTTTTTAATAGAGACTCATTTTTATGATCGGAAAATAAATGTGCATGAATGGCAGGCTAAGAGTGTTTTTTGCCAAGTAATTACATATTTTTTTACTCTACATAAAACAACTGTGTGAAAGCATGGAGCGTTAAGCCTCCACATAAGACCGGAAAATTGCGTTAAAATGTTTTATTGGTGGGCGTAGGCAGTAGGGAACCCGGAGTCAAAAGAAAGCATAGCCGTTCGGTCGCCCACTAAACAATGCTTTTTTCTCAAGACTTCAAAGTTTTTATGCTCATTGATGCTGTACGTTTTTACTATAATGTTTACAATAACAGTAATGCTTACAATATCTTAATCAATTCTTAGCGCGTTTAAAAGAAAGTGAGCTTATTTAAGAATTTGGACTGAAATTAATTGAAATCTGAGCATTTCCTCTTAACATTAACTTCCGCATTCCAATTACTTAGTTCCCATATGAAATCTGTGTATATGTTAAAATTTACTGCGCATGTGCAACGTATATAACAAATCTTGTGATTTATCTTCATATTTGAAATTATTACATATTTTCTGAGATTAAATTTTATTAATTGGAAAAATTTTATGGACGGCAATTATGGACTTTTAAGGAATAGAAATCCAAAAAAATCATTAATTAATTCTTGATTTTAAAAGTCTTCATACCTTAAGCAGTGCACGATTAATGTCAATATCGTCCAAATATGATAAATTAGGAATTGTAAATCCCCTATTATGTTATTTTCGAGGGCAAAATGAATTGAATGAGACCTAAGGACTGATTTATTCACTCGAATTGCTTCAAAAAATTATTAAGCTCTCGCCATTATCAATTGGGTACATATTTTATCAACCATTCCACACACCGCGTATTCACAATCTTAAAAAAAATGTAAAACCTACTTTTGGTAACGCTGGTGTCACGTAAAACGGTCTGAAAGAAAATTTGCTTTGAATATTTATTCTGTACCAGATTCTATTCATAAACTTGACACATTTTGATGGCAAATGAAATATTTGAAAAATATTCCAACGAATAAGAATGAGTTCTGAACGATTTATTTCAGAGAAAATATGTTCCATAAAAAACTGTATCGACAAATTTTCGGTACATTTTAAATCATACTTTTCTTCAGATTTTAAAATTGAAACTGAGCCAATCAATGAATATTAATATTGAAATCATTACAGTGTCACATCGAGTGGGTTAACATTGGTTAAAATAACCGATTTACCAACTCTTCTCAATAAAAAATTCTCAACATCAAATTTTCCCCTGGATGGATAAATACACTTGTATTGAGCGATGTCGATTCCACAAACTCGCTCGTTGGGTTGGTCGTGTACAGGGAAAAACGCAACCAAACTAACGGTTATCTCTCATACGGAAGCTTATCAAAACGAGTTTGTGTGCCCTAAAAATGTAAATTTTCCGTCGTAAACCGAAGTTGATTTTTTTCACGGGTGTAATACTTTCTATTTCACCTCCTTAAGGGATATCAATACATTTTCGTGAAAAAGAAAACTTTCCTATATTGCTCATGTTCAGCAGTTGTTCAACTAGAAAAAAAATAGAAACGGTTTCGCGAGTGGTTTGCTAACAGATTTAACATAAATTATGATGCTAAGTTCACTTAAATTAAAGCAATGGTTGAATATTTTACTGCATCAGATTTCCTCAGACCCTTCTTCTTGATACATACATGTTGTTACTAAAACAACTCCCTTCTATGATAGTGTGATAGAACACAAGAGCCACCGTATTCATAAAATAACGAGTGGTATTTTAAGTGGAGTGGATCTTGTCAGGGCCACCATAACTGCGTTTGGGTAACACTTGATTAAAAATATAAACGACCTCCTCTGTCAATTTACGGATCACTAGTACCACTGAGGGGCTGTCCCCCACGTAATTTATTATCACTCTTCATCTGTAGTAATAAAAACTGAATGGCCTCTTCTTATGCAGGCATTGGAGAAGGCCCCGTTACTTTGAGTTGGGTCGGAATTGATACCGAAGTAAAGCCTATTCCACGCACGTGACAACGAACTTGATGCACAAAACCTTCACAGGCCACGCCCGAAAAGGCAGAATAAACCCCCCACATATCTCGCGGGTGAGGTGCGTGCACCACTCACTCGCGCCGTGCACGCAAAAGAAAGAAAGACACGGGGGCAACATAAACTGGAGGCGACGCTTAATAACGGGGCCAACGCCCGCCAACCGAACGGAGGGACAAAAAGAGCAACAGCCCGCCCACTCTCGATCCCGCCCTCCTTCCCTGCACGCCGACGGAGGCTTGACCGAAACGATGCGAGCTGGCCGCGACACACCCTCGACGTTGGGGGTCGAGCAATGAGAGTAAGCCAATCAAGAGGAGCGTTGAAGCACAGGAGTCGAAGGAGTGAGGTGGGGGTTTTCATTGCGTTACTTCGACGGTAACACCTACCACCGCAATTCATTTCTTTGCACACAAAATTAACCCTAGAAATTTATGGCATCCATGTTTAACTGTCAGGAGCTTGTTATTCTACACCAGTGAAGTTTGTCGAGAACGACGAGTTGGTCCATATATATATATAAACAAAACCTATTTTCACCGGTAAACTACTAATAATGATAATTAATTTCAATTCAAAGAATCTTGCATGTAAAATTGGCATATTAATATTTAACTCGTAAATATATATAATATTAGAAAATATTAAGCTGATAGCTAAATTATCAATTTATATGTGCCATCAATATCCAGTAGATGTCACAGGCCACCAAATCGTTATCCTCTAAAATTAAATAGAGTTGCGAATATGAAATGGACGGGTCGAAGAGCTGCTGAAAAAATTCCACGGAGTAGAAGGGAAGAAAGAAGTCAATGGAGGACCTCGAGAAGAAGTAAAATAAACAGACTTGTTGGGCACATACTGAGACACGGCAATGTTCTGAAGACATCTGTGGAAAGAAAAGCATACTGGCAAGGCACGGGCACTACTCGGATGAAGGCATGGAACAAACGACAGCAGAAGTGAGAGATTAGAAATAACGAGGGCATGAAATTATTAGCCGAGACGAGAGAACCAGAGTGGAGGGCTGTGCCGAACCATTGCCAAGGTTGGTGACGATGTGTTTCTCCTTCGACTCCCCAAATTTACCTTCCTCTTTCCACGGAGACCCTAAATATAGTATACCCACTGCCAACAAACAATACTGAAAATACAAAAGACTTCAAAGTTAAACTGAAGAATGAACATGGAACACATCATATCAGAGAGATACCCTAAATGCAATCAATATAAGTGTGGTGTGAAATAACTCCTGTAAGTGAATACCTTTCAGCCGTTTATATTCCCAACCCATCCCACCCACCCATCTTCATTCAAATTAAAGAGAGCACAAAGAATTGAAAGGCTAAAAATAACTATATATAAAAATAAAGTGAACAAAATTAAACGATGTAAACAATTAATAGAACAAAAAATATGCTGAGCCACACATACGAGGTGAAACATGACAACGGTCAATTACCAGCAATAGCAACTACGATTGAAATCAGAGTTCCCATTTTCACGGGAATAAATACACCATTTTATTAACAGGACACATTATCTCGGCCACGATAACCAACCCCGAAGGCTAGCTATGATAGGTGTGGATGCAGCTTGCCACGTTTTAAGCCCAACGGCGGGTCCAATTCACGATTCGGGAGTATAGTTCCTGCCCTGACGCCACCACTTGGTTTGCGGCAAAGTATGTAATGGTCGTAAAGTCTCACCGCTTCGCTGTCAGATGGGACGGATCGACGGGGATTTGAACCCTATGGCCTACGATCAAAAGTCGGAACACGACCCACACAAAACACTGAATCTCTATGATTGACTGGAACGAATGAACGTCATCATATTCTCAGTATGACCAGCAGAAAATTTGTAAAGTGGGAATTTTACGAAATTGGTGATGTTTCGAATGACAAAGCGCTTCCATTCGTCCTAAATACTCATACACCTATAGGAAAACATGCTAACAGTGAAATCCGTGTATACTCGGGAATCCGATCGAGGGTGCGTTAGAGGAAGATGAAAACCATTGAAAAGGGGATATCTGAAATATGATATGGATTAAACGGGTTGGATTACGAGTAGGAAGCTTTTAAGTTGTTCCTGGCGCGTACTCTTCGATCACAAAAGAAGGCCAAACACTTATTAGTTCGGCATTATTTTCTACGATTAAATACCCCAGGTATAATCGGTAAATGTAAATTGGACTGCGAAGAATTGCTTGAACTTCAGGAGAGAAACAATTTTTTTTCAGGTATTCCAGCGTTCAACTTCCTCTCCGAAATGATTCCCAACCCAGACCTGCAAAAGCCTCGGCGGCAACTCCCCTTTCATCGCTCAACTCTTCTCCAAAGCTCGGGGCCTGGATGCCCTACGTTGTACCTTCCCAAAGTCACGGATGAAACTTTCCCCGGCCGGATCCCTTATAAACGCTGGGCTCGCGCTTCAAAATACAGGGTCAGACTCGAGCATCGTATTCCCTCGGCCCTTTAAAACCCTTCCACGAACATTACTTATAGAATAAAACTCCATTTTGGTTAACCTGAGGTCAAATTTCACGGATCTCAAATGCGTAGCTCAGGGAATTACGATGATTAAAGTATGGACACCTATTTCATTTTTTTTTAACTTAAGACCTCAACTTAAACATAACCATAAAAATTCTAAAATTCAGATAATTTAACACAAGAACCAATAAGCATTTATTGGTTCTTCTCATAATTTTATTTTTTTTTTCAAGTTTTAAATTATGAACATTACAGCCTAAAATGCTGAACAGGCCAGGTTGCGTTCGAAACGTTACAGCCAAAATATATTTTCGCTCACTAATGGAGAAAAGCGGATTAGACTGACCGCAACTTTTCTGTGAATTCAAGGAGTCTGCCACTACTTTCGCTCATTCGATATTTGTTGATAAAATATAGTCCTTGCCAGAGTCTAAGAAAATCGTTATTTACAATAATATCCTTAAAATTTGAATTAAGCATCAAGGAACGAATTCAAATCACCATTGTGAGCAATGTTGGAAATTTCCTATTATTGCGGAAACGGAAGCACTAAAAATCACGTCAATTAACACAAATTCAACCATTTCACCACACTTATCATGTTGAAAGTGTCAAAGATACTCACTCGTTGGCGTTTTTACCATAGACAAGAAGAAGGAATGTGATGAAGGAATCATATTTTCAAGGAACTCCCAAAGCGCTCATTCTCTTACCTATAAGCAAAAAGAGAGATATATCAGATATGTGGACGCAAGTATTATTAATAACATAGGATACCGATGAGTTGCGGATTTCAGAGACATGTTACAATCCGGTTAACTGAACGGATATATCTAAGAGCACACCACAAGCCAGAGATTATAACTGGAGTATGCAAAAGCCCTAATATTTCGATGAATGAAAAATAGCAAAACATTTGTTATTTAGGATGCACTTAACTGGAAATCTTCAGTGGATTATTAGTTATGTCGTGCCAACGGTTCGGAATATGGCATACCCGTATCCTAAATCAATAAACATCCAGTTGCAATAACTGCCGTGTAAAATGCCATTCGTCGATACGTAAGCTTTATAATCGGCACTCCTCTTCCAAATTTCGGTTTGGTCGCAAGATAATGCACACTAATCCAAGAACTCCAATTCGTGAAAGAAGGTAGCAAAGTAAATAGGTTGAACTATATTGGTCATTAACCTCCGGGGTAATCTATACCACAGAGAGCGAAAAACGAAGACATGTCATTCTTTTACAATAGGCAATGGAAAAAATGTAGTTACCATTTATATAAATAGAAATAGTGAACATGTTTCGTATTCTAATACATAATCTACTTACACATTCCTCAATGCTTGATTTCAGTTCGCTTCTCTTTTTAAAGTTTACAAAAATAAAAAGAATTCCGACCCAACTAAAAATTACTAAGTCTGGAAGATGAGGAAGAATTTGAAACTTTCTTTTTTATTCAAAAATACGCTCACGGTATCCAATTTCGGTCCTTTTCCACTTGCAGGAATTTTATTTAAACCTGAGAAAAAATTTCATTTAAATCCATGGCTCTAATTCCAGGAAAATTTCAACCTGGGAGTTCACAAATTTCGACCTGGGAGTTCACAAATTTCGAACTGGGAGTTCACAGTAATTCCTCTGGTCAATAAGTCTAAATTTGCTATATATCAAAGCAGTCT
The DNA here is from genome assembly GCA_037158775.1 of Hetaerina titia. Classification (NCBI taxonomy): domain Eukaryota; kingdom Metazoa; phylum Arthropoda; class Insecta; order Odonata; family Calopterygidae; genus Hetaerina; species Hetaerina titia. The sequence continues at coordinate 136,939,818 of CM073769.1, forward strand.
ACCCGGTAGGCAACAAATTTGTAGATTGAACCACAGTTAAGACGAAAGGTGAATCGGTGAAGCAAGGCAGATTGCTAAGCATTGATTGAGAAACTCTCGTTGCGTGCGACCAATCTCCTTCATCGGCAATTTACCCATTCAAGTATTGACCGGCTCCAAACAACTATTACTCCGGGTTGCTCCCGCCTTGTTCCATCTGGCGGGGCGACAGCTTCGGTGGCTAGTCCGCAGCATCTCCAGGTCCGTGGGAGCGAACCGAAGACCCTGGCGTCATCTGTGCATCACCGCGAAAGCCCTCAGTTACTATTATGTATTATATTCCCCGTGATTTTTCACTTGTTCATCCTACAGGTTTGTCTTTTTTTCTTCACACTTGCTATCTGCATTCAAACCTTAAAAAAAGCCTCTTATTTTCCTTCATAATCCCAGCTAACCACATATTCTTTCTTAAACTACGACCTTTAATATTCCGCTTCTCAATATTTCCTCTGCCCGCTATACTCTCTAGTTAGGATCACTGGCACCTTTCAACTTCCTTTCGTCCCCACCTTAAGTAAAACCTCGTCGTTTATCTCCCTCTCCACCCAACGTACGCTCTGGTTCCATTCTTCTCATCACCCACCGCATCATAAATGCCCCTTCATCCATGCACAACCTCTTAACTCTAATAACTCTAAGGCCAAATCTATCACCTGAGCTGAGCATCCGTCCGGCAAATGGAAGATCCGTGGTTCAAGTCCCGGTTAAGGAAATATTTTTACGCTCGTGGTCTGCTTGATTACGCCTTCCCCACCTCTCCTGTATTCGTTTTTTATGTGTGTTCCCATCCCCTTTTCTTATATCTATTTCTATGTGTGAATGAATATTTGTGCGCCGTATGGCGGGATTTCGTATTTGAATATATATATACATTCAAATACGAAATCCCGCCATACGGCGCACAAATATTCATTCAAACATGAAATAGGTATAAGGGGATAGGAAAACACATAAAAGGCGACACCGGGATCCTGGTTAAGGAAATATTTTTACATTTGTGATCTGCTCAAAATCTGCCTTCCCCACATGTCCTGTGTTTGCCTTTTATGTGTTTTCCTATCCCCTTTCCTTATCCTATTTCATGTTTGAATGAATATATATATATACACACACACACATATATATACAATTTGGACGGCACAATAGACCACAGAGTCTCACCTGAAGAAGGCCTCGGAGTAGGCCGAAGCTTAAACAATCTACAATGTGAGTATTCTTTTACGTGTTATCTATTTTATTCTGTGTTCTATTGTGCCGTCCAAATGTTATATTGCCCCGGTGAGTACTTCCACCTCGTCTATCATCTATATATAGTATGTAAACACACACATACATATATACACAAACATTTCAGATAAAAATATCAATTTTTGCCTTTTAAACTCAGTGTCCCCGTCAGTGGAAATGAGGCGCTAGAGAAAACTTGACCTAACCTGAAATGTGCTCCTCAAATTCCCAAAAAATTCTCTTGGGAGGAGTTACGAGGGAAGCCTACGGAAAATGCTTTTTAAAAAAGGTATATACACTTCTAAGACACGAAAGCTTGTTGACGACATGTGAGAAGAAAAAGTGAAGGGGAAGGCCTACAGAGTGACATCCCGCAGGGAGTGCAGGTAATGGGAGTCGGGTAAACGTACAAATATCCTATATGGAGACACGACGAGGTTATCCGGCAGATTGAGTGGAGCACTGCGTCGAAGGTAACCTAAGAATGATGACTGGTGACGATGATGAAAACCCACATTGTTCCCAGATGGCGCACGCATTCGACGATATTTTCATCCCCCAATGCAGAAAAGCTAAGTGCCGCGTCATAAAATACGCGTCCCGGGGTGAGGAACGGTGCGCGGGAGGGTGTACGAAGTGTACCGTCATATTCTTGGCGCTCGGAAAACACTTCCCTCCTAAAGCTCTGGATTACTAAGTAAGATCAAAGATCTACACACTCACACACACCCTTTCACACGTGACTAACACAATACCTAGCATATCGTTTGATAGTAACTTTCACAAGTTTAGGAAATCATATCTCCGTTTCATTAAAAAAACCATAGACACAGTAATCAACCCGAAGGTTGGTTTAGTAGGTGATGATAGAGTTCATCCAGTACTAAGGTCGACGGGAAATCCTGTATTTATTTTAAATAAAAAATGTTTTTCAATACAAGATGCACATTTTCCATGTCAATGACCAAATGATTGCAATTTTCCACTAGTTGAACTAGATTTACCGCATTACCTGAAGAAGATGCGAATCGAAACTTGGTCGGAAATAAATTCGTTAATTAGTGGAAACTTTCTATCATTTGCTGTCATCAATATTTTCCCACTTTCACCTACACAATTTGGTGAAATTTGGAACGTACTAATTGCCTGATACTATGCACTTCGCACTTTTCACAGACTGAGAAAACTCTTAAACGGTAGTTTAGTTTCTAGAAATACACGAACATTTTTAGCACATAAATTGTTACATTTTGAATAAAAAGGTTTATTTTTTACACTAACGGCAACGCAATTCTTAGCATACACTTCGGCACATTCCTTACTTTGGTGGAAGCCAGGTGAAACTTGTGTCCATACGTAAATTCATTTCCTACTCGCTATTACCACCTATTAACCTGCTTATAGACACAATCGATTGTCGATCACATCCCGAAGTGCCGCGTTTTGTGATAGCACATACGCCACGTACGTAGCATAGATGCAGCGTACATTAATTATCTTTATAAGTTAAAAACATAAGCAAATAGCATTAACCTTAAAAACAAATAATTTTGTACAGTGAACTTTTCGGGGAATTTAACAATTTACGGACAAAATATTTGTCGGCTTCCTCACGTGAAGAGACCGACTAGAACGTTAGCCAAACTTAGATTGTACAAGCATAACAGCACGTAGATGAAATTCCGAATGTTATTTATACAAAGTTAGCACTATTGTGCAAAGACAAAAGTGAGTTCTGTCCTTTTTCTTAAGAAGGTTGGTTTGGACCACCGAAAATTCGATACCGAGTGAGTTCCTATTTTTTTTGTTTCCCTGTGTTTTTGTCTTTGTCCACTAGTACTAACTTCATATACATTATTATTCACGTCCGTGAACTTTCACAAAAGTAAATGTTTTATACATATGCATATATATATATATATATATATATATATTTCTATTTATTTTTATATTTTATATATATATTGAAATATATATATATATATTTATTTATTTATTTATTTATTTACTGACTTATTACGTACACCCCAAGGAAAATTTTGTGCGATTAAAACCCGCACTGGTCTACCAGCTCTTATCATAAATAGTATCTAGATCGTAACTTTGCGCAGGGTCGACCGTATTCAGGTTTCAAGTGCACTCCCCAACACTTAATAACTGCGTCGGCCGGCGGCGTGATGTGGATGTCCAACCACCAACGCAGTCAGCGCAACACACCTATTTAGTCGTAATAATAGAGATCGTAGAACCCTGATTATAATAAAAACAGTGTTTTCGTTATTATTTCGGTGGCAATTTCAGGAAACAAAAGTGAACTGCTCGAGTAAAGTCAATATCATTGTTGACTTCACGATCATTACATAAGTTATGCAAGAAATAAAGGTCAAATAGTAAACCGACCTTCGGGTTGATTACTGTGTTTATGGTTTTTTTTATTGTTACTATTATGGTGATGTTGATGCATTATTTCTTTCGGGTTCTGATGCCAACATCCAGGCAAGGGTGGAAAACGAAGAGTCAACAGGCCGCGGTCAACGGCCCGCAGTCACGACACTGGTCACGTACTGGTCCGCCAAATCGCTTACAGTACATCCACGAACATTGTGTGCGTGGGTGTATTAATCGACCCCGATTTAATGGCTGCCATCGCACCCATGCAGTCGTACGTTATGCGGGAGCCTCTAATTCCTCCCGCCGGCAACGGCTCTTCCCACGAATGGAGAGGACGTCTCGGGTTCTTCTCTCGAGGATCGGTCATCATCGTCCCGAGGGATTCCACGGCGATACACTGCCGACGGACGGGAGGGTGGACGTCGGAGGAGACGAGCGGGAGGAATCGATGGCCGGGACGGGCGAAAGAGGGCGAGAGCAGCGGGGGCACGCGCTCTCCCGGCCACACCACTCTTTCCAACCTCACGCGACACTTTCTCTCTCACAAAATTTCCTTTTTTCTCCATCGTCATAACATGCATATACATAAATGTATGTATATATGCATGTTATGAGGATGGAGGAAATATGTTATGCTCATAACATATGTGTGTGTGTGTGCGCGCGTATCATGCACATAATAAATCAAGAAACGAGTTTTCCGCCCTTGAAGCGAGAGAAGCGTGGGTTTCGCGGGGAAGCGTGGACGGAGAGGGAGAGAGGGGACGGGAGTTGGGGCGAGGCAGCAGAGGGGAAATCGAACGAACGAGGTGTGTGCGAAGGGTTTCTAAAGCTAGGAGACTTGAGACAGTTTTGTTAATTGGGAGGCGTAACCGTCCGCCGGTAAGAAAAACGCAAACAGAACTGAACAAAATGCTTTGCTCGTGCCACTTGTCTGAAAGGCTTTCTATGAGAAAGAAAGCCTCACGTCAAACACCACAGTCTAATAAAAATGAGAGATAGCTCCAGGAGGAGGGAACCGCATGGAGTACGTATTTGGTACTTCAAAAATATGAGCCATTGACATAAGTAGTAGCAGAAAAGTAGGTTCAAGGTGAAAAAAAATGCCAAGGGAGGTTGGTAGACAAATGGATGGATAGAGGGACTATTATAAGACGTTTAGGCGAAAAGTGAACAGAGAAAGAGACGTACGAGTAAAACTGAAGAGGAAGAGGTAAAAATCTCATGGGGCGGATTTTAAGGACTCAATCTCTTGTTTAAAGTAGCTATTGGAAGAGAAGAGATTGGGTTCAGCCACAGAGGAAGATATGGAGCGGAAAAGGGCGGAAATGAAACCCAATAAATATGAAGGTGTTATGCGTTATTTTGACCGGAGACGTGAAAGAAAATCGCCAGCCAAAAATCTTACTTTTTTCGATTAGATATCGATGATGACTGAAATAATAGAGGTTTCCATGGTTACATGTTCCTCCCGATTGAGTGCCAGAGCGTGGGTTTCGCGATCCCGCACCGGTGTGAGAGGTCGAGAGTTGGGTGTGAGGAGGTTTGAAATGGGGTGAGAGGTACACCTGTAACTTCTTCCCCCCCCCCTTCCGGCCGTACACGGCCCCTCGTTCCAGGGACGACGGCGGCGAATGAAGCGAACAAGTAGCCCGACGGAGTGAGAGACAGCCGCCCTCTTTCTCCTCCCCCCCCTTATTCCATCTTACTCCACGCTCTCCCTCCCCCAACTGCGATGCTCCTCTGGAGAGTGACGACCAGGGACGGGGAGGGGACCGCGGACAGGTGCGTGGGTAGGGACGAAGGGTCGAATACGTTTGGTGACGTCACGCGGCTAGGGGGAAGAGGGATGGCGGGGAGGGTGGCTCCATCTCACCACAGTAGAAAGTAATGAACGGCCCAAGTTTTGAAGGATATCTAACCATGCATTTAATGTACAGGGAAAACTTGCCAAGTTCAAAAATTAAACTGAGGAAAACCTCCACAAACTGATAGGAAAAGCCGAATGGCAACACGAGAAGAAATACGTTGGAAGAATAATAGCCAAACGAAACAAAGGGAGACTACTAGTATTCAACATTGAATCTCGGAGAAAGGTTAAAGTAACAAGATAAATCTGAAATAAAACACCGAAAAAGCAATCGTTTCACATTTTCCTCTAAAATTAATGAGGACTGCAAAGGAATTCAGGATATCCTTTTAAGCATACCAAACTCCAACTCAACAACAGTGGTTTAATTCCTACTCGAGAGCAAACGGAACTTTACATTCGATGAGAATGAAACCCAACTGTTGTCGCATTTACGGGGTCTGCCCAATAAATGCGCGAACTGGAGCAACCTTGGCGGCCATGACGCGGATTATAGCCCATTAGTGGCGCTAGTTGCCTGACACCCAATGAACCGTCTGTGCTTGGCGTATCGTCGAGCTGTGCGTATGGTGGCAGTTATTCCAGTTTCTGATGTCCTTTTTTTACTGTTTGTCGAAAATGGAAATTGACGAAATCACGGAGCAATGAATTAACATCAGGTTTTTGATGAAATGCGGTAAAAGTTAACAAGAAATTACTGAAATGTTGACAGCTGTTTACGGTTATAATGCTCTGCATAAAACATCCGTTTTCGAGTGAAATAAGCGTTTTAAAGATGGCCGACAAGACGCCACGGATGATGCAAGGCCGGGACGACCTTCAGCCACCTGTGTTGACGACAACATTGATCGTGTGTAGTCCCATGTCCTTACAGACCGTCGAAAAACTGTCCGAATGATAGCTGATGAGTTATAATTCGGACAGCAAGGTTACTTCTGAGCCCCCACCTCACCCACCGCCGAGGACTGCAATGAAACAAAGCCATCTAGCCCCAAAAGACCTGGGCGGCCTCTTGTAATGAAGTGGGAGTATAAGGATGAAATCCAACGACAATGAAAATAATAATTTTCGATGCTGATATCGCCATGCCGTTGTCGCATAACGTATTCACTCGTGTCACCGCGCGAGCGAGACGATTGGCTTGTCTCAGAACGGCCCCGCCGTGCTGAGACTAGCAAATTTCCACAAGTCTGACAAGACACCCCTTCATTTCCTCTCTCAACTTCTCTCCCTCGATCTGACATTTTGCCCTGAATCGCGACATGGTTATCGTGAATGCATTTATAGCCAAACGTGAAACAAGAGACAAAGCAGTGGAACCACTTAATGCGGTGCTAACTGAATCTGGCAGAATGCTCCCAGATTTTCGACTCACTTTTGATTTGTTCCAAATAGAGTTAAAAAAACAACAATCTCATATTTCGACAAGGATGCCATATACCTCTGCCTGATTATGAACCGCAAACCAACCCAGCCCATGGGATCGAGCAAGTGCAGAGGAGAACGAGGGCACTTGTCTTTGTTTTCGTCCCATTCGCGATGCGATCCTTCGAGAGAGAGAGAGAGAGGTTTTGCGGGAGCCGGAATGTGCGAGCGAGGGCGACTCTTGGGAGGTCACCTGGCTTCTATTGTCCAATAATGCAGACGCGCACGTGTAAAACTTAAAGACTGAGTCCGTGCATCAAACATGTAAACGCAATCAGAAGTTGCATCGGGTTCATCTTTGGACAGCCAGTTACGCTAATTAGAATACTCGCCGGAGAAGAGAGGCAAGAGTAAGTATACACCACTAATTCCATGGTGCCCAAGAGAAATTTACACGTACGTCCACCTTCAGGTGTCATTTTCAGTAACCCTATGGGACATCGTGCAATCTATTTTCACCCATTCTCCGGGTGCATTAGACCGGAAATATTCAGGTGGAGGACACTGCGAGGGATTCAAGGGACAAAACAGGTGAATTAATCTGAGCCCGAGACTAAATATTTCCCCACTAACGGACCTTATGGAATCTCAACAGTCATTCAATTTGAGTTCAAAAAAGTCTTTTAATAAAAAAATAATAATGGATTTCAATTCCCAAATTAAATTATCCCCTCAAAATACATCTAACTATTTTTAATACTTCGTAATTCCTTAAACACCTCATATTCTAAAGTTTTAGAGAAGTAGAATTTTGACAATGTTTCTGATTGCAAATAGGTAGAATGAGTTCGATAATACGAGGGCGTATTGAAAAGTAAGGTCTGATATTTTTTTTCATGGACAATCAAGTTTATTCTCAACTTTGCGTGCATCATTGGAAAGGTTGGGCATTTTGCTATTTTTCTACATAGTTGGCTTAACGATCAATAGTTTTTGCATCCTTGTAGCCAGCTTTTTAATACCGGCGTCGTACCTTTCTCCCGCCACGTCGCGAAGCCAAATGACGACTGCCTCTTGCACTTCCTCGATCGTTAAGCCGACTATGTAGAAAAATAGCTAAATACTAAACCTTTCTAATGATGAACGCAAAATTCATAATAAACTTGATTGCTCATGAAGAAAAAAATAGGAGACCTTACTTTTCAATACGCCCTCGTAGTTTCCCATTGTTAGTTATGTTCAATGAACATTGGCAATAAATTCAACGTTCGATTTTTGTTACATGCTTCAATCAGACTGCAACAATAACTTTGAATATTGTAATGTCATACGTTTAAACTTTCACTTCACATTATTTACCGTTTAACGAGATACTATTCACCACGCCTGTGATCTCTGACACCTGTAGTTTTCACTACGTTGTTCGCCAGTGAGAGAGTAATGGCAGAGAAAATATTAAGATTCGTTCGAAATCCTTTCAGTGTAGCATAAAAAGGTATCCAAATCGATTGTATTTCGGGAGAGACGATTGTCCCCCACAATAAATCCCCGCCCTTGCTCTGGTATAAGTACCCAGCCCTTGCGTCGGTTTAGGGAGTGACAAAAGGCGCCAGGAAAGGAAAATGGCCTTCCACGATCGAGAAAATCATGGGCCCGGATGCCGTTCACTCAAGCATAGATTACTCAAAATGGGCTAACTCCAATGTTGGTCATTCCTGAAACGTAGGTAGAGGGTAACTTCAACGGAAGAGCAACCAGGAGATGCTGAGTCATCAAGACTTCTCGACTTAAGTATACTCCTTATCCAAAGGGTAAAGTGAATTCATTGAATCTAACGCGCACTATTTCACCTTGCTAAAATACGCAAAGGAATATACTTTCCACGCTTTGCAAAAAAAAAACTTGGATCGTATCCGGAAATCGATATAAAAGAACACATTACCATTTAATCACTCTTTACGGAATGGCTCGGATTTAAGAGAGTCGTCTCAGGTCGAGCTTTCCGAGAATGCAACCTCGATTTCGATCAAGGCTGTGTTCCCGGAAATGCACGGACATTGCACCCATAAATTTCGCAAGGAAGACAACTGATGTATGACACGCGATTGAGAGCCAGACGTCCGCTTAGGAAACCCTGAGACAAATCGAACATCGGTGCCGAGGACCCAGAGCACAATTGGAGATTACGTCAGCCCCCCAACAAGGATTACCCCACCACGTCAGGATCGCACGCAATAAGTAAATTTAGACAATAAGTATCTACGTACATAGATGGCTTCTCATGATTTTCATTACCAAAAGCAAAATTGATGGGTGAAAATCAACGAATTAAATGTTAACAAATTTGTTGCCGACATTAACTATTGCCTGAAGGTTTCAACTCCCTTAACAGATGTCCAACATTTCCAGTATTCAAGAAATTCCAGCGAGATTTTCGAAAGGAAAACCACTGGAAAGGTACAAAAAACATTTGGATCTCCATAGGCCGGGTACGTTTAAATATATTCCAAGAGCATTTGTAGTGTGTTTTGAGGAAATTATGACTGAACACATCCGAAAAACCTGATGGCGAACATTTACTTAACATTCTGAACATTTTTCATTGTTCAATAATTAGTAATAAAAAACTTATTTATTGAATAAGACCGCGCTGCAGTATCAGTGATCCATTCACTTTTGACTGGAAATAAAAATTTCTGATCTTACCACATCGACGAAGTAAATATTAACAACAGGAAGAAGGCAAAAAAAACATCTTGCAGATGCGTAAATGCCCACTATGATTTGAAATGAAAAATTATCACTTATTTACATACTTTTGGTTCCATTTCAATCAAAAAATAAATATTTTCGACTAATCAAAGTGTTCAAACAAAATAATCTCATTTATTTGGGATACAGCACATTATTTCTCAAACAGCCAATTCGATCAACGGATTTAGCACTTAACGCAACGGCTCCAGGGATCTTTATTTTATAGTTACTTTTTATTGTAATTTACTGTCCTTTTTTAAATTTCTATTCTACGTCTACTTAAGATGTAACTTTGAGGATAAATAGGATGGCAGAAGAAACTACTTTTGTGTCGATCTAACAAACCTCAATGAAGACTATATTATTAATACCCATTATTATTGTATTTCCAAACATGAAGCCAGTTGGTATTCATGTATAATTGTTCTTGTAGTTTGCATTCAAGAGTGTTATAAGACCGTCCTAGTCCATTTCAAGTGATGCATATGGCACGCCGAAGAATATAAAGGAAATTTAAAGCAGTAAACAACTGCAATACGACGGAAAATAGTTGTAAACTGGCTTCAGGTTAATATTTTCAGTCGGTTGAAAACATGGCAAACTCAACTCCTCGCGAGGAGAGAGAAAGAGAGAGCTAGCTAATTGGTGCTAGGATGAATACATACAAATAAATTTCATGCCGTCTTCGCGTCACTAAGCCGACGCCGTCATGCCGACGGGCGACTCCCGAGCACCCGGCCACCTAGCCAGCCTGGAGCAAGGCAGACATGCGAGGAGGCAATGTCCGAAAGATTTCCACGTCTGGGAATCAAATTGCCTTTTTTATATATAGCCTGACGCGGCCGACCTTTTGGTTTTTTCCAACTTGTGGCCAAGGGCACGCGACCCAACTTGGGAAGAGGTGGGTGCCAACTTCCCCCACCCTCTGCTCTCTCCGCACACGCCCGCCTCATCCCCCTCTTCCGTTTCCTCCCGCCCCCAATTGCGCCCCCCCCTATCTGCTCACCAAATTTCGTCTCGCCGCGCCCATCGCACGAGCATCGTTCCTCTCGTCCTCCGCCCCTCCCGGGTCCCTTCTTCACGCCAGATCGCATTCATTTTTTCCAGAATCAACCCGGGTTGGAAATTTATTTGGGATGCGAGCCCCTTTGATTTTCACATGCCAACTTTATGACTGATTTTTTACCTCAACGACGCGAGCGCATGTGCATCATACAGGAGCCAGAGGCGGCGCCGGCCGGCAGATGGCCTCAAGGTTGCTCCCGACTGGGAAACCATTTAAAACTTCTTCCCTTTGATATTCATGTAAATCTCGGGCAATTGCGCTCAAGGATACCTCCGCGCTGCTGATTTTCGTGTCTGTTGGCCACCGATGAGAGTTAATCCTGAGACGCGCAAAGATATTTTCAATGTTTTTTTTTCTCTGCCATAAATTGGCTCGTCGCCTCGTGTCACCGAATCAAGGCAGACCATTCGAGCAGAGACTTTTATTGGCAAAATCTTCGTTTGTTCAGTGCCGAAAACACACAAAAGTTTTGACGAAAATAAGCACGTAACTTGGAGTCGATTTGGGTAGCACCATCGTACTTTCACAATATTTACAGCTTTCATAAAATATTCGCGAAAGTTTGATTACTTCCATATCCTCAAATACACACTTGCAGTTGGTTCGTAATTCATCGATTTTAAAGCAAGCGTACACCAAATCGGCACATCAACTCGGAAGGCGAATTGTTCCTTCGCGCTAGTTACCATCATCATGCTAATGGAGCGGAAAATGATACAAAAAATCAAAGTCATAAAAATATCACGAAATAGTAATGACTAAATTGACCATTACTAAAGAAAATAATAGTTTACTAAAAACTCATATCATAATCCAGAACGTCGCCGATCCGATCAGAATGATATACAGTCGAAACAATGAAAGTCAAAATCAGTGGCACTCCATCCATGTGTCCAACCCAGTGAATGTGGTTCACAGTGAAGTCTTACTAACGATAGACACCTAGTGGTAAAAATAAATCTACCAAATTGACTCTTTTACCAGCCAATCCCTATGAGCATATAATACTCGTATAATCCGAAAGGATTCTCATCTTGCGTGCTAATTTGGAAAAAAATAACATTTAAGGAATCCACAACTGAAATATTTGGCATCAGTGAGACACTTCTTATTATTTTTTGCTATGATTTGCTTCGTTCCGCAGATCTCAACCCCGCGCAATTAATCACACGAAATGATTAGTTCATCATTATCCTTAACTTCACACGAGCCTTACATCCGACAGAAGTCAGAATGAGCAAATGGAAACCATTAACGACTCAATAAAAACGGAGCTATTAAATGTATGAATTGAAAAGAGGAACTTGGAAGCGTGACGCGCATATTACGAGAAGCACTCACAAGGGGGCCGCCGGCCTCGACAACCCCAAAAACGAGTTTATAAAGCGGACTGAGATGTGTTCCCAGGAAAGGAAATCAGGCCAGGAAAGGCAGAGATCTCTGTCGCACGCGGTTTCTTACAAATGTCGATATCCTACCGTGTCTCCGTGAGCGGAATGCCCAAAAGTAATTCCTTTCTGAGAAAACAGTCGAGTCAAAATTTGGCATGACGGAGAGAGAGAGATTATGAGTAAGGTAAAGTCGCCGATGCCGACGAATTCCTTGTTGGCACTGCCATCTTTCCTTGTATCATGATTGAAATACCAAAGGTCCATTTACGCATCAGGAGCAACTTGAAAATTTCATTTAACATGAAATACTATTGAAAAATTGAAAGAGCGCGAGTTCAGTCATCTCCTCAATGGTAACGCGAAGTAATATTTTGATTAAGTACTTCATACTAATATTCACCTTGGATGACCCATGCTGGATTATACATGTAGAATATCCGCTCTCCTTTCCAATAGCTTATGACTCCGGGGAAGCCATAATTACGCCAGACGTCGACATTTCGCACACATTCAGCGAAGAGTGCAATTACAACTTTAAAAATAAATAAATGCCTGTCGACACGCACATAGGTTTCGATTGGAGAGACCTTGCTTGATTCGCTCGTAATCGACTTTTACGAGGGTTAGCTCCATACGAATACAAAAGATAAAAGAATTCAACGGCCGGTTTCCACGTCCGCTGAGGGGATAACGGTGGCACTGTGCCAGGCGACCTATCGCCAGCATTATCGAACTTTCTTCATTGGTTCGATTAAATTCGTTTTATGGCCCAAATGATCGGCATTAACCATTGTGGAAGAAAAAATAGGACATCCGTTTCGCATAACAACAAGGATACACAGATTATCGCGTCCTCTCCGTAGAATTATGGCAGCATACTCGTACAAGGGAGATCGCCTGAAGCGTAGCAAACGGTAACCCCGTGAAGGTTACTTTGACGGAGAGAATGATGGCAAAAATTTATTTCACAACCTCGCTGGTGAGCCTATACATTGATACTCCTAAATTGCGAGCAAGACTAAAAGCCACTGACGATTGATCGGCCTTTACTAAAAACACGAAAGGCTTGGACTCTTGGACCCACCCAAGCCTCACTCCATAACAAAAAGGATCGCAGCGGCGTTAAAACGACGGTCACTTGCCAGTAATCAAACAGAACAATGAACATTCTATGAAATGAGTTCTCGCATTGTAAATTATATGATATCTTACTTTATTGTACTGGAAATTAAAAACATCCTTACATAATATTACCCGTAACTGATCGACAAAAAATAATTGTTCTTCCAAAACTAAGATTCAAATTATTCAACTACATAAATAATTACAACGGCAAAAATAGTAATGACACATTGAAGCCGTGTGGTGAAATAATTAGTTATTCCTATGGTGAACACGAGGGCTCAATAAGTGTGACTATACATATTCAATCGCATCAATTGTGCGCAAATATTAATTTTGCCATTACTAGCTTAAGATGAACTGAATATGTGGCACATGTTTCATTGATGTGAATCCAGCACTGCGTCAGCAGCAGCCGTGGTAAGTTGACGGTACTTAGTCAGGCCGCCTACTAACTGATGATGAAAAAACTTTCCACCGCGGTGTTTCTTCACATTAGGGAACAGGTAGAAGTCACATAGCGAAAGATGTGAACGTAAGGGATGACGAGGAGTGCTCTTCGCGTAGATTTTCGCGAAATATTCAGCAAACAACACTTTCGAGGCGCATCCGTGCATTATCCCGGTGCAGCATCCAGCCTGTTGCTTTGAAAGGTGGCACTTCGCGAATCATACGACCTCGGGAAATTTTCGGCCATCCCTATAAGAGTATAATCCATATAAGGCCGTGTGTGCGGCGGGTACGTCATGCTAATGCACCGTTCCCTGAATATCGAAAAATGATATCGTACGAACATAACTCTCCCAGCAGAACTCACGACAGCTTTTTAACGGCGGTGATGGCGGAAATTTCCAGGATTTTTTTTGGTGTTTACTCTCAGAATCAAAATAATGCAGTCTAATTTCATCTGCAGCGATAACCTTCGACAGAAACCCCTCATCGTCCTGAAACGTTTACTCCGAACAAATCTGCACGCGAACGCCCTGTCGTTCGAGTTTGAGCGGTACCACGCTTCCACCTCAGACATGTTTATTTCTTTAAAATGCCATGCGTTTCTTATGTACCATGACCAGTAAAGGTGAGATTCCACTCATCGGGACGGTTTATGCTTCCCCATTCGGGCAGCCAATGAACATTTCGGCGGTCTCGAAGCCCACTCAACACGAACATCAAAACAAACAACTCATGTACGCACGAAGTTTCTGTCACCAACTTATCGATGGCACGCAGTTCAACTTTCAATACGAGTAAATCGTTTCGCCACAAGTTCGTTAATCCCAAAAAGTTTAAACAATTGGGATAAAAGTTGAAAATTGGATTTTTTAGAAGATGGAGAGTTTTAACCAAGTGCAAGTATTTTTTGAAGCAAACGGGCAAATGACATTGTTACGTCAAAACCATTACCACTTTCCCATTAACCCTCCCCCTTTCCCGCCGCCTCACTCTGCCCTCCCCCCTTCCCATAGGAATCGTGAGAGTTGAGGGTCGCTTTGCCATATCCACGCACCCTAAACTTCTCTCCCCTGCCCCCTCTTATTGCCAGCCTGTCGCCTCCTCCCGTCACATGGGTATGTGAGACGGTACAGGATGTCAACTTCTTACTTTTAATGATGATGGGAAAACGTGGAAATAGGTAATGCATTACAATAATTAGTGTGGAAAATTATTATTTTTGCAACTACCAAATAAATATTTTGTATTTCCAAACAAAACCCAATCCAGCAACATACTCTACATCAGGTCTCTCTTCAACTCTGTGTCCTCCCTTCATCCCATCCAACATCCCTATCTTGTTCCTGCCCTCTCCTCGTTTGCCCAACATTCCCCCTCTATCAGTCTTCAACATCCCACTGCCGCTCAATAAGCCTTTCATCCATTTTTCCTGCCTCCATAGGATTTCTCCCAACAAATCCCTCTCCTCACCCACCATTTCCACTACTTCCTCATTTGTTTTCTTTTCGGTCCATTCACCTTCTCCATTCTTCTCCACACCCACATTTCTAAAGCCTCCAATCTACGTCTATCCTCCTGCTTCAGTGACTGCGTTTCCGCGCCGTACATATCCACGCTCCATATCAAAGTTTTGACGAGTCATTTCTTAACCTCCCTACTCAACGACCCCGTCATCAAATCCCTCCTCCTTGAGAAAGCCTCTTTGCCTAGCGCAATTCATCTCCTTACGTCCCTATTACATTGACCGTAGGTTAAATACCAAGATAAGATCAATCACCAAGAGTAAAAATCACAACACTTACCAGTAATCTATCCCTTTGAGCTACCAATTTCACGAAACTAGTTGTCCCGATGTAATCCGGCAGGCACCGTTGAATTCACACGCGCAAACACTCCATTACCTTATCCTGTGGCTTAGATATTCATGGGTAGAGAATTAATTAATAAAATAATTTCAAAAACTGGATGGCTGACCGAAATAAAAATCTCATTTACGGTAGAGAGATGAATACCCCTCTTGACTTCTTGAATTCCCACATTAAGGTCCCTAATTATTTTTAGTATCTAGAAGGAATGTAACCGTGTCATGACATGATACTGATATACATACGATACTTTTTCCGATCAATCTTCGAAAAATATCCTATACCCACTTCATAATTTCGTAGATATATGCACGCACTTAGGTTTTGTGAAAAAATACATCCCGGTTATGGAGTATTTATCTAGTGCAGTGGTATCTTTGTCCAAAGTAGTAAATAATGACTACTACTTACTTGTATACAGTGGTAAGTAGGTAGTTTTTTTGCAGAGTAAACGGCCTCAGCCCTCGGTTGCTTCCAGTACCAAATAACAAAAATATTCTCCGAACTTCCATGCTATCGCCAGGATTTTTAAAGGTGTTTCCCGATCCTCGTTTGTAAGAATTCAAGAATTAATATAAATTATAGATCCAGGTGTGATCTGGTGGAACTGTTCCATATTAAATCTTGAATTAATAACAGAGATGAAGACTACTACAATTTTCCACCAAATAAAAATGTATTCGCGACCAGTTTCGAAGCACTTCAAGTTTAACTTGAGAAAAATGAAAATAACATAGTGCATCGAAACTGGCAGTGAATAAATTTTTATTTAGTAGAAAATTGTAGTTGTATTGCATCTCTGGTATAAATTCAAGAATTTCTGGCTACCCTGCCTCGAAATAGAATGCTGGCATTTAACCCATACAACTTGAACCACAAATATGCTACAAATAAGCTAACAATACAATTTTAAATTTGATTTTTCCCCTATAAATTATGTGAATAAAAACCATATGATCACTATTTTCTGAACAATCCTCGTAAATAGACTCCTGCTAAATAAAATATTGGGATTTGTGAAAAGAGTGCTAGGTAAATGCGACGAAAAAGTGAAGGAACGATGTTTCCTTGCCTTAGTCAGACCCCATCTACAGTATGCTGCCAGTATATGGGATCCTCAAAATATAAATTTGATTTCGGAATTAGATCGAGTTCAGCGGAGGGGGGCTAGATTTGTCAAACATTGTTATGACCAACGCAGCAGCGTATCTACTTTGCTAGAAAATTTAGGTTGGGATTCCCTTACGCAGCGGCGTTTAAAATATAGATTAAACTTATTAAAAACATTTAAAGATGGGCCCTTTTCCGATGACATCAAGAATATAATACGAACCCCAACATATTACGGTCGGATGTAACACGAAGATTAGAGAGATAGACTGCTAGACTGACAGGGTTAAAATATCATTTTTTCCTAGAACGATAAGAGATCAGAATGCTTGTAGTCGATATCCCTCAGGAGTCAGTTCATTACAATAAGTATTAACGTACAGGTTAGGGACTGCGCGTGGATATACATATATATTTTTCATACAGGTCCCCCACACCTTCCCCCCCCTATTTGAAAAACCCCAACCCCCTCATCCATTACCCTTTCCTCCTTGTGCTACACCCCCTGCCACACACCTTTTTTGGTGACTCGCAGGGTATTTATGTAGATGCAGATGTAGAATAGTTAGGCTAATTTAATTTTTGCTATTTTCACGGACGCTAGGTATATCGATTTTACATTCAAGGAAATCTCATTTACATGCGGAGATCGCGATTATTTAAGTTAAACGCTTCAAATCTAGAATTACATATGAATTTAAATTTCATTAGCTTCATTTTAATATTATTTATATTCATCATAACTTCGCGTAAGCATACCGTTAGAACTCCCCTTCCCTAAAAATACTAAAATAAAACATTACAGTAAGAGAATTTAAGGTTCGTTTTGATAGGAGAGGGTAACGATCACTTTGAACTAAGTCCTAGGATGCGTTAAAATTAACACAATGAGGGAATATGGGTCAGTTACTTTCTCTCTGGTCCATTCAGTTTTCAAGGATATCGCATTCATCCGAGAATAACAACCGCTTGCATTTTATTACATTAATTGTCCGACTGGGTCATCCAGGATTTGAACCAGAAACCCTCGAGAAGAATATAACACCCCGTCCACAACATAAGATATAAAGTGAAACGTAAAGGTCTCTGTACAAAAAACAGCAAAATTTTGCTATTATAATGATTTTGACATTTAAAAACTCTTCTTAGTCTGACGGAAAACAGATTGCAACGTGTATCCTGAGATAGTCATAGTTATATTTCCCATTTAGGTCATAGACCTTGAATCCCATTATTCTTCACCCTATCAGTTATCACTGATCAAGTGTAAACATTCGTTTCAATGATTTTCCATCGCCCTAGGCTGATCTGCGCTCGCCAATCCAGTAACGACCATTTCGCCGAAGACGCGAGTTCCTTTCCCACCTCAACTCAATATGATTTTGTCACTCAATTGAGTTAGCGCATTATGGTGAACTAACATCCTTCTAAAAAGGCCACATAGCTAAAAGATGTCAAATACAGCCATTTACATAAATAATATAAGATATAAAACATAAAAAACTAAGAATTACATACGAAGTACGAAATGACCGCCAGAAAAGAAAATTGTACAAACGCATTCGTGAGAAGAAATTATTTTTTTGAAGAAGCAAAATTGTTGATCATTAACATCATAGAAACTTTTTTCGCAACAGCAATCACAAGTATCTTTAATATTTTAATTTAAGTGCGCACGGAATTGACATAAGTGTTGCATACTCTACGAATTCCAGATTGGAATTGTTTGCAAAATGTGACATGTGCAAATTGTCATATTACCTAGTTTTGTAACGGTCTTAAGGATTTGGGTGGAAGACAAAATCATTTTTGCATGGAATCTCAACGAATCAACTAAGCTATTCATCAGTTTGAAAAAAGAAGTCAAGGTCGGATATATCCACCCTCAGTGATTTAGGACCGGTAAATAATGACAATTTTGCATGGCTTAAAAATATTGTTCGATTAATCACAATTTAAAAGGTTTAGCTAAAAAACGTACTTTCAACGTTCCATTGTACACAACTGAGACAAAAGAAGCGGAAACGCTGCGAAGAAATCCGCAAATTCACCGCAAGGCCACGAAGGCGGAGGCCATGACGCACACGACGGCCTTCACTTCATTCACTCCGCACACAGTCACTCATTCATTCAAGATTAATACGAGTCCTCGCGTGAACGCCCATTGGGACCAGAGGCGCTTCGTGACTCACACGTTAAGTCCTCGCGTTTGGAAATTTTGTAACGAGGGCATAACGCCATTAATTTGAACCCATCGGAAAAGTAATTCTCAATTTATTATCTTGTTTAATTGAACATTTTTCTATTAGAGACTCGCAAAATTCAACGCCGTCAAAATTAATGGAAAAATTGTTTTACACTAGTTAAAACTGCTCTACCGCCAAAATGGTTAGCGAGCGGTGTTCAGACAACATTCCCTAGGGAAATGGATCAAGATTTCAATGCACGTCGCACCAAGCCACCGGCAATTCGGGAGTTTCTTAATTTCAAGACGAGTTAGCGATTTAATGTTTCCCGTCGTGAGGAATGCTCGTCGAATACTTTCTATAACCGCTTTAGAGAATATTCATATTAAATATCACGATTGAAATGCATTGCATTCTGCATTCTTTCTTTGTATTGCGACTTGGTTAGGGATGGTTGGGAAAGCGGGAAGGGTGGAGAGAAACCCGGCGTCGGCATTACCCTACACTAGTCGAAAGGCGCCAAGGGGTCCGCAGTTTAACGTCACATCCGACGGAAGTCGTACTCACTCAAAGTGATCTCCACAAAGCACCTCTGGATACCACTGAAAAATATTTGTTGTCTCTGGGATTTGAACCTGGGCCCCACTAAGCCTGTACTTTAGCCATCGCACCGTCCCGATCCCCTTGGCTCCCTTCCCACTAAAGGAAAACCATCAGATGATTTCAAAGCCGACCGGACCTTTTCAAAACTTTTTTCTCCGTCGTCCTGCATCTTATATCCATAAATCCTGAAGGCGCTCTGAAGAACTTCCTTTACGTCTCTAAAAGTGTTTCACCAAGAATGCTATTGACGAAGATGGGATTGTATTAATGAACCATTATTATTCACTCCCTCAACTTAGATAGCCGGAAGGAAAAAACTTTGGGCCCTTGATCAGTGGAGTTTAGGGCGGCGACCCGATTCCGACAGCAATCGCACGCACGGCGGCGACCACGAAAACCGTTTGGAAAGCGGACAGTCCCACGCTCGTTGCACAACCATTCCCGCATGCTCTCTCTCTCTCTCTCTAATCTGCATGCGCCCTCCCTCCCATGCAACTCCCACAGGAGTTCTTAAACTGAGGTGGCCTCAAAAAGAGTTGTCGGCCGTGCCTGAGAGGGACCTCGAAAAAATCCTCTTTATACCCGAGCAAGCCAGCCATATTGGAAGTGGTCGATTCCATCATTACTCTTAACGTCTTAACGAGTGCATTCACCAAAGGATTTGCTTCGCCAAAAAGATTGAAGTAAGGAACGGATTTGCCTCAGCAGCTTCGATCATTCCTCGTTGACACTGCGCTAAATCACATAGGATGAGAACTTTCTGCGCGTTGCCCGCACGTTGACAAGAGCCTGCCACCTATTGACTTGAACATACTTGCTAGGGAGCATTAGGTAGCGCCATGAGAAGTGGATACACACATGAATTTGAGGCCCGAGTCCAAATATTTTCGACGGAATTTAAATGCAAAAATCTCGAGTAGTAGTAGTCTTTAGTACGCATTTTCAACAGTTCATTTAGATACTGGCAACATGTTTAAATGATTGCTAATAAATGCAAGGAAAGGAAGCCTCGTTCATTATAAGTCCTGTAGGTATATTTTCCCACGACCTATTATTACAAACACAACCACCAACCACAGTACGAGTACTCGTAATCAAACGATTACGAGTACACAGTACTCGTAATCAAACCGAAGGGCGGTTTAATAGTATCACAAATCCTCCGTTGCCCAACATATGTTCTCTGAAGGACATAGCATCACAATTGACGACATTAAACTACTTAGACATGCCCCAGACTACATGCTTGACTATTACGAATGCATCCACATCAAAAAGAACAGTACAGGCACCATGAATAGCGACCAAGGGCCCATTGCATCTTGCCTATTTTCTCTGTGCTAACGCAGTTGACTCACTTTTTTCTTCCCCTTCTCCACCTCCTCCAAACTTCTTCCGCCCCCCCCTGAATATAATGTTTTTGAGGCGTCATTTTGTGAAAGCGATTCATATCGGAATAGAAATACTTGGTTGTTCTATATGTATTGCATCGGGCACGGCCGGGGTTTCGGTTGGCAGGGTCATCATCACCCGATAATGACTTTGTAGGTCGATGCCTTGATCGGGTTTGGTGGGGTGTGTGGCATGACTAAGTGTTTCTTTGTCTTTTTCGAAAACCCCCTTCTTCTTTTCCCCCCTCCTATTAGCAAACTAACCGCCAAAACTTCCCCTCTTCCTTAGCCACTGTTATACTTCGCTGTACTCTTCCTCCCCCACCTCCACTGAACCCACAATACCCATTCTCCCTCTCTATTGTCCAATCACGAGGTTTCCCCATCACCCCCTCTCCCTCCCAACGAGCCATTCTTTCAAACCTCCCCAACGGAATTCTCATTCTTCTCTGAAGAGGCCTGCTTTGCAGGCGAAACACCTGGTGTCAGGTTTTCTTAGGTACTTACCTACCCACAATCTTAGTTCTTTAATTTTGTTTGTGCGATTGACAGGTCCCTGCCAAAGGAGGAATCCTTGTAAACCCTGAATGAGTGAGTGCGTGCGTTTCACAAAGGTCGGATACACCTGAGTGATTGCGTTTTTACCGAAGTCCCTTAATTTCCGTTTTGTTATTTCTGTGTGATTGGCGGGTTCCTGGCCTAGGAGGAATCCTGGTAAACCCTGAATGAGTGAGTGCGTGCGTTTCACAAAGGTCCGATACACCTGAGCACACCTGAGTGATTGAGTGACTGTGTATTCACGTTAGTTGTTTCTGTTTGATTACATCCTTTAATAATTTTCATTTATTTGTGTGATTGACGGGTCACTGACATAGGAGGGATCCTTGCAAACCCTGAGTGTGTGTGTGTGAATGTGATTCACGAGAGTGAAAATTATTTCGGAACACACCCCAGTGATCGAGTGCTTGTAAGTTTGTTTTATTATTTTTTATTTATTATTTTTTTATTATTCGCTTTGCCTTTTGCGTGTGTGTGTTTTTTCCTTTCTTTTTCTTTTCTTTCTTATTACTTAGCACCAATCAAGTTTAAAGTCCCGATATTTTTTGTTTACACCTGAGTAAATTATACGAAATTGTTACTGGCAGACAGGAAAGTGTGTTGCATAAATATTTCTATAATAATTCACATACTCAATATTCAATGAAACTTGATCTTCGGGATGACATCACACCAGACATGAGGATTCTTTAAGATGAATTTAATATTGGGGGCGCATGCTTTCACAACCACATGCAATAAATTATCGCACCAAACGAGAGTTTCCAATTACTTTTCCACGAGAAAAAAGTCGATATGAAACTACTTTCGTGTTTCTTCCACTAGAGTTCATTAATCATTCCCAAAAATAAAAATTACACAACATTGAAAAAGCGAAAAATTATTTGGTCCCACGAGACTGTTCCGGGTGAATCCATGAGGGATCGCCCACACACTCCTCTCCTTTCGGCCTAGATCAAGACATTCCGAGCCTTGATGTTTGTCCGTGAGCTGTTACCCTGGGGGGGGGGGGGGTATCCGCCCCGGGAATCAAACCCGGAAGCGGGTTTCGCCAAAATCTATCGAAAGTATTGCTAGTTAGATCCCTTTCTTCTTCTTCCTCACCGCAGCAAGTCGAGGGCGCCGGAGTTAATGAATAAGAGCCAATAGAAAAAACGCCCTCCCGGCAGAGATGTGCCCACGCGGTGCGGGGATGGATGCACGCTCTCCTCGCACACTGCGGGCCGCACAATCGCGGAGGCGAGAGAAGGCGTGGCAAAGGCGAGAGGAGGGGGCGGACGTCACGCTATCCCGTGAGGACGTCCACGCGTGGGAGGAGGGAGTGACCGGTGGTGGTGGTGGTATCCGCGCGGGCCAAGATAGCAGAGCGACCACGGAGGATAGAAATGGGGTTCGAGCGACCGTGGAACGGAAAACAAAAGTTACGCTCTTTCAATTAAGGCACCCATAAATGATCTCCTCGGTTTACACTTTACAAATGAACACGAGACGTTCGCCTGAGTCACTGACAGTAGCATCAACCTCCCAATAGGCTTTACCTACGAATTATCCATTCGAGTTGATCAAATGATCACTGACGACCTCTCCTGGGTGAAACACACACGGGGATGAGGTGGACAAGCAAACAAAAACATATAGGATAGACGAGAAGAGCATTGGGGAGAAGTGATGGAAAGTTTTAAACAGCAAAGATATGTTTCGCTAGTTAGACCTCATTGATAATACGCTGCAAGTATATGGGATCCTCACGAAGTTGGATTAATTGCTGAACTGGATCGCGTGCAGCGTAGAGGAGATAGATTTATAAAATGATGTTACGGTAAACTTAATAGCGTATCCAAAATATTAAAGCAGCTAAACAAGGAATCACTCAATGGAGCAAAGGTTGAATTACAGATTGAAACTCTTAGATAAATTGGAAGGACGTCTCTTTAGCAGTGATGTTGGAAATGCATGATTACCCCAATCGCACTAGAGAGATCGCACGGTAGGAGAGATCGTGCTAGTAAAATTAGAGAGATCAAGTGTAGAACATATATTTAAGATGTAATTTTTCCACGAAAGATAAGGGATCATAATAACATGGTCCGACCGCGGTGGGGTAAAAGATTTCGGATCAAAATTAGTCTGGAGCATATTCACCCCCTGCCACCGTTTACTACCAAAAATTTTTATTTTAAAAACTATATAAATATATTTTTTTGAACCGATAACTCGATCGAATCTTTTTTTGACGAGACTTTTCTCATTTACCCTTTCTATCTAGGAGCACTAAAAGGCATGCTCACTACTCCATGGTTTCAATCAATGGGTCTTTAAATCAATAGGAAACACGCATTCGTATGAATGAAGCGCTGATCGGCGATCTGATTGGCTGAACATTTTGGCTTTAGGAATACACTCTATTCGGCTATTCGCTTGTGCATTTACCACTTAACTGAAGGACACCTCGAACGGGAGTAACTGTTCTTCAAGGGTTACTATTTATTATTTGAACCTTGAAAACACTAACTGCTTCAGGCACCATCTGAAAGTTTGACCCTTTTAACGATAACTTTATTCAGAACATTTTGTCGTTTGAGTATAACTTGTGTTGTTTACAATGACTCGAAAATTTTGTCTTAGCGAAAAAACGGAGTTAACTCGTGAACACTTTCGTGCGATGATTTTTTACGACTTTCGACGTGGATTATCAAGACAGGAGTGCATCGATCAACTTAATTCCACGTTTGGCAATGAAGCCCCATCCTTTGCCACTGTGAAACGCTGGTATAACGAATTCCATCATGGCCGCCGTTCGCTCAGTGATGAAAGTGGTGAAGGTCGTCCAAAATCAGTTATTGTACCAGAAAACACTGATGAAGTTTGTCGTAAGATTGAGGCATCCTTGGAGATTAGTATAACTAGCATCAATAAGATACTGCATGAATATTTACCTGTGAAAAAAATTTGTTCGCGTTGGATTCCGCATAATTTGACAAAAGATGCTCGTGTCAATTGGTGTTCAGAAATGCTCGTCTTTCAACTGCGCTGCAGTGTATTAAAAATAAAATCTTTACCAGGAGAGTTACTGATTTACGTTCCTCTCATGAAATCGTTCGTCGGCAAGACTTGTGAAGTTGGAGAGTTACGCAAGACGCGTAACCCTCTTCCGCCCTGAGAGCCTTCTCCCTCCAGTGACCTTGACAAAACCGCCCAATGGCCGTCCGCATTACATTTAAGGTGGTGGCATGTCAAGTATCATTCGTTTTCATAACATTTCCTGTAAATGTAGTCTTAAGTCGCCTATCAAATGACGATGATAAAAGACTTTCGGAGCTACTTTCCATAGAAATTGACAACGAATACAAGATTTCACATACGCTCATATGGCAGTAGAGGACTGTGTATACTAACAGAAGTATTATGTATTATCGGCGCAGAAATAAGTCATTCTCAAGAAAATCTAATATCATATGCACCAGTGCGTACATAAAGAGTTGTTATAGTTCTAACATACCAACACCTACCCGCCTTTTTGAAATGATATATAATTTACTTTTTGAGAAAAAACAGCTCAAATGGCATAGTTTCAAAAATTGGAGCCCAAGGACTAGTCCAAATTAAGTGTTGGGGCAACTTGCAAATAAGAACTTTGTGCTTGAAAATGTAGTTTTTATGGGAGGTGACAACTAAGGTCATTTGCGCCATCAGAGATGGATGGGAATGGAAGAAGGGTGGAGAGAAACCCGGCGTTGGCATTAGCTCACTCCACAGTTTAACGTTTAACTCACTCAAAGTGCTCTCCACAAAGCACCTCAAGTAGGGATGGGGATACCACGGAAAAATATTTGTTGCCCCCAGGATTTGAACCCAATTCCAATCCCCTCGGAAATGTATAAACACATCATATCCGTTTACGAATTAAGCATGAATGGGTGTTGCGTCTTTCTTCACCACTCTTCATTGTTACACGAACGTAGATGGCACTTTGACCCGTGCAGTCACGATCCAAACTCCTTAAGAGCGGACGCTCGAGAGTCCGTCCTCACCAGCCGGGCACGAGAACCGGATGCGAAAAATGTCCCGAAACGTGAGGACGCTCTGAAAAGACCGTCCATCAGGGGTGGTTCACCCCGATGGATGGATGGATTGATTCCCTGGAAGACGAGCCAGAACTTCCTCCGTGTTAACGAGGCGATTCGTGGGGTCCGCAATCGCGGCTGGCTGCAGAGGTCCGGCTGATTGCCGGCGTGGCTGCGCGACTCGCCGCCGCTGTTAATTGAGACGTCTTCGTGGGCAAGTGCCCTCGCCCACGCCACGCCCACCTTGCTCGCTCACGCTTCCCCGCGAGTTAAACGCAAAACCGTTCGGCTCACTTTTCGGATAAGTATTCCAAGCAATTCCCTCACGATCCCAATCCCATGAAACAGTATTCCAGCTTACCGAGGGTATATCTTAACTCCCTAAATAAGGTTGAGTCTCTTTCAGTGCAACGGGAAAGTTACCTTCTCCCCTCCCACCACCTCCCACATTCTTAAGGTAATCTAGTCAATCCACAATACTCCGCCAGCCGCCGTCGTTAACTACGGCGCGAAATGAGGAGAAGGGGGAGGTGTGTTTGATCTTTAGCCACGAGCGCCGCGGGGACGAAGAAACTGAAGAGAGAACTTACCGCCTTTGGCACTTGTAAAACGGGATCTATTTTCTTAAACTTTTCCTCCTCCTGCGCTTTGGTCGTGAATGGTTCAAGTGGGGAAGACGAATACTTGAATTTATCCCAAAGACATGCCCTCTCCCTTATTTTTCCACCACATTCTGAATACTTTTATCATGAATTGATTTTAGCATTACGTCTTCAGTGTCCTATAGTTTTACGGCGCTATACGTTTCCTCCAAAGCTGGTGTCACGAGCCGAAGAGATTTTCCCTACCTAGTTTAATTTTTAAATCGACGTTTTTCTGCGATCGAACCAAATTCCGCAAGAGCATTGGGCGCGCCGGGCGTTCGAGTCAATCGACCCAACGCCTTTAATGTCCTGTTTGGTTAGGGAAACCACCTAATCACCGCGTCATTTGCACCGCTCATCGAGAGAACTTTCGGCCGTCCTTAGCCCCGGATTTCCTTTCGTTCCGTGGCACCATGTGGGTTGCGGTGGGTGACGGGTCCGAAGGTAACATTCGCCGTAGCTTTAACATCTTTTATTAGACATATTCAATTATGCAGATCATTTCAACAATTTCGGGAAATTACTTACAAAGATGATGACTTTGTAATTCGAGGCCTGGGTCGTGAGTGGTGGAGTGTATGTAGAGGAACAGTGTTTTCTTTTCCGAATTGACCACAAGTGCTTGGATCTCCCCCCCCTCCCTCTTTTTCCGTCTCCATTGCTTTAGTTTCCCTGCTTCATTGAGTTTTCCGTATTTCCCCTCTTCGTCCACGCCTACCTTACTCCTCATTCTTTTCTCCGTCCTCTCCCCCCCTTCTTCAAACAGGCATAAATATAATATATAACAATTGGAATCTTGTCTTGTACCTGAAGATGGTTCGATGAACTGAAACGCGATGTACGTTACAAATAAATCTGTGGAAAAGTGCCAATTTTGTTTTTGTCATAATGACGAACTTCCACTACATCTCGCCTGAATCTGTTGAATATACCCCGAATTGGAATTCATTTGCATTTTTCTATTACACTAGAATAAACACCTTAAGAGAGAGACCACAAGAATCTTAACATTTAATTATTCTCCTTCAGTAAGAGCTTTGGTTCTCGCTGTTGAATAGTTTACTAAATGCGAAGTGGATAACGGAAATCCAATAATGAAGAAGTTGACCCACGGATATTCTAGGACTATGAAACCGTATAGCTACCTACGTAAAAGTTTAAAAAAATATCATTCATTGATTTAAATTTTTCTCTTAAAGTTAAATGGCAAAATATTTTCTTATAAAGAACTCCATTCTTTATAAGAGGGAACGGAGTCGCAAAAACTTTCTTCTTGAGAAGGCTATAGACTTGAGTTCTTGCCAAAATTATCAGCCAAAGGAATTCATTTTAGGAGCATCCGTATTCAGAATCCACTGGTGACAAACGAATTAAATAAGGACAGAAACAGGAACGGCCTAGCTCAAAAATTATCAGATTCGAATAACTTGTTTTATACACAAATATCCGGGAAAACATTACGTGTACGAAATACTAGAAAATGCATCCCCGTGACTTCAAAATACCTCTCCAACGTCCGAATGAATAAGATGTGACCATGGAGATATTTTCTGGATCTCTAGGGATTTACTTCACTCGTAGATAGTACGTATAACCTCGGCAATAAAACACTCCGACGTGCGAATTCCGACTATTTATAGAGCAGAGTAATTTTGAATGGAATGAGTCAGCCCAATGTCTCACCTCTTTGCTTACAGTATCTGTTAAACATCTCGCATAATATCTCGCTTTCGTCCGCAATAACTGCAAGGGTGTGAAACGAAAACACATTTCCTAATTACCAAATGGCGACCACACATCCCCCTTTCATCTTCAATTTCGGATATCCGAAGGTTCGTCTCTAACCCTCGGTTGTCCGAAAATGATGCACCTGCCAGTTAACCTCTTATTTTATTAAAATGGTTTCATATTCTGCGCACCGCAAAGTAGAAGTGACTGCACGAAAATTTGCTCGATGTAGTCGAATTTCCTGGACATTCTTTCTCTTTCACCCTTCCTTCGTGGTACTGGTAGTTCCATTCCATCCTGTCGTGACCTCGGCTCTCGTAATCATAGCGAAGTGAGCAAAGAAACGTTTGCAATCGAGGAGAAGACCTATAATGTCATTAATTGAAAAGAAAAAAACCTTAACGCTACTCTCGGCACACGGAGTAATGTGTCCCCACTCGAATGACGCATGTGGGTCAAATGAGAGTGTGTCATATGACGTCCGTCGGACAAGAAATTAAAACTGTGAATGACGTCAAAGAGTTCATAAATAATAGGCCAAACCCTAAGACAAGTACCTCACCTTCCCCACCATCGTTCCTCCCTGTCCCTAATTACCCACACATCCTTAACGGCAAGAATTATCTCAGAGAACGAGCGCTTCCCACAATAACCACCCAAGACAGGAATGACAGAGAGAGCCCATGGGGGTTGAAGAAGGGGGGGGGACATCCAAAGTCGCCCTTAGCCCAATTCCTCGTGCTCCCGAGAAGCCACATGGCGAGCCACTCGACGACGGACGGCCGAGTGAAGCACTCCGCCGTCCGAGGCGGCGTTGGCTCCCCTCGCAGCATCCAGAGCTCTCTCTCTCTCTCTGGAGGTTGGAGGGGAGTAGTCCCGTCGCCACTACCCTCGCGCATCGAGAATCTGAACGTCGTCCCCACCAGAGGTTCGTTCCGCGTCCCCGATTCGCATTGTCCTGAATCATTTCATTATCCACTTCCTCAAATTTAAGGAAGGGCGCGGCCTGTCTGCGAATGTCTTTAGGGAACGTACGACCATAGAGTGGAACACCCAAGTTTGTCGGTGGTAGACGAATGATGTTCCAAACTGGGGATTCATTCCACTGGCAAATTGACACGTCCCGAAAGTACGGTCTTCGACGCTAACAGCTACACGTACTACAACGTCATCGCTTGCTTTCGCTCTCCTTGCATGAATTTTACATCATTCTTTTCATAATATATTTCCCTTATCCCAAGAAACTGCGGGAGGTGCCTAAACAGTAACTTTTAACGAAGTCATCTTCTAATATTCATTCAATGCCACAATTTCAGAGTATGGAAATCATTCGCCTTGACCGGGATTCGAACCTTGATCCCTTAATGTCCGACATGCCAAGATATCGAGGGATCCGGATTCGAATCCCGGTCAAGGCGAATGATTTCCATACTCTGAAATTGTTGAATAGTTGCATTGAAATGCATGTTAGCGGATGACTCCGTTCAAAGTTAGTTTCGGCATCTCCCGCAGTTTCTTGAAATTTGTCTAAGGTTGTCTAAGGTTGTTTAAGGTATAAACAGCCTAAGTGTTTCAAATTGGCTTTGACCTCGTGGATTGTGGCGCCTCGCGCACGACTACGAATGCCTGTGACATTGTTTGTACGGTATCTCGTAACAACATCTCGGTTCCTTTAAATCTCACAAATTTTCAGAATTTAAGAGGACGCCTCAACAGTTTAACTGGCTAAATCACTCGGCCTAAAGACTCGGACATCGAGGGATGCGAGTTCGTATCCCGGTCAAGGTGAATGATTTTTATGCCTTGAAATTCTTGCATTGATATTTCCCTTAGGTTATAAAAATAAAACTCTTCATTTTAAACTGATTTTTTGTAATGTGACTGGAAACCGATTCAATGGATTGGAAACCTTAGTATTTCACAAATCGAAAAGAAGAATATTACTTTGAAATTATTGATCTCACTTAGGGTAAAGAAATTTTCTCAGTGAACACAGCTGAGTATGATTAAAATCACTCAATAAATGAAAGAAACACACTTTGTAACAAGCGGGGTCATTAATATGAATATCTCTTTTGAGTTTAAAACTTTAAAACCTCTCATCAACATTTGACCATTCTTCTATCCGGTTCACACCTAGGAACGCGAATATGCAATGGTAAACCTACCGTCGTTAAGAGTAAATTCTGTGGCTTTAGCGCAACTAACTTTTCCCGAGGCGAAGAAATGCGAAGCATAACGGTGGAGTGAGTAGCTGCGTCCTTTCAAAGCTTCTCTTTCGAGTTATGACATTTACCGAGCTTATTTCTCGAGCAGAGGATGGTTTTTACCTGTGCCCATTTCTGGAGGTCAATGCTACAGAGGCTACGAGGGTTACACATAACTAGCGATACCAATGCAAATAAGGCTGAACTTTAATCTTGACTTTGGCTGAATGGGTAACACGGCTGGACAAATTTCAGGAGTACGGGCCGTCACCTGATTTGCCGGTCTTCCACGATGTTTAGCGGCATAAAACAATTACACCTTCAATGTTACCGAGTGCTTCCTGTCATATTTACAATGAATAATCGACTAAAACTAAGAGAAACTTAACATGGAGAGGATTCACGGAAATGAGTACATTTTGATCAGTGGTTTAGCAAAAGATGAAGTTTTTCTTGAAACCCTGATTCACCGATATTTACAGAATCGTTTTCAGACTTAAGCCCTGCATTTGGCAACCTCCAAAATGAGTTTACACTCTTCTACTAATTTCAAGAAATTCTCTGTTCCGAGCGAATGGTTGTTGCTGGATTGTAAACTTATAAAACAACGTGCAATGGTGGCAGAAGTAAGTTCACTCGGATCAAAAAAATAACCAAATACCCAAATACCAAGTACGTAAAACGGTAGCATTATTGGTAACATTCTTCACTCAGAAGTTCTTCCAGGATATCCCAGCAATAAATGCTGCCGGGAGACACTACCCATGAAAATGAAAATAAATTTAGACGCAGCAACTAGACGAGATTTAAGCTTTTGATGCATTAAGCAGGTCATAGCGATTGTGTTGAAGAATCGTGAAAAACGCTACTAGTGCGAGCTTCGAATGACAGCAAAAACTTCGACCGATAATAGAACAACGATCCAATTATTCATCACGCAATAAGGAGTTTGTGTTTTCATTCTCAATCGCTAACGGCACTTTTTCAAGAAACTGCGGGAGATACCGCAACAGTAACTTTTAACGGAGTCATCCGCTAACATGCACTTCAATGCAACAATTTCAGTGTAAAAATCATTCGCATTGACCGGGATTCGAACCCGGAGCCGAGTGCTTTAGCCAGTTAAGGCCGGAAATCGAGGGATCCGGGTTCGAATCCCGGTCAAGGCGAATGATTTTTACACTCTGAAATTGTTGCATTGCTAACGGCACGTTTACCTCGCAACAGTGGCAGGCAATCGGCCACCTCCCCGACTTCCCAGACAGCGTTCTCTGCTCACCTCCGCAGCAAAGGGCACACAACACCAATCCCGTGCATCGGTCACCCTCTATTGCATTCCACCATCTCATCAGCCTCGACCTCCCCCTCACCTCTCTCCAATCGCACACGCCCGGAGCGAGAGCCGTCCCGGGCCACACGCTCGCCCACGTACTGCCACACACTTTCAGAGATTCGCACCGACATCATTAAGAGCATGACAAAAATATTCTATTTTCATATAGGGCCTCCCAGGCATGTGTCGGTTGAAACTTAATACGCACGGAGATCGGGCTGGTGCCGTGACGAGAGAACAGTGAGAGTGCTATACCGAGAGTCTGGAATCAAATGTCAACGACAATTACAATAACTCGTACATTCATACGGTCGACTTTTAT
This sequence comes from Hetaerina titia, assembly GCA_037158775.1. Lineage (NCBI taxonomy): Eukaryota > Metazoa > Arthropoda > Insecta > Odonata > Calopterygidae > Hetaerina > Hetaerina titia. The sequence continues at coordinate 136,971,507 of CM073769.1, forward strand.
GTTCAGTCGAAGCGTTTCATCCGTCAAAGGCTTTCCTTCGTCTGTAAGCAACACCTCTACACTGAAAAATAATCTTCACGTAAGATATTGTACTAATAAAGAGGTGTTGACTCCGAACGGAGATATAGAAGCTAACGACGATTCCAACTTTAGGTAGATGGATCGACTTACATGTATATGAATGAGCATCGATTTCGATGTAATTTTAAGACTATGTTCCTGAAGATCGTTGACCTGTATACGTAATTACGAAAGTAAGTTTCTGGATTATTTTGATCCGTTATTCTAAGTTTTCAAAACGTCCAATCAACGAAACCTTAACCATATTTTCCCATTAATTCAATTTTTTGCACATACAAATTTGCCGAAAGGTGTCATCGGATACTTTAAATTATTAGGATCATACTTTTCTAAATCACTTACCATTACCGCACTTAAGTTTTGCATAATTTGCTAACATTCATTCTTTATTTAAAAATATTAATCGGGTCAAAAAAATCGACACTCTTGGCAAGTTCAGAAATTTAAAGTATAATTTCAACGATCCATTGATTGACAAGAATATAAACCTCCCCAAGAATTTACAAGTGCTGGGATAAAATCCGGTTCACATACGTATTTCCTAAGTAGGTGGTAATAAGAAATAAAGAAAAATAAAAAAATACTTCGTTTAAAATGAATACACTTTGTAACTACCACACGATTTTTATTCGTACTACCGGTTTCAACGCTTCGGCGTCATCATCAGGTCAACCTGATGATGACGCCGAAGCGTTGAAACCGGTAGTACGAATAAAAATCGTGTGGAAGTTACAAAGTGTATTCATTTTAAACGAAAATGAACCTCCACAAAGTTGAGCCTGAAACCATAGAATTCAAAAAAATACTTAAAATTCACAAAGACCGCAAAAGTCATACGCCAACGCCACCCCATCCGTATACATCTCCATAAAAATTTGACGTATCTTTATCGGTACACCATCCTCAATCAAGATGGTAACCTTCTCACCAATAGAATCGCATAAGAATATTATGATTAGCTTTGGAGTATCTGCGATCGATAGCCAACCAACGCAATAGTTCATCAACACCACACCTCCACCTATCGGTCGAAGCCTAAGTGCGGCCTCTTCCATTAAGAGTAGCCTAAGAAACTGTAATAGTAACTTTAACGGAGTCACCCGTTATGTGAGCATTATAATGCAACCATTTCAGAGAGTAAAAATCATTCGCCTTGAAGGCGAATGATTTTTACTCTCTGAAATGGTTGCATTATAAAGAGTAGCCTAATTCCGACGTTGGCTCCCTTGCTCCACATTCGACATCCTACAACTTACACTATCTACGTGCACTTTACGCCCACTGTTACTGAAAACGTCGTCACGTCAACTGCTAATTTATATCCATATTCTGTACATTAAATTACTTCCCTTACAGATCTCTGAATCTGAGAATAGGATTCTTTTGAAAAACTAATGAAAAGTCATTTTTTGAAACACCCTACATTATCAAAGCCAAATAAAAATAGCCATTCTGTTCCCTGGACTTTTCTGGCAGATGAGCTCTCTTCCCGCGAAGGAATTTATCGGACGCTGATCCACCCAAAATACGTATTCACCCTGACGCCTGATTATCCCAAACAATGAACTGTCAACACAGAGCCATTTGTCTTCGTTCGCTTGAGTTCGATTACATTCTTCTGGCTGAGCGAATTCCCCTCGGTAGAAGCGGCATGCTTAATGGATTAAACTGCACTCTTGAAAACATTTCTGGTGTAAATTTTTGTTGAAATCGTCCCCTCGTTCTCCTTTCTCACTCATCTCGTCCCACAAAGCCGCTAGCTAACCTCGCCTGCGATACCAAACGGTCATCCCATTAAGGGAGGATTCGAGGGGGGATCACCATCTGCCTTCCCTCGCCCTGCCCGCAAATGGGAGGCCCCGTGCCCAAAAGCTCTCGCACCTGCGTCCGAAACGAGCAAACCGAACCGTGCACCGACCCTCAGATTAACACAGCGTTTAAGCACGAGGAAGAAAATTTATCACGCGAAGAAGAAAAACAAAAGAAAAGGGTTCGTCCTACATTTCGTTCACGTTTATTCGATTGAAAAACGGATGGGAAGAGTATTTATTATATATCGACTATATATATATATATATATATATATATTTATTTATTTATTTATGTTTATATATCAGGTAATCTACCAGTTAAGGTAGGTTTTGGATGGACACAACCACCAAATAAATACTTTGCGTCTCCTAACAAAATACAATCCAGCAACCTATCAAGTTCCTCTTCATCTCTGTGTATTTCCTTCCTCCCTTCATCCCATCCAACGTCCCTGTTCCTGCCCTTTCCTCGTTTGCGTAACATTCTCCCCTCATTTAGAATCTTCAACATCCTACTACCGAAACTATATATTATTATTATTAGGTAATCTACCGGTTAAGGTAGGTTTTTGGATGGACACAACTATCAAACAAATATTTTGTAACTCCAAACAAAACCCAATCTAGCACCCTTATCTACATCAGGTCCCTCTTCATCTCTGTGTACTTCTTTCCACCCTTCATCCCGTCCAACATCCCTATCCTGTTCCTGCCCTTACCTCGCTTGCCCAACATTCTCCCCTCTATTACCCTCTTCAACATTCCACTACCGCTCAATACGCCTTTCATCCATTTTTCCTGCCTCCATAGGATTTCTCTCAACAAACCCCTCTCCTCACCCACTATCTCTAGTACTTCCTCATTTGTTTTCCTTTCGGTCCATTTCACCTTCTCCATTCTTCTCCACACCCACATTTTCAAAAGCCTCCAATCTACGTCTATCCTCCTGCTTCAGTGACCACGTTTCCGCGCCGTACATAGCTACGCTCCATATCAGAGTTTTTACGAGTCTTGTCTTAACATCTCTACTCAACGTCCCCGTCATCAACTCCCTCCTCCTTGAGAAAGCCTCCTTGCCTAACGCAATTCTTCTCCTTGCGTCCCTACCACTTTGACCGTATTGGTCCAAAACACTTCCGAGATATGTAAACTGCTCTATCTGCTCTTGGCCTTTTTCTTTCTGGAAAATCGCATAACCTTTGTATATAAATATATAAATGCATAACCTTTATTTATAAATATATCTCCGTTCCCCACTCGCACCTGAGCAGTCTGAGACATGTACAGGTTGCGGATCAGTCTCCTGTCCCTCCAATCCATTCCTATTTTCGTGTATTGCAGAAAATAGGAATGGATTGGAGGGACAGGAGACTGATCCGCAACCTGTACATGTCTCAGACTGCTCAGGTGCGAGTGGGGAACGGAGAGTCGGGATGGGCAGTGTTAGGAAGAGGTGTAAGGCAGGGTTGCCCATTGTCACCGGTACTGTTCAACGCATATGTAGAGGAAATGATTAAAGAGGCATGGGAAGAACTGGAGGTAGGAATGAAAGTCGGAGGGGAATTTGTAAAATCGGTTAGGTTTGCTGATGACCAAGCATTAGTTGCTCAGTCAGCCAAGGGGTTGCAAGCATTGCTGAGTGAATTGGAGGTTCAGTGCGATAAATATGGGATGAGAATCAACATTAATAAAACAAAGGTTATGCGATTTACCAGAAAGAATAAGGCTAAGCTAAATATTAAAATAGGAGGGGAAAAAATAGAGCAGGTAGAGCAATTTACATATCTCGGAAGTGTTTTGGACCAATACGGTCAAAGTGGTAGGGACGTGAGGAGAAGAATTGCGCTAGGCAAGGAGGCTTTCTCAAGGAGGAGGGAGTTGATGACCGGGACGTTGAGTAGAGATGTTAAGACAAGACTCGTAAAAACTCTGATATGGAGCGTAGCTATGTATGGTGCGGAAACGTGGTCACTGAAGCAGGAGGATAGACGTAGATTGGAGGCTTTTGAAATGTGGGTGTGGAGAAGAATGGAGAAGGTGAAATGGACCGAAAGGAAAACAAATGAGGAAGTACTGGAGATGGTGGGTGAGGAGAGGGGTTTGTTGAGAGAAATCCTATGGAGGCAGGAAAAATGGATGAAAGGCGTATTGAGCGGTAGTGGAATGTTGAAGAAGGTAATAGAAGGGAGAATGTTGGGCAAGCGAGGAAAGGGTAGGAACAGGATAGGGATGTTAGATGGGATGAAGGGAGGAAATAAGTACACAGAGATGAAGAGGGACCTGATGTAGTTTAGGTTGCTGGATTGGGTTTTGTTTGGAGTTACAAAATAAGTATTTGATAGTTGTGTCCATCCAAAAACCTACCTTAACCGGTAGATTACCTAATAATAATAATAATATATATATATATATATATATATATATATATATATATATATATAGATGATTTCTTCGAAGTAACACGGAAGTGTTGAATAAAAACTTAGACCGCAACACACAGCACGAGAACCAGACAACTAAATATACTTGCGCCAACCAACAGACTCGGGAGGGGTCAAACATGAGAATAGCAGACGAAGTAATTAAATACCTGGGAATCACACTACCATCGGACCTAAATTGGGGAGAGAACCTACGGGACATCTGCGGAGCTGCGTTGAGGGAACCAGGGGAAGCAGTCGGATGAAAATGTTAAAAATATGAATGTGTTATTCCGACTTGGTTAGGCCTCACCTTGAGTTACTTCGTGTCGAGTGCTCGGGACACTGCGCAGAAAGACCGTACTTCGGAATTGCATAGAATGCTGAGGAAGTCTGCCCGTTTCAACGGCAGGAGGAAATAGGAATGAAGAGAAAGGGAAGGCACGTGAAGAGATATAAACAACTCCCCTGACATTATTTTTTGACATTTTTAAATAATGGAAAATGATTGAGTTCACCCTTGTATCCCAAGAGGCTGCATGGTAACATCCTGTCCCACGAAACCGAATTTGAACGCGGGTCCTCCGGTTGGACAGCGGACGTTCTACCCACTACGTTACTACAGTTCAAAGTCAATTTGTACCAATGCCAATAAATACCTTAAGCAAACAAAAGAGGTCGTGCCCTCTTTCCAAAAGAGGTCGTGCCCAAGTTTCAAACACTTAGAGTTTCGACTCGCAGACGGTGTGACCTGCCAATCGCCCTGCACACAAGACATTCAATTTTGCGTATGACGATCTAAAGACAGATCCCGAATTCCAAACAGAATTATAAGTGCGACAAAATGAAAGGAGACAACAGCACAATCTGTTCGATTTCGAAAAACCAAGCGAGCCTAAACGGCTTTTCGTACCATTAACACACCACAGATAGATAGCCTGTTGATTCGAGGTAACTTTTGGAAGTTTCCTGAAGACTATTAACACGATGGTCGAACACTTCTAAAGGATTCCTTTCTTCGACCTTTTCACCTCAAACACGTAGTCCAAAGTGCATACGTATTCTCTTCCTCCCACCTCCTCCTATCTCTCAGCCAACACAAATTCTCCCTTATGTCGAGGCCTTCAACAACAGCCCACTCTCTCAGCATCTCCATCCTCTTCGTCTCTTTCCTTCGCATTTCCTCCAATGACTACCTCTCTTCCCTCCTCGCTATTTGTGACACGTCATCGTACGTCATCACACATGAAAAACTTTTTTCCTCCACGCTCCTCTTCCATACCAGAATTTCTATGCTCACTTGACATCTTCATCTTCTTCCGTCAAGAATAGGGTCTCCAAAGCATTCCGCGCTACGCTACACAACATAAGTTTTTATTTAACTATTGCTTGCCACGCTATTTGTAGCTCGAGCCATATATTCAATCAACTTTGTATATATTTCTTTATCGAACTTTTTCAAACGCAATTCATCTCCTAATGTAGGCGCTACAACGTCAATTTTCGTCATCAATACGAGAACGGTCTCATCTGCTTTGATATATGCCGCCCTCCGTATCAGGGGACTAACCTTCAAACTTGCTGAGAGTCTCATTAATTTTCTTTTCTCATTATTTACCTTCACCTTACGCCTCTCACGCCAATCCGGTTATTAAGGTTCCTCGATACGCTTTAGCATTGCTGCTTTGATTTGAGCGGGCCGTTCAAGGCAAGGCTGCCACGAGAGAAAAGATGAAAGGACGAGAGAGAGGATGCGCCATAACGAAAGGCACCAGGAGAGGGGGGGGGGAGCCGTCTCACGAGTGAAAACTCCCTGTTGCACTGAACGGTGTAATGCAAATTGCAGCTGCATAAGAGACGGTAAGCTGCAACGGCGGAAACTAGATACCCTCGTCAATTCTGATGATTTGTACGTTTCACTCGTAACAAACCCCACAAAAAAGTGCACTTTACAATTTCGTGAGAGAGGAAAAAGTTCGTCTAGTCTAAACTCCGCGACTGCAAGCACAAACCGTAAATCCTTCCAGAGCACTCAGAAGCACCCGAAGTAATCGCTTTGGCAAGGGCACCATGAGAATCGGATTACGTGCGCGGGGAAGGGAAATGTGGGCTGGAAAAGAAAAGCATGGTACCGTTGGTGGTCCGACCTTGCGGCAATCTCCCCCCCTCTCCTTCCCTCTCTCTGTTCCTCCCCGTTCGTCCCCCGCGTTTTGGATTCCATCGGGTTGACAAACACGCCCACGAGGCGGAGACAAAGGCGATCGAGCCCTTGAGCACAGCACACGCGCGATATAACGAGAGACGGAGAGAATGGAGAGAAAGACTTCCGGTTGGAAAGGAAAGGGAGAGGCGAGGCGAGCTCCCCTTGGATAACTAGGGAGGAGGCGAAGCGCTACGGCGCGGGGGCGGGAGGGAGAGAGAAGGGGGGGGGGACGTGAATGATCTCCCACTCCTTGCCCTCCACGCATCCCCCGCACCGCCATGTAATCCTCGTGATGAATAGGCGTCTTTGAGGGAGGCAAGGATTGAGAGGGAGAGGAGATGCGCTCGCATCGCGCACCACGTGGGAATTATGTCGCACATGAAAAGGTTAATAGAAAGGTCGCAAGATGGCTCCCACTCGGGGAAACCGCATTTCTTTCCAGGGGAGGGGGAGACTGGTTGTGGAGCCTATCGAAATGATTCCTATACATCAGCGAGGAATTGTACGCTGCCGTTACGAACGGTCGAAACATTTTGGGTGTTTGAACCGCTCGCAGCAAATAGAGCGTAGTATCTCGGCTCATCTGAAAGTCTCCACATTTCATCATCATTAGTACTTCAATCCTAGGATTGGTAAACGGTAGCCCTCCATTATACTCTATTTAATGTCAATTCCGCGGGTCGCGGTGGTCTAGTGGGTAGAGCGTTGGAGTACTGAACAGAGGGTCCCGGGTTCGGTTCCCGGCCAAGGCACTTTGAGCACCTGCAGCTCCACCCAAGCTAGTTGATTTTTCGGGTACCAGGTCTTCCTGGGAAACCATAACCGGCACAGGGAAAGGAACTGGCCCCCCTACCCTGATGTGTGAATATTCACACGCCGTCGTGCTTGGTACATGGGTGAGCTCTACCATCACCTACTAAACCGACCTTCAGGTTGATTACTGTGTTTATGGTTTAATGTCAATTCCTTCAATCATTGATACTTTCTCTGTTTTAGATACTTCTTAATTTGTCCTATGTACATGTCTCTTGGATTTCCTCGTGGAATCTTTCCTTCTCTTTTTCCTTCTATTATATCCCTAATCAATCCACTGTGTCTCAATGTGTGTCCAATCCATCTGTTTCTTCTTTGCCGTAGAGTTCTCCACATGGTCATATCCTCTTCTGTTCTTCTATATAATTCCTCGTTCTTTATTTGTCTGTCCATTAATATTCAGCATTCTCCTGCAGCACCATGTTTCAAAGGCTTCTATTCTTCGCTGGTCCACTTTTCCAATGTTCCAAGTCTCGGAACCATAGAGCACCATGCTCCACACGAAGGTCTTGACGAATTACTTCCTTGTTTCCAGCCTTAGCTTCTTTGAACATGGTAATAATTTCCACTTTTACTATCCGAATAATTCCAAATAGGAATTGATCGATTTCGAACAAGAAGATACGAGATCACGCATTCGCTGACTCATACTATATATTTATGTGTGCATGAGAGCTCTTGTTTTCTTGCTCGTGTGCTCTTGGTAGACCCGATTGCATTGTCATCCATATTTTTCTAAATAATAATAAATAAATTTGATGGTTTGAGGCTCTCCTGGTGGTTTTGATGGTTTGTGCAAATTCATGGTCACTGGATAAATCAAACTTGGTATTTTTCACAAAAAACTTTATCACACTTCCGGTACTACTACTGGTATACTACTATGCATCGAAACTGGTAGTATTATAAAGTTTTTGTTTTTTTGTGTGTTATAAAGTTTTTATTCAGTGAAAATAATCATCATTTAACTGATAACATTAAATAATATAAAGGGCTTAATTCCCTACAATTTTCGAGTTTATCAACGCCATCAGCCCATCCAGTGTTTTGTCCACTTCATGTTCCTAAGTGTTGGTATTGCTTTTATATAATACCTAAATGAGTGAGAGTGTGTGTGTATTATTCCACCAAAGTCCATGGCGTCTGGATTAATTTCTCCGCAAACCTATTCAGTCTCTTCCTAATTAACACGTAAGTGGTTAGAGCCGGTCCTTGGCAAGGGAAAAACTTTCCCGTTAACCGCTTTAGGCTAGCCAGTGTGACTCCGTGTGTATTTATAAGTTCCCGAATACGGTCTCTGGCAATAGGATTAATTTCCATGTAAACCTATTCGTGAATTACCTTTGTGTAAATGCGAACGTCCTAATATTTTGAATGTGCCTGATCACTGGCGAGAGATTAAATTTCTCCGTATCACCGCACCAATCTGTTATTACCCCCCTTTTTTTCTTCCTTTTACAGAGGTGTAAAAATCCCTTTAAGGCAACAGGAAACATTATTCAATATAGTCAGTATTAGAAAGGTCGTAAGAAGCACAATTTGTCCATTCCGTTATTTAACTAATCACTGCATGCAAATTCACATTGCATTTGCAACAAGACACCAGGAGTTGACAAAATACACGGAGAAATAAGCAAGACAGCCGGGGCCAAAGCGAAGGATACCCTCTATGGAACAATCAAAGATAGCTACAACAGCGGAAACATACCAGAAGACTACAAGTAGAAGAGGTATTATGATAGCAATACTGAAGAAAGCGAAAACAGATAAAGGCGAAGAACACAGAACATTGAGCAGGGTGACTCAAGCATAAAAAATCCTTACTCGGATAATTAGCCGAAGGATAGAAGGAAACCTCTCAGAAAGTCAATTCGGATTCAGGAAAAACCGAGGAGCAAGAGAGGCAATTCTCAGCTTGAGAGTTCTGGCCGAAAAAATGAGATAAGTAAATAAGCCATTATACGCGGCATTCGTGGACTTGGAGAAGGCCTTCGACGAAGTCAAATGGAACAAGATGTTCAAGATACTAGAAGGGGCTTGGATTGGACTACAACGACAGAAGAATTATCCATAACCTCTACAAGAATCAGGTTACAACAATGTACATGAAAAAAAGGAATAAAAGTAGAAGCCAAAACAAACAAAGGAGTAAGACAAGGATGCAACCTCTAGCCAGCAGTATTCAACGCATACCTGTAAGAGGCAATGAAAGAAACACAAGAATCGGGTATCAAAGGAGTCAAGGTAAATGGAGAGGAAATAAACATGCTCCGGTTTGCAGATGACAGCGAGCAAATCTAAGTGCTATGGATCAAGTATTAGGGGAATATAACATGAACATCAACAAGAAGAAAACTAAAATCCTTGTGTGCGGAAGAGAGAATCTGAACGCAGATATCACAATTCGAGGGGTGAAACTAGAGCAAGTGGAATCCTTCGTCTACCTGGGCAGCAGCATAACATGGGAGGGAAGAAGTTCGACCGACATCAAGCGAAGAATAGCCCAAGTTAAGAACACATTCATGAATAAGAGGCAATTACTAGGTTCAAAGAACCTAAGACTGGAAACAAGGAAGCAATTCGTCAAGACTTTCGAGTGGAGCATGGCGCTCTATGGTTCCGAGACTTGGAACATTGGAAAAGTGGACCAGCGAAGAATAGAAGCCTTTGAAACATGGTGCTGGAGGAGAATGCTGAAGATTAAATGGACAGACAAATAAGGAAGGAGATAGTCACTGGGTAACTAAAACTATTGGTGTTAACACTAGAAGATGAAAAGATATCATTAAGAAAACTGAAATTTTAGTACCAAATTGCTACGCAACAGGAATTTTTTAAGGAAGATCATCTAGTTTTAAGTTAGCACACTACAGCTGTTTTTCATAGCGAGAATTTAGCCGGGGTCGCCTATTTCCGAAACCCTGAGGCGGCTTGTGTTCAGGCAGTCACGTTATCGTTTCATTTCGAAATATTTCGATTCTTTTTCCGAGGTTTTTTCCACATCTAATTTATCACCATGTGGCCAAGATTGGGCAACTTATGGCCGTATTCAAACGGAGCCCAGAGTGGTGTGACAAATCGTCCCTCATCGTAAGTGAACTCCTTTTCGCGGTCACATTCGGGTCATCGTCATCATGCGCTCCTAGTTCGACAATTCCCTTCTTCAGCCACCAAGCTGTCCAAACACCTCTGCAACTAATCCGCGACTCGTTTGCGTCTTTCATTTACTCTTTTTCGTAATGTATCATTTGCCTTTTCTTCACAGTTCTATTTTCTACCGTCCCCTCGATTACTGTCTCCAGTAAACTATTTCCTCGCAAGAAACTTCAATAAATACTTGGCCCAATCAGTTTTCATCCTCTTCCAAATCATCGAAGAAAAAAGTAGTAGAAAAATTGTGTACACACGAACTCTAAAAGACTTAAGATACGATTGCGATGAGAGAACATGGATGGAGAAGGCTTGACTCAAGAGTAACCTGCGTATGCAATCCGGCAAGGCAGGTGAATAATGGGTTGGGGAAAGGAGTCCATGTTTCTCTCCCGGTGGGCACACGCGGCCTTCGCCGCCGACATTTCGGAAGAAAAAAAGGCGACAGGTGAGGCCGGAAAAACGAGCCGAGTACTTTCAAATGCATCTGACCCAAAAAGAAATGTGCAGCAGAAGGAATGAACACTTGAACACGATAATTTTCTCCCACTAATTTGCGGCAAATAATACGACGAGGAGAAAGTCTCATTCCCAGAAGAGTTCTGGTGGTACTACAAAAGCTTCTGGTTGCAGATTTGAGGGAGTTAAATAAAAAAGATTCAATTCGCCCTGCGTTGACTTAATTATTTGAAGACGAGTTTGGTTGAAAGCTGATTTCACACACAACCTGAATATGTGTGACTCGCTTACAATAACCTGATTGGTAAGATACCAGTTAATTTTATTCTATATTATCGATAAAAATACACTGTTCACATGAAGTAGCCATGCAAGCATCACGGTTACCGTTGCGCATGGCTCATTACGCTAATGTAATAGCAAATTAATATTAGCTCAATTAATAGCTAACGATATCGGTCTCAATAGGGAGCACAAGTGAAATAGCATCAATTGCGAAGGTTCTCAAGAAGTACCAACAAAATAAGAAGTACCAACTTTCCAATTACATGCCATGACGTTAAAGGTAGTTACTCAAATGAAGCATCATTAAAAATATGAATTCTGATCCAAGCAAGAATCTTCAGAGTACATTCATGCATATGCACAGCGACATATTCACACACCAACATGTTGCCAATCAAGGCGACAGGACAAATTCATGACTTTGACATGGGAATGGAAGGGAAGAGAGATACGAAACGCATAAAAGAAGAGCATAATTTAGTAGTGGATGATGTGTTGGGATGCCGCCACTAAGCAGAGAATGGTTTATTGAACTGGAAACACACACACATCCATCCTCATGGACATGGTGCAATCATTGCTGAGAGGAGGTTTGAGATTTGTAAGAAAAATTTTAAATGGGCATCAAATGCATTTAAAAATATACATCTAATTGACGTGGGAGTAGAAGAGCTGACTTCATGTAATTGTGACGCTGAAAATACACCATTCTGTAATATTCAATATGCTTATTCCCATACCTCATCCGATTTCAAAGTGCAATCGCATTTGAAAAACGGTCCAACCTCTAGGAAGATGACGTAAATGTACGCGGAAACAGATCGAGGTATTGCAATCAAGGCGGTAAATATTACAAAGAGGTATAATTCCAATACATATCTAAAATGAACACTATTTCCCTAATTTGGAAAAATAAATAAATTTTTACTTCTCGTGATCCATAGATAAATGTATCACGAGAATTAAGCGACGTTCGATCAAGGATCTATGCAAGGATGAAAGAGGCTGGCGGGTAACAGCTACGGCTTGTGAGAAAAACAAAATTTACACTTTTCCACAAATAAATCTGTGGAAAAGTATAAATTTTGTTTTACCCATAATGACGAACTTCCACTACATCTCGCCTGAATCTGTTGAGCTACAGCTTGGGAAACGACTACAAGACAATCCTCGTACAGAAAGATAATGAACCATAAAGTCATGAATATATTCGATAGACACAATACATCAACAAAGGGAAACTGTTATAGCTTTAGATAAATCTAGCCTATGTATATCTTGGCTTAAAAGTCACAGTTCCATTGAATCACTAGCATCTATCGAGCTAAATTAGCCCTTGAGGCGCACACAGTATCGACATTTTTAAGCAAGAGGATGACACCGTTACAGGACGGCAGACAGCAATGGGTCGATGAAATACTTTCCCGTGAACAATCTCCACGCCCTTAATATTCAACGTCATCGTCTCCTAATAGATTAATCATATTCATAGCTTTTTCCAGTTTCCTTGGCGGATTCCTGCGTGGGTAGTTTGTACTCGTACCCACGCATAATGCATCTCAGTCTCAGAAAGCAGTAAGGTTCACAATTTCAACTACATTGTGACATATAGCGAAATAGCTCATCATTTCTCAGTGGATTGTTGGTTGAGAATTTCTGAGGATCGTCAGACGTAAAATAAGAATATATTAAGTTTCGTGGCGAATTACCAAAATTTCTTCAGCTGTGTAACGGACGGCACTGCAAAGATTCGTCCATGATTCGATTGTTACGTAATTTGTGTAACGAGTATAAGGGATGATAGGCGATACGATTAACGTCAATACACACTTTTCCACTCCGTTTGGTGGGGCGAGATCTCGAGGAAGCATGGGAGGAAGAGTAGTTGCTGTGGCAACCCCTCGACGCCGGCTACCGCTTGCGTCATTGCAGGTGTCAGGAAAAGGAAGGGATCAAGAAGAGGAAAAAAAGCACGGGATAAATTGGACGGCGGTATTTATCGCCAACACGTCAACAGTTTGAGTCTCATTCGGCGTGCCGGGTGTTACGCAGTTCACACTCTCTCCACCCACGTAAGGGTCTGAATGCATAATTAAACTTATGCCACCCTCAAAAAATCGATCCATAGGTCGAAACGAAAGATCAAAGGACGTCCCATCAAAGGAAACCATTTCCCGATTCTAGGGCAATGCAGCACTTGATCCCAAATTGAAGTACTCAGCCACATTCCATGATTGTTTCAATGTTTCCAAAGAAACCTCACGTGGCCGTCTGAATTTTAGAAAAAAAATCTAAATTTACCATTTCTGACTCCGAAATTTAGATGAAATCCCACACTATTACGTGACATTGTGAATACGTGGCCGGTAACGCTGCTAGCTTCGGCGTAGTGGATTATAAATCCCGAATTCTGTTCCTCTGTTAAGATACAAAAAAAGACACGACCACACATTTTGATAAAGAAAAAGAACGAAGAGGAGGAATACTGAGGCAATCCGCAGTCGAATTCCCGGATATTGTGACGTGGTTATATCCCCTGGGAAATAGCGAAGAAGAGAGAATCGATGAAAACAAAATTTCTGTATTTTCCATCTTCAGCCGTTGAGGCTTGTGAGATGGGTGTGCAGAACTTGGGGGTGGGTGGGTGGGGGGGAGAGGGGAACAGGAAGCGACAGGGAGTGAATGCGGCACGAGAGAGGTATTTCCAGGCGACGGGTGAAATGCGACGCAAAATATTCCCCGAATTCCGAAAACGACGAAAATAACGGCGACGCGACCTCCGAAACCACGATGACAAAAATCACATCGACGCTGACCGGAGATTCAGCAAATATGAAAACCGATTTAAAAGGACGCTGGGGTCGAGAGTCACGTGGATGGACTTTCCGAGAAAGAGAGGAGGGGTGTGTGGGTTGAAAATGGATGGACCGCTACTGCACAGCAATCAATAGGAGTCACAATGCGCGATACGGTTTACGACAAAGCCCCGTGGAATTTAAATAACCGTGGTCCCCGCCGAGATTCAATTTCCCATTCCATTTTTCTTGACATTCCTTGCACAAATACTCGAACGTTAACCAAGAGTGAGGAGAAAAAGGAAACCTCGATAATACGTACAGAATTCTTGTATTGGCTTATTGATGAGCACATACGTTCCACGTCTTATCTTTCAGTAAAATGTTGACAATTTGTTTTATTTCTTTCACACTTTCACACTCGCCGTGTTGACACAATTACATGGTCCGTGAGAGCAGCGGACCCTCAACCAAAACACCTCCACAGCCGTCACCAGCGCCCCCCCCTCCGTCAATGTCCCTCGCCCCCGAGAGCGCCGGCGGGTGGTTCGCTCGAGTGGCCGGACGGTTCTCGACACCACGGGCCCCCATTCATTCGGGGGGAGGAGGGGTGAGAACCGAAAGGGGTCGGGGACGAGGGGGAAAGGGCTCGCTTACGAACGGCCGACGACGGAGAGAGAGAAGGGATGACACGCTGACGTGGTGATGGAGGGCCGAGGATCCACATTCGCAAGATCGCCCCTAGTACTTGACAAAAATGATCGCTGGACCACATGAGAAAATAGAACAGAAACCGGAAAACACCAATATAGATTTGATTGGCAACTTCTAATATATTTTAAGCAATAGAACATTATAATTAACTTTTAATAATATGTTACTTTTTTATATTCATTTAAATTAAATCGGTTTTCGCTTACCATTATAACAACTGTAGCTACCTAGTAAAATTAGTTATTTTAACATGCAGATCAGATGGGGATATTAATATCTACGCAAAGTGGTTCTGTAAATGAGCAGAAGGTGGTAATATGGTAGCTGTAAGAAAAAATACAAGGGATAATATTGCTACTTGACTGGACTACAAACGTCTGACGGCCGGATAAAATTTAATGACAAAACACTACGACCGGAATATAAGCGGTGGGCGTGCCGGGAGCCAAGTCAAAGAGATCACAGTTTCCGCGCTATAAGTTAGGGGGAGGCTTTCACTGAATCTGGGTTGGATGGGACCTGGAAATCCATGCGCTGTAATTCATTTCTTATCTCGAGTGAGGGTGACATTTCCACCTATCAGTAACGGCTTACTGACAATTCTAGGCGGAGTTGTTCATAAACATTAACGTAGCATTCATTAACTGTCAGAAATAGAAAACCTCAGGAGCAAAATGTGAGCAAAACGAAAACAATCGCATATATTTTAGGGTGCGCTTCGGCCGTACGATTCTCTCTCGCCGGGAGAGGTTCAGCTATATCGCAATTACCTTCATGTCCGTATTAAGCAGTGGCTGTGTACTTGTTAACATTCCATGCCCGAAAGAAGCTAGTGTCGGTAAAAACAGTGTTGATATTTGAGTGCTTGTTTATTAATTACAATTTCGTGAAATGCCTGTTGATGATAATCGGGCTGTGAGGCTAAGTACTTATCGGACTGCCCTCGTATGTACATGTTTAAGCAGTGAACATGATATCCAAACGAAAATGGATTTTTTACGAGGGTCGCTACGAATGTTTTGAGGTAGACTATGCCGCAGACTGAGATGCATGTCCATGTGTTAGTATGAGTTTCCCCTTCTCGCTTTTCATGTCTAATTTCCACGTTATTGGATACATTTTTACTAAATTTGAATGAGTGTGTTGGTTGATGGAATGTATGTTCGCATGCATGTGGGTTGAGGTTTTCGCATGAATATGTACGCCTCTGTGGGGGTAGATTTGCATAAATGTGTTGGCTTTGCATGTGGTTTTATTCTCTTCTACGGGTGGTGACCTAACACCCCCCGCCACACGCCCTTGCGGCGGCTTGCGGGATATCGTGAAGATGTAGATGTTAATAGCGCTGGGAGGATCAAAACGCATGAGTCCCAATCGGATGACCCTGCGCTATATACCCAGTGTAAAACAATCGCCAAACTATCTGGAATACGCCCAAAAATGTAATGGATGCCTGCATAAATCCGTCCCCATGAAAAACCCATCTTTTGTGTAAACAACAGCTGATATAAATTCGATTAACGGCATTAGCTAGAGCGCGAAAAAGTTTTTAGATTGTACTCGCCCTTTACAACACCGAATTAATAAAAATCTCTGATATCAATGTAAACCTTGAGTGGGAGCCCGGCAGCTATTCAGCAAATGCGAAGTAATGGTGCGAACAACATCGCAATTTTCCTTTTGGAGTTCGCAAGCACCGCAGAGAGGCATGAAAGAAAAATCGAACGCCGAAAATCGCATTTCTATTTTTCGCAATTTAATTAGTTTTGACTGCTAATTCACTTTCACTTATTTTTGCTCAGTAGGAACAATAACGACGGCCTAGGTTTTTTATAAATGATCAGATATTATGGGAGGATGTCAAATGCCATACGCCGCCGTTGGCTTGATGATCAAATTAGAAAAACGAGACATATTTCAGGAAGATAGTGAACATCGGAATGGAAGGGAATTTGAGGCAGGCATAAGTACGTAAATCACGAGGAAAGACCAAATGAGGACCACAGATCAACGCTCTATCCACCGGACAATGTGGTTGAGAGAGTTGATCATCACACCACTTAAGGATCTCCAAAGAATCCAACAGCTCCCAAACCTAACCGAGGCAATCCTGAATACCAACCGCCGTAGAAATGTGAACCTGCTCTGGACCTGGCCACGTTGATCTCGATTAGTATAATTTCACTCAAGGATAAACGTGTGTTGCTTCCACCGTGCATCAGGCGGGAATTATTTTAGAAGAGTGATTCATTATTCCGAGAGCAAGAAATTGAAGCTGTAAAATTAAACTTCAATTTCATAATTAGATGGAAAGGTTAAATGCACATATTTTACAACTTATTTTAATCATTAAAACAAGTTACATATTTGAAAAGGTACACATTTTGGCAATTTCTCCAATACGAATGCAATTGATTGAATATTAATTAAGCAATAATATTATATAAAATTGAGGGACCTGATGTAGAGTAGTTTGCTGGATTTTGTTTTGTTAGGAGTCACAAAATATTTATTTGGTAGTTGTGTCCATCCATAAACCTACCTTAAGCGGTAGAGTACCTTATACTAATAATAATTATATAAAATTATCACCCTCAATTCTCAACCCGATGGATTCATTCCTCGACATTCAAATCGGACGGACTGACCGACACGCATCCTATTATGTTCAAGACATTGCCCCCCTGCCTGCGCTTGTTTCACCTCACACACTCTTATATGTCCCGTGTACTGCAGAAGAGCGACTGCGAAAGCGATACCATTTTTTTATTTGTTTATCATTAATCCGAAAAACGGTACTTTTTGACCTTTACATACGACGATTAACAATTATAAATACAACAATGGACGCAATTACAAACACTGAAGCCTTAGGTGGAGGAAAGCCCACTATCGAACCCGCGACCTTTAGGTTGACAGACGAGGACGTTATCCCGCCGTCACCGGAGTCAGTAAATGATGTGCGTGATTAGATGATTATTCAGCATTACTGTCACCATGGCCTCGTAATTGGTGACGTTAAATCCGTTGGACGACCTAAAGAGGGATGGCACCCTCTCGTGGCACCGCGGAGACCTACAAAATCCGTCTGTGACTACGAGAGAGAGAGAGATGGGAAGCGCAAAGCAGAGCCACATAAATACAATCGATGGGAAAAAAAGCGGACGTTAAGTTGGTCCACATACACTCCGCGACGGTCTCCTGGTGTGGGGTAGGGAACAGCGATAGGGGATACGGCCGGGTTGTGGGAGAGTGTGGAAGAGTGTGTGCACCACACAGTCATCTCCCTGCCCGATGTTCCCCGCCCTCACCGAAAAAAAAGGATTCCCCAAACGAAATCGGCTGCCACCGGTCAATAGTTCCCGCGAGGAGTCGCGGCCGAAACGCAGGCGCCACCCTCGCTGCACGCGAACAACACAAGAGCGTAACGAGGCTGCATTATGCATTCGAGGGCTGTCGCTGGGGAGATGGCGGGCATTTATCACACCGCCGGCCGTGCCGGAGCCACGTGAAAGTGAGGTCGACGGCAGAGTTGATGGGGCTTGCAATTTACGCTATACACATTTCGGAAACCGGTACGAACATTTAATAGCCATCCGTTTACAATAGTTAAGATTGCTGATTACTCATACGGTATGATGTATTCATATTTAGGCAATGAGGTCACCAAAGACGAAAGAGGCAAAATGAACGCATGCAGATTAGTGCAAGCGAAGAAGGATTTTCCTGTCAGAGGATATCATGCAATATCCATGCAACAACTACTAACGGCAAGGACGTTGGGAATAGATTCATTAAAATTATTAAACGGAGTTTATTTTTCTACGGTCGGAATATGTGGAAAATAGGAGCATCAGAGTAATAGAGATCAGAATAAATGAAGAAGAACGTCTGCAGAAGAATAAATAAACCGCGCGACCAAGGAATAACTCAACACGGGTGAATGGAAGTTCACGATTGCCCATGGAAGACGAGAAGAAAAGGATACCAACCGAACACATCCTGAAGCACAATAGTCTTTCCAGATCGCGATTAAAGGAGTTATAGAAATGTTGATTCCACAGAGGAAGGTCAAGGAATGATTACGGGGACATGTGATGTGGGAAATGAGCCCCAAGAGCTACGGATAAATGAAGAGGGTGGCGGGCAAACGGGATGGCTTGGGGACCTGCTCCCAGGCAATCGTTGAACTGACAATCGATGATAGATTGTCAACCGATTATGAATTGCATATCCCGGGATGGATACTTCCTCTCCATTACTCGGGGGGTCACATTGTATTGGCGCCTCAAGCACCCCCCCCCCCCAAGACGCGCTCGCGTGTCTGTCGGAGGCTGCGAAATTTCCCCTCAGTATTCGTGTACGCACATCGACGCACTTGGGCTTATAAATCATCCACATCTGCAGATGCCACACCAGATTTCCCTTTCCACTTAAACGCAAAACAATGGGTCATGACATTGTTGGATTTCCCTCCAGTCCTCCTCCATCAAACCCTTACCTACTTAAGCTTAGAGCATCGCTGATGCTATATAGCGCCAAAGGCACACATAGGTGGTACCTAACTCAATCAGTAACCACAAGAGTGATTGGCTATCTTAATTCTCGCAACTTATCATTCTTGAAAATTATGAGTTCCCTTCTTCAAATTCAAAATAATAAAAAATGGAATTTCCCATGCAAATACCTAAGATGCAACATAAAGGTATTGGGCACGACAATATGATGCATTGGAATTACACGCATACGTGCACTGTTTACAATAAATCGCCGTGGAACATTACAAATATTATTATTCTGAAAAGATTTAATTTCCACAAATTAAAGCCTGTTAAAATTACTTAAAAAAATGTATCCTTCAAAATACAAATAGAGTAATATATGTGACGATTCAATGTTGAGCAACCTTCCCGCCGAATTTTCCTATACATACATTTATATAATATATATATATATATATATATATATACATATTTGATTTTCTGAGAGAAAAACAACATGGCGTTAGACCTTAGATTACCTTTCACGAAAAGCAAAACGTGATACATGATACGAAACGATTTTTGGTGTTCGTAATAGGCACCCGAAAGAAGAAGTAAAACTGGAATCAAAGGGAATGTAGAGCTAAAAATAGAAGTAACGCATAGGAACTGATCGAGTAAATAGTTAGAGAATGTTTACGACTAAAAGGGTAGGAGTGAAACCCAAGGAAAACATTGAATTGAAGAATGAATAAACATACGCGACATATTTTGGTGATATGGGCGCAAACGTTTCACCAACTCTGGCTCTTACGTCATTAACGCAACGTAATTTGGGATGGAGCGCAAAGCATTGCTACTCCTCCTCCTGCCTGCCCTCTTGAAGTAACTTATCTGAATAAAAACATCTGATATTAGGTGTGGATTAAAATGTGCGGAGTGTAAACCAAATTAAAAGTTATAGAGGCGTGATTATATGGCATGCTACCAACATTGCACGCCAAACAACTGCGTTCTTGTCTTGTTGAAGAGGGCAGTTCACCTAATCATTAGCAGTCTTTTCGAAACGGCAAAGTCGTGGATTCACAGATTTCCCGCGGACCCCAACTTGCATCAACAATAAGAGGCGTTATTGGCAGTGAAAAAGAGACATCGTGGTGCCAGTGAGGAAAATAGCGTTCCTTATATACTTGAGGTAGTACCTTAAGAGATAACAACACTGGGATACGAAGAATTTTCAACATTCAAGAATACGAGTATATACTTCCACGAGGTGAAGCCTGAAACGGTAGAAAATATTGAAGAAGTTCCACTACCATGAATGAAATACCTACGCGGCTTTTATAATATTTATTTTGTTGAAATTCAATCTAACTACCTGGACCATTTTTTGCAGTCAAAAATTTGTATTAGTAGAGCAGTGATTAGATATCCACAATAATTTGTGAGCAAAAACATTAAGAATGAAGAAAAGAATTATTGGAATTTTCATCGCATTCCGATTTTCCGAAGAATTTCCTGGTTTTAAGGGCCAAAACGTCTATTTACGCTATCCAAATGTACAGTCCACA
This sequence comes from Hetaerina titia, assembly GCA_037158775.1. Classification (NCBI taxonomy): domain Eukaryota; kingdom Metazoa; phylum Arthropoda; class Insecta; order Odonata; family Calopterygidae; genus Hetaerina; species Hetaerina titia. Next base: position 136,992,290 of record CM073769.1, read on the forward strand.
TATGAGATTAAATTGGAAGTTTCACTGCTATAATTTACCTCCAAAGAGCGCGAACCAGAAAATCTTAGCAGCACAGAAACTACAGACTACAGGTGCAAAGAGTACTTGGAAAATAACTGAATAATCGTAGTTTTTTTCCAAAAGACTTTCCTCGCCCACTACTTCAACGGGACGATTACTGAGAACAAGCTTTCCGGAGAGATAATGTCAATTTCGTAATCACTTCCAACAAATGTCAGATTTCCCACGCCATTTAAACGAATTTTACTGATTTCCAGTTCCATGTCCCTCGGTTGACTGATATGACAAATGTTAAACATTTCTACGTCTCCATATGTTTTAGACTCGAACAGATTTTGAGTTACGAATTCGCATTTACTTAATAATTCTTGCAGTCAGGAACAATACGAAATTCTATCAAAATCTTCATAATGAAAGGAAGTTCAAGGGTAAAAAGGTAAAGCATAGATTGATGCTCCCTTGTTCTATCCTTCTTTACCTCCAGAACCAGGATTTTGGTGTTTTAAACCCGAAATGTATGGACGATATGATGACCGAAAACATTAAAATTATCATTTCAGCGTCAAAATTTAATTAGCTCTAACATATACACAGCATACGACGCCTTAAGCGTTTAAAGCAGGAAGGATGACGACACAATATTTGAAGGCTCTACCTTACTCCACAACTCACTGAGTTTGCATGGACCCTCGTTCAGTGTACGAAGTGTTATCTAATGGTTATATTTAAATAATAATTCTTAGAGTAATATTGGTTTCCGATTGTTTAAAACGAAACTACATTCAATTAAGACTTCACATACGATAGCCTAATTATATTTTCATATTAATTACACACAAATAACGTTCTCACGAGAAAAATACTAACCTGATTCCTAAAAGATTATTTGGACCTCCAAAAATTTCCTAAAACATGTTGAAAATTACGGCCCACTCGGTTGAAATACACCCTAGAACATGAAAGAGTCCACCATCGCATGGAAATCGATTTAACTCCAGGGTCCCAGCTTCCCCAAAGCTTTGCAAGTTTTCCCGAGCAACCACCACCTATTAAATTTTTCCCAGCCCCTACAGGGATGATGCGACGGCGAGCATGACGAGCCAAGCACACACCCGAGACAAGGCCCTGGGCCCTGGGAGGGGATGCGGCTCCCCCAAGGGAGCGGGGAAGGAGAAGGCCATTCATTCATCGGAGAGGGAGGGCGCAATTGATCCCTGAGCTCCTGATATCAACCGCGGCCACCCTCCATTTATTATTCAAAGGCGGTCGAATCCAACCCGGCGGGGGAGAATCCCCCGGGAGGGAATCCTTAAAGAGAGCCCGGTTGCGCGAGGCCAGTCACAAGCACCGTACGCGGCCAAGCAACGACTTCCGGTAGCACGGGGAGAAAAACCACCGGCCTCCTCCCGAGAACCAAAGCGGAGCGGGTGAAAACAGATGGGAGGATCGTGGAGTTAATCTCTTATGCGATATCGGATGCTGGAGTTGGCACTACCAGTGTGCGGTGCAGTCCGATTTTAACACTGCTTGTGACAGTGCAATTGAGGCGCTTTGTTTTCCCACATACGCATTTATTAAACGAAAAGGGATTCGAAACTCGGTTTCTGCAATACCATTTTACGGGTAAGAAAACAGTGCATCCAATTGCATAATGAATCGCTTCCATAAAGTGACGCAACCGAAAATCACTGGAAATCACACGCAAGCCGCTCAACACAGAAAGAGGCTCCATGGCGAGTGCATCTGCGCCATACCCCCATTGACTTCGGTTTCGCGTTCTCAACGGAGAGAGGAGCGAATTACCCGTGTGCCAATCCCCGGAAGCACACTCCACTGCTAAAACACAAGGGCAGCTATATAATAAATGTTATTAGTCAAAATAAATTGGCGCAACGAACGGCTCCACTCCATGTCTACAAAAACGATAGGAGTGTTATCTAGCGAAGGGAAACTTTTGAATTTGAACCCCGAAGCATGAGATATAATAATAAAAAATATATTGAAATTTACTCTCTCTTCCGCATGAAACAATATTGTAATGTAAATGAACATGGGACATCGGATTAATAATGCAAGGCCGCGCATAGTATCCTCGTCTCTAAGCAAAGAGTATCGAGATAGGACGTGATGCCATCGATAAAGTCCTCAGTTTGAGGCACGACGCTTAAAATTAGAAAAAATAATTTTATTTAAAATCTTATGCAGATGCAGAGTTTTACTCGACTAAAATTCATACAAGGGTGGTCAGGTCTGGTTTCGAGGTTCGAAACTTTTCAGACCACCCACGTATGTTCATTTTTATAGAAACATCCCAAACAAATCGATGAATCGTACTGCTTGAATAGTGATTGAATATATGAATGGGATATTGCATGGATTTTGCCCTTGATATAGATATTTTAGCACCCTGCAAGCAACCGCTAAGGTGTGTGGTAGGGAAGGAATACACAGCAGACTAATTTGGACCCGAATATGACCCTACCGTGGTCGGAGAATGTTATTCTTCACGGAGCGAAGGTTAAATTACAAATTGAAGCTCTTGCATAAATTGAAAGGATATCTCTTTAGCAGTGATGTTGAAAATGTATTATTACCCCATCGTACTACGGTAGGAGAGATCATGTTTATAAAATTAGCGAGATTAAGTGTAGAACAGGTAGATTTAAGATGTCATTTTTTCCACGAGCTGTAGGAGATTATGCTGATATTATTCGACCGCGGTAGGGTCATGTACGGCTAAAATTATTCTGGTGTGTATTCACTCCCTGCCACACACCCTGGCGGTGGCTTGCAGGGTTTCTATAAATAAATTAAATTCTTCGCAACCGATACATCGCCACGACGAAACCACAGCAGTCAACCCGAAGGTTGGTTTGATAGATGAAAGCGGGTAGGTAAACCCCTTACTAAGATCCATACGGCGTGTGAAATTCTCACATCAGGGCAGTCTCTTTCCCTGATCCCGCCTGAACCTGTCCCGGAAACATATAGTACTCGCAATTATAAGTAAGACGTTTAAAAATATATCTGGCCCGCATTTCCTGGATTTTCATCTCCCTCTCAATTTCAGCTGAGGTCCAACTTGGCGTGTGCCGCAATATAAACAAAAAGAATAAGGGCGGCTCGCGTCGGGGTGATTCGGGCAAAAATGGACGCGCTTCATCCATCCACGCAGGTCGGCCGAGCGGCGAGGCGGCGCGAGTCTTAGAAGTGACGCCGCGCCTATTCTTGCGAAGGGCGCGCGCGTCACCCGCAGCGCGCCAACGCGCTGAATGAATCAAAGCTCCCCTCGAAAAAGAAAGGGGTCAGAGGAGGGGGCGTGACGACTAGGTGGCAGACGGCGGGAGGGAGAGGGAGGGGGGGGGGACGAGGAAAAGTGGGGGATTTATGTGCGGGGAGGGAGTCCGCGATACCCTGAGGTGTCGTTTAGTTTAGCGCGGGTCCCTAAATACCAAGTTCCGCGTAGAGACCGTTTAGTTAACATCCTTCGTTCGGAAAAAACTGGAGGCTGCGGACAATACACCAACTGCCGAGAACCAGCCAATGTTCTAAAAGTGTACCCTATGTCGACACATGGCGAAGAAGGCAGTATTAGGGGCGGTGAACGACAACTGAGGTCACTTGATGAAAGTAAACCGAGCCTGGAAAAAAACTCATGGAAATGTTGCCAGATGAAACAAATGAGAAACGTAACTGTGAGCGGATATAAACTGTGGTTGTATTGGTAAAAATCACCCGCGGATATTGAATGTAACCGAAACCTAGGTCACAAATAACTTGTGCGTCAAAAATTTTAAGTTACGTTTCTAATCTCTTTCAGCTGAGTTCCTTTCCGCCATTAGGGATAGGTGAGTAATTTGAATGAGACAACATTTCCATGAATTGGAGAAGGGTGGAGAGAGGTACAGGTATAGTATATCGGGGTCAGTTTTAGCCTTAACGAAAAGCGCCAACGGATCCACAGTCCATTTTTCCAAGGTTGCATGTCTCTGATCCGTAGAGTTCCAGACTCAGTGTGAACCACCATTTGACGAAATGCTTCCTTGTTTACAACCTATGGTCCTTTGAACGTTGGATTCCATCTTCTTCTGGAACGCTTTCTTAGCTTGAGATTTTCTTCGCTTGATGTCGGTCGAACTTCTTCCATCCCAAATTACATTGCTGCTCAGGTGAATGAAGGTTTCCACTTGCTCTAGTTTCACTCCTCAAATTGAGGTATCTGCCTTCTGCTTCTCTCTTAGACACACACGGATTTCAGTTTTCTTCTTGTTGGTTATCATATTATATTCTCAAAGTACTTGGTCAATGACATTCCGAATTGGTCGTACTCTAGTGTTTCTGAAACTACTGCTATGTCGTCTGTGAACCCCATCGTGTTAATTTGTTCACCATTCATCTCGACTCCTCTTATGCCCAATTCTTGTGTTTCTTTAATTCCCCTTCCCAGATACTCGTTTAATTGAGCTGCCAAGAGGTTGCACCCATTAAATCAAACCGATATTCTTTTATAAAGTTAACTTTTCAACGAGGAAAATAAACGTTATGAAACAATTACGCACATTTTTCATTTTAAACATCTTGACAATCACGCACCTAACCGATTCTGATTACGATGGCCAGCAGTTTATATCAAACAAGTTGTATTATATGAGTATTTATGTATGATACGTATATGTTTTGTGCTTCCAGCTGTTTTCAGTCTTAAGCTGAAGAAGACACTTGGACGTACCAAAATTTTCGTGGGCATTCTGGTCCTAATAACACATAATTGTGATAATATAACGACGCTTGTTCATTTGGAAAACGATAACTTGGATATACAGCCAAATCAAGATAACAATCATTGGAAGAAGAGCAGAAAGCATAACAAAGAGCAATTGACGCCAGAAGAGGAAGAATTCTTCTATTAGGCGAGCAGGAGCATCGACATCGCTTATTTTTCGGAAGAAGTCAGGCCTAAAACGACTATATTAGAAGAAAAATCTGATCCCCCAAAACAGCAGAGAGTATATGAACTTCATCAAGACCCATGTGCCCATGCTGCTCCACCTTCCTACAACGTGTGACTGGGTAATCGCTCGAAGGATAAGACGGGAACCGATGGAAATGTGGCGCTGCTGGCGAAGATACGTAAAATGATCGGATCGAGCGACTTCCTTAGGGAAGAAAAATAAGGCATTGCAAAGCACTGAAAAGTCGAAGAAACAAAACCTTACGTCGATCAAAATGGCTCAAGGGGATAATTGTTTACAGAAAGCAAGCTGGAAAGATAACAGGGAGAGATCCGGGAGCAGTAATGAACCAGGCAACGGAAGACATAAAAAAGGGAAGAAATATGAGCTCCTGAAGGGGTTAAACTCTCATGAGAGTGAACTTTTCCAACAGAGGCATTCATATGATTCACATCCATTGACGATAGACAACCATTTTAAAACCAAAGTGCCAATTTTAGTGCTGCTATACCAGTAATGGCGGGTCGCGGTGGTCTAGCGGGTAGAGCTAATAGTAAGACTACTGACCGGAGGGTCCCGGGTTCGATTCCCGGGCAAGGCACTTTGGGCACCTGCAGCTCCACCCAAGCTAGTTGATTTTTCGGGTACCAGATCTTCCTGGGAAACCATAACCGGCACAGGGAAAGGAACTGGCCCCCCTACCCTGATGTGTGAATATCCACACGCCGTCGGGCTTGGTACATGGGTGAGCTCTACCATCACCTACTAAACCGACCTTTGGGTTGATTACTGTGTTTATGGTTTTTTTTTATACCAGTAATGGAATATTGCAAAAGGCGCACTAACTTAATACTAGATTGGAGTTAATAATTTCAGTACGTTTTTACAATATCGGCAGGGTCAATTTTAAGATTCCGGTGGACCGACAATACTTAAGTCGAGTGCGGCCGTTACCATCCCGTTTCATCTTCAGATTCTCAGGACGTCGTACGACTGACTTTCTTAAGCATTCATTCCTTTTAGCCCACCGATTGGATTCACTGGTATCAAACGTGTCACATTATCTGCCCTTATAGTCCTCTATTTAACGAATGCGAGGGTATGCACTGTTCAGAGAGAATTCATGATAACAATTCGCCACGAACGATAAGACTAGTCAACAAAAACTTGCCTTTATCTCGGAAACAAAAACAGGCGTCAACGAAAGGAGCACGTGGGGTCAATCGAGCGGTTTCAGTCTTCCAAATGAAGACATTTAGTGAACCTTAAAAGAACCATTAGTCGCCGTGCATATCCGACTATCCTGAAATTCCTTGAACAGACGAGTCTGAAGGTAATCCGAGATAACACGGCTACCATTAGAATATAATGTTTTTTTCGTATTATTACGCCTACTGCTTATAACATTTTAAACGGTAGACTCAATTGAGGGAATTCATCTCATGATACGAACACATCTAGACAATGGGATTTAACATGAGACGCAAACAAACATGAGTCGGCAAACGAGCGTGTTAATCATCTAGCTAACTCAGCTAGACGGGCGAGGCGATGATCAGTGCATGGGACGCGGGCGTAAAAGAACGCATAATGGCAGACGAATCAAAAACAATAACGACAGAATATTTCAACCAACACAAGCACGAAATGCTTCTTCTGATCAAAAAAGTTCTCCTCGTGACCAAACTACACTGGCACAATTCACAGCCGACAGTATTCGAGGCCATTATCTCTCGATTTCACCCATTTCGGAATTGAAGGGCAAAAAGGAAGGCTGTTCCAGAATTGCCACCCAGATAAAAATTATAGAAAAATACTATAGGGGAACAAAAGTCTTCGCCATGAAAGTAACCTCGCCGAGAATATATAAGTCCTATAATATCCCTATTTATCTCAAGTCCCACAATCAAGAATTTCGCCGATATGAAAAACTTGAGCAGGTAACTCGGTTGAGGAAATTCCAACAATTTCCTCGATGGCAGTTACTTAGAAAAAGCTTTTAAAGAAATTGATTCAATTTACGCCCACTCCGTTTCGTTATTTTCCAGTCGAGTTCTCAGTCTTCGGAAAATCACGCTCCGTTCGCACCCGTCGCCCCGCCATGTTCGTATTTAAATGGGGACATGCACGGCGACTACTCGTATATGCGGCGTGGCTTTCCTCTCCCTCGTCATGAAATCGAATCGCCCGCAGCCTCGCCGGGGCGATCTCGGGAAGATTACGCGACCAATATAAATACACGCGATGTGGCGGGAGGCAGCCACCCACGCCCCAGACGGAAGGCGGAGGAGAGGGCGTCGAGCGACGGGCGACAAGCCTCCGGGGAGGGAAAGTTAGTTTCACACACACGCTCGTAGTTTTCGTAGGTCGGAATGGAATCGCTAACGGCCACTTCATACACTGTACGCTTCGCACGTAAGTTAAGGCGACTAATTTAGAACATTAAACGAGGCGGAACTCGTCACCTAGTTCACCCAAAATTACATTACTAATCGTTATTTGACATTACTCGGACAGTGCAAATCCGTAACATACGTTTTTTTTAACTACTGGGATTTGTTGAGTTGGTTCAAAGATATTTACTATAATTTTCCTCAAATGTGGTCATTCCGGTGACAGACGATACGATTTTCCGGGTGACGCATCAAAATCACTGAGGAAAGTATGGCCATTTATGGCAGCCAAATAGTAATTTTCTACGAATTCTTTCATGGAAAACATGGTTTCTCTATCAAATTTTCCAAATACTTTCCCAAGGATGGGGGTTTATAAATTGCTACTGGATCGCTAATTCCTCTTGGAGTTTGAATAAATATATGATTATTTATCACTTTCAAATCGGACTTATTACGTACTCGTATAATTCCATCTCAGCGAACCTCTGATGAAATCTTCTCACACCTTTGCTGAGAGATTCCTTTCAATTCCTCCAAACCAAATGGTTTATTCAAAAGGCGTATACCGCTCGGTATCGCTCTTCCCGGCGGTGATACATGCTTAGTATACCGGGAATCGGCCCCGAAGGCATCATCCCACACCACTGACCGTGATTCACTAATGACTCACGAGATCTCAAAGCCGCAGGGTGCTTGCCCTCCGATCCGCGAGATGGCGTTCATTGGAAATTTGTTCCTTTTCGTCTGTAAGGGGTCGCCTTAAAGGAGATAGGCTTCTCCGCAGGGAGGATGAGGGAGGGTTTAAAGGAAGAAAAAGGCATTTGAAAGCCACGACAAATGTATTCATCAAGAAAAAAACAGAGGAAACTTGATAGATGCAGAAACATTACTATAACGGGAGGACGAGGTTTTAATGATCGTCGGAATAGGATGAATATTCGCGAGGCAAATGACAGTTGAAAATGAGTACGAGTCAAGCGGAGATGGATTGGGATCTCTACTGACTTTATTTTTCAACCATGCAGCCGATTCTTATTTGGTGGTACGCAGGAGAGGTTTGGGCAGTCTCGAAAGACTAGTGCGCCTCTCGTTCACCTCTGAAAGACCGGAAAACCTTTTCCTTTAACGGATCTCACATTCAGTCCACGTTCTTGCCGCCCTAACTTATATTTCCTCCCTCTTTCCATTTTACCAAGCATAAGGGCATTTACTCTAAAGCGGTCTCTAAACTGCTACTAATTATCTCCATTCAAAATTAGTTTCAGGCGTGGTGTGGTGGAATTCGAACATGATAAAGAGAAGATAGTGGAAACTTGTCGCTATCTTTTCTTTATTATCTCCATCCAGTTTTGTTACTTCTTCCTCGATTTCCTGCAGCATCACCCACTCCCCAAACATAACCAACAAATCGTCGTTTTACCTTCCTCTCTCTACTCGGCTATTCTCTCCATCCTGCCAAGAACCCATGTTTAAAAAGCATTCAATTCACGTTCCACAATTAACGTCCTTCACAATACACACCACTTCTACAATTGACGATTTTGCAACCATATTTGCTATGCCGGGATTTTCAAACTAAAAACGGTATGCACACCGAAATTAATGATTTGCCATGAAGTAAATAATATCCTACTTAAAAAGTTTAAACTAGGCCCACCAGACATTTCAACTGACCCTGAAATGTGTACTAAATGCTTCATGAGAATTTAATTTTAATGACCCATGAAGGCATATGCATTCCTAGTTACATCGATCTCGTTGACTAGATTCTCATATACCTAATCTGGAAGGATCTGAGGATACGTCGTTCTTTATGTTTATCAGCGCCTAATCAACTACAAAGATACAAATCTCAAAGGATTGGAAATGAGTGGCGAGTTGCGCTGTTCAATATCATTTCTCTCATGAGGTTTTATCTCATTTGCATATTTACCATATGGAATTGCTCCAACTGATAATCTTGTCGAGGGTTTGAGTACGTTGATAGAGCTCCCTCCACGCTTAGAGACAATAATTAGCACAGGAGTTGACTCAATAGATCCTGTAATTCTCCTAACTATCACATAATTATGGGGCAAACCTCAGAAATGCTTTGCAAAAATGTCCCCGTATCCAAACTCATTTCATTCAATTAAATGGGTAAAGAACAATCTCCGAGAATATTGAGTAATGCACGGCACCTAGGAAGATCTAATAAAAAATAATACGTACCTTCAGTCTGTAGTTCTAAAGTGTGCGGATAATAAGCATTACTATGCATAGACCATACACGCTGTATCCGGATGGCAAACTATTTTCATCTTAACAAAGCTCAAAGATGTAATAGAAAGTGAAACTATATTAAAGTTATAGGGATACTTGAGGCGAGTAGGGTGAACCGAATGTAATCTCTTCAAGATGTACTGTCTCAAAAACTAGAACAGGTTCAAATATTATTTCCAGCGTGTATGAGTATCGCGTCATTTCGTCTGGGTCACAAAAGCAGCAGTCTGCATCTTTGAAAATGATGGTCTCGTGGGTCAAAAATTTCATGGAAGGTCGAACACAAAGGGACAAATTAGGAGAATTGTATTCTGAAAAACCGAGAGTAACATTGGGAGTCCCACAACGAAGCGTACTTGCCCCCCCTCGTGTTTTTAATCTACATAAATGATCTCCCGGGAAATATTCAATCTCAGATTAGACTTTTCGCGGATGGTTGCATTAAATACACGAAAGTCGAGAATGAAAGCGACCGCGATGCACTGCAAAGGGACGTAAATAAAATGACGGATTGGGTGACAAATAATGGGATGGATATTAATGTTAGCAAATGCAAATCCATCACATTTAGTAACAAGGTAAATGGAACCAATAGGGACTTCAAATTTTCAGAAAATGTCATTTCTACAAGTGATAGCTGTAAATACTTAGGTGTATTTAGGGTGGGGGCACCAAGTATTTAGGGTGGGGGCTAAACGTTGAATACATAGTTAAGAAAGCTTTCAAAGAACTCTTCATTGGGTGATTAGAAAGCTCAAAGGAAGCATTAGCGCAACTAAAGAAACGGCGTACGTATAAGACCCTGATTAGACCAGTTTTAGAGCACTCATCACTTGTATGGGACCATCACGAAGACGGACATATTACAAAACTGGAGAAGGTCCCAAGAAAGGCTGCCAGATATGTTTCCTGGGAAAGCATAGGATGATGGAGCGTGTGACTGAAATGTTAAAAACGCTGGGCTGGGAACCTTTACAAATTAGAAGGAAATAAGCAGACTTTGAGTATTGTTCCCCACTCTGAAGGGAGAGAAAGCTTGGGCAGAACTAAGGAAAGAAGGGGGAACTCCTAATTTTATAGGGAGGAATGATCAAAAATTCAAGGTGAAATGCCGGGCGCAAAGAACAAATAAAAAAATTTCATTTCTTAATAAAACAATTGTTGATTGGAGCAGTTTACCTGCAAAACTATTCGAGCCCTTTCCTAACAGGGTAAATACTTTTAAGAAAATTTTTAAACATTTTATATGATAATTTGATTGATATGTATGTAACAGCTCAGTTTTGACTTTTATATCTTGTTGTATTGGGAAACTGATGTTAATGAGATGGGGATTTTCTTTTTTTTTTGTTAGAGATTGGTGTTTGGAAGTTTCCTTTAAGTGTATTGTTCTTTTTCTGACTGATTTTATTTATTATCTTTTAGGATATTGATTCATGTCGTGATATGATATGTTATTTTTTTTCAAGGCAAGTTTGATCGTAACACTTGGGACTTGGGTTCCACCTGACATTGTCTATCTGCACATGTGAGTTTTAGTAATAATAAATATAAACTTGACACACACAATAATTTCCATTAATTGCAGCGTAATTGATCCCGAAAACTAACATTTTTACCACCACATTTACAATTCAACTCAAACAGAATCGATGACTAGAGTCCTTAATTATTTAAAATGATAATGACGGAACTTTGAGCTCGTGATTCACACCCTACGCTTCCAATGTCATTCAAATTTTGACGCGACTCGAAGCGCACAACTCCGTGAACAACGATTATCGAGGGGCATGGGAGCGTAATGGGTAGAGCTATACTGATCGGAGGGACCAGGTCCGAATCCGGGTGACGCCACTGAACAGCCCCGCCTCCGACTAAGTCGCATAATACCTGGCTAACATCGTAAAGCAGAACCGCAGACGGCGAACTGAAAGGAACTTACACACCCCATGCGTTGCGGAATTTGCGTGCAGCCATTCGAGCTCCCTCACCTATGAAACAGAACACCGCGTTGGCGATATCGTGCATGATTCTCAAAAAATATGAACGATGGCTATACGTTTGCACCATTTCACTGCAGAACTTCAAGAAATGTTATTTCAAATGTCTTCTCGAATACTCGGGATTTTCACAACATTCGAATTTTCCGTGAATTGCCGAATAACGAACGAGAACCTTTTTTTGCGCTCTTGCGTATTTGAGTGAATGAGGCGAGTCCCTGGGGCGAGGGGTGGGGGAACAGTGGCAATAGGGAAGGAGACAGGAGGAGGGGTAGTGGGGCGCAGTTTCCTCTGACGCGCCTCCCAGAATTAATGGGAGACGATCGCCGGGCACGGGCCGCGGGTTAATGGATCGAGGAGAGCGACCCGCCTCCGCGCTAATGAACGGGACGAACAGAAGTCCCGCAAATTCTCTCGGCACATATCGGGATAATGAACGGAGGGGGAAATGGGTTTCCACAAAGGAACTTATAGGTTATAGCATACGTCGAGGAGTCATGTGGAGGAAGGGATTATTTCGGTCCCGACCTAATAAAGACCATTTATCATCATCCCCATGGCTCCAAAGCTACGATACGAGGGCATTCAAGACGCCATTAAAGGGACCAGGAACTCAAGATCTCACGCACCTACGGGAAATATCCGATAAATCTAATAGTCATTTAGGCAAATCATTGGGTGAAAACGATTTAAATGTAAAGAAGCGTTGGTATATCATTCTTTTTCAGACTAAGATGTAAGACGATTAGTATGTAAGCTGTTAGAAGCAATCTCGCAGGCATGGGCTGAAGAATCTAAAGATGCCGGGCCTAAAGCTCCCTGAATTCAATAAAAACTTTCAGATGAGCCAATATTTAAGGAGCATTAAACAAGTCGCACACCGACTTGTATATTTTTTTCTGATGGTGCCAATGAGAAGAGATTAAGAGAACTGGATTGCCAATTAATTCATAGGCTCTTATCTTAAGCTAACAAGGCGCGATTAGCAACACCTTATGATTTCATCGTCCTAATCTAGCCCCATCCAATCCCTTTCTAGTGGTTCTTCGAGCCTCGCCACGCACTTTTGCTAACTTTGAGCATGATAGGGAAGGAGCAAGAATACAGACATTAGCACTTAGTAGGAACGTGACATTTATTTAGACCTTTGAATGACCTGAAGTCGGAACTCATTTTCTGAATAAATTCTAACAGTTTGTATCACTCCAATACAGTTCATTAGGCGGGAATTATTAAATCAAACCCGACAAAACAGTGCAAGCTCCTGAAAAAACTGCATGAGATAAAACAAAATGGGGCATTACGAGAAAGCCCGGAATACCGTCTAAAACTAAAGATAACAGGGCAGAATAATACAATGTCCTGATCCGCCTCACTCGTTACAACATAAAAAAATAAAGCTGGGCGTGACAATGCTGGAATTCAAACCGTTTACGCATTTGATAGTGATGCTGAGGATCTATTTATTGGTCCATTTCCTAGGGCGACAGTCATCAAACAATGTCTGGTCCAAATTCCTCCGCACCGCCAATGACACAGATACACCGCATCCCTTGCTATGCACTCTCGACGGTAGGTCATGCAGTGGAGTAGATAAAACTGCGTACGTATTTGCAGAATAATACGACAGTAGCAACCAAGAGCCACCTCAGGATCATGAATTAAAATGCATTCTTCCCCGATCCGAATTGACTTTGACAGCAGAGGCTACTCTGAAAGAAAATATTCCTCCCAAATAATTAGGAAGCAAGAATTAAGTCTCCATGAGGGAAATAGGGAAATTATGATCAACTGCAAATCCTCATAGCAAGAACCAAAATGGCGGAGTATCTTGTTGACAACTTACCCACAACACGCTAGAATTAAAAATGTCGATTTGTTAAAGCGAAATTAATTTCGACTGAAGTAAAAAGGTAATAATCAGTCGTCAATAAAATATGGTAGTGATATATTTGGGAAATGTTATCTCCTAAGAGGCCACTTGTACATCTTGCTTACTTCGGGGACAATCGGCGCCATGTGTAAGAAATAACACGGGGGGGGGGGGAGCCTCACCACTAGGCTTCGCGCACTGGGGCCAAAGATCGCACCGCTCACTGCGCATCACGCAACGGCTTCGAGGGCGAGTGGTGAGCCCTCTTCTTCATCTTCTATGGATTTTGTATGGACCCAGACCCCAAGCACCAACTCCTTGGGTTTTTCTCTCGGAACAAATAAGAAATTTATGCATCCGTAAAATACGTTCCCGATTGATTTCAAAAGTGCGTGTGGGGGCGGAAATATGAAAGAGTGCGAAAAAGTCAAACACGAAAGTGACTACGAAAGGGGGAGGGGGTGACATAGAAAGGGGGAGGGGATGTTGGGTGGAGGGGGAATGGGGGAAGGGTGGAAGTGACCGGAGCCCCCGATTCCTCCCACTCGCGTTGTTGGAATTCTTGGAAGAGATACGTGAGAGAGAGAGTCCTCCGTTTCCCCTCCCCTTCGAGTGTCGCAGCACATGCGTATGTGTTTGTGACACGGCATCATCGCTCTTTACCGAGCCATTCTCCGAGCCTAGAAGGAGAAATCTCAGACTAAAAATAGGCCGGCAAAAGCCTTGGTAGCATGGCGTATTTATAGCGCGAGACACGCACGGTCACCTAGTGCACAGGCGTGGGGGAGACTGCCGATCACCCCTGGAAAGGCAAAAGAGATCCGCATACGCTGCTGTCGCCCCAGGATAGGGAGGGGGCCACTTACCAATGATTTTCGATGCATCGGCCCTACTTACTTCCCTCTAGGCGGCGAGTGGCGATTACACTCGGGGAGTTCCAGCCGCCACTAACCGAGTGCGTTTGAATGTTTCGAACAAATCGTTCTGATTATCCACGTGAACGTAAACAACGAACTTTCGATTATGTTTAACTTGTTTCGACCATGAATCAATGACGCATCAGTGATTGTTTTCACTAGTTTCAGCGTTGTTACCCCAGCAACACTCCTCACAATTGTTCTGACGGTGCAGGAAGAAAAATCCTCAATTTGTCAAGTTGATATTCGCGATAGAAAATCGATTGGTTTTTGCTCGACTATTCTGGTTATTTGAGAATTAATGTCTAACTACAATCAGCGACATGCGTGGTCTGTACAAAAAAAGCGCGAACTGGTGCAATCTGGCGGCCATGACGCGGACTATAGCCCCGCATACTAACGGCGCTAGTGGCCTGAGACCCAATGACCCGCCTGTGTTTGGCAGATCGTCGAGCTGTGCGTATGGTGTGAGTTATGTTAGTTTAGGTTGTACTTGTTTTTATTGTTTGTCGAAAATGGAAATGGACGAAATTACGGAGTAACGAATCAACATCAAGTTTTTTGGTGAAGTGCGGTATAAGTTATCAATAAATTACTGAAATGTTGACAGCTGTTGACGCTAATAATACTCCAAAGAAAACATCCGTTTTCAAGTGGATTAAACGTTTTAAAGATGGCCGGCAAGACGCCACGGATGACGCAAAGCCGGACGGCCTTCAAATACCTCCGTTGACAACAACATTGATCGTGTGCGGTCTCTAGTCCTTACTGATCGTCGAAAAACTGCCAGAATGATGAACTGAAGTTAGGAAAATTAACAGTGCACACTATTTTAACCTAACATGAAGGATGGATCCTTCACCATGGCAATGCACCTTTACATTCAGCATTGATCGTTCGCCAGTTTCTGGCAAAACATTCAATCACTATCCTTGATCGTCCTCCTTATTCGCCAGATCTCGCCTCCTATGACTCTTTCCTAATCCCAAAATGCAAAAATGTGATGAGGGGACATCACTGGGAAGATGTGGACACAATAAAGCAAGAAACGACGAGAAAACTAAAAGGCCTGACTGCCAAGGACTTCCAAGGGTGCTTTAAAAAGTGGAAAAAAATGGAATTTGTGCATAACAACGAATGGAGAGTACTTTGAAGACGAGAAAATCAAAGTAAACTAAATTTTGCAATGTAAAGTTTTTTGGCCTCATTTCGCGTATTTATTGGATGGTAGTACACGTACGACAGTAGCGCATTATGCCCGACCAGCGCTCAATGGTGCGTGAGCAACAGGGCAACCTATTCGATAAGCTAAGTAGTGGACAAAGGGTTGAGAGCGAGTCACACAAGGGTCGTGGGTTCGAATGCAGCCTTGGGAATGGCTGCTCGGCGTTCTCACGTGATGCACATTCCACTATTGATTTCGGGTTGCGATATGAGATAGACGGTCAAAGCAATACAAAATCCCAATTAATGCCTGCCAAATGTGCATAATGCCGTTGTTAAGTAGTGGTTAAATTAATGTTTCTTGCTCCGTTGGCTACAAAATCCACTCCACATCGCCTTAAAGCAACAGTAAAGATTTTAAGATGGAGGGGAGATTCGAGCCATCAGTCATGGCGATAGCTGCGGAACTTAATAGTCATCCGGACTACACTACAGATCGCCTCTTGCATATTAACTAGCCGCCTCCGGAGATACACGCGAGACTTGTAACACCCTGTCACGTTCCCCATCTACGGGTTCAACGCACGAGAAGGAAAAGGCAGCCATCCAAATACATCCGACATTGCCCGCGCCGGTAGTCGTCGTTTGTAACAGAAATCATTCACTAATTTATCAACACTCGTTCGCTCAACTCTGGAGACATCTCTACGGATTTCTCATCGTGTGGATCGCACATCTCTACGATGCATACGATTTCAGGGAACAGTTTAGAAATCTCCTTTTCCTCTTCTTTTGGAGTAGGTTTCACAGATTTGAAGCTCAGGCACGGTCTTGAACAAGATACATCTCGTATGTAAAACACACACGTTAAACGGGCATCGGTTTGCTGCGGACACTAGTTTACAGGCTTCCCACCCCGACGATCTCCGTTCGAATACCGGCGAGAATAAGATTTGGTAGTGATATCCCGATACCTCCTTTGGGTGCTATGTGGTGAGCACCTCTAGACTGTACGTACATCCGTCAGATGATACGTTAAACTGTGTGACTCCTTGACGTCAAATCAATAAGGGTAAGATATAGGCGACGCCAGATTTCTCTCCAAACCTTTTCTGAATATACTAACCCATTATACTAATAATAAATTACCATGATAGCGCAATTGACAATCCATTTGAATGCCTCCCGTAATAACTAATGATATCATATTAAAAAAGGAAGATAAACTCTGGTAGAAGGCGCTTCACACTCCGCTCTGTTTCCTGAAGTGTCACTGAATGACGCCGGAAACCTGACCCTATATTTGCGAGATGACGCCTAAGGGTGAAAAGAATTTTGCTAAATTTGACTAAAATGATAAAATTTAACCCCGTGACTAATCAATTTACTACGCCACCTCTAAAAATGTCTACAGGATTCTTCAAAATCTTCATCGAAGGAGTACGATTACAAAGTTCTCTAGTAAAACAAACTCACCTTCTGCTCTTTTGACTCGTCTAAGTTTTCATTGGCATATTGGAAAATAAACAGAGTCACTGTCCAAACCTCAAACAACGTACATAATTCAGCAGGTATGCTATGACCAACAAATGGATTAATTTATTATGTGAGCTCGTTTAAAATAGTTAATTCCCAAAAAATGAAATAATGAGTAATAGTGATCGAAAGTCTGACACGCTGTGCTGCGAATATCCTTTAAAAACCATTCAACATAGCTTAAAAAGTGAAAATACTTCACTGGAGGAAAATCACTATTGCCGATCATATAAGAGGTCGGTAAATTAGGTAATGGGACTAGTGCGTTCCGATCGTCGGTTGACCGACTGATCAGGGAAGAGTTGAATTTGACTCACACCTTCATCAGATTTTGATCAATTAATTGGGGATAGGAAAAATCTGCGCAAAAATGGTTCCAAAAAACCTTTCACAATACCAAAAGGACCAGTAGTTTTTGGCCAGTGAAAACATATCTGCGGCTCCTAAGCCTCCTTATTTGCCTGATTTGAGTCCTTGTGACTTTTTTCTCTTCCCTAAGTCCAAAAATCACTTCAAGTAATTTTGGGACAGTCGAAAACATTCAAACGGCCGTGACCGACCAGCTGAAGGCTCTCTACATCTATCTACATAAATACCCTGCGAGCCACCAAAAAAGGTGTGTGACAGGGGGTGTAGCACAAGGAGGAAAGGGTAAGGAATGAGAGGGTTGGGGTTTATTCAAATAGGTGTGGGAAGGTGGAGGAACCTGTAAGGAATATATATATATATATAAGTATATATATATATAAGTATATATATATATATATATCCACGCGCAGTCCCTAACCTGTACGTTAATACTTATTGCCATGAAATGACTCCTGGGGGATTTCGACTACAAGCATTCTGGTCTCTTATCGTTCTAGAAAAAATGACATTTTAAACCTGTCAGTCTAAGTCTTATCTCTCTAATCTTATATTCGTGATCCCTTCGACCGTAATACGTTGGGGTTCGTATCATATTCTTGATGTCATCGGAAAAGGACCCATCTTTAAATGTTTTTAATAAGTTTAATTTGTATTGTAAACGCCGCTGCGTAAGAGAATCCCAACCTAAATTGTCTAGCAAAGTAGATACGCTGCTGCGTTGGTCATTACAATGTTTGACAAATCTTGCCCCCCTCCGCTGAACTCAATCTGATTCCGAAATCAAATTTATATTTTGAGGATCCCATATACTGGCAGAATACTCTAGTAGGGGCCTGACCAAGGCAAGGAAACATCGTTCTTTCACTTCTTCGTCGCATTTACCTAGCACTCTTTTCACAAATCCCAATTTTTTATTAGCACGACCGCATATTTCTCGTATGTGTTTTCCCCAGGACAGATCGTGAGTAATTGTTACACCCGGGTATTTAAAGGACTCTACCTTGCGATATTGGTTTGTTTCACTTTGTAACTATAAGGGAGGGAATTACTCTTTTCCCAAAAATGTATTACTACTCATTTTTAAAAATTCAATTCCAATTGCCATGTATCGCACCAATTTTGAATTGCATCTAGATCGTTGGCTAACACGACTCTGTCTTCGTGACTTCGAATGTCCCCATAAATTACTGCATCATCAGCGAAAAGACGTAGCTTGCTATTAACTACGGTTCTGAGGTCATTTATGTAAATAAGGTATAGGAGGGGGCCTATGACACTTCCTTGTTGTACACCCAAGGTGACCTTGACAGTATCGGATGATACCCAGTCTAGGACGACTGTTTGGACACGATCACTTAAGAATTGTTTAATCCAGTTAATAATACTCTCGTGTATTCCATAAGTTTCCAATTTTGCGAGTAATTTGCAATGAGGGACTTTATCGAAAGCTTTCTTAAAACCTAGGAATATCGCATCAACTTGAATATTACTTTCAACGGAGTTCAATATATCATGTACAAAAAGTGCGAGTTGAGTTTCGCAGGATCTAACCTTACGGAAGCCGTGTTGGTTATTAATCAAGAAATCTTGGCTATCGAGGTTCCTCGCCATGGAACTAACTAATGTATTCAAGCATCCTACAGGAAATGGAGGTGAGCGATATTGGGCTATAATTACTGGGGTCCACCCTGTCTTCGTTTTTAAGCATGGGTGTTACAGAAGCTACCTTCCAGCCGTTTGGCACGCTTTCCTCTGCTAATTATTTCTTAAATATAATAGCAAGATATGGGGCAATTTCAGACGACAGTTCTTTATACACGCGCGCCGGTATCTCATCAGGTCCCGGAGATTTTTGGGGTCGATGTTTTTAAGGGGTAACTCTATTCCGCGGGTGGAAAAATCGATTGCTTGCATTGATTGTTGAAATATTTTCGGAAGGTTCTCGGGTATATTCTGTGAGCATATGTTGAAAACACTCAGGAAGAGTGAGTTTAATATGTTGGCTTTATCTAAACTACTCGTTACTTTATCCCCCTTCGTTATTCGATGAGTTTACGGTGGACTTTTTTCCCTGCACTTCCCTGACATAGGACCAAAACATCTTTGGATTATCGATCAAATGTTCGCCTAATTTTTTCCTTTTGAATTCCGCTAGCGTCTTCCGGAAGGCCTTCTTGGCAGTGGACCTAAATGCTTTGTAGTTCTGTATGGTTTCGTTGATTTTATCAGGGGAGGAATCTTTAACTGCGTTTTTCATTCTGGCATGGTACACCCTTTGCCACCTAAGAGATTTCTGTGCTTCAGAGTTGTACTATCGGGGTTCCTTACTCTCTTTTACATATTTACTGGGTATAAATCTCTGTATTGCTAAACCTGTTATCGCAATAAAATTATTCCAAGTATCCTCGACACTACTAGTTTTGCTTAATTCGTCAAATATAAAAAAGGAACGTTTTAATTCACATTTTAAGCCATCATAGTCAGCTTTATTGAACAAATAAACCTTTCTCTTAGGTTTGTTAACTTTATCTACACTTAGAGAAAATTTAGCGTTTACAGCCCTGTGATCACTGATTTCGTCAACAACTTCTATATTTAAGACCTTTTCGGGTATATTTGTGGCTAACAGATCAAGAATGTTCTTTCCCTTGTTGGTGAAGTGACTAATTGATGTAGGGAATTCGAGGTGAACGTAAATAAGAGGGACTCGAATTAATCCTTGTCTTTACCTCCGTTTATAAAACTGTACGAATCCCAATCTATTGTGGGAGCATTAAAATCGCCTCCGATAATTAGGCTATTCCAGTATCGGAGTTCCTACTATGCACTGCTATGAGGAGTGGAAGAACCTCTAGCGCTGTGTGGATTCAGAAGGAAGTTAATTTAAGGGTAACAATATAAAATTACAATTCTATGAGAATGAAAAAAATTTTTCTAATCAGTCTCATTACTTAATTTACAGACCTAGCACCTAGTGATCACGGGGAGATCCAGATTCAATAAATCTTTACAAGAGGCATCATATCATAACTTCTTTTTCAAAAGCAAAACCCCTTCAAAAAAGGAAGTTATGTTGCCGCATCCTGTATTCCCAGGATGGGGAACAACATGTCATTTCCAGGTCGATGTTTCACCCGGGACTTCAACGCAATTTGAAATCCCAGGGAAAATTATTGACAGAGATTTAATTTATTTTTCAAATTCCAATGGAAAGGAAATCTGCCGAGGACAATTGGCCAAAACCAATTTTTGACCGCAAACAAGGATGTGATGTCAGAAACCGAAAAAGGCTACCACTGACGTTTTTATAAATCAAACCACTTTGCATTTCCACATAAACTTTTTATTTTCACGACCCAGGTTTCGTTGTAGCATAACATCATCAGGTCTCCTGGGTCGTGAAAATAAAAAGTTTATGTGGAAAAGCAAAGTGGTTTGATTTATAAAAACGCCAGTATGAAGATTTTCCACCAAGTCACGCCAGAAACTGATTTATTTATAAAGGGATATCACGTAATAAAACATAATTAAGCCCGACACAAATTTTATTTTAATTACCCCCGATTTTGATTCCCTAAATGATTCTCGAGAGCAATTACAGAAATTGGCAATTCCTATAAAAAACGAGGTATTTTGAATAATAATAAATTTCCGTTGGAAAATAAATTTTACAATATTGTACAACGCTTCCAGCTCATAGCCTCCCAGTACAAGTCTTTGCTGCGCGAAAAAGAATTTTGGTGAAACCGGCATTTAGCTAAGAAATAATAGTTTGTTTATCAAAGTGTGATCCAAGAAGAGACGAAATTATTACTCGAAAGAAGAGACAATATTATTGAAAGTGTAGACAAATTTTCGAAAAATAAAAAGAAACTTTTTATGAGTATATGTTTACTCGGAGGACAAAATACGATGTGTGTTCAAAACATAAGGAGAATTTTTTCATTTCGCGGGCTTGGAGAGTTCGATTGTCAAACTTTTTTTTATTATGTTGGTATATTTATATGGTAGGCCTTGACATCTATGTCATCGGCACAGCTCTCGGTCCAGTTTTTCTTAATCCTTGAATGAAAATCCCTTTTATACCCTACTTCTTTCTCAATGATATCAATATCATGCATGATAGGACAATCTCTGATTTACTTTTTTTATTCTTGTATACTTTGACCCCACTCCCATGGACTAAAACCTCGACATGGTGGAAGGGCTTGTGCGTTCCGATGACTCCTGGTGCTGTGCTGATGATTGCTCCTGGAAGGTCATCAAAGCTAGATAGGTCGAATAGAATATTACTAGTAGGGATAAAAGTAGAACCGACGAACTTGATCATTATTCAGGTATACTCGTACGTATCAATGGCAAAGGTGTAGAATATTACTAGTAGGGATAAAAGTAGAACCGACGAACTTGATCATTATTCAGGTATACTCGTACATATCAATGGCAAAGGTGTAGATCAACGTAGAAAGATGTGCACATTTACAAATAACTGACAGCTATTCGTAAGCTCTGAATTTTTTCTGATGTTTCCATGTCCATTCAACTTTATAGCACCATGAGTTCATGGCATATCTATGTGGACTCCCATTTCCGTGTAATGACGCATATAGCAAAGACTTACCCCATTAGTGATGTGAATAGGTCAATCAAAACTACGTCAAAGCGTAAAAAGCAGTTCTGCCAAGTACGAGGGTTGCTATTTATACTTTGAGCCTTGCCAACGCTAAGTGCATAAGGCGCCATCTGACGTTTCCAACTGAAAGTTTGACGCTGCTGATTCATCATGCTTCGTTTCACAAGGGACAAGTGACATTTTCCAAAATATGAAAATTCTCATAATTTTTCCTTGAATATAACATTAAGCTCATTTTTTAATAAGACTAAGCGGTTTCTGGGTACATCCTCCGTTCCGGAAGTGGCCTTCAAGAACTAAGTCTGAAAACGCTGATCCCAATATTTATTCCCGTCGCTGTAGCTTGATTTTCTAGGAATTACGATAGCTAATGGTGGAAAAAGCAGGAGAGAAACACGGCGTAGCAGAATAGCAGACCCAAAGCATACATTTGACGAGCAGATCATTCTTCTGAAGCTAATTAATTACAGTGCGCCTATAAATTAAAATTTGAACATACATGTATATTTGCCGAAGTTCTTAATATGGGAGACGGGAGTAGAGCAGAAGTAGGACTGTAAAAAAAAATTAAGAGTGGGTGCCAATTAATTTATCTCCCACACCATGCGCTATCATGATTAGTTTTTCATAAGTTTCGCAAATTAAAGGCGAAAATTTCAACGGAGGCAGGCTCAAGATGCATAAATTGAGCACCATTAGCCAAAGGGGCACATCTCTGAATTATTCATCCCGAGTGCTACAAATTTTTATTTTACACTCTACTATACATTCCATTGCAGCCTAATAATGGTTAATAAGGAATATTTGTAAGATAAGAGAGAAAAACCATTAATCTATTTTCCACTCGTGACGTGCGGTCACATTTAGACTACCAAAGTTGTGAAATTATCTGGAGACGCTATGAAATTAATTTATCGATCACCGCATTAACGCCATTCTCCAACCCCTGAAAATCCGGCCAGTTTTCCGATAAATCAAAATAATATGAAACTCCATTCCTAAGATGGAAAGAGTTAACAGAGCATTAACTTGTGACATATGATCTACTGGTAATTGCGCTGACAACGGAAAAACCAAGTGAAAGTCTATATCCTCAAACAACATTGTTTTTGACTTAGCGTTCCCTTATTAAAGCTAGCGTGTCAATCCGGCTTCAATATATTTATCAACATATAAACGTACTCAGAGACGAGGAGATAGGGTTGCCCATTTCAGATTACGAAAATTTGGACTGGTCACCTTTGGGGATTACACCTGCGTACACACTGCCACAAAGCAGGGGCTGGTACGGGCCATTAGCGATTAGATTATGCAGGAAAATTTGGTTAAATTTAATATTTTAGCCGTTAGAATAGTGGAACGTGTCTTTTTAGACTGTTTCGAACGCGAGTTCTGCGTGGGAAGAGAGGGTTGCGAAAATCGTCGAGAACGGCAGTCTTTTTCCGTTGACTTCAGGCCGTGGTCTCGGCTTGACCAGTGCGTCGCGGCGCGCCTCTACGTGAGCACAGAACTCCTAAGATTTGAACTTACCGCTGTGGTTACGTGGTGAAAGTGACCTTCGAGCTTTCTCTCCCAGGTTTTCGAAAAATCGTGTGACGCTTTCCGTTCGTTGTTCATGATTTTCAAAACCAAGCGGGCAGTAAGCTCTCTTCTGTACGATTGGGAGAACCAGTCCTGCCGCGCAGAGTACAAAATTCCGAATATTTTCACGTCCAAAGTAAGGTCTAACTGAAGAGAAATAACACTATTCAACCTCTCTTTTTTCGCCCAGTCATCCCATCCGGGGCAAAATGGATACAAGCGCGAATTATCACACCACAGAATGAAGTCCTCAATGCTGTCAATGGGGAATCGACTTGTTCATTTAAAGAAAGTATGATACTTGAATGAAACAACTTTTGTAGGAGTTGCCAGGCGGCTAGGCGACCGACCACCTCCTGATGAGTGGTGGCCAACTAGAAGAAGAAAGAACGCCCACTTTGAAAAAACAATAATTCTGATCTTGGTGAGGGTGAAAGAAAGAGAAAAGAAAACTTTGCACTTCCACACACTTTTAATATAACACGACCATGGTTTCGACGCGGCGCATCATCATCAGGTACAATACAACAAATTTTTTCAACTTATATAGCCAGGAGCCAGGAGGGGTGGTACTGTAGCAAGCATTGCTCTCCCTAACTTACCCTACCTGGCTCCTGGCTATATAAGTTGAATAATTTGTTGTATTGTACCTGATGATCATGCGCCACATCGAAACCATGGTCGTGTGACATTAAAAGTGTGTGGAAGTGCAAAGTTTTCTTTTCTCTTTCTTTCACCCTCACCATGAAGGAATTACACAAAGTTAAGCCTGAAACTGTTAGCTTTAATTCTGATCTTAACGAGAGGAGCGGGAAATGACCTAAAATACGTTATATTTTTGAGGATATGTTTTAGAGTTTAATAAAAAACCATTCATTAATTTAAAATACCGACAATAGATTATTTTTCTAGATTTGGGTCTCGTAAAACTTACTTCCAGGGAAACTATAGGGGAGCAGTCTCAGGAGATAACTCGCTAACGGTTTGTTAGCAGTATTTTAAAAATCAATTCACAGAGTATTAACGAAGGAATTCGGGCGACGGATCATACGAGCGCGTTGAGTGCAAAGGAGAATAAACAATTCACAATCATCAATCGGTATTCCAATCTAATATTGCTACACAGTAACCCTCAATTCTTCCCTATTAAGGAACACACATATACATACAGGGTCCACTATAAAAGTAATGCGCATTCACTGGGGAAAATAGATTTGTTGATGGAACTTGAACAAATGCTTAAAATTCTTCAAAATACTCTCCCCCTGCATCAATACACTTACAGAGACGTGTCTGCCAATCCAAGGAAGAGAAGTAAGGAACTCCTTCCTTCTCCTCCTTGAATTTCTTCCTTCTCTTCCATGAGAAAGGTGGCCTGACCACCGAAAATTCGAAAACGTGTGAGTTTTTTTTCTTTTTTGTGTTTTCGTTCACTAGAGCTAAGTGGATAAACACGAGGTGTGTTAAAAAAATAACGGGATTTTTTTCATTTCGCGGGCTTGGAGAGTCCGATTGTCAAACAGTTTTTTTATGTTGGTTTACATGCCCCTAAAGTATGATAAAACTTTCAGCTGTTTTCATTGTGAACTTTGTCTGTGACAGCCACTAAGGCTAGACTATTTTATGAGCTCGGCGATTTTCGTTTGTTAAAAGAAATGGATCAAAGAATTTGTATCAAATTTTGCGTAAAAAATGAAACAAAGTGTGTGAAATGTTAACAAAGGCCTATGGTGAGTCTGCTACGAGTAAATCAAGAGTTTACGAGTGGTATAAGTGTTTCCAAGAAGGCCGTGAAGACGTTGAAGGTGACGAACGCCCTGGACGGCCCAGCACATCAACAATCGATGAAAACGTGGAAAAAGTGATAGAAATGGTGATGAACGATCGCCGAATCACAATAAGAGAGGTCGCTGATGATGTTGGCATATCGATTGGATCATATCATGATATATTTTCCAATTTTTTGGGTATGAAACGCGTGGCAGCAAAATTCATTCCAAGATGGTTGAATTTTGAACAAAAACAGTGGCGAATGGAAGTTGCTCAGGAGTCACTAAATGAAGAAAACGAAGATGCAGAATTACTGAAACGTATTATACGAACAGGTGACGAAACATGGGTTTACGGATATGACGTTGAAACTAAGGCTCAATCATCCCAGTGGAGGCATTCTGGTTCGCCAAGACCGAAAAAGGCTCGGCAAGTGCAGTCGAATGTGAAGGTTATGCTCACTGTGTTCTTCGATTTTAATGGCATAGTGCATCATTATTTCCTGCCGCCAGGTCAAACGGTCAATAAGAAGTACTGCCTACAAGTTCAACACCGTTTGCGTGAAGCAATCCGAAAAAAAACGCCCGGATCTGTGGAAAAACAATTCATGGCTTTTGCACCACGATAATGCAGCAGCTCACACTTCCTTGCTTGTTCGTGAATTTTTTGCCAAAAACAATACTGTAACGATGCCACAGCCTCCATGTTTGCCAGATGTCTGTGTGACTTTTTTCTATTTCCAAAAATTAAGAGAACCTTGAAGGGCCGTCGTTTTACAGCCGCAGAAGACATTAAAAGCGCATCGCTGAAAGAACTAAAGGCTATCTCAAAGATCAAGTTTTCAGGGATTGGAAGAAGCGCTGGCACAAGTGCATAATCTCCAATGGGGACTGCTTTGAAGGTGACAACATCAATGTATAACAATAAATAAATATGAAAGATCTGGTGCTTTCCCGGCGTATGAGTTGGGTGAAATCTTTCAGAAGCCCCGAAGACGATGACCGAGTCGGGAATCGAAACGTCGGCAGCCATGGAGACATTGACCCGGTGGAAGACCCGAGAAGATTTCACCCAATAAATAAATATTATTGTCCGAAAAATTTAAATTCCCGTTAATTTTTTAACACACTTCGAATATATATGTATATATATATATATATATATATATATACACACACACACACTTGTATATAAAACCATAAACAGAGTAATCAAACCGAAATTCGGTCTGGTAGGTGATGCTATAGTTCACCCAATACTAAGCCCTATACGGGGTGTGCAATTTACACATTATCAGGGTAATACTGGGGCCAGTTCCTCTCCCTGTGCCGGTTATGGTTTCCCAGGAAGATCTGGTATCCGAAAATAACAAAGCTTGGATGAAGTTGAGAGTGACCAGAGTGGCTTATTATTTTCCAGCCTCGATCCTCGTCGACCAAGCATTCATTCATATTTCCGTCTTCAACATCTCATGACCTACCAATCCATTCTCAATCCACTTTCCTGGCTTTGGATTTTCCAAATGACCATCTCTCTACCTACCTAACATGCCTGTTACTTTATTTCTTCTGGTCCTCATACGCTTACTTTCACTCTTATTCTCTTAATTTGTCTCTGTCAGTATCTGCAATCTGGTTTATTTTCTTCGTCCACAAAGACCAGGCAGAGGAGAATCTAATCATTCCCTTCGTTTCAAAGTTTCAAACGCTTTTCTAACTCTTAAAGTTCTGCGTCATCAACTCCTCCCCTTCATGAATTCTTCTTCGGCGAATGCAAGTTTTCCTATACTGTGCCCATTTTCGTCTAACATGCTTCCCAAATAACTGAACATCACTGGCGGCGCGCTCAGAACGAAGTCCTCGCCGCGCAACTTCTCTGCCGCAGCGGAAGGCGTTTGTCATCCCCGTGACACTCGCGGTTGTCGGGTAGGCACCCCTTGCCATGGGCCGCCGCCCCTGAACCAAGTGCCTCGGTAACTCGCGGTCTAGGCCCAGTTTTTGACCCTTCCCTTTGTTTCCAAGCTTTCTGTCCGTTTTTGACCCTGTCCCTTTGTTATTCTTCGCTTACTACGAACCCCCGCGTTAGCCATTTCCCCAAGCCCTGTGTTTTAATCTCCATCGCGATAACTTCCCCAAACGAGGAGCGCTTTCTCCCCATCCATTTAATCGGACGGCCGGATAATTAGAAACGGGGCTATATCCTTTGTTATATCACATGGAGAAAAGGTCGGTACAAATGTGCGACATTTTTGACGTAATCAGGGAGAAATGTGGCAATATAAATTGAGACTTCATGCAGAAATAGTCTTAAATTTCCCGGCCTCAAATGGAAACACTACCTTAGAGTTATAATAAACAGTAAATATGGCATTTTTCATTGAAGTTTCATTGAGGATAAATTGCATGTCTGAAGGAAAAAGGCACCGAATATAAATGTGAACCGCAATAATAGATTTGTTACCACTTCCTCCACGTCTTCTTCAAAACTGTCTTGATCAACCGATAAAAATGCGGAAACCTTTTAAATCAGAATAAAAATCACACAAAATGTTCAAATGCATAAAGCATCAAAAGGGAGAATTTTGCTGATGCATTTATAAAAACTTCAGTAGAAAAATGCTATTTTGTTCAAGTTCCTTAGATTTAACAAGTATATTTTGCCAAGGCATACAATTTCCTAAAATGAATTCTATAAAAATTTAAATTCAAACGATAATTTACGAAAAACTCACGCACAATCTTTAATTCGTAATGAGAAGGAATCTCGAGGTTAAATTATTCAGTAGAAATAGAAACAGCCTACTCAAGACAATTGAGATTATCTGCGTGATGCGGCAAACGATTAATTACTTCGGTGTTTCACACAATTGGGCTTTCGATTTGAAATATCACAAAAATACTCACGAGTAACCCATAGTCACATAAAACAATAAGTGAATTATTTATTTTAACCAGTGAAATTATTGTGCTACATAAAGAGTCGGTTCAATTCTATAAAAACAGATAGTAGTCCAACAAAAAATAAGGAGACTAACTTTATCGGATCCAATATTTTTCAACTATACGTAAAAAGTACTAAAAAAGTATCATTTCCACGCTATTTCATAGAGCTATTTTTTAAATCACTTTAGGTATTAAATATCGAGGGGTTTAAATGCATAATAACTGAATATGCACACAGATACTGACATAAGTCTTCAAATCGATCGTTGTCGATTGTAAGTAAAGTGAAACGAATACCAACACATTGGAACGATTTGTCCAAGCCCGAGTGTGAGCTTAGAAGTGGAGCCGTGCTTCTGATGTCCTCCACGTTCACTGGCCGCGAGGAAAATTCAGCTTGAGAGACTTAGGGACGACTTAAACAACAGAGCGATGATGTCCACATTTTATTCACTCTCGCATCCAGAAGAAAAGGCCAATCCATTGCTCTCTCACGAAGACTTGCTGCATTCAGGGTATTAAAGAAAAGGAGCAGGGTCACAGGAGGAAATAGCGGGAATAATCGATACCTTTGAAAATAAAAGAGCGTTAATAGCATTGCTGGTTCATTTGATGAGCCCTGCCTGCATTGGGGCTTTTTTCAACGAGTAACATAAATATCTTTGAGAATCGGTAACCTGTGGGAGATTTTAACGTACGGATCTATACTTTTCTTCAAAAACACTGTTACTCTCGTGGGTTAACACTTTAGTTAGCTGAAAAGAATTTTCGTTCCGACTGATTCCCAATGGATAATATACTTTAACATAGTTAAGGTGATGAGAAAGTGAACCAACAGCATCCTTGAACTCCTCGATTATATTTTCCCTTTTCCTACTACGGTGCTCACGGGAACTTACACTCAGATTAAAGAGGTGGTCGTGACGAACGAATGAAATAATATTATTCAACGTCTCGGCAAAAACATGCATTAAGAACGCATTGAATGAAACTTAGATACTTATTTAACGGGACAGTAGAGCATCATAACCCTTGTCAGGATGAGAGGTACGTTTCTCGCGTTGCATTACAGACACGGGGACATCCACCCTGAGGTACGCACCGAAGACAAATAATACACCTCATCTAGCGACGTGGAAATCTTCGGCCAGTCCCCCAGAGCAAAAAGTCGATTTACAAGTCAGAAAAAAGTTTTGTATTCAATAAAAAACATTCAAACTCGCATACTATGTGAGACAGGCAATCAACAGGTGCTTACACCACGAATTGCCACCATCATACTCCCTGGGTGTACATTTAAATAACTTGTAAACCTACTTGAAGTTTAGAGAAGCATACTCCTCGTCGGAAAATCAAATACACTTCTGGCATCGGTGAATTTCTCTCTGGGTGAAAACAGGCGGTTGCATTAAATTAAAAAAGAATATTTAACGTCTAGAAACACGGCGTCACGGAAGAAAGTCGGAGTAAATAGACTGGCCGAATCATCGATTCTCCCGGGAGGCAGTAAAAAAATATAGAATAAACTAAAATCAAAATAGATTATATGCAGGATTATGCATAGATGCATATGATTAGATTATGCCCTGTGTATCGGGGTAAGTTTTAGCCTTAAGCCTAGCGCAATTCTTCTCCTTACGTCCCTACTACTTTGGCCGAGTTGGTCCACAATACTTCCGAGATACGTAAGTTGTTCTATCCGCTCTAGTTTTTACCCTCCCATTTTAATGTTCAGCTTAAACTTTTTCTTTCTGGAAAATCGCATAGCCTTTGTTTCATTCTTTTGATTCTCCTCCCATATCTATCGCCCTGAATTTCCAATTTACTCGGCAATGTTTGAAACCCCTTGGCTGACTGAAAAATTAAAACTTGGTTATCAGCAAACTTAACTGATTTTATGAATTCCCCTCCGACTTTCATTCCTACCTCTAGATCTTCCCATGCCTCTTTAATCATCTCCGCCGCATATACCGTGAATACCACCGGTGATGATCGGCAACCCTGCCTTATTCCTCTTCCTAACACTGCACATCCGGACTCTACGTTCCCCACTCGCACCTGAGCGGTCTGAGACGTGTACAGGTTGCGGATCAGTCTCGTGTCCCTCCAATCTATTCTTATTTTCTGCAATATTCTCTTTTTTTCCCAATTCACTCTATCAGACGCCTTTTCGTGTTATACATATTCTTTACACACACGAGTATACTCGTATATGCATATATACTCGCATATGCATACGCGTATATATATGTGTGTGTGTGTGTATATATACATACATAATTTCTTCGAAGTAACACGGAAGAGTTAAATAAAAAAAGTCCTTTCTATTGTTTTAAGCTCAACTTCGTGGAAGTTCATGTTCATTAAATAAAGAAATACAATGTATACATCCACATAAGAACAGTGGATGTATACATTGTGTTTCTTTATTTAATAAAAAAAGTCCTAACTAATCTTCCGAGGAAGGAGCACAATTCCGTTGAAATTATCCCGAAATAACGTGTGAGTGTTCCTTCTATGTGTTCTCATATTGTGTGTTGCTGTCTGGTGAGTCTGACCTGAAGAAGGCCTCGGAGTAGGCCGAAAGCTCAAATAATCTACAATGTGAGTGTTCTTTTACGTGTTATCTGTTTTATTCTGTGTTCTATTGTGCCGTCCAAAAGTTATATTGCTCTCGTGAGTGTTTCCGCATCATCTATGTATGTATATATATGTGTGTGTTTGTGTGTATATATATATATATATACACACACACACATATACTTGTAATGATTTAGGAGCTCGGCGCTGCAAGGCCATATTCTACATCATTTATTCAATAATTCTTCTCATATGGTTGTGTGTGGAATGCGTGTAGAACGCCTTCGGAGAGTACTAGAGTGAAATTGACGAAGCAATAGACTGTGAATAAAATGACGATGTACATGCTGAGTGTGAAGTCAGGCGCTTTTATGAGTCTAAGGCAGACTTTTAATTACGAGTATGGTTCAGACAATACCCACTGGGTGGAAATAAAACGAGGAAAGATCGCCTTTTAATTCAAATGCCTGTAGCAGTGCAAATGATATAATCCTGCAACCACGATTACTGCCAGGTATTATTATATTGCTCTCTTGTGTAATATTCAAGTGCTCCTAACACATGCAAACTTGTAAGCTGCTTTGACTTCGCCACAAAATTCTGCAAATTCAATGACTTTGATGGACAGCTTATCAAGAAAGTACCCCACCGTTGCCAGAAAAAGAATCCTTTCCCCAAAATACCTTGACTATTTTAAAATGTGACACCGTGAGAGATGCCTGTAAAAGAAAGTTTTGAAGAGCAAAGGGCAGGTTTAGGGAAACTTAGAGAACATCGGAGAAAATCCAAGAGGGTCTCGGAAGTTTTCATTCACGGATGGCACATCCACCGCCGCACTACCACTCACTCCTCACCCGTGCATCCTCCACACAAAATGGCTGTGGCCAGGCCCCCGTTTTAGGTCCTAGCCACAGCCACGCCCAATATTTTGAGGTGCGTTGGCTCCGCGGACTCCACCCGAGGGATATATCGTCTGCTGAATGCGAATAAAAGAAAAATTCTCAAGGGAGTTAAATAAAAGCTCATCAGCATTTTCAATATTAGCGCTCAAGGCTAAACGAGGGGATAAATATATTCCATTCGTGAGCTATTTGCTGTATGACTGTAGCATATCGAAGTGTTTTCAAAGAGACAGCAGGAACTTTTGCATATATGAATACAAATCATTAGAATTGGTCCTCTGCGCTCGAAACTCAAGCCGTGTGATGCAGTGTGTATCCTGTACTTACCATTTTGCCTTGGAAACAACCTCCACTAGGGAAATAAGTATGCACCTTGCCCGGAATATGTTTCCCACTCACCACCGAGTAAACAAAACTGCTAGACCAAAGACTGTCCTGAACTATCAAATAAACCTACCCGTCACCAACGATTGTTCTTCAAGTTGCGATCGGAAGGAGCACCCAAGAAAACCAATAGGCAACATCGTTTTTTTCCTTGTGACTTATAAACTACCGAACCCCGATTAACATAACAGTAAATACCCGAAATGTATGAGTTAAAATGAATCATCCTTAAAGTCCACACGTATTTTGATGCAAGAAGAAAAACTAAAATCCAAAGTGGGAAAGAAGAGGAGCTGTGGAAGTGTAAGTGCAATAAGGGTTGCGTCAAGAAAAGAAGTATTTAGAATGATCGGAAGATTGAGGAGACCAACTAAGAGTGAAATACGAGTGGAGTATGGCATTCTATGGAAGGAAGAAATGGACTAATGTAAAACTTAAGTAGAGAAGAATTAAAGCCTTGGAAATCGGGTACTCGAAGCGGATGTTGAATATAAAATAAAATGAGACCTCAAGCAGTAAACAGAGTAATAGACGAGAAAAAACAAGATAAGGCATGAGAAAGAGCGAACCATATGGATGGGCCACACGTTGAAGTACATTAAAATTGTTAGACTCATAATAGAATGGAAAATAAAGGGGACGAAGACCGCATATGGGCAAATATGTACTCAAAGTAAAGAGGGATGCGGTGAGGGAGATCTATCGGGACGTACAGAGGGTAGTACTAAATGGGAACGAATGAGGGCGGCAGTCAAACCGAGTAGAAGAACCGATGATGATACCTTCTCTTTTCACCCAAAGATCACCTCCCCTCCCTGCCTCGAGTGTGCTCTCCTCCCTATCACCCAACATTCCACTCCCACTCGATTTCTTAGTTAAAGTTGTTAGGGGAGGAAAACCGGGCGTCGGTAACAGCTTATTCACAAAGAATGGCGCCAAGGGGTCCATAGTCTGATGTCCCATCCGACGGACAGGATACTTACTTTGTTCCCCACAAAGGAACGAATAAGGGAACGGGATACCAATGAAAAATCCTGCCACCTCTGAGATTCGAACGTGGACCCTAGGGGTGGGAAGCTAGGACACTAGCCACGTCAGCATCATGATCCCCTTTCCCTCAATATCTTTTGCCTTTATCGAATTACTCCCAACAATTTCCTCGGGCATCGTCGTTCTTCTTTCCGCCTAATTTATTTTCTCTGATAAATGATTATTACTATTATTATGTGGTAACCAACCGTTTAATATTAGCTTGGAATGGACACAACAATAACATCCTTATATTTTAGAATCTCAACTAAAAAAAACTACGTAACAATTTACACTACATTAAACCCTTCTTGAATTCCGCATAGACCCACCCACCCTTTATTCTGCCCAACAAGCCTCTCATTACCTCCCCTACCTCGTTTGCCCAACGTTGTCCCCTCACATCACAGAACATTGATTGCGGTTCCTAAATTAATTAATCATCAAGCGACACAAAATTTAAGATTTTATAAGTACTTCACGGTTCACACAGCATTACCTGTGCTATCTTTATGACTCATGTGCTATGAGTCATTCGTCACAGATGAACTCCATTTTTCTCGCGCAACCTACCTCATCATTTAAGATTAATGGTATGTCACTTGGGCTCCTAAGTATCAATCATATTGAAATATATCCCACTACTGCAAGAAAAGGCTGTAATCGCTGACGACTGCTGCTGTCTACCATCTCTTGGGAGTCTTTACAGCAACGAGATCATTTGCATCACGCAATAAAAATATTCTGTGACGTAAAACACCAAATGTAAGGAACACAAATTCTGCACAGATATCCGGCCCTCATTTTCGCAATTGTTTCTAGTTTCTATGCGTATGAATTTATGTCATAATCATGGCTCATGAAAATTGGTAAGCCTTTGCTGCATTTCTTTTAAAAATACATCTTCCTTATTAATCCATTAGAGTCTTAAACGTATGTACGTGCTGAAAGTTTTCTCTATCATCGCCATAGAAGAAATTAATGATTTTACACAACTTCAGATTTGGACCAAGATGTTTTTAGCAATTCAGCACAGTTAGCACTAGACACACGTGGAGTGGAAACTAGTAAGGGGGTCGTGAGGGCGACATCTATCTCACCTCCACAAACTCTCCCCGGCTCCATCGCCCCTGGCCGTACTGCACATAACAATTTGTACGTTTGTTCCGCGGAAGAATCTCCGTCACTAAATACGTAGAAATTAAAGAAACGCAGTCATCTAACAGTGTCAAAATCGTGGAAGAATGAAAGGCAATCCCTTGCCCAACCACCCAAAGTAAACCTATCGAATAAATGGGGAGAAACCTACATGCAAAACAGTAGGCAGTAGTCTGGCAACGCGCATGAACAAATGAAATGTGGCAAAGTCTCCAAAACCGCAACGCAACTGAAAGAATGATGATGAGCCAATTACAAAAATAACTACACTAACTGCCGATAACAACCCTTAATTGTTTCAAATCAGCATGGTCCCTCTGCAGTCATAGTTAACTGCATGCATACGATTACCCTCAGCTGGGGAGGAATGGCAATAATGACTTTGAGCCATGGAATGAGGAATCTTGTCAATAACAATTTGACGGTTATATTTTGAATTCATTGCGGTTAAATTACTGACAGTGATAGAACAGGGTAAAAATTATAGGAAATGAAAGAAATCTAGGACAAATTCCTATGTAAAAACAAATAAGTAGATGTGACGAGAGATATTCATTGAATAAATCATTACTAGCACACGCACGCGAGATAAAAGTCAAACTCGCAAACACTCAAGTAATTTGTCAATTTTCGGTCATTTTAAGGAATTAATTTTTTTAATTTAACTATCTGCAACGATTGAAGTATTATGAAATACTAAACCAAAAATTTAGAGTAATAAACCCTAATTCTGCGCAAAAATTAATGCGTATAACATTAATTTTATGAAAGTAGTAGATGCCTAGTCCCAAATTGCAACCAAGGGGAAACAATAAATCATGTGCCATCAAAATTAACTCTAATTCAACAGAAGTATCACTGCTAGAATCATATGGAATTTGACATAGATTTCGATAATCGCCATCAACCACATGCACATAGTGTATAGTATAATTAACATCCTATATCCGAAAGGTAGCCATGAAATACTGAAAGACCGATGGACTTTATTGGGGAAGCAGTTATCAGCACATAATTTCAAAATCGCTATGACTTCGAATTTTGGAGTCTTCCCGTGAAACAAT
Organism: Hetaerina titia; assembly: GCA_037158775.1. Taxonomy (NCBI): domain Eukaryota; kingdom Metazoa; phylum Arthropoda; class Insecta; order Odonata; family Calopterygidae; genus Hetaerina; species Hetaerina titia. Next base: position 137,027,823 of record CM073769.1, read on the forward strand.
ACAACTATTAGATTTGTGTCTTCCGTAGAATAAAAGGCGAACTAAATTATAAAAGGAACTGCATTAAGAACTACCCAAGAATAATAGCCTAATGAATTAAGCATGAAGAAATGCAATCCAAAGAAACAAAGGCCAAATTTCTTCATACTGGTTTACTTTATATGACAATGACATTTTTCCACAGTCACTTCTGAAAGCTTATGTAAATTACATCGTTTTCGTTACGTTAACATATAGTTCAACAATCCCGCAATAATGGTTCATCAACTTTAGCAAACTTTTAATTATTTAATTCCACTTCCAATCATTCCCTGGTCGCTGTGATCTCTCCAACGAGCTCTGATTTAGCGTTACGCTAGCGCGCGAATGTGAAAGAACTGAAACGCTAAGTGATAGGAAAAGATACAACGCATGTACGTATAACTCCATTGTTCCTTGAAGGCCAACAAATTAAAATAAATGTATAGTATATAACCGGGTCGCTGTAACTGCATTCCCGAAGGCCCTAACGAGTTTCCATCAACTTCATCGTCCAATCGTAGTAAACCGTGGCAACACATTTTCTTTTGTTTTGACTATAAATAGGACAGGAATAGCTTCATCTCCTCGCATGATGACATATCTTCATACATAAGGTTACGAGGAGCACTTATGAATGGACATTCTTAAGGAAAGTTCTTTTGCACTCTGGGAAAATACTTCCATCGAGATAGAGGTGCGATGTATCTGCCTCTCAAGAGGCCGCGATTTCGGAGTCGTCGGAGAAAGATCTTCCCCATCATCGCATCGACTCCCGTCCTCTATCCCCCGCCCCCTTCCTTTCCGCCCACCCTTTACTTCCCGGTTAGCCGAAGAAATTGGCAATAATCCCGACCAACGCACGTTCCCCAACGACTTCCTCCTGAACAGCAACTGGCCGCAACCAGTTGGAAAAGAACATCCTGACACAATAAAAGAAAATTAGCGGGGATTGTTTGATAGAATTTTATTAAAACCCGAGCATCACAACAATACGTATAGGCGTAAATTGCCAAAACCGATTGGGCAATGATTTCATAATACAACTATATGAATTTTTCTCAAAAATGAAAATTGAACGCCAAAATATTTACCCTGTCTAGTTTTATGAAGAAAATTAGAAGTGCAACTTAAATTAAAACACGTGGGACATTCGGCAAAGAGAGGAATTGAACACAAAATAAAAACCGGGAAAACAGATATTTAATCCATTGGGGAGAAACGGAAAACAAAATGAAGTATTTTCGGCTTCGTACAAATATTTTCAGTTGTTAAGGAACAAAGCGCGTAGTATCATGAGTAATTATATTTATTCTTCATTAAAAGTAATACATACCTATAAGGAGATTTGCCAAAGCTGAATCCTAGTTTCCAAGTTTGCAGTAACGATGCTTTCTCACAATGCGAAAAGAACCAAACTGGCAACAGTATTTCCTTTCATGCTCGAATAGAGCATCATTCACACTATTCACACGCAAAACAACCACTTTCAATCAATTAATATTCACAGTCGCATTTTTACACAGCTCTGGTTGACTATTCCTTACGAAGGTACAATTCTGAATGTCCGAGACGTCTGAAATCATTTCCACAATAGACATATGACAAACGAATAAGGCGCTGAATGCGTGCTTCCACCTAACGGTGAAAGTAATAAACTAATTTCCCATTCCGTCGTAGGTGCTGCTATCTTAAGTGATTTTAACTACCATTTATAACATTAAAATGATGCATATTTGAATGTCCATTTACTTATCACATATGAAGAAAAACTATCTTCCATTTAACTTTATCTTTCATTTCGTTTTGCTTTCAACTCTTGACGCTCCCACTAATGTAATTTGGAACAAAGAGAAAGGAATATCACAGTAAACATTTATTGTACAAGACAAAAGATAAATTTAAGTTTCATTCATTTATTCCCCCTGAACAAATTCCTCCTGAAATGGTCACGTGATCTTTATAAGCTACATTTATAAAACAAGTATACCTAACAATAATATTATTCTATTTAACAGCGTTATTGAGCGCCTTTCCAAAGCAAGAGAGAAAAATACAATGAAACCATATTCAAAATATTCGACTTTCAATGAAAATTACACTTATTAGGAAAAATGATTATCAAAATGAAGTTTTATTTAAACAAATAAAATAAGGAAAATATAATTAAAATGTTGTGAAAAAGAAAAACAGTGATAAAAATTACGCGCAAGCGATGATAAGAGCGAAAATACAGGGTTCGTCCGGAAGATAAGTGTACTGATTTTTTCCCGCCGCTCCAGGCGCGCCCAGCACAGCTCTGACGGGCTGCGATTGGAGGGGGGTATGTTGGCAAGCGACGCTGAAAAAGGAAGTCGGCTCTGAGCTGTGGTGTAGTGAGGAGCTCTGTTAACGCGAACCTCCACGCTCGACCCACGTCACGGAACGCAATGCCGAAGTTTTTGGAGCAGCGTTATTCCATCAAATTTGCGGTAAAGCTTGGGAAATCGTCTACCGAAACTGTCGGTATGATTAACCAGGATTATGGGAAGTCAGCCATGTCCAGAAACATGATCTTTCGGTGGCACAAGATGTTCGTGGAGGGCAGAGAAGAGGTCGACGACGAACCACGGCCTGGACGCCCATCAACCACCCTCACCGACGAAAATGTGCGAAAAGTTCGCGATGTACTGAACTCGGATCGTCGTCTTAGTGTTCGGATGATAGCAAAGCAGTGTAATGTGCCAAAAACAATAGTGCACGAGATTATTAGGGACCAATTACAGATGCGAAAAATTTGTGCAAAGTTGGTGCCGAAAGTGCTCAGTGATGATCAAAGACTCGATCGTTTGGAAATCGCGACACAACTTGCGGATCACTGCAAAAATGATCCACATTTTTTAGAGAACGTTGTTTCGGGTGACGAGACGCGGACCGCGTGACGAGGAACGCGATACGGGACTTTGGACGCCGTCAAAGAGGCCGTGACGACGTGTCTTCGAGAGGTTCCCGATGATGCCTTCGCGGGAGCGTTCCAGGAATGGAACGCCGCTGGAACAAGTGTATCGACTCACAAGGGTCCTATTTTGAGGAATATTAGCTTAAGATATGTAAAAGTGTAATAATTTTTTTTCCTGAGCTCAGTACACTTATTTTCCGGACGAACCCTGTAAATTACAAAATGAATACTTCAAAATGAAAACGGGTGAATATATAATTTATTTTAACTGAATAGTGCATTCATATATCAACTTTCACTTTGTACATTTTATAATAGAAACCCAAAATATCCCGAATTCTTTTCTTTAGATGAAAGACACCAGACTACTGGGATTGTCACACTATGAGTTTATTCTGACTGATACCAGAAAAATCTTGTAGGGGACCTGATTCCTTGCTCTTACAAACCTCCTCAAACCTATAATGCAACCATTTCAGAGAGTAAAAATCATTCGCCTTGACCGGGATTCGAACCCGGATCCCTCGATACTGCTTTGGGCACTCGGCCGGATATCGAGGGATCCGGGTTCGAATCCCGGTCAAGGCGAATGATTTTTACTCTCTGAAATGGTTGCATTATAATGCACACATAGCGGGTGACTCCGTTAAAGTTACTATTACAGTTTCTTGAAACTCCTCAAACCTATTTTAAATTATATGAAGTGGTCTTTTACTGCCTGGTATTAATAAATAAAAAGGAATTCAATGGCTGCCAAACTTTCAATAAAGTCACCAGATGAAGAACGAGGAGATTTTTCTTAATGTTGGAATTGGAATCATACAGGAAGGCTTTTTATCTAAGCGAATGAGAAGGATACTCCTTCCTATAGATTATTTTCAATGAGAGGTATTAAATTGAATCCATGTCTAAAGCCTCAGGATGTGAGCCAGTACATTCCTCAGGAGTAATTTGTCACAGCAACATGCAACCTTGAATTGGCTGACCCTCTTTTGGTGGCAAAAACTTCCTTCCTCCCATTCACAAGTACGCAATCATAGGAACATAAACACGAAATTTACAGTGGTAATTATTTATGTGGAATAATACTCCTGCTTTACCTACTCCATATCTCATTTTCCCAGATCAATATTCAACAAATTAATTATTTGATTATGATTAGCTTGGGGTGACACCTACAACATGTTCTCCAGGCAGTTCTTTCTTTCTTTCAAGTTTCTTCTTCATGTCTCCTCTCCCTGCCTTGACATCTACTCTTGTCATCGGCACGGCTCTTGGTCCAGTTTTTCTTAATCCTTGAATGAAAATCCCTTTTATACCCTACTTCTTTCTCAATGTATATCAATATCATGCATGATAGGACAATCCCTGAATTACTTTTTTTATTCTTGTATACTTTGACCCCCCTCCCATGGACTAAAACCTCGACATGGTGGAAGGGCTTGTGTGTTCCGATGACTCCTGGTGCTGTGCTGATAATTGCTCCTGGAAGGGTCACCCTAGCCAGATAGGTCAAATAGAATATTACTAGTACAGGTAAAAGTAGAACCGACAAACTTGATCATTATTCAGGCCACATACATGCCACCAAACAATCATAAGGAGGAGGCAATTGATAAGAAATATGGAGACAGGTTTGTCACCACCAAAACTTGGTTTAGATACAACAAAGACGGAAGACACAGTGCGAGGACATGGGAAGTTTGCAGAAGAAGGGTGAAATTGGCATGCTGTACAGCATAACCTTGCTGTATTACTATCAATCACTATCAGGAAGTAAGAAGGGAAGATCTGTGATGACAGGGTAAGATAATGTTGACACAGAAAAGATACAAGGGAGATGGAAGGAATATTAGAAAGAACTGAATGGTAAAGACATTAGGCCAACAAGGTTAGACATAGAAAGAGAACATGATGTAGAGGAAGATAGCTTAGGCCCAGGCATATTCTACAATGAGATAGAAAGGGTATTAAGGGAGATGAAACCAAATAAGGCTGTAGGGGAAGACAATATTCCTACGGAACTACTGAAATGTTTAGGAAAATGTGGGAGGAAGAGTCAATATGGACTAATTCATAGCATCCATGAGGAAGGAATCTGGCCAAAAGACTTTTTGAGATCAGGGTTAGTTCTTATTCTGAAAAAGATAAAGGTTACAGCATGTGAGGACTGCAGAACAATAAGTTTGATTTCCCATGCAGCAAAATTTATTCTCAGGATCATCAACAAATGGATGGAGAGTAGGGTAAATGATTATTTAGGCAATGATCAGTTTGGGATTAGGAAGGGGAGAGGTATTCTCAATGCCATTGCAGTAATGAGATCAATAATTAAGAGGAATATAGAATACAATCAGGATGCATTCGCCTGTTTCATAGATTATAATGCAACAATTTCAGAGAGTAAAAATCATTCGCCTCGACCGGGATTCGAACCCGGATCCATCGATATCCGGCCGAGTGCTTTAACCAATTAAGCTACCGAGACATACTCTTACATTCTGAAATCTCGGTAAATTAATTGGTTAAAGCACTCGGCCGGATATCGAGGGATCCGGGTTCGAATCCTGGTCAAGGCGAATGATTTTTACTCTCTGAAATTGTTGCATTATAATGCACACATAGCACATGACTCTGTTAAAAGTTACTGTTGCGGCATCTCCTGCAGTTTCTTGAAATTTGTTTCATAGATTTTGAAAAAGCCTTGGATTGAGTGAATTGGGAAAACTAATGAATATATTGCAGAAAATAGGAATAGAATGGAGAGATAGAAGGCTAATCTCCTTAACCTGTACATGTCTCAGACTGCTCAGGTGCGAGTGGGGAACAGACTGTCTGAATGGGCAGTGTTAGGAAGAGGTGTAAGGCAGGGTTGCCCATTATCACCGGTAGTGTTCAACGTTATGGTAGAGGAAATGATTAAAGAGGCATGGGAAGAACTGGAGGTAGGAATGAAAGGCGGTGGAGAATTCATAAAATCAGTTAGGTTTACTGATGACCAAGCTTTAGGTTGTCAGTCAGCCAAGGGGTTGCACGCATTGCTGAGTGAATTGGAAATTCAATGTGACAAATATGGGACAAGATTCAATAAAACAAAGGTTATGCCATTTTCCCAAAAGGAAAAGATTAAGCTAAAGATTAAAATAGGAGGGGAAAAAATAGACCAAATAAAACAGTTTACGTATCTTGGAAGTGTTTTGGACCAACACGGTCAAAGTAGTAGGGGCGTGAGAAGAAGAATTGCACTAGGCAAAGAGACTTTCACAAGGAGGAGGGAGTTGATGATGGGGACATTGAGTAGGGATGTTAAAACAAGACTCATAAAAACTCTGATATGGAGCATAGCTATGTACGGCATGGAAACGTGGTCATTGAAGCAGGAGGATAGATGTAAATTGAAGGCTTTTGAAATGTGGGTGTGGAGAAGAATGGAGAAGGTGAAATGGACCGAAAGGAAAATAAATTTTTATTTTATTTATTATCGACTTAATTGGGCGAGGTTGAGACTTAATAGTCCCTTCTTCCACCTAACCCTTACATTACATTGAAGACAATTACATACAGCCAAGCCCTGGATGGAGAAAAATCCACCCAGACAGGAATCGAACCCGTGACCTCTCAGTTGGTAGACGAGGACGTTACCCCGCCGCCACCGGGGCTGGCTCCGGCACCGGTAAATGAGGAAGTACTAGGTATAGTGGGGGAGGAGAGGGGTTTGTTGGGAAAAACCCTACAGAAAAAAAAATGGATGAAGGGCAAATTGTACAACAGGTGGATGTTGAAGACGGTAATAGAGGGGACAATGTTAGGCAAACGAGGAAAGAGCAGGAACAGGATAGGGATGTTGGACGGGATGAAAGGAGGAAGGAATTACACAGAGATGAAGAGGGACCTAATGTAGAGTAGGTTGATGTATTGTGTTTTGTTAGGAGTCACAAAATATTTATTTGGTAGTTGTGTCTATCCAACACCTACCTTAACTGGTAGATTACTTAACATACTCGTATACCCATTGATCCCGATTCATTACAGCCACACTGGTATTATTACCAGGTGCAGCTATAACTATTATTATTAGGGACTCATGGTGTTCTTTGGAATGCGATTATTGCATGCCTGTTCCTGATTTCCACCATATAGCACTCCCTCTCTTCACTCTATTTACTTTTTTAATCCAAATGGAATCATTCCTGCCTAAACAGTTTCCCTGTCCAAAGTTTGACGTTTCCCACAAACAGTACATGTGCAGATCTACAAATTCTACATAGGGAGATTTTCATGCATGAACAAAAATAATTTAAAACCTTTGTCCTTCCAAAAATATGGAAAATGTCAACTTCTAAGCTAATTTCACTCTTTTTGAGATTGTAACACACATTGCAGCAGATAATTTTATGCTAGCAGGCATTACACAATGCCAGATATCCAAGGAAATTCATTCTCAGTTTTACTATCAAAAATATTCCCATAGATGGGGGGAGAACAATGACCCCTGGTAGTATAGGATTACCTCTGGTAGGTGGGTGATGGCGGAAACCCACCCACCACAAGTGACCATTTCTTATGTGGCAGTTGTTATGTTACAAAAAAACAAAGAAAGAGCAGGTCTGAAAATTATTTTTATTACAAATGATATTGACTTTTCATAAAGTACCATTTTATCTTTCTCACTAAAATACAAAATGATTAAGTTATTAGCATGGCACTTTAAGTTATCTATTTTCCATATCATATCTCACACAAAAAAATGCATAATACATCATTCGTATATGGATGTTTTTTGCACTTTTTAATGTGGTCACCATGAAAAGCCCATCATTTTCCATAACTCACTTGGCCTTTTAGGGAAAATATCTCTGAAGAAAGAGATTTCTAAATAAAATGATGTACTGCATTTCCTGGCTCATAAGATGCACTCTTAATTTTTCAGATCAGAATTTGCATGAAATACTTAAATCAGGCAGAGAATATCAAATCATTTTTATGTTAGCACTGTCTCTTACTACTGACTCGAATCAGTGATAACCATTGACGGTTGTAATAACAGCAACCATTTCATATGCTTGATGCAGGAAAAAAGACAATAGTATTTTTCTGGCAATCAACTTGTGCTTCTAGATCAAAATTATTCCTGCATACCCCTAGTCCAAAAGATGCAGGCTGACTTTAGAGTATATTTTGGACCAAATAGTGCATCTTATGATCCACAAAATATGGTATATATCAAAATCATTACTTTGGATTTTTAATACATTCAATTATTTTCCTCATTCACACAGTATCATTCATTGTTTGAGTGGTTGAAACTAGCAGAGGATGAAAGTTCTCACATGTTCTATATGCACATCTATGTGATTTCAGTCAGCATTGATAAATTTATGTTATAGGGAGAATTTTTTTATGATAATGGGGAGTTGTTGTGGTTAGGGCATTTTGGTAGTGACCAGAAGACCTTGGTTCAATTCCCGGTGACATTGGACAACCCTAGCTTTGTAGTGAATACTGAAGTTTGGTGGGGATATTAGATGAAAAATTGCTTTGGACAAATAAGCATTTAAAAGGAGGCAAAAGATGACAAGGATATACACCAATAAGTTTGGTCCAGACAATATTGAGCATAATGCTATATGGCTCAAAAATTTGCCCTGTGAGTATGGTGGATTAATGTAAACTACAGGCTTTTGAGACTCGAGAATAGAGAAAATATTTGGAAAATAGGAAAGCTAACAATGAAATTTTTAATGGGAGAAGAGAAAGTTGCTGTATGAAATTTGATGAATGCAGAAAAGGTGGATGCATGAGAGTGTGATGTTCAAGGCTGTAATAGATTGGAGAATAGATAAGTATGTACGAGTAAGAGAGAAGTATGAACGAAGTATGCCAAAAAAATATGAACTGAGGATGGAAACATTGACAGCAAAGATGGGAAACTTCACGCAATACAAGAGTTGTTTGACTTCCCAATAATGATTCTTTTTAGGATATATGCATGATATATTCATCTTCAGTGTTCTTTTATACACATAATTAGCATTATTTAGGCAAGTTTTGAGGTCCTTTCATTTATGTGATCATTTTGTGGCAAAAAGAGTCAATACTTTTGAAATATTTGGGGTTCCAATATTAAAAGCGTTAACTTCATTCTGAGGACAGTAGCTGTGGCAAAAACATGAACAAAAGCCAAATACTATAACAGAGACTGCACAATAAAATGTGAATCAGCATCTACTGACCTCATTGTTCAATTTAATCAAACAATTTTAGTTAGTCTTCAATCACTTTGAGAAGAAAGGCAAGGGTACAACAGTCCACATCAAGGCCATATTGGCATTCTAGAAGATAATAATGAACTACTGACTACTTAGATACGTCAGGGGGCCGGATTGGTCCAGCGGGTAGAAAGCTGGGCTACTGACCAGAGAGCACAACTTTGATTCCAGGTGCACCTGGATGAATACCATTACTTCAGTAGTGTTTCTTGAATTTAGATTCTTCTTCTGGAGGAAACACAGGTGGCACAGGGAAAGAATAAACACCCTGAGGTGTGAATTTCACATACTATTGAGTTAAGTATTAGGATAGCCCTTCCCTCCTCATCATACCAACCTTTTGGTTTGTTATAATTTCTTCATTTTAATCCTAAATCACTCTTATTGAAATGACAATGACTTTTGACAAGCCCACAAAAGCACTAGTCTCCACACTAATTGTGGAGAGTTTTCACAAGCATACATAATGTTAGAATAACATTAAAAAATAATTTTTATTACAACCTTTACAATTACATTAAATAATTCTCATAACAACCTTAAAAAAATTACTATTTTCTTACCACTGCCCTTTTTATAAAACAAAAAATTATTGTATTTACTCATGACTATGACAAAACATTTTTGGCTTACTTAATTCTTAAGTCCATGAAACTGGTATGTTGTTAGCGGCATTAACTTAGTTTGAATGAATGTTTTGCCTTATAAACAGTGCTGTAACATGTTTTGCCGTAGAAAGCAGGGGTAATTGTACTCATAATGGTATTGAGGGAACAGCTGGCCCATTGTTTGAGAGGTATTTCAGAATGAAACATATAAGGCAGATATGTGTTTCTGCAGCCATAAAACTTAGCAAGCACAAAGGGGCAACTGCTCCCCTTGTCCTCCCACTTCACTGCATTCCTGAATTTGGGCAACATATTCTGTACTGTAATAAATATTAACATTATTAGCAACTGAACTTTATTTCCCATGGCAACTACCAAACATTTAAACTATCTTCAAATTGTATACATAATGTTTCAAACATTAAAGTTAAAATGGATGTAGAGCGTATCAAAAGCAGGTAGCAGTGATACTGGTTAGTGGATTTTCCTGTTAGGAAAGTAATGGGCATTACAAGGAATAGAACTGGCATCTTCAGACAGAGATTTGATATTGGATTGAAAATATGAACATACAAGGAAATGAAAAGTATAAATTACATGGAATTAAAATGAAAAGAGAAAAACCCAGTCATCAACAGTTTCTTGTCCAAGCAAGGAAAATATCAAATTTTCATGCATAAAACATATCCAAAATATGGGTTTCGTGGCTTGGAAAGTGAGAATATGATATTCAAGGAGCCCAGTTGTTGCATAAGCTCACAATTCCAGATTCTCTAACTTGCAGGAAAAAGCCTTTCAAGGCATGGAGAGATATTTTTTCAGGATGAATATTATTGGGCAAAGAGGAAAATTAACTCTGAATTCAATGATAAACTTGTAACCCTTATTCCTTATTATATCTCATCTAAAAAACATTATTGAACATATCACTTGGGCAATGAGTTGTGGTGAATTAGATATCTGGGTGGACAAAAGAGAGACTGCCCATATCTCACTGTAATTCATCAATACACATCAGGAACTTGAATAAAAACTTAACCAATTTAAAACTTGTAACTACAAGTCATAGGCACTCTACAAAGGGCCAACTACAAAATCATGTGCCATGAAAAATACTACTATAGGGACAGTATCCTTTCCTCAATACCATTAGGAAGTTTTGGTTGCTTCTCCCCTTCAATTTATTAATCAATAACAAAAATACTAACAACAGGTGAGTTCCAATTTTAGCATTAGCTCAATATTGTTTAACTGATAATTATTCCTATGAATTCCACCTTGGATACTGTTTATCATTCTGGGGGCATGGTTTTAAATTTCATACATGACTAAAATTGCAAATCATTTGTGTGACAAATATTGATGAATTCTTTTTGCACTGAAAATTAGATTTAAATACCAAATTAAGGATAGATAATGGGTGGACAAGGTCATAGAAGAGAAGATCATATATAATACATGATAAGCTATTGTGATAACACTTGAAGAAAAAGCCACTCAAAAAGTGGTCAGGCAATGAATGACTGCCTATGTATGCTTGAAATAAAAGCCACATGTAATGCATAATGTATATATATAAAATTATCTACATAACATTTACATTTTTACAAAGGTTTTTCCATATATTACTAGCTATTAACTTATATTTGGAATATCACAAGAGTATATCAAATTTTATAGTATCATTTCAAAACTAACACTCACCTTAACACCTAAATTAACTTTCGAAATATTATCACTTTGGTTAATGGAAATTGCTCCCAATATAATGTTTTAATAAGCAAAACACAGTTTCAGCCGCAATATAACAAAAACATAATTATATGAACATGAACACCAGGCCCTAGTATTAAAATGCAAATTTAAATCATATGATATCTAATATCACAAATGGGCACATGTTATATTCTAATTTAATATATTAAAAAACACATGAAATACAATTTTATTCAACAATAGTAACAAAAACACGTTTTACAATACATTCAGTGATTCTGAAGAATGAAACATTTATTTTATAAGGTGGAAGCACCAATGAAATTAATTAGCCACAAAGTGGAAGTGGTAGTGCTGTATTTTTAAAAATGATTAACTTTACTGCTAATTATTGCTCTATTACTTAGCCTCTTGTTACTCGCAAACCAGTGAATATGACAACTTTCAGAAGATCGATTTTCAATTATGAGTCATGAAGTGTATCTCAAAAGATGCTAAAACTATAAACGTCAAGTCATACAAATTCAAAGATTACAAAAATATTGAATTACAATTTTTCATTCTGCCACTGCACTTTCCGCTGTGTTGAAAATCACTGATGACACTTTTTAATAATAAGAGAGAAACATTGTGAAACATCAGTTTTCCCTAAAAAAAATTGTAGAAAGCATGTGAACATTATTTCACAACCATTACTGAATTACTCACTCTAAATTTCATCGAGCAGACAAATCCAACCGTTAAGGACCCAAAACAAAAATTTTACAAGAACATGAAGGTGATTTAAATAATTATTTTCATTTAGAATATTTAAAAAAATTTCAAAACACATCCAAATGTACAATCCGATTACAATTAAAACATCTGAATGTTAATTTTGATAAATAACTTTGATCAAACTACAACAATATTATCATAATTTGATTAAACTTTAAATAAAATTTAGTTATCACATTTAATAAAACTTAAACCACATAGCAATAGCTACAATCAAACAATTGTAGCTTAAATAGTCATAATTCAAATAAAACTATAACTTCCTCAAAATATAAAATTTAAACTGCAGAACAGTAACAGCAGTCAAAAATGGCTTTTATACAACTTTTTACACGTGCTTTGATAGGAGAAGACATTCAGAGATTGTACGATTTGTTTACAGTTTGCAATTACTACTTGTCATTTATAAAAAATTTATGACAATACCAAGAAAATGTAAGTAAAACCTTGCTTGATAAACATACATCTACACATGAATAACATCTTAATATTCATTGAAGAACATCTCTCAAAATTGTTCACATTATAATATTGGCGTGGAGATATTAAAATTAATAGTATGTATCCAATATAAGAAATAACTGTGTTACATGTAAATAGTATGTACCTTTTGAAGCATTTTGCCATAAAACCTCTTACTTAAAATTTTAACATTCAAAAATCTATGCTCAGCAACAAACAACTGATTACTCAAAAACCTTAAACAGAAATGGAATGTTTGCATCCATGAGCCTTAAAATTTCTAACTAATGCATTCCTTTCCAGACATGTAAACCTATGAAAACTCAATTAAAATTTTAGAAACTTTAATAGCACATCGGTTACGCTCATAAATCTTCATAGTGAAACTTTAAACATCAAACAGAAACATTATCTCTAGCATACCACAACTCACTGAAAACAATTTCCACATGACACACAAATATGCTCACAAAAGTGTTGCTTATTGAGCAGAGAAAGAATGCAACTGCTTGCTCTTTGCCTCAAACACAGCTGCGCTCCACAGGAAGATGGACACACACATGCACACACAGCCACATTCACACGCACCAACAAAGTGACACAGAAGAAAGAGAGAATCAACAACGCCACTTCCCTTAGGCGCAGGAGGAGGGGAGTGCCTCAAAACAGAGACATGCATGCCTGCAGGCCGACGTAATCCCCGAGTGTGTGCTGCCCCATGCCCTGGGGTTGGTGCCCATGCACCGAGCTGTGCTGGTGTCCCATTGACACAGGGGGAAACCCTCGATGAGAGGATGAATCAAGGGCACTGGGAGGGGCGGCACCAAATGGCACACCGCCAAACCGAGGGTCAAGCATGACGGGTGGGCCGGGTGGGGGTGGTGGAAGGGGGGGTGGGGGATGGTGGTGATGGTGGTGGTGGTGCGGATGGTGGGACGACGAGGATATGCCCTGGGGTCCCCCCGGCTGCTGCTGTGAGCGGTGTACCCTTGGGGAGGGGTGGTGCTGTGATGCAGTGGCCTGTGCGTGGTGTTTGTGGGCTAGATTCTGGTTCTCCGGGTGTGACAGTGCCGGATTTGGGTACTGTGGATTGTAATGTGGGGGATAGAAGTGCTGCTGCTGGATGGAGGGTGGCTGTGGTGGGGGTAGGGTGGGGTGGGGAGGACGCAAGGCAGATGCTGCACGGTGCTCGCCATGCGCAACACTTACGTGTGGGGGGAGAGGAGGAGGGACGGGGGGAGGGGGGGGCTGCTGTGGCTGAGGCTGCTGCTGCTGCTGCTGCGCTGCATGGTGGTGGGCCGCACTGAGGTGGGCCTGCTGCGGGTTGCCGAGGGAGGGCTGTGCGTAATGAGAGGATGCTGAGGATTGCGTCACTGGGGTCGCGGCATGGTATGGGGGCTGGTTGGGCGGGTGCGGTGGTGGCGCTGGGGCCTGCTGGCCGGCATGGCCGTGCATTGCCATAGGATCCAACTGCTCCTGGTTCACTGCCCCAGCCATGTCCAATGCCTCATAACTGTTGACTGTGGATGGACGGCTCTCCGGCTGGCTCGCACGGAAGTTCCCCTGAATGAGAAGGACAGCTTAAAGTGAGGCCACCAGAGGGCAATGCAACAAGGACACTTGAACATTATCTTTAGCAGAATCACAGTGACCAAAGGCAGTTCCACGATGGACCCAGAGGGACTAATACCAACGTTTTAAGGGCCCTTTCTGAAAAAATTATATAAGTCAATTTACAAATCCTTAGTGCTGACTTGTGCAAGGAGTGATGGATATATAAATACATTACACCACATCACATCGACTCATCAGAGAATGTATTTTTTGTAACAATTCAAATGATATTTATGAATTGTTTTTGGAGAGCCCCTAAAAAAATAGCACCAACACACATAAAATTAAACATGCCAAAAGCCTGCATTATATTACAGCATTTTTCAACTCTCTATGCTTTATACTCACAGATGAGATGATTACAAAGATGGATGAGAGAAGAAAAAGGAAGAATCTAAACACAGAGTTAGACAAAATTAAGTACAAAGAGTTACACAATAAATTGAGATAGGCCACAAATACATATAATGATAGATAGATAAAAAATATAAATAGATATGGAAAGTTTGCAGAGGAAGGGTGAAATTGGTGTGCACCACAGCAAGGTTAAATCACTATCTGGAAGTAAGAAGGGAAGATCTTTGCTAACACTTGGGGTAAGATAATGTTAACACAGAAAAGATACGAAGAGAAGGAAGAGATGGAAGGAATATATAGAAGCACTGTATAGTAAAGAAAAAGAAGGATAACAAGGTTTAACATAGAAAAGGAACATGGCGTAGATGAAAGCAATTAAGGACGTGGGGGTAGACAATACTCCTACGAAACTACTGAAATGTTTAGGAAAATGTGGGAGGAAGACTCTATATGGACTGATTCATAGCATCTATGAGGAAGGAATCTGGCCGGAAGACTTTTTGAGATCAGAGTTGGTTCCTATTCCGAAAAAGATAGATAGGATATTGTTCTGCAGTCCGAAGGACTGCAGAACAATAAGTTTGATTTCTCAAGCAGCGAAATTTATTCTCAGGATCATCAACAAATGGATAAAGAGTAGGGTAAATGATTATTTAGGCAATGATCAGTTTGGGATTAGGAAGGGGAGAGGTATTCTCAATGCCATTGCAGTAATGAGATCAATAATCAAGAGGAATATAGAATACAATCAGGACGTATTCGCCTGTTTCATAGATTTTGAAAAAGCCTTGGATTGAGTGAATTGGGAAAACTAATGAATATATTGCAGAAAATAGGAATAGAATGGAGAGATAGAACACTAATCTCCTTAACCTGTACATGTCTCAGACTGCTCAGGTGCGAGTGGGGAACAGACTGTCTGAATGGGCAGTGTTAGGAAGAGGTGTAAGGCAGGGTTGCCCATTGTCACCGGTAGTGTTCAACGTTATGGTAGAGGAAATGATTAAAGAGGCATGGGAAGAACTGGAGGTAGGAATGAAAGGCAGTGGAGAATTCATAAAATCAGTACACAGAGATCAAGAGGAACCTGATGTAAAGTGGGTTGCAGGATTGTGTTTACCTTACAATACGAAATATGTATGTAGGGTACTGGTAATAATCAAGCCTTTTGAAAAGAGGTTTACATGGTGCATCACAAGGAGCATTATTCATAATACAAATAATCCTCTTTTGGATTTTGAAGATTATGCCCATATGGGGAGAGGAACCTCAGAAGAGGATACTAAAAGTAACACGAGAATAAAATTTACCGTAGTAAATTGATATAAGGATCCCTAAATTTACAGAATATCGAATATTTCTAATGAGGGAGCATAGGGAACTTAACTTTCTACATGATTTGAAAATGTGTTCCTCCCAAGACATGTTTCTATGCAGGATAACTCCAAGGAAAAGGGTACTGGAATTTTGGGGAATGCTTACACCTGCTGCATCTACTGAGATTGCAATTGAAACTTTGCTTTTATTAGTGAAATAAATCAGGCTGGACTTGTTTAAATTGGGTTTTAGAAAGTTAAGAAGACACCATTCACAGAAAATCTGTGCTACTTCAGCTGCTCTCTCTGTCAAACGGTCCACTGAGGAGGCTGTCACGATAATATTTGTATTGCCAGCATACAATAATGGGTCGATTCCCTTAAAAGAATTAAGCTTACCTGGCAGATCATTGATATAAATTAAACTTAAAATAGAATCAAACTCACCTTCTCATTAAGTGCTTGCTCAGCTGCATTCTTTTTGTGGTGCCGACGTTGGTGCTCCTTCAGTTTGTCTCTGCGAGAAGATGCATACTCACATTGGTCGCAGCGGAAAGGCTTTTCGCCAAGATGAATTCTTTCATGCCGCACCTAAAATTTGATCATCAGAGAATATTAATACATAACATTTTTTCATTTAAAAGAGCAATATCAGTGATATACATTTTTTTCAACATCAGAGTGATGTCAGCTTTCTATTACAGCAGAATTTTGATTTCAAATGCAGTCATATTATGTACAAAAATTAGAGTTTACAACAGTAAATGAGAGATCCTGACCAATTTCTACTTTGATCTTCTGGATTTCATGTTTAAAAATGTGTGTGAGATGGAAATACTTTCAGTTTTCACCTCATCATCTCAGTAGGGAGGTCTGTGTGTTTCCAAGACCCTTAAACTCTACTGCTGGGGGGCTCAAGTTCTTATCCTTGTGCACAAAGAGAAATGGAACCAGTATTTTATTCAATTACAGGGTGAAAGTCTCCATGAAGAAACAAATGATAATGGCCTTCGGTTAACTTCTTTTGCAACATGCAATGAACTAAAAAAAAACAAATGAATGCGGCAAATGAAAGAATATAATGTGGAGGGCTCTAATTTCCCAGATTTTAAAGGGCAATGGGCTGACCAATGAAGTGGAACAAAGACAGTCTTTAATGGATTTAACAAAACCCCAGAAACACAGTACATCTTTCTCGGAGTGAAATTGAAATAATAATTTTACAAAATGCAATTTAGCCCCCATGGGAAATGGTCATTTCATTTGTATATATTTAACAAAACAATACTGGTGGATTTCACCATTACAATTAGTTGGTAATTGGTTTGATCTTTTCTCCCATTTTGCAATAAAATTGCACTCAATCCACTTAATTTTGCATTATATTCAACATTTATCATTTTTATTTTTTACTGCTTAAGTTGGAGTTTAACCATCAAACTGGATAGACTCTGATTATATTAATATGAGTTACTTTCAACCTTTTGACAGGAAGTCAACGTGTTACAAGAAAAATCTGTGAATTAGGAACTGCTCCAAAAGCAAGCCATGGAATCTGATAAAATCATAGTGGATAAAAATGACAGTTTCAGGCATAACCTGGTGGAAATCCTTCATGATAAAAGAAGACACTTTGCTTTTCCACAAAGAATTTTTTATTATGACCTACGTTTTTTTACAGCATAACATCTTCAGGTGGAAGACCTGAAAAAAATTATACATGGAAAAGCAGAGTATCTTCTTTCATCAAGTAATGGAAAAATTAGTAGAATGCCTAAAACCAGTTCAATACTTATTAATTCACTAAGCTGCCTGGAAATAGAATATTTTGGCAACATTTTTATCCACCAAGGATGGATATTTACCAAGTGACTTTTGTCATGGAAACCACGACCGCAGACAGCACAAACATGAGGTCTTAAGATAGCAGAGCCATTTGGTTTGATATCTTCAGGCACCTCTGCCTGCATCAGCTGTTTAGGAACGCTGATTTCTTTTGGGGGTGGACACCATGGATCAAACTTATCTCCTAGAAGTATTGCTGGAAGTCTTGGTTGGAGACACGAAGCTAGGTGACAAAAAATTATTTCTATCAAAATACAAAATTCACTTCAAATAACAGGATGACTGTCAGTAATTGATCAAAATGAATCACAATTTTATAACCCTAGTGATAGCATGGTAAACAACATTTCACAGTTCAATTGATAACAATTTTTATACATGGATTACAGTAATAGTTGAAGAAACCATAATAAAATATTTTAAATGGGATTAAACATCAGAAATGAGTTTCACTGGTGACAGTATTGGAATTCATTTACACAAAAATAAAGAGGAAAGGTACATGAAACTTCTAAAAATACTAAATTAGCGGTACAGATGGAAGAACTTTAGAAATGATGGATGAGTGAAGAAAAAAGGGTGAAAATTTCCCTTTTGATATAATACATGTTTAATGAGGTATAAATTAAATGAATTCTAAAAACTAAATGATATGATGTTACAATTGCTAAATCGAGAATCGATTCAATCACTTGGTTCATTTTTAGTAAAAAAATATTTTTGACGATAATTACCAAGGCACTATCACATCCATTGTAAGGAGAAATGAAGTAAAATGCTGAGACCAGATCTTAAGAGAAAAAGATATCATTTTTGTGTGTTGTTTTCAATAAGTTTATCATTCCATAATTCATCATGAAACGTTCAAAAGGTCATGTTCAATACTTTGTAGATTTTACAATACCACAATAAACAATTTATCTTAGCATAATAATAGTGTAGTTCAACTCTTTGTTTTGTCAAATTTATTTGTAACAGCTTAGTAACTATGCTTGTACTGGACCTCGAGGTAGAACCACATTTGACTCTATTTGCTCTAAGACTCACCTGAGTGGATACGCCTATGGAGGACAAGATGACTCAGAAACATGGTTGAAAAATCACACTCATCACAGAGGTATGGCTCTTCAGGACAATGACTTGACCAGTGCTCTTCGAGTCCACTCTCAGAATCAAATGTTAGGCTACAAGCACCACCTGATCACACAGAGCAAATGTGCATAGTGTTAGGAATCAAGTGCGTAAAAGAATGAAACCTACAGATGATGAACATATTCCAGATGAAAAAACCTGTCCCCTATTTTGAAAAGTGAAACAGCAGATGGTAGAACTACCTGCAAATTAACATGTTTTGCAGCTCAGGATGGGTAGGTGCACTCACCATCTTGGGGGTGGGGGGGGGGGGGGGAGGGGGGAGGGGACCGTTAGATCCAGCAAAGCATTGGAATTATTTTGATTTCTTTAATGAAATCTAAAAGCAATTGATTGGTCAGAGAATTGAGGCCAATTCGTTTTCATCCCTATGGCATGTGGAAGCATGCACTCAGGGTGGGGTGGGGGAGGATTTTCCCTCCGGAGTCCATTGTTTGTTTCCCAGATCAATCTGAAACTCATAACAAAAGTTGGGATAAATCATGGCAGAAGTGTTCAGAGACATTATCCACAGTTGTAGCTGGGATCCTCTCGTCAGAATCTAACTCATTTCATTAGGGTTTATAAACCATAATTACTTCATGTGCACTACAGTTTTACAATTATAATTTTTGAGCAAAAATGAGAAATTTTATTGATTTGTGATGGTTCAGATTTCAGTTCAGTTCCAAGCAGCAATGTAATGCTCAAATGCCTTTTCTGTTTCCACACATTCTTACATCATCGTGTTAGAGTTAACTTGCGAATAATTGCCATTTTTTTAAGTGGAAGACACAAAAGTTTTCCTTAACTATGTTTTAAACTTAGTGGAAGTACAGTGGAAACTATGAAAACACTCAAAAATGAATTTGAAGAGGATGCTTTGGTGAGGCAATGCATATCAATCACCAAATTGAGATTTTTGAGAGGATGAACACAAATTAAGACCAATATTCTGGTCGCCCTAAAATCAGTAGTTAAATGTCACAAAATGCAGCTCAGATGCAACAACCCTTAGGTAATACTGCCCAGGGAAAATTTGTGCCATAATCCCAGAGTGAGATTGACAAAAGAAACATTGACTACCATCTCTTTATCACACTCAAGGAAGTAGTAAGGATCAGAAAATTCATTCAATGGATGTTAGTGGTGACAAAAGTTGGGTTTATAGGTATGAACAAAATCAACTATCCTCCCCAATAATACCACATTAGAAAATAGTAAACATGTGAATACAGCAAATAGTCATATGAAAAACAATAATAGCCACAAAGTACATTTTCAGTCTTTCTTAAGAAGGCTAAGCTGACTAAGAGGAATATGATTTTCAATGGGAATGGTTACTCCGGGCATATACTAGATTTTCCACAATGAAAATATCACACTCTCTCAAGACACACTGCCAATTCAAATTTCATGTGCAATATTCTGAGGTGACTTATGGAAGAGGTGAGGAAAAGCAACCAGACAATCAGCATGCAAACAATTGAGCACTTTACCATGACAAAATGCTCACATGTGCGTGGCTCATTGGTTTTTAGCTTCAAACAACATAGCTCCCCATTCTTTTTCTATGCCTGATTCATCTCCCTGTGACATACCCTAATCATCTCAGAATTGAAATCAAATTGAAAGGGAAAATATTTGACACATTTGAAGAGATCTTACAGGAATGGTATGGTGCACCAAAAGAGCTGGCCATGAAGGACTTCAAAGATTTTTACTGATTATGGCAGACACAATGGAACTGATGCATAGTCTGCCAAGAAGAACAGTACAAGCAGGGCAGTTGTCACAAAGGAAAACAATAATCCCTTTTGGAACAATTACCAGGTCTATTAGGTAGAATCAAATTTTAAAATGTCATTCCTAAAACAACCAATAGGATTAATCAGTGCAATCTCACCCATGTAAAGCAGAGCAGTAAGCCTTCAGTTCTCTTTCTTATATTTGTAAACAATAACAGTCCATAACAAATCATTTTAATGAGAAGACGTTTGAAGCTTTAACATATTCACTGTTCATGCTTTAGTCTTGTCTGCTTCTTGTCTCTGTGCCTAACACTATGTATGTTAGCTGAGGCACACAACTATAAAATCTCCAAAACACTCTGCAAAAAACTTTGGAATAAGTGAAAAAGATTTTCTTCACTTGAGAAAAGAGTAAATGCATTTATTAAGCACGAAATTAATATCACATGTGTTATCAAACCCTTATCAATGCTCAATGAGATGATGAAATGAATACATATCAAAACTGATATGAGCGAGTGGTAATACAATAAAAAACTGGCTGCTGCCACCTGCTTCTCCACCTGCCATATGACCAGCCAGATTTTCCAGCCTAGCCAGTCCCACCTAGGTATTACTCCTCTTGCTCCACCCACCCATCTCTCCACCTGAGTATTCCCATAGAGGTATGCATGGGTACTTTCTACTTCCTCTTCTACCCAGGCTTTCAACCATCTCTTCAAAAGTAGATCCACCCAACTTTTACACCCTCGTTCTGCATTCCCTCATGCACGATGAGGGTGGTGGTCCCTGATGTCAATCTCCACCTGCACATTTATATTTTAACAAAATAATTGCCACTACAGTATAATTCACCCTTCCTATTCTCCTATCCTAGTCCTCTGGTAACTCAATTCAACTAAGAAGCCCATTCTACCAAGCACTGCAAGCTTATTCCCTTTCTTCCATCCACGTGATATTTCCATAACACCTACAGAAATGCTACTTCTGCCACACCACTGAGGACTTAGGTTTCAATGAATTGCACCTCATTTTCCTGCAACCACTAATCCTCTCTCCCCAGATGGCTGGTCCACTCTGTCTCTCATTTCACAAATCATCCTTCCCAATGTTGCACTACCTCCCTGGCCATCGGGAATACCTACATCAATTCACAAGGGTGCAAAAAGACAGGTGGAAACTCAGGTTACACCAAACCAGGTTTTTTCAACAGCATATATTATTTATATTGTCCTCAGAAATTATACTATAATAAGAATAAAATGATCACTTGTCCAATGAAAATTTACAAATTTAGAGAAACCAAACCTCATCATTACGTGAGGTCTGCTTGCCCCAAATAATTCAATTTTCTCAGATTAAGCTAAGAAAAATAAATCCAAGTCTTTTAAGCACATGCATTTCAAAACATAAACAGCCACTAAATTGGATAATAGAACATAAGTGAATATCTTAATAATAATCATCTCCACAATCACATTTCCACATGCACAGCCATCCATATCGCTATAAAATAATAGTACTCAACATAATAATACTCTAAAAGATTTATAAATTTAGCATAACAACCATAATAATCCCATTTTTTTTTCAGAAAATTATTCCAGATACAAGAAAAATTTTGAGCAGCAGGGTGAAAAGTATAACTAGACATTTCCCTCTCACCAGTATATAGGTGGGTTCAATCCTGTGAGCTCCCAGATTCCCTCTTCTTCCCTTAAGAAATACACTGGGAATATTAATAAAATACTTTCTGACAGCAGGCTTAAACTGATCAATGCTAAAAGCATATTACAAAAAGAAGCCATTCTATGTAAATGACAATTTTAATGTCTCCAACCAACAGAGTACCTGGGGAATCTGTAACAGATTGGTATACATATTTTCCAATTTAAGTAAACATATAGTACATAGTTGCTCTTCAACACATTCCCTTCCACGGCAGGCATTGAAAAAAGTCTGATTTTAGATTATTTCAGGAAGTTATATCTCTTTCACTGATTTCTTCCATACTGCTCCCTGTTCTTAAATACTTCTTTCACCTCTTCCGTCACATACATATATACGGGGTTCGTCCGAAAAATAAGTGTCTTGACAAATAAGTCTTTTTTGACAAAAGGGGAGTCGTCCACTACGAATTTGTACCTGAACGACAAACTGTAAATGCTGCATTTTACGTCCAAGTGCTCGACAGGCTTCGAAAATGAGTCGCCCGCGTCCTGCCAGCGATCAACCGTATGACTGACAACCTGAGCGACAATGCGCCGTCTCACACCGCACTTGTCGTGTCAGACTTCTTGGCCAAGCACAGCGTGGCAACGCTGCCGCACCCGCCCTACAGCCTGGGCTTGGCACCACCGGACTTCTTTCTGTTCCCGAAGATAAAGAGGAGTTTGAAAGGAACGCGATACAGGACTTTGGACACCATCAAAGAGGCCGTGACGACGTGTCTTCGAGAGGTTCCCGATGATGCCTTTGCGGGAGCGTTCCAGGAATGGGAACGCCGCTGGAACAAGTGTATCAACTCACAAGGGTCCTATTTTGAGGAATGTTAGCTTATGATATGTAAAAGTGTAATAAATTTTTTTTCCCGAGCTCAGTACACTTATTTTCCGGACAAACCCTGCACATCATTTCATACAAGCCCTTCTGTTCTGGAGGCTTTAAATATTCCTCATCTTGAGAGTACTTAAGCTTACATGCTTGACTTTCTTGGTCCAAGATTTCTTTCCGAAACAGCCCCTCATTTTACCGTGTGTATGAAATGTGTTCAAAAATTAACAGGAATTTTTTCATTTTGTGGGCTTGGAGAGCTCGATTGTCAAACTTTTTTTTTATTATGTCGGTATACATGCCCCTGAAGTATGATAAAACTTTCAGCTGTTTTAATTGTGGACTTTGTCTGTGACAGCCACTAAGGTTAGATGTGTTTTATGAGCTCGGCGATTGAAACGTATTATACGAACAGGTGACGAAACATGGATTTATGGATATGACATTGAAACTAAGGCTCAATCATCCCGGTGGAGGCATTCTGGCTCGTCAAGACCGAAAAAGGCTCGACAAGTGTGGTCGAACGTGAAGGTTATGCTCACTATGCTCTTCGATTTTAATGGCATAGTGCATCATGAATTCCTGCCGCCAGGTCAAACGGTCAATAAGAAGTACTAGCTACGAGTTCAACGCCGTTTGCATGAAACAATCCGAAAAAACGCCCGGATCTGTGGAAAAACAATTCATGGCTTTTGCACCACGATAATGCAGCAGCTCACACTTCCTTGCTTGTTCGTGAATTTTTGGCCAAAAACAATACTGTAACGATGCCACAGCCTCCATGTTTGCCAGATGTCTGTGTGACTTTTTTCTATTTTCAAAAATTAAGAGAACCTTGAAGGGCCGTCGTTTTACGGTCATAGATGACATTAAAAGCGCATCGCTGAAAGAACTAAAGGCTATCTCAAAGATCAAGTTTTCAGGGATTGGAAGAAGCGCTGGCACAAGTACATAATCTCCAATGGGGACTGCTTTGAAGGTGACAACATCAATGTATAACAATAAATAAATATTATTGTCCGAAAAATTAAAATTCCCGTTAATTTTTTAACACACCTCGTATGTTTAGTGATTCAATTCTTTGTCCTCTCAACGTGATCAAACCATTCCAGTGCACTTATTTCTTACTCCTATCTTTCTTACTGGTGCAACCAATCTACAATCTTTCAGGACCCACTCATTCCTCACCCTTTCTCCATCTTATTTTTACCACAAACTCTCCTCAACTACCTCATGCTCACTGTATTTGTTTGACAGTGTAAAAAGATTCTATTTAAATATGAAAGCATTGTATTTAGATAAAATTCATTGCAAATTGTCCCCAAAAATGAAGTCAGCAATTCTTATGTAACCTGGAGTGAAATAATGGTAATGCCCACCAAGTTATTTCAACAATGGTATTTTTCCATTAATTCCATTCACTAAGCTAAATAACCTTTCAAGTTTTTATTTAACAAATGAGTGCTCAACTTCAGAACATTGGCACAACTGCCATATTGTAATTATCAGTTTCAATGATACAATGCATGGTTTCTGTGGTTTTTTCATTTTTTTTTTCATTTCAACACTTAAAAAGTTACCATCCGCAATAGAAATATGTATTTACACAAAGATTGTTGATGTTGCTAATAATGCTGTTGATGTAACAAATGTAAGCTGATGTTTTTTTATTCAAAAAATTATTTGGTTAGTAAGGCTTTTAATCCAATAGAATTTAATGAAGATGTATATTCTATGGGTGAATTTAGTTAACAAAGTTGATCAATGATTGAAAACTGACACAACTGCCATGAAAACATTTGCCTTTATTTAATGTGATGGACCACTCTGATGTAAATGAATGAATAAGGATTTTCACTTGCACCTAGTACTTGAAAAATTTGTTTCAAATCTTTCACCAAAACTACCTCTTTCAAACAATAAATACCCCTTAACATATTGGCTGAAATAATGAAAGCATCTAATGTCACCAACTGCACAGCATGATTTTTTAATGCCAAGAGGGGAAGGTGAACTGTTTCAAATGGCATTCATTTTCCTTTCTTAGTTTTCTTCCATCACAGAATATCAATATAGTATTTCAAAACTTTATAAAACAAAATGATTATGAAGTCAGTCCATTGTGACAATGCCTGTAAAGCATTCTTTTGGTGAATTCTTTTAAGGTTCAGGGAGGGATTTCATTAACCTCCTCAGACTTTGCTGTAATCAAAACCAGCACCACTTTTCGACTTGTAATTACCATCTGCATTGGCACTTTTTTTTATTGATTTTTCATTCTGGAACCTGGGATTCACTTTATAAAGCTTGCATACTATATGGAAATTCTCTCCACTACAGGCTAATTTTACCTGCATTACAGATGTGAAATAACTGTAGATCATATTCATTTATCAATGCTTGCAAATTTTCCCTAAATGGTTCAACAGCATCACCGTACACACATAACTTAACCGGACACATTTTTATTGCAAACATTATGCCTTCTTTTCGATTTCCCTAACCCATCACCATTTCCAATGAAGTTCTTTGCATACATACAGATGACCAATTATTGTGATGCTTCTTGTGTGTCATTCCTTCATCATATGTTTGTTGCTCCACATGTAACCTATGGATGGTTTAGTTCAGTCTTTCATGGCTTCTATAAATTTAAATAAAACCTAAGAGCAAAAAGTGTTAACTTAGTTGTCTTCTTTTTCAGATGAGATAAGTCTACTGTATCAGTGAAAGAATCTTAAAGGTCCTGATTCATAAATGAAATGATAATGATGAATATTTAAAAAAAAATAAAAATCCTTGCCATTAAAATTTTAAAACATGTTCTCATGAAAAGGCAATCAAATCAAAATGAAAAATTATAAGGTAAAAATGTATTAAAAGGTAACAGTTCACTTACATGTAATGCAGGTGCAGCCTTTAACCATTGGATTCATAATTAAGTATTAAAAGCCTTAAAGATGAAAGTTGTGAGAAATCATTTACATACCAACATTAAAACTTACCCAAATTTTTAGTCCCAAAGGAAGGCTCTGACTCATTCTGGAAGAAATACTTTTGATCAGTTATGAACAAAAAACTAAACTAAGCCTACAGCAGAGCTATTAAAGCACAATTATGTTATGCTGATGCATTTATTTCAGTTAATAATGTCATGCATATTTTATTAAGCCCAAAGGCCTGGTCAAAGGGATTTTATGGATTTGAGCTATCATGCTCAAAAATTAACCAAGAAAAATCAGTCATTTCCAAGAGAATATGAAAAACGGTATTAAGAAAAAGCATTAAAGCCAAGAAAATGATAGCTAACCCCAATGAATGTGTAAAACAATCCTTAATAACTTAAATACTGAATTTTCACCACAAGAAACCAATGTTCAAAATCTGCTAGTTCAGGAAATAGGAAATTGAAGTATTAAAGACTACTGTGGTTGATCAAAGATGAAATTACATCTCCCTGGGCTTCAATTTAACAAGTTCATTCTATGTATCACCAAGAACAATGAATGTGGACCAAATGGAGAAAAATTCACAGTAGATTTTTAAATCAGACTAGGTATACATATTGGCAGGGCAATGATGCAAATAAGAAGCCCAGTGTTTCTGTGATGAAAAAAAGGTTGTACTAAAAAAGTGCAAGAATCACCAAGCACACTTGGTAAGAAAGGCTCACTCACATTTGAACTCATTGGGCACGGGCTGCTCCTTGTTGTGCGAGCGCATGTGAGCGGTGAGACTGGCCCTAGAGCGGCACCTGCATCCACATTCAGCACAGTGGAATGGCTTCTCCTCCACATGCCGCACCCTGTGGGCCAATATGAGGTGGATCCGATCACAAGTGAAATCACCTGGAAGAAATCAATCAAATATGTAGCACAGAGTGTGGGACATTGCATGTTAAAAGTCATCCTAATAGCATGGCAAGGACATCTACTGTGTGCCCGTATGGGCCGACAATGAACGCTTGGGATACAGGAGAATAAAGACAAAGTAAATTGGAAGAAAAGGAGAGAAGACAAGAGAAGCAAAGATAATTACAATTGGTGATAAAACCTCAATAACCATAACTTTACATGCATTTAAGTCCACGGAAACCTCAGCTTAAAAAACTTCTATATTGAATTATTTAGTGGTTTCACTAAATTGAATTCAGAAATCATTAAATTAAGAATATTAAAATAATACCAGTACTAAACTGTATAAGGGCTAACTATCTCACTGTCACTCACTGCTTAACACTAGAATCTAATAAGCCTCTGCTGAAAGTAGAACGAGGAGAGCCAGATTTTATAAGAAATTAAGGATACCTAAGGTAAATTTTGAGGCTTATTGAGCAATAATTTTGAAAAATATGCATTTAGAAAATTATAGTCCTTTGTTAATAAAATGTGCAATGCAAGAAATTAACTTTAGTGCTTACATTGGTTTCAGTTTCATCAGTGTGAAAATCATCCCAGGTTCGATTTGAGAAAATGGAAAAGTGCCCTTTTTGCCCAACCTTGGGCCTTCTTTAGTAAGGAGTCTAAATTTCAAAGTCTTGATAAGAATGAGTTAATCCTTTGAGTAAAGTCTAAGGCCAGATTTAGTACTGGTTCATTTCATTTAAGATATCTAAGAAATCCGTGATAATTATGTGACTTTTTACAGTGAATTATTATTGTTATTTTAAAAAGAAGCTTCAAAGCTAATGTAAAATTTTAATTTCTCAAGTTAAATTCTTTATAAATAAAGATATCCTGGTTGTAATGATGATTACATATAATAAAGCAATTTGTCCAGTTCTTAGG
This sequence comes from Hetaerina titia, assembly GCA_037158775.1. Lineage (NCBI taxonomy): Eukaryota > Metazoa > Arthropoda > Insecta > Odonata > Calopterygidae > Hetaerina > Hetaerina titia. The sequence continues at coordinate 137,055,965 of CM073769.1, forward strand.
GATCTGTTATACCAATTTTTACTGTACACTTTCACTATCAAATCGATCGAGATGGTGTTAGCAGATAAATATCCAGTAAATTAAATTCACTCATTCCAAATCAGGATAGTTCAAAGAACAATCAGTTTTTGCACCTTGGATTTTAAAATAATGAAGTTTTGCTGAATTCTATTCAAGGTAAAATATCAAACATCAAGGTGGCCACCTATATAATATATTCCAATCATCAACTTTGTTCTGAATTTCCTGATGCAGATGTTTTTCCCAATTCTTCTCAGGAGTTCTTGGAATCCAATTAGGTACTTTCTTTGTGGGTCTGATTATTTAAATTAGTTTTGCTTTTTTCCAGGTTCTACCCAGATAACAGCCTATGGCAAACACAAACTGAATTCACAACCAAAAGGATCATCTTTCTCATCAAGAATACCTATTCACCAAATAACAATATTATCTTATCTCAACCTTTTCATACAATCAGCAATTTTCCTCTTTCCCCAAAATTTTTGGGGAAAGTGAGCAATACCAGACTTGTTTGAAACTTTACACTGACTGAGTCCACCACGCTGATCACAAAATTTCCTACATGATCAGGTTTAGGGATGAATCAATACTGCAAAAGTGGCATAAAAACATAGCAATTGCAATTTTAAAATTTAATTCCGAAAGACATTTTTCAATTTTAACCAAGATTATCAAATTAAGAGATATGAAATTGAATTAAAATCGCTTCTTATCAGGTTGCTTTGGTCTACATCAGTTCTACTACTCTTAATACTCTACTACTCAAAATAAAACACTTAATTTAAATTTAATCATTAAATTTAAAAATAACAAAAAAACAAGTTTAAAAAAATACAAAATATAGAATTTTGCTTTTCACAATGGTGCCAACGGAAAATATTCACATGATGCACAAAATCAGTCCTAATAACATAAATGTTCAGAAGTGTTCATAAGACCTCAAAATGCACAATTCCATGGAAAATCCAAGTTTCTGCATTTTATTTCACTTTTTTACCCAGTGATGTGGTGAGATGGAAGTAAAAATGATAACTGAAGCAAACAATTATGACATTCACTTATTGATATTAAAAAAATTTGAATATGACACTTCAACCACATTGTGTCACCTCTTGAGAACAATTATGGTTCTAAAATACCAAAACATTAAGGATTAAGTTAATCTTATCTCATGTATTTGGACAATATGGGGCCACCCTAATGTACTAAAATCACTACCCAGGCATACATATTTCAAACATAACTTACAAGAATCACACTGATAAGGTGGCCCACGGAAATGGCCTCTCACATGAGCAAAGTACTCCTTGTTCCAACGACAAGTGAATCCACACATTCCACACTTGTATGTCACAGCTCGGGAGTGTGCCAGCGTGGTGTGGCGTTCTAAACGCCGTGCATCTCGTGCCACATGGCCACATATCTGGCACTTGGCCCTCTCACCCCATACCTTCCTCTTTTTCCCATCTAGAAACACAAATGAAAGAAGCGATCATGGAACATGAATTACGAATAATATTTGCCGTCTTACAAACAAATATGCCAACATTACAATTCAACAAATTGAGTTGATTCAAGTGCGATGTGGTGGAATTCGAACATATAACACCATCACAATATAATGCTTGTGAGATGCAAAATGGGAATACAAAACCCAGAAACATGTATCACTCCCTATTATTCAGAGAAGACTAAAATAAGACTGGGAAAAAAGGCTACAAAATATAAAGACCTGAGAAATATTTCCAAACATTTTCCACGATTTCTCAAAGTAAATTATTTTCTTCCCTTTTGCCATGATTTAAAAGACTTTATTTAAAATTGATTGTATCCAAAAATCCGACAAAGTAGCATTCCAACTTATAAATATACAAAATTCCAGCTATTTTTTCAAACTTGCTAAAGTTACCCTATACCTCATTTGAAATACTTGGTTCTAAAATGAATGTCAGGCTTACTTGCACTTCACTAAAACATCACTTATACAAAACACTTTTGATGTTATAGGTATGGAAAAAATATGAAGTCTTAGTATATTCTCTATTGTTTTATTATTAACCTACTACAGACCATAAAACTCATCCTAATTGAAAGTCAAGAACTGAATACAAGGAATTTGAAATCTTAACTAAAAAGAACAATACTTCACATACTTCATGAAGTCAGTTTAATTGTGATTATGGAAAGAGTGATTCAAATTTTGATGATTTAAATTTGGTTGTAATTAATTTCGCCCATTTGGCAAGGATAATTGCTTAGGAATGAGTTGCTACCTTAAATCAAAACTCATTACAAATTAAAAGATGCACTTGCATCATATTGCATTAAAATTTTGAGGAATGGGATTTCATTAATAGGGACTTGGAGACAATTAAGGAGGAAAATTCTTCATTATAATTTTTTTTTTTAATTGATAAGCTCAAATAGCCGAGATGTAATTTAAAACATAATGAAAAAGACCTATGCCAACAAGTTCAATTGCTTAGTGTTTCAAACAACTGCCATTGGCTAAATTCAAAGGGATGGAATTTTGTAAATGGGAATGGTTGACTATGACTCACCTGGCCCTTCCCCCAACCCCTCCTCCAGCTCATAGTCCTCTTCGCTCAACATGTCATCATCATCATCTTCGTCATCATCATCAAAATCTTCTTCCTCCTCCTCCTCCTGTAGTATACCATCTTTAAACCTGGAAGATACCATTCAAATTAGTTTGCCGCAAATCACAATATTTTCAAACATGCTTTCAAGATTGAGTAAACATTGTAACACAAAAAGAAAAACAGATTGAATTAAGTAGTCAATTACGTTTTATCTAAGAAAAAATCACACCCTTACTCTAACATGCACATACATAATGAGAAAATAGGTACACATATCATATGATATATTATATGTACACAATATACTCTACACAACACCATACATACAATATATTATATCATATAGCACTGATCAATTTGTTTATTACATTATTAAAGAATATGTTTAGAAGAGGGAAAGAATATACCAAGTAAATATACATGGAATTACAGAGAGAGATTTTTATGATAAGAACATACTTAGAGCAATGTTATGATACTTAAAAATGGCTTTTGAAGAAGTCATTAGACAGCTGATGCCAATTAATCTTAGAAAAGTAGGCAGAAAAACTGGAAGAACTAAAGCCAACTAAAGATGAAAAAACTAAAAGAATTCAGAATATATAGATAAATAAAGCACCAGGCAGCAGCTCTATTACAGCATTAATACTTAAAATGGAGGGAATTGTTTATAAATGAAACTACCTGAGCTGTTATTAAAATGTGGAAAGATGAAAAATTACTTGATGATTAGAAAGGAGGAATCATATTAACAATATACGAAAACATGGCAAAAGGATCTGCAACAATTATATGGGATATGATTTTAACAAAAGATATTCTAAAGCCTACTTCATAATAGAGTTGCTGACTATCCTGAGAAAAATATTGGTGTTTATCATTGTGGTTTTAAAAGTGATAGATCAACAATAGATCACATCATATGATAACTCAATGGGAAAAGTTGACTGCCTAATATTATCCTACACTGTTTGTTTATGGATTTTAAAAGACATTTTGAGAAAGGAGCACACAGATAATGCTGACAAACCTTAGAAAATAAGGCATGCCCTAGAAACTGGTGAAACTTACCAAAGTTCCAATGGAAAGATCAAATGCTAAGATAAATGGGAAGTCAAAAGAACTTTTAAAGTCGAAATAGGTATAAGACAGTGTGGTACACAATCAACAGGTGTTTAATCTTGTATTGCTGAAGTCAGAAATACAGATTTAACAAGCAATATAACAAGTATGGGATGTGGTTATCCAGTAAGTAGATAACTGGGCCACTGAGAGGAAGGCCTGGATTTGATTTTGGGTGATCCGCTTGGCATCCTTAGCTGCACCCAAGCTGTGAGATTTTTTGGGTACCAAATCATCCTGGGAAATCATAGGCACCATGTGGAAAGGAACTAGCCCACCTGCTTTAATGCACAGATTCACAAGCTGTTGGGCTTAGTACTAGGTGAGGTCTGTCCTCACCTGTTAAACCAATTTTCGAGTTTTTACTGTCATATATTTTAAAACCCATAGGACAGCCCAAAGCTTATGGTTATGAAATTATAATTAGAAAGAGTATTGGAAAAATGATTTGAGTTTTATTTCAAGAGTTGAAAAATGTGATTGGTAAGATGGGATTAATTAAAATGTACAAGTAAAAAAAAACTAATTCATGCTTTTATCAAGAGATAATGGCAACGATAGAGAAGCACTAAAACTAAAAAATAGGCAATTTGAAAATGTGTCTTTATATACCTAGAGTCAACATTAAGCGTAAATAATGCAACCTCAGATAAAATAACACTCAGAATATCTGCAGGTAACATGTAACTCCATGCTAAACCCTTAAGAAACTACTATGCTCTAATAATCTAAGCAAGCAATCCCAATTTGATATTTACAAAACAGCGGCCAGTCGTGACATACGGCTGTGAGTCATAGACATCACAAAATACAGCCAAGTGACAATTGATAATTCTTGGAAGAAAAATGATCAGAAGTAACTTTGGACCAACACAGAAGAAAGGACATGAATGGAGAATTAAGAGAAATGGTGAATTAAATGTGCTGATAATAAATAAAGAATCCACAGTTCTATTCATAAAGTCAAAGAATCCGATGATTAGGTCACATAACAAGCATGGTCACAAAACTCGCAAGTTCATAGAAAAAATAAATATTATCTTCACCACTTCAATCTGCCCCAGGCATCACCTCCCCCTCCCACCATTACCCACGGAAACTAGTTCTTCCTCCAAGTAGACCTACTTGCATCACAACCTCCTCTCCAAACAGGCCACATTTCACCATAGTCTATGTCATGACACTAATGCTTTACTCTGACATCAAGTGACCAATTTTACCTCTTTCCACCATCTCTCCATGGATGGATACCTAACTGACTGAAATACCAGCACCGGATCAGTCTGCTAAAATCCAAACATTGGCTTTTGAATATTTTCATTAATAACTTTTCCAGCCAATAGCCTACTATTTTTATCGTTCCCCCAAAAAGTGACAACCCTGATAAAGACCAATTTTTTAAGAAAATGATTTTGAATTCCATTTGTTTAATGTGTTTTATAACACTATTCAAGGACTACTAATCATCCTGACCCATGTTTCAATGGAAATCTTTATCTTTATGACAGTTGAAAAAGGGTTGTACACCTTAATTTCTTCAAACCTTTGACATTTGAGAAGAAAAACATAATTATAATACCATCTAAGAAGGGAAAACCCTTGGAAAAAATTTCTATGGCAGTAGTCTCTTAAGAAAGTATGCACCTACTAGGGTTGATCTCAGAGATGATAAAAAAAAATTCGTTTCTTAATAAAGCAATTGTTGATTGGAACAGATTACCTGCAAAACTATTCGAGCTCTTTCCTAGCAGGGTAAATACTTTTAAAAAAGATGTAAACAGTTTATTTGATAATTTGATTGATGTGTTGTGTAAATTGTATGTAACAGCTTAGTTTTGATATTTTTCTAGTCGATTGGAAAACTGATATTGATGAAGTTGGGATTTTATTTTTTTTTGTGTTAGAGATTGGTGTTAGGAAATTTCCTTTAAGTGTATTTTTTTCTGATTGATTTTATTTATTATCTTTTGTGTTATTGATTGGATTTGAGATGGCATGCCTTTCCAAGACAAGTTTGATTGCAATACTTGGGACTTGTGTGCCACTTGACATTGTCTATCTGCACATGTGAGTTTTAATAATAATAATAAAACAATGCACTCTCTAAAGAAAACCTATCAATATGGTAGAAGCTAGTCCAGCCAACTTTGCTGCCCCTAGTGGCAGTAAAGCCAGTTGGCAACTTGTTGGGAAAAAAAGATGAAGTTGAACTATGGCTATAAAGCACAGAACCACAAAATATTGTTTGTTGATGTTAAACTTAAGTTTTTTGCACCAATGGCTGTTGATTAAGAAACCAAAAATACAATATTAGTCCTTACAATTTAAAAACCCTACATCTTTAAATTTCTCTTTACAGTTCCTACACTGAAATTAAAATGCTACTCCTTGCATATGGAACTAATCTGAAGAAAGATGTGTAAAATTTGAATGCAAACTGTAATATTTAGATTGTTTTTCCAAAGATATTAGTCAAAATCTAATTAAAAAACCGATTACCTTGTCCGGGTTGAGTTATTCATGGCCTTGTTGGCCTTGGAGTCCATTTTTCCATTGCCAACGCGACTACTAGAGGAGTTCTTAAAGCTGTCAGCATTTGAATGCTTTCTCTTGTAACCACCTTCATCAGTTTCAGATGTTCCAGAACACTTTGTTTTGCCATCATCTAAAGAAAAATGCATATAAGAAACTTCATTTGAAAATATTGAACAACTTTCTACAATTACCCCAAAAACAGGAAAAGTGAGGTAGCCCAATTGCTTTACGAATAAAATTATCAACAAACAACAAAAAAAGGAATACCAGGTATTAAATTGATAAAAAAGCACACACAAGTAGATTAGTATGACTTCCAAAATAAATATAATGCTAAAATGAGTTTATAGAAGGGAATTCAGTTTTTATCATATCCGAGCAAGGTATGTTAGGAATCTCATTAAACCAAATGCAATGGTTAACCCTGTAATAAGCTTTGCTAATCTTAAAGAGCACTACAGTTATGAATATATTTCTATCAACAGTGCAGCTCATATCATCTACCACATAGAGAATGACAATATGGGTGTTGCACTTTGTAGTAAAAACATACCGTTATTGCTCAAAGAACCAATTTTGGCTTAAGCACCTAATTAATAAAACAAATATTCATCTGTCCTTCAAGTGGTTAGGAAAGTGAGCCAAGAAATGATATGGGTCAAACCACTGATTAAAACATTAAGGGGGGAACATGAAGTTGACACCAATTCTTTCCAACACACAAGTTCAATAATTTTAACATTATATACTAAATGAGTCATTTTTATTTCAAATATAGTGACAGCACTTGTTAATTGCTTGGTTTTCAGGCTGTGTACAAGGGTTCCTCTGTTATTTCAAAAAATTTTATCAGTGAAAAATATTTCAACATATTAATCTTTTCTACAATTCCCTCTAATTTTTTTTCCTTCATTAATCTTTAAATTTACTACCTTGATCAAAAAGTTCCCGGAATTTATTCAGAAAATTAAAAATACAAGTTTATTCATCTAAATCTATATTGTCCCCTTCAAAGTAATCCCCATCGACTGCAACACACTTATGCCAGCGCTTGATCCAATCCTCGAAACATTTTTTATATTCGGTTTTCGGTATGTCCATCAGTGCTTCCTGCGATTTTTCCATTACTTCCTCTCGGCTGCTAAAACGCGTTCCCCGTAATGGTTTTTTAACTCGATTGAACAGAAAGAAGTTACAGGGAGCCAAATCAGGTGAATTCGGTGGCTGTTGGATGGTATTTGTTGCATTTTTCGTCAAAAAATTACGAATAATGATAGCACTGTGCGACGGTCTCGACGCACTGTGCGACGATTTCTGGTCTCTTTCGGCGAATTGCTTCACTCAAACGTCTCATAACGCCCAAATAATACTCTTTGTTTACTGTCTGGCCTTCTGGCAAAAATTCATGATGCACTACACCGTTGTAATCCATGAAAACCGTCAGCATTGCCTTCTTTTTTGACTGAAAACGACTTGGTTTTTTTGGTCTCGGCTCATTTGGTGAACGCCATTCACTTGCCTGATGTCTGGATTGCGTGTCGTACTCATAAACCCACGTCTCGTCTCCAGTAATGATCCTTTTAATGAATGTGGGATCGGATTCAGCCTCGCAAATCATGTCTTTTGCGACGTCAACACGGTCTCTTTTTTGCATGAAATTGAGGTCTTTTGGCACCAACTTTGCTGCTACACGACGGAAACCCAAATCATTAACCACAATGTCTTGGGCGGATCCATAGGCAATGTTCAAGTCCTCCGCTATTTCTCTGATGGTTCATTTGCGGTTATTGACCAACATTTCTTTTACTTTATCAATTTTTTCACAGACTTTCGATGTCGATGATCTGCCACTGCGTTCATCATCTTCGATTGACTCACGACCACTTCTGAACCGCTCGTGCCACTGGTAAACGACCGTTTTTTTTAGAGAATCGCTGCCGAAACACTTTTCCAACATTTCCAACGTCCGTGCGCCACTAAATCCGTTTTTTACGCAAAATTTAATACAAGTTCGCTGTTGCAAATTTAAATCCATTTCTGCAATTGTAAAAAATCGCCAACACACACAGAGATAGATGTACTCTTGGCTACGTAACTTTTGCAAATGCCAAGTTATAACACTAAGATTTAAAGGGAATATCAACAACAGATGTACCAATTTAACAAAAAAACAGAACTCAAATCGGAACGATGGGAGCGCCACACGGTGGTTATTCCGGGAACTTTTTGTTCAAGGTAGTATACGGTAACCCCAGCAGAGACACATTTAAAATGTACCCATCAAACAAATTAATCCAATCAGAGCATGGAATACAATTCTAAAAACATTGAAAACATTTAAATCCCAAAAATCTCTCCAGCATATTGTTTGGAGGAACATATAAAGGTGGAAACTGTAGGTCATGCAAAGTGAGAAATTGAAGAGTGCAGAGCTATAGATGTATTATGTTTCCACTTTATCACAATTAAGTTACACCATTATATTAAACATTTTGGCGATTAGCTGTGACTATTAAGTAATAAATATTCAACATTCCAGAATGGAAAACTAAAGAATTGTGATTCCACAGTATTTTGTTTAGATACGACTCAGGTTTACATATTCATTGTCTCTTCAGGACCTGAAGTGACAATAAAGATGATGATGATGTTGCACATATAAACCTGGGTCATTTCCAAATAAAATACAGAGGAATCACTATGTTACAGCTTTTCATCCCAATAAAAATCAATTCCATAAAAATAAACTTGAAACCACCAATTTAGCATTTCATTCCCCTTACTGGAAGTGTCATCAGGTGAATGAAAAGAACTGACAGATGCCCACTAATTTTTATAGGCTCCAGTATCCATTACAAATACAAAGGAGTGGATTTCTGTTATTTCTCTTCATTCTCCTGATGCCACTCCCAATCAGAGGAGTTAAACACTGAGCATTGATTATTTAATGATCATAGCCCTCCCAAAAATTTCTAATCCAATAGATGAAATACGACTCAGTTTTAAGCATCTTTTGTACAAATATTTATATGGGACATAAATGACAAAATTCATGCCTATGGTGGAAAATATTCTTCTAACAGGTACGACAAAAGCCAGTATGCCTAGGGATAATATTTCACCAGTTTCCTCTATATCTCCTGCACTGCAGCAATCAATCATTTTACAATTCAATAATCCACTTCAAGTTCAACCAGGTATCACTACTGCTAAGGTGGAGATAAGAATCAAAATCTAAACAGTCCAATGGAACGTAAAACAAACGGCATGCATTTTTTGTCTTTAAAGACTTTACAAAGGCCCAAGTCTTCAATCACTCACTAACTGCCATAGAGAAAATGCAGCAGAGTAGAAGTAATAGTTTAATGTACTGTGCACAAAATTTGTCATTGACAGCCATTGATGGGTGTTTATTTAAATTAATAATGGGTATGATTTTAAATTATTAAAATGAATTGACATTAATTACTTTTAAGCAGCTTGCAGTAGTAGTTTTTAGGGGAGTCGGTCGACAGCTAAGGTAATTTGCACCATTAGGGATGGATGGGAAAGGAGGAAGGGTGGAGAAAAACTTGGCATCGGCATTAGCCTACTCTTAAGAAAAGGTGCCCAGGGATCTACAGTTTAACATCCTATTCAACAGATGGTGAACTCACTCACTCAAGTGCTCTCCACAAAGCACCTAAAGAAAAAAATGCCACTTGCCACCCTCGGCGTCTAGGTAACAATTAGTTAAACTCAATTGCATGCACTTTCACTAACCTCCTGTGTTTTGTGTCAAAACCCTTCCCGCATGCCATTAAGTTATGTATTGCTGTTTACAGTATTGTTTTCTCTTCTTTTGCTACCCTAAATTTCCACTTCCATCCCTTGTCCCTCTCCGTGGGTGTGCCCTCCTCCCACCTGCAGCGTTGGGCCAAATTCCTCGTCTTGAGTAGGAGAGATTTTTATGCGGAACGTTCTTGTGGTGGTGGTAATTCGCCTGGCTACTTGCTAGAAACTAGCTTGCACGTTCGTGATTAATTTCTTGCTGCATCCTGGGGTAAAATTATTTGTTGTAGTTAAGCGTATGTACTTGCATGCTTGTGGAGTGAAGGGAGGTAGATGTGTGTTTGCATGCGCGTCGAATGATGGGATGTTACGATGAATGTGTGCACTGCTGTGGATTGGGGTTTGCATGTGTGTGTTGGTTTTGAATGCGGTATTTCTTTTTTACTTTTTTGGGTGGTGACCTAACACCTCCCGCCACACGCCCTTGCGGCGGCTTGCGGGGTATTATGTAGATGTAGATGTAGAAAGAAGGGATTGGGATACCACTGAAAAATATCTGCCAGCTCAAAGATTTGAACCGGGGCCCCCTCAGTGGGAAGCAGATATGTTAGCCTCCATACTATCTAGATCCCCTTAAGCAGCTTGTGCTGTACATATTCATCCTGTTAATGTTTCCCTATTTTTGTGTAGTTCCATGACTGTGCATGGAAAACAAATCCTTCAATTCACCGATTCAACAGCCACGTCAGACATATTTATTACTATTGGCTGCCATGGTAGAAAAACAGTGTATGTAGTTTCATATGAAGTAGGATAATGTTCTCTCACAAGGAAATTAATTGTACAATTACCTTCACAGCCTGCATATTTCTGCACACAGCCATTGACAGCAACTTTTTCATTTCCTTCCATTGCACCACTTGTTGAATTGCTGTTACTAGGGCAATTTGTCACTGAGGAAGACATTTCCGATGACACTGAGTTAGGCTCTAAAGTCTGCAATAAAAGTGAAATGCTCATTAAATTGCTGAATCACGATAAGAGTTTACAATTTCATTTTTATTAAATTAATCTACCAAAAATATGAATTTCAAATGAGTATCAAGCAATACAATAAAACTCTGCTGTGAAAAGTTTCATCCAACATCCATAGAGAATTTTACTGAAGTCCTACACAGTCTTTGAGATTTAGAGGAATATTCATCAGGAGCACCAGGATTAATATTGGTCAAATGGCATTTTAAAGCCAGATTCCAGCTATATATGGGCGCCATGACGGAAAACTTAGAGGAGTACAGTGTAGCTTTAACAAAGTGAATGATTGGAATTTTGGTAGGTCAGCATATTCAATTGCTAGTTTATCTTTATCTTAAGGCTGAACATTTGCTATAGCTATCAGTACATTCATTATGCAAATGCTACATACAAATACTCCCCTTGAACAAATATATATATAGGTATTTTAAAATTCAATTTTCATAGAATAAGATTAAAATACAATTATTTATGGAAAAATTTACCTCTCATTTTACTCTACATAGTTCCTTCACCAATTATGTTAGCATATTTGCATATCGTACTGGCTGGTCCATTTAGCTGTAAATTGGTGTTCACATTTTCTTTTTCAATAAAGATTACTGTCATTTAAATTGTGAAACGTTTTCTGTTTATTTACAAAGAGTGACAATGAGCAAAGTGTCGAAGGTTAACATAATGTTTCTATTTTTCATCTAGTTTTGTTAAGACATTGGTGCTATGACAGTATGATTTCCCTCAGTGACTTTAATGTAGTCATAAACAATCAGCTCACAGGCATTTATATTTTATGGGATTGAAGATAGAAAGGCTGAAATTTGCATTTAAAGCACTTAAAGCAACATATGTATTTTTGAAATTTCACCATTTACTGACTCAATATTTTTAAATGTCACTCTATGAGGCTGAAAACAGCTCCCTGATGACTGTAATGTGTATTGCTCTAATGGTACTTGTACCCCTCATTCAATTTCACCCTGTGTCATTTGTTTCATGTTTACATAATAAAATACCAGTAGTATGAAAAATCAAATCATACAGAATGCCCCAATTAGCTCCAGAAAAATGTTATTTTTATTGTGTCCCAGCTGTATGAACAGTTTGAAAGAAGATATGATTCCCAGAATTCCCTTTTGTTCATATCAATTTCTATATGCATAAGCAAGAACAAGGACCTTATAGAGAAACACAGCATTTTATTTCTTTAATAAGGAAGCATGCCTAAAGATAGGCAGACATTGATTACTAACTTTCAATTATTTTTTTACGTTTATCCTCATGCTTGCTTCTCACAACAGAGCATGCCAAAAATAACAATAAGTAGTCATCCAAGAAAAATGAAAGCAACACATAAAAATGCAACAATATCCTTAAAAATAAACCTCACCATTTCATAAGAAATGAGATTTAGAAAAATATCTATCTCCCAATAGTTCACGGATTATTCATCATTATCAATTCACGTATTTGCTATTCTAATGTAATGAAATCTAAACCAGGATAATGCTAGAATTAGGTTCTTTCACCTGGGAAACATCATCAGCACTTAAAACTGAAAATGATAACAATGTTCTAATTATATTTATTTATATTTCTTTTCATTTTCTTGTACCAAAGGTCAAATTATTACAGGTATATACTAAGAATTGTCATCAATCAATTTGAAAATTTAGCTGCACGAAAAAAGATTGGTCCAAAAGAAAGTCTTTTTCGATAATGACAACAAACCACCACATTTTTCAACACTTGTGGCCTCAAAATTAATGGGGTCAGGATTCCAACGCATATCCAAATGCCTTTTTTTTGCAGATTTGGAACAATTTCTTTGCTTGGAAGGCATCAACCATTTGGAGCAGCATTAGATGAAATGTAAAAACCTAATAGGGGACTGTTGAAAAATTAAAATGGTTTATCGCAGATTTTTAAACCACCCTTGAAAGATCCTTTTTTACTTCAACTGCATATTTGTCTCTCGTGACACCCATTTGTCCTTTTACATTCATGATATATTCATTATTTTTCAAGGTTTGTCCAATCCTTATAATTCTCTAATAATTCTCCATGTTATATTTTCCTTCTCTACTTTTCCGTACACTTCTTCACTTCTTACTGCATTTGTCACCAGGAATTACAAAACCATAATTACTTTGTAACCATACAATACATCATAATGCAACAAAACATTTACCTTAATAAATACTTGATTGAGTCATCCTTTGATTCAAATACATAATCAAACCATTCAAGCAAATTAAAAATTAAGCTATTCCAATTTGAACACATCAAAATGGTGGAAAGTGCAAATATAAAATTTATTTATCATGTAAACATTTAGGATGCAAACTCAGCACTCCTACACTATCTACTTCTACTATTCCAAACTCTTGCTCTTCCATAACATCCTACCCCAGACCCTCTTTCAGAAACAAAACGGTTAAACTACCACAATTCAATTTCTCACGAGATGACCATCGACTCCCAAATGAACTCAAAACCCAGGTTTCAATATTCCTTCCTGAAAAGGCTTACCTAGCAGGTAAATGTGTCTCCCTTCTCCCCTTTTTCATAAACCTGAAGTTTACAACCCTAGGGAATTTTTCTTCAATTTTGGAATGGCAGAAGAACTGTTCTTCATTGAGGTTGGAAATAGAATGAACAAGCCATTAAAAACTGAAAAAATTTGAAGGTTAAATACAGAACTATCAAAATTTTCAAAGAATCAATATTTGACTTTTAACTTCAACTCGTTGCTGAGATCCTTACCGATCAATTTTTCTAAACCACAATTTCTAATAGTGTATTTTTCTAAAGTGTACTTTTTCTAATACTTTTTTCTTAATGCATCCTTTCTAATAAATAAATTTTTCTAATACCTAAAAATATGAAAAATGTTGTTGCTATGGAAACTAAATTTGTTGGAGAAGTGTATAATACACATGGGACACAATTATTTCGAGATGGGTTTATTTACTACAAGGTAAACATTTTAAAAGGTCACTTGTACTGGAAATATTCTTAAGTTGGAGAATGTAATGTGAGTGCTACCACTTATCTGGAAGGGGATGAAGTAGTTCTTTTAAAAGGACCACAACAGTCAACTCACCAACATCCCTCAAGTTGAGAAGCCGCAGAAGCTACAACTGTTAAGGTTACTTTAATTACGGAGTTGGGTTTGGGTTGTAAAGTTAAAGCAGAACAAAAAAAGTGGGTTGGGTTAGCCCAATTAGTTAGAATTATGTCTATTGTTTCTGAATATGATATTTATATGGATGGGAATCGAACTGTAGAATCAACCCTACTCCCTAATACCATTACTTTGGATTAATTGTATACTATAAACATATAAATTTTTTTAGAAAATTGGCCTATTTAATAATCTTAAAAATATTTAATTTAGAAATTTGATTAGGAAAAATATTTTTAGAAAATTACATTATTAGAAAAACTTAATAGGGAACCACTGAGATATACAGTAATTAAAAAAATATTTTTTTTATGCTTGGTGTTGTGGAATAGTAGAATATCCATGGTTGACAATAAAACTTTTTAATTTTCCATAATTTTTATTTTTCCCTATAAAAAATGGTGTGGAAAATTCCAAAGAGTTGAATTACCAACAATATGAAAATAACATATGGTTCGGTGTAAATTAGAAGTGTCAGTTCCAAAATAAACTAACGTGGTTTTCCTTTAGGCAAGACCAAAATACATTGGTGTAGCCAGAATGATAGGGTTTGCTTATGAAACTGTTTATGTAACCAATGAAATGAGGCATCTTGTCATCAACAGTATGCTCAAACAGTGTTCAAAACATCTTTGTGACATCACAACAATTAACAATTATTACACTTATTTAAGGAGTGGTTCCACATAGTTCTAAGAGTTTAAGATGGTGATTTAAAGTTTAAATTGAAAATCCTTAACTTTTGAAAATCGCTTTGTCATGTATGTAACATTTTCAAAATAAAAAAATGATGAAATACAAGGCTATAATAATGCATAAAGAACAAAATAAATTGGTAATTCATTCAGTGAAATTGATCTCACTATTTCTTTAATGTTTCATGAATAAGATTAACAATCTCACACATTTATTCCCATGTAGGTCTCACATAACTCAATTAGCACATACCAAACCATGCTTATGAGAGTGATAATTCTTGGAATCTTATTTTTTAAATAACATTTAAGATTTATAAAAGGTCGGTATGTAATACCTATTATGTAGGGTAGCATTGCATTGCATTTGTTGTAGTTAATTTAAGAGTTGCATACTAAACCCCTAGATGTAGCTCTAGTTATTATTAGGTAATCTACCGGTTAAGGTAGGTTTTTGGATGGACACAACTATCAAATAAACATTTTGTGACTCCCCACCTAGCAAACTAATCTATATCAAGTCCCTCTTCATCTCGGTGTACTTCTTTCCTCCCTTCATCCCGTCCAACATCCCTATCCTGTTCCTACCCTTACCTCGCTTGCCCAACATTCTCCCCTCTATTACCCTCTTCAACATTCCACTACCGCTCAATACGCCTTTCATCCATTTTTCCTGCCTCCATAGAATTTCTCTCAACAAACCCCTCTCCTCACCCACCATTTCCAGTACTTCCTCATTTGTTTTCCTTTCGGTCCATTTCACCTTCTCCATTCTTCTCCACACCCACATTTCAAAAGCCTCCAATCTACGTCTATCCTCTTGCTTCAGCGACCACGTTTCCGCGCCGTACATAGCTACGCTCCATATCAGAGTTTTTACGAGTCTTTTCTTAACATCCCTACTCAACGTCCCCGTCATCAACTCCCTCCTCCTTGAGAAAGCCTCCTTGCCTAGCGCAATTCTTCTCCTTACGTCCCTACCACTTTGACCGTATTGGTCCAAAACACTTCCGAGATATGTAAACTGCTCTACCTGCTCTATTCTTTCCCTGCCTATTTTAATATTTAGCTTAGCCTTTTTCTTTCTGGCAAATCGCATAACCTTTGTTTTATTAATATTGATTCTCATCCCATATTTATCGCACTGAACCTCCAATTCACTCAACAATGCTTGCAACCCCTTGGCTGACTGAGCAACTAATGCTTGGTCATCAGCAAACCTAACCGATTTTACGAGTTCCCCTCCGACTTTCATTCCTACCTCCAGTTCTTCCCATGCCTCTTTAATCATTTCCTCTACATATACGTTGAACAGTACCGGTGACAATGGGCAACCCTGCCTTACACCTCTTCCTAACACTGCCCATCCAGACTCTCCGTTCCCCACTCGCACCTGAGCAGTCTGAGACATGTACAGGTTGCGGATCAGTCTCCTGTCCCTCCAATCCATTCCTATTTTCTGCAATACACGCATTAATTTTTCCCAATTCACTCTATCAAACGCTTTTTCGAAATCTACAAAACAGGCAAAAACGTCCTGATTGTATTCTATATTCCTCTCGACTAGTGATCTCATTACTGCAATGGCATCACGCGTACCTCTTCCTTTTCTGAACCCAAACTGATCATCCCCTAAGTAATCATTTGCCTTACTCTCTATCCTTTTGTTGATGATCCTGAGAATAACTTTAGCTGCGTGGGATATCAAACTTATTGTTCTGTAATCCTCACATGACGAAGCCTTTGCCTTTTTTGGAATAGGAACTAACACCGATCTCACAAAATCTTCCGGCCAGATTCCTTCCTCATAGATACTACGAATCAGTCCATATATGGCCTGATGTAGCTCTAGTATGAAAGTAAAATTGCCAGTGTGCAACACATAGCATCATACATCAATTTGAATACATTTTGGAGGGAGGAAGATCATTGGAGAGATGAGCGTGTGGAAGGGGGTGATGGCTGTGAAAAGGGGTGGAGTGCGTGGCGTGCAGGACTCAAGACAGAGAAAACATTAGACCTCGTGGATTGTGGACAAAATTTTGCTGTAGCAGTTTCAATCTCATCAAAACCCTGTGCGAAATAGAAAGGTTAAAGAGAGACAGCCATCCTTGATGCTGAATCGACCAAGACATATAGCCTCTCCTCTACCCAATATTAATGCTGATAATCAGTGGCTCTTGGAGACATAAGGTAATATTGTACTTCGAATGTTGGAGTGGTACTGTACACCCATGCCTAAGTTATTGTCAACAGATCAGCAGATTTTCATAAAAAATTGAGATGCAGAACCAGAATAAATTAAACTTGGTTAGCAATTAATAGCTTTAAATAAAGTACTTTAGACTTCCAATTCCACTAAAAATGGCACACAAAATTAATAGTTTCTGCACTAAGTACAAAATCAATGCAGTCTCTGAGGCAGAGCACATAATTTTACCATAATCTCATAAGGTCAAAAACTGTAATAAATGAGATAAATACAAAACAATATGTTGTTTGTAGACTTGAAATACTATGCAAAAAATATCTCAAAGTATGCCATTTGCCAAAATGTAATGAATTGGGAAAGTCAAGGTCTATCATGAGAAAATTCCCATGAAAATATAGAGTGGACCTTTAGTCCTCTAGTAGCAAATATTAACACAGATGGCTAACAATCTTGGGACTGTAGCTATCAATCTGTGTTGATAGTGAAGTTAGGTTTGCAAAAAAATAGTAGGAAATAAGGTAAAAATGATTTGTAAGGTTATATGTTCATTCAATAAGTATGAAATTAAGGTAATATACTGTGGAAGCTAATGTTTTCCATTAAAGTTAGAACAACATTCACACAACTAACTTAAATGAAGGAATTGAGTATTATAACCTTAATAAAGGAATTCAGATCAAAATGAAGATAGCATCTCCCAATCACTAATTGAAACCATTTCAATTTCTGAATGTTGGAATGATTTATGGTTGACTTTACCATAGAGTCAAAAAAACATAAACACTGAAATCATTTTCATCATTGAATTCAACTGTTACTCACACTTGTATCATTATCTCAACAATGGCACCACTTCACTGAATAGATCACATGACTAATAGCAATCAAATGAATAGGAAATCAAAGCTATAAAGCACCTTGACTGACCTTGGGCTCAATTTCTACCATGAATGCTATCAATATTTAAAAATTTAGTAAACTGATTTTTGCTCTGTTGACCCATATTTATTTCCTGATAAAATTAAATTTATTAGTATCAACAAGAAACACAAGTAAAACATACTATTAATGAATTTATACTCATAAAATAAAATATTATTGATTCATAATTCTTAAATAACAAGGGGGGATAAACTTTCTAGGTTCTAACACAGCATGCCTAGCACCCCTCTACAAATTAAACAAAAAATGAACAAAACATGCTTCTCACTTGCTCCATTGAAAATCAGACACTTCATAATATTGGATATAAAAGTCACATTGTGTCAAGACTGGACTTTCCTAAGCAAATTGGATTCTAATTGCATTCCAAAATGCAGACACATTATGGATTGGAAAATGAAAGTACATGAAAAGGAGGTAATATTAGTGAGATTAAGAAAAAAGAGGGCAAAACAGTTGGAAAATCATGAGATACATTACAGCACAAAACAACTGTATGTACTGTACAATACATTGGCCACAGAGATGGGTCATTCAGAATTCTAAATCGTTCTAAAAATTCTCAAATTTCTTCCCTTCACTGAAATGCACCACAGAAAGTTCATCGTACAGCAACAAAATAATCATCCTAACCAACATAAATGATGAAATAATCTTGCCATGGGTTTACTGCAATGAATTTCCCATCTCTAATGGGAGCACAAGAGAAATGTGGTAGGGTTTGAATGAAAACATGTCACAAATTACTGTAACACATGTAGAGAACTATTATTTTAGATAAAACAGTTTCTGGCGTAACTTGGTGGAAAATCTTCATACTGACTTTTAATAATCAAACCACTTTACTTTTCCACATAAACTTTTTAATTTTTACCTGATGATGTTATGCTATAACGAAACCTGGGTTGTAAAAATTAAAAAGTTATGTGGAAAAGTAAAGTGGTTTGATTATTAAAAGTCATTATTTTAGATGTAAACAATAGACAAAAATATTGAAGACTTGACAGCAGAATATATCATTCTTATCATGCATTTTTGCGTGACACATAAAAATGTATAATAAATGGCAATATATGTTACAAGAAGAGCATAATCATTTTTTGGCAGATAACTATGACATTCACAAACCAAAAATCATTCTTAAATGTGTCCACTACTTGGAAATGAAAAACTGGTGTTATGTACCAAAAGCAATGGATTAACTAAACCCTAGAAAAAAATAATATCTTGAATAGCAGAAGGAATTTTGTTTACCTTGGCAACATCTGAGATTATGGAAGAGACATCCATTGAGGGAGACAAGTATGCATTAGGTTTTGATTCATTATTGATTCCAGAGTCATTGCAAGCAGGATTTTGAAAACTGTCCATAGCAGAGGAAACGGCTACTGACAGAAAGCTATCGCCATCACTTAATTCCACATCCTATGAAACACATCAAATTACTTTGAGGAAGACAATATGTTAGAAATCATCTAAGTCCTATACATTTACCTATGATGTAATATCTCTAACACAGTAACATTTCTTTCAACATGCTAGCATAATAACAACTTAAAGTAAAATAGTGATCACAAATGGTGAGAGAAGAAAGGTGAATATGAATAATTTTGTTAGAGAAATGACAAACCTCCACGATGCAAAGTAGATGGCCTAATGAAAAACGTCATTTTATACATAGGCAGTAGCAATCCTTGTACAGCCAGCAAACTAATTTACTATCAGAGGCTTTCCTCTTATTTTGCGACTAGCTACAAAAGCAGACAATGTTATTCATTATTCAAATGGAAATTTCACAGGGGATATAAATGTAAAAATAGTAATTTATACATTCAACGCATTCTGCTATTTGGATGTCCTACCCACAAGATATATCCTAAACATAGAGGAAGTAAATCTAGCCTTATAAATTTCAGCTGATGCTGATTAGAATACTGTCACTCTGATATAATAGGGAACAAGACTCTTAGAACACTAGTTTGGATTTTAAGAAAGAAGTGACAGTGGATGGGGTTCACCAGTTTATGCATCACAAAGAGCCATTTTTTGAGTGGCCATGGACAAAAGGACTTCTTAGGACATTGGTATGACAGAGTGTTACATTAAATCAAGGAAGGTCTAATAATAATGAAATGTCTGTTTTTCTAAGCCTATGCAAACAAATAGGTCACCAATGATAGCATCACTATGCCAAATTAATAATAATTTCAACATCATATAAAAGAATTCATTACTAAGTCAGGGACTCAATGATGATATAAAAGCAAAATGGTAGGAGCTATAAATTTAATTTATTCCTAAAGGAAAAAATTATAACAATAACAATATTAAACTTTAATTTATTGTTAATCAATGAAACTGCATGCAGGATACTATTTTGGTAAAAATATTATTTCAAATAAAAAATGCAAATCATTTTTCCATAGTGTATCATGGTGACACAAAGCAGAATCAGTATGGAATCCGTAGGGATACTTTGTAACAAGCAAGTTCAAAATATAAACACATTTTAAATGAAGTGCCTTCCAATGATTTACAAAATAATTACCAATGGTGCAATGTTAAACAGGACAAACTGCTTTCATGTCTTGTTTTAGGAGGGAGACCACTTTTGTAAAACTAATGTGATTTCCCCAAAATATAATGGTACTTGACAGGTGAGAATTGATGAGGACCAGCCATTGGTTCAAAATTGATGTCAATCAAAGATACTCCTAAGCCAGTAAAAATGAAGAACTACTCAAAACTGCTGTTTCAGTTGACCAGCTTCAGTGATGGAGGATGGCAAGACAATGAGTAACTAGCATCAAAAAGAGGTACATGCCTCAGCATCAGTTTAGTACAGGCATAGACCGCTCTTGCCAGTTAATGCCCCTTTTACACAAATTCCAGAGTCCTCAATGAAGAGGGTCACATTTTTGGGCAAAATATTATTGCTCATTATGCAAATTACTCGCTATGCAAAATGATCGTTAAGCGAGGTTCCACAGCACTCTTTCATTGATTGTGGAGTTTGTGAATGATAAACAAGAAGGCATGCTCTTAGAAATAAATAGTCTCATCCCACTGATATTAAAAAAGCTAAGGTGGGAAGGAACCACTTGCAATAATTGCTTATAATCCATAGGAGTATCTTTCAGCTATTTTTTCAACAGCACTTGCTGATTCACCCAACAAAGTAACACAGTAAATACCTGCTTACCATTTAAAATTCTGCAACCAACAAGTAATAGTATTGAACAACTCAGAGCATTCCTCACTTTTGCCTTTCTTCAAAGACTCAAATAAAAGTTCAAGCTTTGGTGCAAGTGACTGATAATGTAGGCAGAATATCATTGGAGTTGATTGACAAAATAAGCACGTTATTTATTTGTTCTAAGAGCAAACTCTGTGAAAAAGTGAATTTTTTTGCAGACATAGCCACCGTAGATCCAACTGAACTTATTACATTTTCTTTTTTTAAAATTGTTTGCATTATTTATCTCAAACAATGTTTGAATTTAAATCAATGTGCAATGTCACTCAGAAATTCTCCATTTTCAAGGCAACCAACACTTTCAGCTTACTCTCTCGAATTTTACTTTGCCTTGTTGATTTTGTAGGATATTCCAGTTTGTGAACTGCATATGCCATCTTCTTTCTATCCACGTTTGCCTTGATCCTGTCTCACAAAATTAAACTTTTATGGGTGATGTAAATCTCTTCCTACACCTTCACACACACTGACAGCTTTTGGGTACAGACAAAAGAAGAACAAATATCAGTAGTCTTTCACCTGCGCTAATATTTTTTGCCTGCATCACCATTGCAATTATGACTTTCTCCATGCCTGCAGAGCAACAGTGTGGATAAAATGTATTGATAGAACAATTACAGTAACAAACCTCTCTGAACTGAAGTGTCATATAGCACGTTTAAAGTTGTGTGTTGCATGTAGGTAGACCATCAAGAATAAAACCCAGTTTTTACTAAACAAGTGCAGGACCGCACATATTCCTTGCCTACACTGGTTTAGGAGTATCTTTGACCAAAAGGTGAGCATTTTGGCAGAACACACGAACAAGATTGCCAAAATAGATTGACTAATTTACATATAATAATGAAATCAATTGCAATAATACCTGAAATGAATAAAAACGTTTTGCCCAATCTAGGTTTTCATTGGCATGCAAGCTCAAGAAATTAGTTTGTGAATTTGGAGCTACGTTCTTATAATTCAATTTTATCAGAGGGTTGGACAGTGGATGAGATTTTTTGGGAGTGAAGCTGGAACTAAGTGGTCTTACTAGCATTTAAAGGCATAGAATTGCCATCGCAACAGTGTGACTTTTTAAAATAAATTGTGGAATTGGTCAGATAAAATAGCTCATCAGATTTATAAAGGCATGAAATATCATCATTACATACTATGGACAAGGTAAATGATATTTACTAATGAGAGTAATTCAATTGGAATTATAAACAAAATGGGACTAAGTAAGAATTGAATACAAAAATACACCGCATTGAACTTTTTTTATGAAAAATAACATTAAGCAAGCCATTGGCTGTGTGCTAAGAGCAATTAGCATTATTCTCCATTTTTGATTGAAACTAGGTAATCCATTTGAATAGGTTTCCATTTACATCAATGCCAAAAATTTTAAACACCAGAGTACAATGTTTATATGATGTCAAATGCTTTTGTCACATCATAGAAAACACCATATAACAATTAGTTTTCTATACAGTCCAGGAGGAATATTATTAAGATATTCAAATGAAGCATGTGGTAGAAGTTATACATATTCTTCATTAAATCATATTGCCATTCAATCAGTAACCCATTATGTACATTGTAAGGCATTGATTAATATGAAATGCTTTTCCGAATATTTGAAAATCACTGAGACCATAGGTAAGAGTGCAAACTTGCTTGAATCAACCGGAAAGGTTTTTAAGGAATAGGACTGACTCACGCAAACCTAAGTTGGGAAGGAAAATATTCTTGGCAAAGGAAAATTTCTCAAGAAAAATATTCTTGACACCCACTACATTATGGGATGTCATCAGGTCCGAAAGACAGGAAGTTGATAAAGGAACTATTTTTATGATTTCACAATAGTCAGTAGGAAATAAGAATGAAATTTTGATGCTGGTACAAGTAAAGGAAGAGAAGGCATACTAGATTAACTGACACTTGAAGGGGTTTAGTGGAAGAGTTCTCTGAATTTGCCAGCTATATCATTAGGGTGAGTTGGATTTATCGTTTGATGAGAGAGAACAGCATATTTGTTACTTGTCTTAATTACCTAAGTGACAGGCAGATTTCATCATACTGTTGGCTAAATTGATCTGGCTACCACTCTGAATTTCCATACCGTTTTATTTTAACTTTGAGCATCCATCGTCAACAGAAGTTCAATCCTAAGGTTAGTTTACTGCCCTTCTTTCTTCTTTAATCAATGCTGATTCCCTCAAACCCTAATAATTTCCCTGTTTTAAGTTCATCTCAATTTATCCTATGTACTTGTCTCTTGGTCTTCCTCATGGGACCTTCCCTTCCAATATGTTTCTAATAGTGCAATTGTGCCTCAAGGTGTGTCCAAATTATCCACTTCTTTGCCATGGGTGGTCCCTTCTCTTCGCTCTCCTGTATCCTTACTCACTTTGTCTGTCCATTCAATCTTCTACCTTCTCCTCCAGCATCATGTTTCAAAGGCTTCCTTCATCACATGACGAAGTAAGCCTTTCCCAGTACTCCATGCCAATAATATACCTTTCCAAATAATACTAATACTCCGTCCCAATAATCCATAGAGTGCTGTGCTCCACAAGAACATTTTGATGGACTACTTGTTTGCAACCTTAAATTATTTGATAGTAGCTGCCTCTTCTTCAAACAAATCACCATGTCTTGAGCTAATCCTCCCTTAATGTTGGTAGAACTTCTCTCATCCCAAGTAACACTGCTGCCAAGGCAGATGAAGGATTCCACTTGCTCTACTTTCAATCCTTGAAATGTCATATCTGCCTACAGCTTCTCTCTTCTACAAATAAGGCTTTTAATTTTCTTCTTGTTGATGCACATATTATATTCCTTAAGTTCTTGGCCCACAGCATTTAATGTTACTTGCAGGTCCTATCATGTTTCTACAATTACTGCGATGTCATCTGCAAACCAGAGCTCGTTAATTTTTTAGACATTTACCTTAGCTCCTTTCATGTCCAATAGATGTGCTTCTTTTACTGCCTCTGACATGTTATATAGTGATGGAAAGGGGCCGCATCCTTGTCTTAAACCCTTTGTTTATTTTTGTTTCTATTTTCCTTCCATTTTTTACTAATATTGCTATTGACTGTTGACCAGTTCTTTTAGAGGTGATGGATTATTCTTCTATAGTGGTAATCAGTACTTGTAGTATCTTGAACATCTTGTTCCATTCGACATTGTTCATTGTTAACGTCCTCGTCTGCCAATCCAAGGGTCGCGGGTTCAATTTCCCAAAGGTGGTAGGTACCCTAAAGATGAGTAGTTTCTCCACATATTTTCTCAACTTCGGGTGCTTTGTTGTTTTATGAATCTTCCACGGCTCTGTTTAATTCTCATCTCAGTATTTCCGGCCCCCATTTATCCTTTTTTTTCCATTTATTTCTTCTTCAATTTAGTCACCTTCAAGTAGTTTGGGGCCTTGGTAGAGTCATTCTATGTAATCATTCTCCTCATTTATTTTACTTCCCATTAGCATATTGGATTAGGATGATTTTTCAGAGTTTCCCTTCTTTATGCTCCCATTGATTTCTTCACAGCAGGCTTCCACAGCTTGGTTCTGCACCTTTTATTTAAGGGTTTCCTCAAATTTCTTTCTTAGATTCTTTATTTTTTTCTTGTCCAATGTTTCCTAGGTATCTCATTTGATCTGCTATCCTCTTAGACTTTGCCATTTAACAAATTGCTCATACAACATTTTGGTTATAATTATCTTTATTATCTTTCATCATCCTTCAATGATGGTTTCATTAATTCCTTCTATTTATATGTCAATGGTCACGGAATTTTTCTCTAGGTTGCTTTTCCTCCTGTATTTTTGTTCTCTCTGGGTTCATGAGTTACTTTCTTCATCTTCTTATACTGAAGTTGGCCACCCATGATCACCAGGTTGAGGTCACTATTCATATCTGTTCCAGGGTAGTTCTTACATTGCTTAACCTTTTAATCATCCTGACAGGAATGTTGTTAATATGGTATCCTTTCCTGTCCCCCAGCCACTATCTTGTTTTTCCCTAAAAGAATTCTATCAGTATTTCTCTCATTTGAAACTATGGTTGCAGATAAATGTTGATGACTTTATATTGATAATGATGGCTATAGAGGTGATAGCTAGTGTAAACTATTTCCTGAAAATAAAGATTTCTTTCAAGTCCATTCATACAGAAGTAAAATTTTCTGACACCAGCATGTTTAAAAATTATGAATGGATTTCAAAATGTGTTGAATTTTCCTCCCACAGTGAAGGCCTATATAATTACAGGTTTTGTGAGTTAATAGCAAACAAAACAGAAGGATTTCACCTATAGACCAATGTAGTGCAAGAAGGAATGTGAGAGCATGTACATAGGATCAAGAATGTGGTCCGCTGCAGACTTGATGCTCAATTTAAACCAAAAGGTCCCTTCTATTAAAGCATATCCTCTTTTATTAGTACACTCCCTCATATCATCACCCACTGGTATGCATTTCCCTTCCATTCATTGGGAATTTCCTTGGAAGAGTAAAGCAACATCAAAAAACAAATAAACATGCACAGATTAGTGATGTTTCATAATAAAATTCTAAGATATTTCTAAAATGTAGATAATGTGCTTCCACATTCTGCGCAAGTTTTTCCCATGATTGATACAATAAATTCACCACAATGGCATTTTATCATCAAGAATGATACAAAAATTTGTAATACATTGGAATGGGGAAAATATATTTACATTTCATAAATGTGGTAAGCTTATCTGTTACATTTAAACTTAATTTGAAGGCAACTGAAGAAAGAAATTATTTGCATAATTCCATATGCTTTAAAGAACTACAGATAATAGTGCATACTTTAATCACTGCATACTATAGCAGCATACTTGTTTGTTTATATTGCCAGAGTCAAATGGCAACAGATGATCTCAGTGCTGTTTCGTAATTTCAACACAAATGTTATGAATTTTTAACACTAGTTGTCAGATTTTTTGCATAAAATTAATGCTGTGTGCGATCACATTTTAAAAATACCTTTATCTTTAAGAAAAGCAACTCTTACTTGAGATGTTGTAAAATAGTGAAGGACAAATACAAGTTATTAAAAATAATTATTTGCGAAGATAAGTGCTATTTTCTCAATAGATATAGTAACTAGCAATACTCCTTATGGTTTGCTGCTGTACCCTCAGAACAACTTTTGCCAGAATGCAGGAATCATGCATTAAAAAATTATGCCTAAAGGTCTCGTAAATGCTTTAAATAAAATAACACTAGGCTCTCAGCAGCACATCCATGACATTTTGGAAAATAGTTCTTTCATGGAAATGATCTAACATAATGTCATGTATCACACCATGCCGAATCACAACTCACTTGGCCTTTTTGGAATGCAACCCAAGCATACTGGCAGTATTACATAGTGGTATTTTCTGAATAATGTGTTCTTAGTGAATATAGTAAGTCATATCGTGTAATAAGCTTTTGAAATCATCACAATCGTGGATGTGATAAGATAACATCCATGCTCTGTTTACAAGACATCAACCAAAGGCTCTCAGTGGCAGGGCAAGGAAATTAATGCATGCATATTTGTTTAGCTTAAAATAGATTGAAAATCACAACCTGTCTAATTTCCAAGCCCTAGGATAATCATCCTCCAAACACAATCAACACAACATCATTGGGATGTTCAAATACTTCTTCTAAGGAAATGTTCATTCCAATTTAACTGCCAATGCTGTTTAGGTGTTACACATTTTTAAGTGCACAAACAGCTATATTAACATTCAAGCAAGCACTGAATATGGTTTAATCAGCATTTTTTTAACAGCCAGAGTGGGCTCTAATTTCTAAATTTCTGAAAAATATGCCATCTTTTTTTCCTGATTTTTCTCTCAGGTGTTTTGATTCAAATGATGAACTTCTTATAATGATCAGCTCTGCATACACCACATAAATAAAAAAAAGTGAGACCTACAATTGTTTTAATTTTTACCAGGCTTAGCACGAATGATGGCCTACAGCAAATACCAACTGGTCTCACGACTAAAAAAAAATGTTCTCAATTCCCAACTTTTCCAAAAAAATTAGCTCTGCTCTTGATTTATTCCAGAAGTTTTGATGAAACTATGCCTTCACTTCTCCGCAACTGAGTGGCCAAACTTATGGTAATAACCAGTATACTATTCAGAGGTTTTGTGGTTGTAGGCATAGGACCAGTATTTAAGAATGAAACTGAGGTTAAATATCAAACGTGCATTCAGGTATGGAAGATAACAAGCATTAGTTTAAAATGAAGAGGCATTTAACCTTAGATTGTTGTGATCATGAATTGCATTAGATGAATTAAGATCTTAAATTAATTAATTTCTCTACATAAAACCACAATGCAATTGATTATGCTGGATAGTATTTCCCTTATTTGGGTGAGCCAATCTGTTGAATTAGTGTAAGCACTCAATAATTCCCTGGTGGTCAAAAATACAAATAAAATTGACTTTCATCAAGGCTAATTCATTCCATGAATAAAATATGTGATATACTCTCACCCTGAATATATAATAATCAAAATCAAAAGTAAATTTCATGTAAATTTAAACACTCCAATTATATTGTTTCCATCAATGATGACAGAAAACACCAAAGGAGGTAGTTAACAGATACAAAATAGTATAAATGGCCATGGTAAATAATCAATTTTCAAAGTAGCCATGTTTTTACATTTAAAATTGACACTACGAGAGAATAATATATTTTGTTACAGAGCAAGAAAGACAAATATCTGACCCACATATTCATTAAAAACATTAATTGACGTTAAGATTGGTTCTCAGATGATATTCCTATTCTGAAACTTTTTGATGTTTCCTCATATGCTGTAATGCAATTGATAAATCTAAATAAAAAAATAAATATTCATGCAATTTTTCCAGTCTCTCATGACCCCCTAAATATTGACCATTTAACAATGACTAAAAACTTTGGGAAAATGGAATTAGTCAACTCTATTGAAAATTAAGTTAAATCTCATTTGCAATGTGTCCTCAACAAAGTCTCACCTCTTGACGTATTGAGGAATGTCCACTAACATACAAGTTAAGTTAACATGTGATTCATCTTCGGAGTTCATCCCCAAAATAAAACAATTAAATTACAAAAAAAATATATTTTTAATTTCATTAAGAACACCTAGTAATCTTATTGTAAATAACTCAATATTTTACATGTTCCGTAACTATATAACTTTTGCACAGTTATCTTTATTCACATTTACGGAAATATGTTCCCAAAAATGCAGAGGTGTATAATTATAATAGTATACCTCTACGGTGTTTGCATCTAAGTAATCATTACACAACAAAAAGTCTTAAGTTTGACTCATCTTTAATCTCAATTGTATAATAAAACATCAAAAATTATAGTCCCTGTATCGAAACACATGTAAAAGTACGCCAAAAGATATTCTTTAAACATGCATGAACACATCTATGTGGTTTTGTAAATTGATCTGCATACACGAAATGAGTACCTCCGCTTGACGATCGCATGCAATGTGTGTAATTACCAATGGAGAATAAAAATTCTAATCTACATTTCCTTTAAGGAGTAGATTACAATTATATAACAAACTACAAACCATTTACATGCAATAGAAATGAAATGATTTTGAAGAAGATAATATGATTTTCTCTTCTCATTAGTCAACCCACTACGACAAAAACGGATTTCAATGCTTTCTCGAACTTTTATTAAAATAAAATATTAGAACTTTTTTAGACTTCGAGTATGCTTGGGTCACAAATGCATACCAAATTATATCCACAACAAATTACAATTTTGCTTGAAGAATTAACTCACCTGCTTTCCATACTTTGTGAATAGCTCCTGATATGTGGTCGAGTACTCTTGCGGCAGAGAAAGTCCATTTTCATACAGACTTTTGAGAAAGAAGTACAGAGAAATAGGGCTGGCAGTATATAGGGGTTCTCGTGACAGATGTTCCACAATGTTAGACTGATCTGTATGATGCCACTCAACAAATCCCAGCAATGACCGAATATGACACTCACGCTCCATCACATCCTGCCAGACCCATGCGGATATAAATGCCAGGAGGCTGTTTGGGGGAATCGTCAGCGACTGCAGGGTAGCAAAACAATATACATAATCAATATCTAATTTAAATAAAATATGGCATTCCCAAGGATACCAAATCCTTACACACGAAGACTGCGTTTTTGAGTAAACACTTAACTGTATGCTGACAAAAAATTTCAAAGTAGCAAAAAATACCCACAAAAGCAATCCGAAGGTAGTCAACACACTTAAGATATTATCACTTGAAAACCTACCTTGTCGCTCAATATTTCTTCCACCTTGCTGAATGGGTAACTTAATATTTCTTCCTGCTGGAGCACTTCTTCTATGTGTACTTGAATAAATGAGGAGGCACGGGTCGATAGAGCTGGCATGTTATACTTTTCCGCCATATCTTTCACAGACAAACAATTAGTTACATCCAAATTTTGGTCCAAATACTCTGCACAATACTTTTTCAACTTGGACACCAGAAAATGATTTGATAGTCTTAAAAGTTCACTAACGTTGTTTTTATCAATGACAACAGAGCCTGTATACATGTAATTCAATAAACACAAGAAAACAGCGGAGTCTTGACAGGTGACTGTTAATCTTTCTTTAACTACTCTATGCATTTTTAAAATCGAGTCAAAATATGGTGAACAAGAGGCGAGGACATTTCTGTGTGCACGAAACTGTTTCCCTTGCACATACAACGTTACGTCGCAGAATCTTCCTTGTTCTTTCTGGGCTCTTAGATTTTCAAGAACCATATTTCCTTGTTGATTTTCGGAAAAATTCATTGGATTATTCGGTAAAACTGCCATAGCCATGTTGACACTAATCAATTAAGAAATGGGCATGAACAAATAACTGGCGTACCGGTTTTGGAAACACTTGAGAAGCATAATGGAATATCACATACGCTTCCTATTCAATGGAATATATTTCACATTTTTAGTTAAATCTAAACATATTGAACAACATTTCTCACAGATAAAAAATTAAATCGAACATAATCCCACCTACCACCGCCAAATCCACAATATTTGCCCATCCCTACAATAAATGAAGAGCAAAATTGCGTTCAGTGACACCTATGGTGGGTTGATGGTGGGTAACCGCAGGTAGGCGGAGGAAGTCATTCTGCTAAAGTCGTCTGAATTTTTTGATAATTGAAATCAAACTACTCTAAACACTGTGTCGTCAGGAGCTGAAATGTCGCATCAAACGGGAATTAGAGGTATTAATATCATAGAGTGCGAACCAAACACCCTTAAAATAACTATCAGAAAATATTTTAGAAGTAATATTGCACCGACAGCCGTAGTCGCTTTAAATAATAGAGTTAAGTTTTGTAGTGAATTATTTTGCCGTCGTTCGAAAACAAAATTGCTAAATATCATTAATTATTTGTTTTAGCTAATGAGAGTTTGAAGAAATTCTTTGGCAAATGCCGCGATGGGCATACACGAGTATTTAAAGTTTCTATTGAAAATGGTAAGTGCAATATTCTTTTCTTAAAAACGCAATTTGACGCTAAAAATAGCTGGATAGTATGTCATTATGAACTTTATTGCGTCGCAAGTTATGTTGT
Organism: Hetaerina titia; assembly: GCA_037158775.1. Lineage (NCBI taxonomy): Eukaryota > Metazoa > Arthropoda > Insecta > Odonata > Calopterygidae > Hetaerina > Hetaerina titia. The sequence goes on from CM073769.1 coordinate 137,086,987, forward strand.
ATAATTATTTTAATCTCTTTAATAGAGGAATTGACGCTTTCTGCCCAAGCTGGAACCAAAGGTACGTGGGAACAAGATTATGATAGGTTAGTTTTGCCTTTGATAAAAGAAGATCAACCCTGCTACATTCTTTATCGGTAAGTAATATTTATAGTTGATATTTATGAATGCTTCTTAAATCGTGAACCAGCAATATTTTCTTGTTTCAATGAAAAATAATCTGTGCCAGATTCGACTCGCGGAGCAGCACCGGGGGGTATGAATGGGCCCTGATAAGTTGGTCGCCGGATGATTCACCTGTTCGACAGAAGATGCTCTATGCATCTACTAAAGCAACTCTCAAGCAGGAATTTGGAGGAGGTCAAATTAAGGAGGAAATCCATGCTACAATTAAGGTAAAATTGTGCCTGACATATTGATGGTACAATCGGGACGCTTATAATTGTTTTCAGTTTACTAACAGTTTGCTGAGTAATATGTAATAGTTTCCTTACGTTTGCTCCACGATTTAGGAAGAAGCATCGTTAAATGGCTTTAAAAAACACAAGGCGAATGCTTATGCCCCGGCCCCACTTACGCCTGCTGAAGAAGAACTTGCTCGGATGCGCATTGAAGGAACGACAGGTTCGAAAATATATTTAATTATAATACACTTTAATAATACAGCTTTTCATTTGTTCAAGTTTTTCATAAATTTGTGATCAGTGAATGGGGTGATCATGGCTTCTTGGGAACAATTTATGAATGCATCTAACCTGAACTATTTTCAAAGCTCCCGAAAATTGGCTTCCCCTTCTTCATGTTCACGAGCTATACAAGATACAGTATAGGGACTCATTGCTGAGAGGAGCCTCATTCTTTGATTTAAAGGGGGAGGGGTTAGTAACAAGTATGCTCAAGATCTGTTGAAGACAACCTATGCTGCCCATTTTATGTATATGTTCTCGGTTTTCATAATGCTTTTTAGGGGAGGGTGAAGGCATAGTTAACTAGCTAGTTAATAACTAGCTAGTTAAATAGCTAGTATAACTACCTGTTACTATTAATGTCACATGGAGCCTGGATTGGCAAATTTTACTCAGCAAAAATTGCCCAAAACTAATTTAGGACATGTAGAATAGTCAAAAAATATCACATTTGCAGGGATTAAGTATCACTTTCCAAATTTAGGGTATGGTTCTATTGTGCATTGCAGATGATAAGCATGTTGGTAATCATGTTAATTTTCCCCAGAGCCTATTTCTAATGGTAACAATTCATTTTATTAGGCTTTGCAAAGTTATTGTTTTAAAATGGCATTGAAGCTGCCATATTACCCTGATTATATATGCATTAATCAGAATGTAATTGAAAACATTTTACAAAGAGGCTGTTTACTAGGAGCTTGAGAATTTACCTTTACTTCAGGGAAAAGGCCTCATATACATGATAAGCACAACATTATGCTTAATTAGGGATGGTCAGTAGTCTGCCATTTTATCAAATTACAACCTTATAACATAGAATAATGTTGGAGATAGCTAAGATGCCCTAAATGCTGCCCATAAATAAATTTGTAGCAAGATATTTGATTCATTCATTTGCAGAATGGCATTATTTATTGACCGTATTCCAATATAATCTATGAAACACTAAGAGCTCATGATGGGGTATTGGAATGCGACGGTAGGTGAAGGAAGAGATGGTGATGAGATGGAGGACTACAGTTTAGGTACAAGGAATGACCGTGGGGAGAAAGCAATTGAATTCTGCAGGAGACAGGGGTTAATTATCACCAACACTTGGTTTAGACACCACAAAAGGCATTGGTATACATGGAAAATGCCAGGTGACTCAGAAAGGTATCAGTTAGATTATCTTATGGTTAGGCACAGATTCAGGAACAGTGTGATAAATTTGCACAGCTTCCTGGGAGCAGATGCGGACTCTTACCACAATTTAGTTGTTATGAAGTGTACAAGTAGCATTCATTTCAAAAAGATAAGGCAGGGCCAGCAGGTTATAAAATGGAATGTCGTAGCATTAAATGGATTGAAAAGGAAGGAGTATTAACAGGCTGTAAGGAAAATCGTAGATGATGGAAAAGGGCTGAATACTATCAAGGAGTAATGGGAATATGTTGAAAAAGTGATATGGAAAGCCGCAAAAGAAACCATGGGAAAAGGGCAAGGAAATCATGGATGAAATGATAACAAAGATAGATGAGAGAAGGAAGTGAAAGAAGAATGTAAACACAGAGTTAGGCAAAAGGAAGTACAAAGAGTTAAATAATGAATTGAGACAGACCACAAAAGAAGCATGGGGGAAGATGATGTGCGAGGATATGGAAAGTTATCAGAGGAAGGGTGAAATTGCTGCGCTCATAGAGCAAGGTTAAATTACTATCGGGAAGTAAGAAGGGAAGACTTGTGCTGACAGTTACAGATAAGTTGGGTTTGATAATAGTTGACCCAGAAAAGATCCAAGAGAGGTGGAAGGAATATACAGAAGCACTGAATAGTAAAGAAAAAGAAGGCTAACACGGTTAGACATAGAAAAGGAACATGGCGTAGATGAAGAGAGGTTATGTCCAGACGTACTCTATGATGAGATAGAAAGGGCATTAAGGGAGATGAAACCAAAGAAGGCCTTGGGGGTAGACAGCATTCCTCCGGAACTACTGAAATGATTAGGAAAATGTGGGAGGAAGAGTCAATATGGACTGTTTCGTAGTATCTATGAGGAAGGACTCTGGCCAGAAGACTTTGTGAGATCAGTGTTAGTTCCTATTCTAAAAAAAGATAAAGGCTACATCATGCTAGGACTACAGAACAATAAGTTTGATATCCCATGCAGCTAAAGCGGTTGTCAGGATCATCAAAAAAGGATAAAGAGTAGGGCAAATGATCAGTTTGGGTTTAGGAAGGGGAGAGGCACACGTGATACCATTGTAGTAGTGAGATCACTAATCGAGAGGAATATAAAATACAATGAGGTTTGAATTCACCTGGTTTTTAGATTTTGAAAAGGGTTTGATAGAGTGAATTGAGAAAAACTAATGATTATATTGCAGAAAATAGGAATAGATTGGAGGGACAGTAGGCTAATCCGCTAATGAGTGGGGAATGGAGAGTCTGAATGAGCAGTGTTAGGAAGAGGTGTAAGGCAGGGTTGCCCATTATCAGCAGTACTGTTCAACATATATGTGGAGAAAATGATGAAAGAGGCATGGGAAGAGCTGGAGGTGGGAGTGAAAGTTGGAGGAGAATCCATAAAATCTTTAAGTTTGCTGATGACCATGCTCTAATTTTTCAGTCAGCCAAGGAGTTTTTGACTGGAGCATTAATGACTGATGGAATCTCAGTGCAATAGATGTGGGATGAGTATCAATATTAATAAAACAAAATATATGCAATTTTCCAGAAAGGAAAAGGCTAAGCTAAACATTAAAATAGGAGGGTGAATTGTGTTGGCATTAAAGAGAAAGAATTGCACTAGGAAAGGAGTCTTTCACAAGGAGGAGGGAGGTGATGATAGGAACGTTGAGTAATGATGTTAAGAAAAGACTTGTTAAAACTGTATATGGAGCGTAGTTATGTGTGGCGCGGAAACGTGGTCACTGAAGCAGGATGATAGACATAGATTGGAGGCTTTTGAAATGTAGGGATGGAGAAGGTGAAATGGACCGAAAGGAAAGCAAATGAGGAAGTACTGGTGGGTGAGGAGAGGAGTTTATTTGAAGAAATCCTATGGAGGCCGGAAAAATTGATGAAGGACATATTGATCGGCTGTGGGATGTAGAAGATTGTAATAGAGGGGAGAATATCAGGCAAATGAGAAATGGGCAGGAACAGGATATGGATGTTGAACGGGATGAAGGTAGTACACCGAAACGAAGAGGGACCTGAGGTAGGCAAATAGTCATTCTTACATTGCCTTTCTTAAGAGGGGAATAAACTGGACATTGTATATATTTAAAAATAAATTGTAGATTTTAAGCTTGGCTTGCCGTATTTTGATTCTTAGTTATGTGTCTTATTTCTGTATGTACAAATCATTGGACAAAATAAAAATAGTTATTAATAGTAATAATTATTATTGGGTATTTGTAATGTATGTCAAACTGTGCTTAATCCATGGTTGGCATAGCACTATTACAAATCTGGTGAATTTGCTCTTCCTTAGCGGGTGTTGGAGTTGGTGTTGATACTAGACAGCAAACTCTCTCTGGTGTGGTTTTTCCCATCAGCTCTGAAGCGAAGGACTCCATGTTTAGATTAGCTTCTGGAGGATGTAACTATGTGCAACTTAAAATTGGTGAGTTTCTCCAGTAGTGTTTGCTTGTAAAAGTTGTTGATTAGTAACTGTTTACATTATGTCAGATAGGTCTTGAAGAAAAAGTTGGTGAGATTAACCTTCATGTCTTAGAACCAGTCAAACATAGCATAAGTTATGTGATTATGGACATATTTAACTTATTTGATGAGCTGCATTCCTTCAAAGCATGCTCGCTCATCGCAGTTCCCTCTTAAATATTAGCTGAAAACAGTAAGAAAACATCACAATGCATGGCAGAAAGTAAATGAGAATTTAAGTACAGATGGTTGTTAGCAAGATATTTGAAATGTACTATAATTTGACCTTAAAAGCATCAAATGCATCAGTATACTCTTTGATGAACACCTTTTAGCAATTAAAAGATATTTTATAAGTGCTTCTCTAGTATTTTTTAGTGAGAAATCTTATACAAGTACATTCTTTGGCGAGTAAAATCTGAAGAGAAACAATGAAATGATGATTAAAAAACACTTAGTAATTTCCATATTCAATTGAAATACTTTGCTGTTGATTGTTTTAACATCAATATCAAAAATTTTGATGATTATATGAAAATATTGAAAGTGGTATAGTATTTCAATAAATGTGGAAAATTATCAAATGATTTTCAGCAATTAATCATATATTCCCATAAGTCACAGAACCTGCATGATTCTATAGTTTTGTTGTGCTCTGATCCAGGAATATAAATTTGATATTATTATTTTCAAATAGAAATGCAACTAACCTTTGAGATTAGTTATTGTTTACATGATACCTGTGCCATTCATTGATATGTATTTAAGAATACAAGTAACTATATATCTTTAATGATAAACCTTGTACATTACACTTAATATGCTAATGTAATGTGTAGTTACTCTAACCCAACCAACTCAGTAGACTACTGTTACTATTGTAGAATGATGATTCTTTGAGAGAGAGGGTGAATGAATCCAAATATTGCTCAACTTCTTATAAAATAAAACATTGGAATTCAATTTGTTGTAGATATAAAAAATAAATGGAGTTCTGAAATTTATTTCATATAATGGAATTCCTGGTTATTTTCATGTTCTTGAGGTCTTTGTAATATTAAAATGTCAGAAAATAGTTAAGATTTAAGGTGCAGCAGAAAGTATTAGAATATGATGAAAGAAATACAGGGTTCAAATCTTTCCCTAATTTCTTGTTAAGTCCCGTGCTCTAGCGGGCATCTAAAACAAGAGGCATGGAATGGTCTGATATAAATCATTTGGAGGCTGGAATAAACAGTGTACTTGTACTCATCCTATAGTGTGGCTGAATCTCTTATTACTTGTTATTGCATTCTAAAATTTTAAAGATCTTGAGAAAGAAGAAATCCACCTTTCTGACTGTGACACAATTGGATTAGACCGTTTACCTGGTAAAGTTCCCGCCAATGCTGGCCGATACCACCTTTATACCTACAAGCACACCCATGAAGGTGACCTCATGGAAGCAATTGGTAGGTCCATTGTAATTTCTTTTTTCCTATTATTTTTTCTTTTAGAAATGAATTCTTCTGTCTCAGTCACTAACTTCTCAAGGGGGTTTAATGCAATTATGTTGCTCCTTAAGGATTAAAATATATATATACATATACGACTTTAGCGAGTCAAAATTCTGTAGGAAATACTAAATTTGAGTCAACCCTTGCTAATGGAATGCTTAGCTAATGACATTTCACTGGTGCTGATTTCTGTGCTTCTTTCCAATTAACAAAAGATATTTCTCTACTATAAAGGCATGTATGTAAACAATGAAGGTTCCATCTGCTTCCAGGAGTGTCTATTGTCAGTATTGTCAGTCATTGAGTGTAGGTTCTGTGGTCAACAGTTTTGCCCCCAGTCCTGGAGGCAAAAGGGTTGGGGCCCAAAATTGCTGGGCACAAAGCCAACCTATGCGATGGAAACTTCATCAAACAGAATAATCTGAAAATGTTTGTCCATATTGATTTATTTCTTATTCTGTTGTTGTTTGTACACGTTTTCAAATTAGTCCACCTAGCTCCCTGTGAGTGGAGGGTTGCTGAAAGAGAATCCTCCCTCTGCAGTCAAGATGGCTATTTCACTGCTCAATACATATAAATGGATTAATATGTATTTACGATTTCTGTGTGCTAAAGTTTAAAATTATTTCAAACTTTGTATTTCCTTTCAGTGTTCATATATTCTATGGACTCACGCTCAACCAAAGAGAGAATGCTATACAGCAGTTGCAAGCCACCATTGGTGGTTACCATTGAGAAAGTTATCGGTGTGGAAATAATGAAAAGGGTAAGAAAACACATTTTAATTAATGAGATGAAAATGGAATACTCTGCTCAGTGTTATGAAGCCTCTTAAAGGCTGTAAATTACCAATACGAAAATATCACTTTTTCTTAATACTTCATTTGAATACATCTGTCAAGATTTCTTTGTTTAGGAATGATTTGTATTTACTGGGGCATGTAAAACTTAACTAGCCCAATGAAAATCTACTTCAAATGCCTTTTTTATTTTAGGATTTTATAATGTAATTTGTAAAACAAGCCAAACAAATACTAAGTAATGCATTAATTTCAGAGTGTAAAAATCATTTGCCTTGACTGGGATCTGAACCCAGATCCCTTGATGTCCACCCGAGTGTTTTGGCCAGTTAAGCTACCAAGGCATCCTCTTAAACTCTAAAATGTTGGGGGCTTTTAAAGGAACAAGATGTTCGTGATGAAATACTGTGCATACAATGTCACAGGCATTCGTTATTGTGTGCGACATACCACAGTCCACAAGGTTAAAGCCAACTTTAAACATTTGGGTTGCTTTTACCTTTGACAAATTCCAAGAAACTGTGGGAGATGCTATGACGGTAACTTTTAATGGTGTCATCCGCTAATATGCACTTCAATGCAACAATTTCAGAGTGTAGAAATCATTTGCCTAGACCGGGATCAATCCCACCCGGGTTTTGCTTTCATTTCTTCAGAAACCCTGAGTGAAGTATGAATATTTATCATTTTTTATTAATTAATTCTATCATTTTATCTTCTAGTATTTCATACTTGGACACATTCTTCCTTAAAAGTCTGATAAACACACAAAATACTAAATAAGTAGGTCTTGTCCATAAAATCTGGATGTCTGTTCTGGTTGTGGCTAGGAGTGTTAGTGGTGCAATCCATTGTTCTGGCAACAGGGTTAAAAGATAAGAGACTGTGGCATACAGTGAAGAATCATTGCGCTATAGAGAGGAATAAAATGCACTGTTGGATCATGGTGGTCCAAGATACATTATGGGGTGCAAAGCAACCCATGTAAACCTCCACTTGGATTGAATACATCAGAAATCACAAAGTTTGCATTTGATGATCCCTCCCTCGTAAGAATATTTAAGCTAGGTCATATGGCAGCATTTTCACATTGAGCTAAACATTTACTTAATATTCATTCTCAACAGCATCCTATTGTAAATGCAGTTTTTTTTCTTTTGGACATTATCACTCTCCCTAAAGGAATACTGTATACTAGAAGCATTGTTGGCCATTTACATTATTTATTTGTACTTGTTATTGTGGCATATACACATTTCTTTACAATTTGTTTTTCCAGGTGGAAATAGAGTCTGGTTCAGAACTCACAGAAGAATTCTTCCAAGAGATTCTTCATCCAAAGAAGAATTTGCACAGACCTAAGTTTGCTAAGCCAAAGGGTCCTCCTAACCGTGGAGCAAAGAGACTCACTAAAGGCCAAGATGGCCACTGACCCAGGTGTTCCCCCTTGTAAGCAATCCCCTCTTAAATCTCTCCTGTCATCTAATTTGTAGCAATGCTCATTTTCCTTGAGAGAATCCAAGGCAAAATTTTGGCACAACTGTGAATTACATTAGGGATATGGAGACCCTTCAATTCCTATTAGATTTTATTTGCTTTATCTTGAGTTTAAGTATATTTAGTTAAGAGCAAGAAAGTTTCTGGTTCCTCATTCTAGGCTGGAACTGGGCTCGGGTATATGGGGAGTGCTTTCAAGTAAGTTTGCCCAAAAGTATCTAAACTGATGGGTTGTATCATTGTAATCATGCTATCAGTATTACTTGATCAGCATGGGACATACGAGCATAATTTCTTTGAGATCATGTCATGTAATAACGAGCAAATAATGCAAATATCAGTGGAAGTGGGAGGTGATTGAACAGCTTTTTGGTGTCTTGAAAAAGAATACCAAATGCTGAATGTATATTGGACATGTCCATAACCAATGTGTGTAACTACTATCAGCCTCTGAATAGATTTATGTAGTGGGTATTCTAGAAACATTGGCTGTCATTTTCTTATTCTGAAAGTGACACCATATTTTCCTAACTGAAGTGTGCTTGTATCAATTAATATGGGAAATCATTCTCTAATGTAGGCTTTAAAAATTAATGTATACTACTAATTTAAGTGTATGTCAAGATTTGAAAAATTGGTGTTTGATATAAGATAATATAATGACGTGTCCATTTGACCAGATTTTCAAGTTCCCTAGGATTTTCTCTGTACTAATGACTAATTACTACGGTTTGGGAATGAGAAGCTACAATACTGCAATGAAATAGGTATCATAATTAAGAAGAGATTGTGTGAAGAACTAGTTTTTTCATGTAGCATAGTCATGTGCAGTATTAACTGTGGATGTTAATCACTCGCATTGAATTTGATGACTCTTAACTACAAAAATGAGGACATTCAAATACAATCTTATGGAGCTGTTGTGCAGTATATCTCAGTGATAGCAAACATCAGTTCCAGTATAATGATTTAAATAATTATATAATCATAAAATGTATTTTTGTATTTTTTGCATTTTAGGAATTCCAGTGAAATGAACATGCTTCATTTCAGAAGCCTATCTAAAAAATTAATCATGTGATTGTTGAAAATAACTTTCAACTTCATTAGAAAAGCATCAGTGCCGTATTGTGTCATTAAGTTTATCTGTGATTGTTTTTTAAGAAGACAAAAGCTGTGAGTTTTGCCTGTTTACTCATAATCATGATAATATATGTATTCATATACTTAAGTAATTCATTGCAGTGACGATAAACTGCAACTGGAGAATGAAAACTTGCCACCGATATCTTTTAAATCAGTGTTTATATGAAACGTTTTTGTAATGGGTGTACATATTTTTATTTGATGACATGTAACCTACTTACCAATATTTGCATTATACAGCAAAGCCTGGGAGATTTGAAAATTTATATCCTATATGGTACAAAGTTTTATTAGATCATGCCCACTATTTCCAAAAATGTATTTAAAGTTATTAATTTATTCAGAGAATTATTTAGTAGCATTATTCTGTTCCAGCATTAATTTCATAAATAAGGACCAATATCCATGAATATGGATAGTAATGGTCAGATTACAGTGCTCTATGTGATATAGAAAATATATTTCGGAATTGTGCTTTAAAAATCATGTACATAAAGCTATGTTTATGTGTTCTGGATTGCTGTATTAATTACCTCTCAAATTCATGTGCTCAATAAAAATTTATTTGCTGATGATATTTACATAACTAAAATATATTTCTCAAATTTCAAGAGACCACCAAAAATGTATTTACAATGTGGTCAAAACATTTTGTGTAACATTAAAAGGTTTTCATAACAGATCCTTCATGTGTTGTTGAATTCACAGGAACTACAAGGTTTTATTGATTCTTAATTACCCTTTGGTATTTCTTCACCTTTGTCATGCCTTGCCATGTACTCTTTCACCAATGGATCTTCATTAACCCCACCATAAGGTGACAAGGCTTCATTCATCAATCTATAAAGAAATTATAATTCATGATTAACTAAAAAGAAAAGGTATGCTTCAATGCACTATTATTAGATAGTAAAGATATTTTTCATGCCATTATTATTCATGTTATGATACAAACATTTTCACAGCATAAGTTCTTGCTGAAAGATTACAACTAGCATATCAACTATATGGGAATTAAAGAAAGAACTCGAACCTGGGTAAACCTAACATATTTTTTAAAAAATATGTAATCCATGTTCTACACAATCCATGACATTAAGATATCACTTAACACACAACCTGGAAGGCAGGTCAAACTCCCTATGGTGTACAAAAGGGTTGCTGTATTTCTGTCAATTCTTAAGATTTGATTGACCAAGATCAACTGAAAATTGATCTTTATAAAAATAGGTATTGCTGAATAAGGAGAGGACATTACTATCTATCTTTCAATAATGACTTCTATGGAATTGGCCATGACCATTTCAAATTCGTGGAAGGGTAACGGGAGAAAGACAGGGCAGTGATGAGGACTATGGGAAGAAAAGATACTGAGCAAAGGCTGCCACTCACTCGCTGAAGAAATGGGCAGTGGAGGGAGACAGTAGGGAAGCACTATTGATTCTGCATGAAAATGATATTAAGATAAATTACATTCAGGTTAATAAGTTTTTTCTTGAAGACTGGTTGGCACATTTTGTGGGTATATACATGTGCAGTGTTAAAGGGATGAGGATTGAGTCACTAGAAGAGGAAAGGATAAGAGTTGATTGAGAAAGGGATAGTATGAGAAGGAGAAAATGGAAAAAGTTAGTGGAAGATACCACTGGCATCTTCATCAGCTAAAGGGTTTTTGTGACTGACATTCGCAGCAAAGAAATGGCGAGGCAGGTTTTTTGGGGAGAAGGAAAGGTGGGAGTGCAGGGAAAATAGACCAGGGGTAGGGGAGGATTAGAACAACTGGGATGTAGAACAGATTGTCTCGGTCAATCAGAGCAGACCAGCGTCCCCCATGGACATTCAGCACACGATTTCTCACTTGGCTCAATGTTTCATGCATATTGCACCTGGCTCCGTGCAACCTGCCATCCCCAACTCTTGCCTGTGCCCACCCTGCTTTCAATGCCCCCACTGCTTGTATTCCCAGAAGCCATCACCCATCAGTCCTTAAGTGAAAATGTCCAAGATTGCATTATGCCTTTCTTTGCGATGTGCATGTTAAATCACCATACTTTCGGAACAGTACATAAACCTGTTAGTACGGGAGCTGGTGGTATGCTGTGAACCTGATATTTACACTTGTAAGACTTGCTCAGGTTTAACGAGGATACCTAGCAGAGTACAAAAGAGGCAAGTCTTACAAGTTACCCGTTGTCTTTCCCCGGGGGGGGATGAAAAATTTGCGAATCGGACATTTTTTTTTTCGTCTTAAACCTAGCCAAACGATCAATTGGGATGCCAAGACCCCGTTTTGACCATTTTAAGATGATTTTGGTGCGCAGATTCCGAAAAAGGGCCCACAAAGTCGCAAAATAACTCCACGGGCCCCTATGAACCAAAACTGTATAGCATCCCTGGGGAAATTAATTCAAAAGCTTATTATATCTGCTTTAGAAGAAGAAGAATATTTGAGCATATGATTAATATTCTTTGTCAATGTGTTATTGAATACGTAGTAGACACCACGAAGACATGATAATTGACACTGAATATATTTACAACATCCTAGACACCATCCAGTTAGAAATCTAATTTTGAAACAATCAATTTGCTCCAGGTAAGTCGGGATTATCAAAGATTATGCTATTTCCCAGCACCTGGAAGTCCACTTTTTTTTATCAGCTTATACTCCCATTCGTTCTTTGATCCCAATCTGATGAAAATTTGAGATGAATTAAAGTGCGTGTTAGACACTGCAGCACGTACATTTTTCTGTCCTTTTCAAAACAATGTAAAACAATCCTGATATGAGGATATTTCATTTTGGGCTCTATTTTTCTCGGAAAGGACAGACAAATTTACGTACCCAACCACTGTCTACCACGGACAAAATATTTTCTGAAAGTAATTATCAGATTTCCGTCCGGAATCACGGAATATATAATACATTCAATCATAATACAAAACCTTTGAGTCTGAAAGAACATGTATGCAGTTCTCCCTCCCGGGAAACACCTAGTCTCATTCTTTCAATTTTTTGGAAAGTTTTGCCCAAAATTTTTTAATGCTCTTTTGGTTCTATACGGCCAGGCTAAGCCAAAAGAATGTAAATTTTGCTTCCATTGATTCTCTGTTAACCCGAAATGAAGTCACGATTCTTCTCTGATAAGATGTGCCATCCTGAAATTTTCAAGGCAAAAATCGGGCAACCCCTGGACCCCCCAAAAATTCCCTGTATTTTGGTGACTTTTTCGAGTACAGTTTTGGTGGCTTTTGGTGTTCCTTAGCGTTTTTAGCACTTTTGAGTGTTCATGGGCTCGCTGTGGCACTCAAAGCTTGGCCTTGGGCTTTTCTGGGACCCTTCGAGTTCCCTTCGAGACCATTCTAGTGTTTTGATTAGAATCTGTGTTTATTGGTGTTTCTTTTGAGAAATTTTAGAGGGTTTTTTGCTTTTTCTGATAATCTTGGTATGTCTTGGGGTTTTTCTATGAATCTTAGTGGTTTTTTATAAGACTGTTCCTGTATCTTGGTAGGGTTTCTTAAGAATTCAATGACGTTTTTTCTAGGGATTTTGGCGTTTTTTAAGAATCTTGAGGTTCTTTGGCATTTTTCCTAAGAATCTGAGTGTTTTTTGGTATTCTCTCTAAGAATCCCATAACCGCCCGTTTCCCAGACATTTTTATTTTATAAAAGTATTTGGAGATTTAAGCATTTTTCAGGATCCAAATTCAGTTTTTTCTGTTTTCAGGTAAAATCCTTCCAAGTTCTATGAAATTCCAGAATTTTTGGAAGATTCCATGATTTGACCTCTGAACAACCCGCCTTTTCAGTTTTAAGCCACTTGGAGCATACCCCAAAAGACCTGGGTGGGCAGGGTATAAATGGCTGTGAAGGTCATTTTCTTCTTCACAAGTCCTCCGAGACTCATACCGGTCCGTCCATTTCAGGTCAATTATCTTTATCAGTGCTGTGTTTTGCAAACCCTGTCCAGCATATATCGTAATTTTGTTTCTTTCCTTGACTCCGTAAGAGTTCTGATCCCTCTGCTGGGTACTGATTTTTGCAGGCCCCTTACAATAGAATCATTCAAATGTATGGACATTGGGGAAGAAGTTGGATCCTACTGTGATGAGAAATCAAAACCATGCGAAATCTCCTAATTTGAATAATACTTCACACTGCATCCAAAATCGCTGCTAAACCCCCTCTCGCCTCTCTGGCCTCAATTTCTCTGAAAATAAACTCCCCTAACCCATTAACGCACCACTGGACGTAAACGGACACTCAAAAATAAAATTGGCTTTTTCAGCTCAGAGGAGGATGGAAATGCATTCCTAAGGGTAAAATTGTCTGCTCTTTCCGAATTTGGCATTAGTTTTGGGTGTGAACCCTTAATAAGAGGAGAAAAACGGATCTAAAGTGGGAAAAATGACGGAAAATCTGATCCAATAATCGAAGTAAATGTCATGAATAAAAGTGTATTCCATATGTCCAGTGCAATCAGTAGGAACCACGACCACCCAGGAATGCAAAAGGGGCAGGAAAAATGTTCGTAACTCGTTAAGTGATGGGGTTTTCGGAAAAATTGTTGGACGATTTTCCTGCCCCGAATGCGCCCCGTTATACCCTCATTTACATCCCTGACGGGCTGCGCACGCCACTGATCCAACTGAAAATATAAAATCGTTATATTATGATAATTTTTGAAAAACACTCCGGGCATTAGGATCGGTTTTTGCCTCATGTGTCCGTGCATTTTTGATGTTCACAGTTTTTCAGTTATTTGTGACGTTTTCCGGCATTCCGGGCCCCTTGTCTATGGCGCCCCCTCTCGAACATGCATTCATCATCTTCATCGGTAAAGTTGTGCAAGAGCGCCATGATCTCGGAATGGTTTTCGTACCTCGCTTAATTACAGGACCAAGTTTGAAACCACTTCAGATGGGGTCGGTTGTGCTACTTTTTTACATTTTGAGCCCGTCTTAACGGGCCTTGGTCATTCTGAATCGTCTTAAACTGGTCAAAAGGGGTTCTTGGCATCCTCATTGACAATTTGGCCAAGTTAAAGACGAAAAAAATATATCCGATTCGCAATTTTTTTTGCAATTTGCGGGCCCGGTTTTCTGAATCTATGCACCAAAATCGTCTTAAATGGTCAAAACGGGGTCTTGGCATCCCCATTGACTATTCGGTGGAGTTTAAGACGAAAAAAAATATGTACGATTCGCAATTTTTTTTGCAACTTTGCGGGCCCGGTTCTTGGAATTGGTGCACCAAAATCGTCTTAAAATGATCAAAACGGGGTCTTGGCATCCCCATTGACTACTCGGCCAAGTTTAAGATGCAAAAATATGTCCGATTCGCAAATTTTTCATCCCCCCCCCCCCGGGGGGAAAGACAACGAAATACCCTATGAGGATCATGTTTCCCGGTTATTGGCAAGGTACTCGTTAAATGTGTACAGTTTTTGTGAGTGTAAATATGGTGGTCACAACATACCACCAGCTCCCCTACCATGTACTATTTCCGAGGTGTGTTCAAAACATTACGAGAATTTTTTCATTCGTGGTCTTGGAGAGTCCGACTGTCAAAATTTTTTTATTATGTTAGTATACATGCCCCTAAAGTATGATAAAACTTTCAGCTGTTTTCATTGTGGACTTTGTCTGTGACAGCCACTAAGGTTAGACGTGTTTTATGGGCTCGGCGATTTTCGTTTGTTAAAAGAAATGGATCAAAGAATTTGTATCAAATTTTGCATAAAACATTAAATAAAGTGCAACAAAGTGTGTTAAATGTTAACAAAGGCCTATGGTGAGTCTGCTATGAGTAAATCAAGAGTTTACGAGTGGTATAAGTGTTTCCAAGAAGGCCGTGAAGACCTTGAAGATGACGAATACCCTGGATGCCCCAGCACATCAAAAATCGATGAAAACATGGAAAAAGTGAAAGAAATGGTTATGAAGGATCGCCAAATCATAATTAGAGAGGTTGCTGATGATGTTAGCATATCAATTCGATCATGTCATGACATTTTTTCCAATTTTTTGGGTATGAAACGCGTGGCAGCAAAATTCGTTTCAAGATTGTTGAATTTTGAACAAAAACAGTGGGGAATGGAAGTTGTTCAGGAGTCACTAAATGAAGTAAACAACGATGCTGAGTAACTGAAACATTATAACAGGTGACGAAACATGGTTTCATGGATATGATGTTGAAACTAAGGCTCAATCATCTCAGTGGAGGCATTCTGGCTCGCCGAGACGGAAAAAGGCTCAACGAGTGCAGTCGAATGTGAAGGTTATGCTCACTGTGTTCTTCGATTTTAATGGCATAGTTCATCATGAATTTATGCCACCAGATCAAACGGTCATTCAGAAGTATTACCTACAAGTTCAACACCGTTTCGTTAAGCAATCCGAAAAAAACGCCCGGATCTGTGGAAAAACAATTCATGGCTTTTGCACCACGATAATGCACCAGCTCACACTTCATTGCTTGTTCGTGAATTTTTGGCCAAAAACAATACTGTAACGATGCCCCAGCCTCCATATTCACCAGATATGGCTCTGTGTGACTTTTTCCTATTTCCAAAAATTAAGAGAACCTTGAAGGGCCGTCGTTTTACGGTCATAGATGACATTAAAAGCGCATCGCTGAAAGAACTAAAGGCTCTCTCAAAGATGGAGTTTGAGAAGTGTTTTGGGGATTGAAAGAAGCGCTGGCACAAGTGCATAATCTCCAATGGGGATTGCTTTGAAGGTGACAATATCAACGTATAAGAATAAATAAATGTTATTGTACGAAAAATTAAAATTCTCATTATTTTTTTAACACACCTCGTATTTGGTTATACTTCTCATATCTACAAGTCCCTATTCTCTTTTGAGTTGCTTTTCAAGAATAGTAAAGTCTCCATGCCCTTAATTTTGGCAAATCACAGTGCTTTTCAAGTGTCCATAATAGTTAGTTAAAATTGTTACCTTTAATTGAATTCATTTAGCTGTCAATGAGTCATTAAGTGGTAATGATGGGTTAAGGGTACACAGGAATTTCATTACTGAGTCTTGTGATTAACTTTTTGGGCCATGCTACTTTTGAATGAGGGAAATTTGTGTCTAAAATAATTTCTCATGCTTTGATTACAATTCTGATCTGGAGCCAGTGGGAATCTTCCAAAGCATTTTACATTTTTTCTTGACATTGCCGTTGATAATATTTTCATTGATAATTCCATCTCATCATGGAGCCAAAAATATGTAGTGAAGTTCTCATGCAAACCTAGGCATTTCTATTTTTATTCTTGTCTTTCGAGCAAAGAAAAGTTACTAAGTTCATGAAATAAACCTGTTGTGACCTCTGTTGAGTCCTTGAAGAATGCCTGATGGTATAAGACAAATTGTCAGGCACGACCTATATTTATTAGAACTCTCCTCATGAGAATTCATGCTTTTCCTCTGCCCAAGCTCCTCCAGCTCCATTCAGCCAAGTGATTCGAAATGGAAGGAGGGGAGAGGATAAATTAGTAGTTGACAAGAGGGTGGGAAACAGAGAGGTCACAGCATGTTGTACCCAATTACCTTTTCCTGCTGTCCCTCCAATTTTTTCTCCAGTACATAATTTCTTCCATTGAGTATCCTGTGACCTTTATCAGAGAATACGTGCAGAGACCAGCTATTCCTCCTAAGATACCTCCTGTAATTGTTGAAAAATAATCATATAAATTAGATTTTCACATACAAGTGTCTTCTAAAAATTCTTTCAATTCAGCTTGGATGCTTATTCATATGCTACACCTTTTCTAAATTATATCTATAGGTTAGTAAAATGCACGCAGCATATGAACTCAAGCAGAGGCTGGAAAGACTACTTTCAAAATTTTTCTTGTGATTAACACATTTTCAAAGATCATTAAGAATTTTCACATTTTCTCACAATTTTTGTTATTTTTCTCACTTTTTTAATCGATCAATTACAAGAGAATATGAAACAGAAAATCTAAAAGATTTGCCATAAGCATCACTAAAAGTAACCAAAAATCATCATTTGCAGTCGGGTATCATTTCAATACAAAGTAAAATTTAATTAACAGCCTCAAATTTAAAAGTTTTATATTTTTAAGTTTAAATGATAAATTTTTATTGCCTTCATACAAACAGTTGAATTTGATTATTATTGTACACGAAAATACATGCATATCATTAATTGACAGTCTTTAACTTTGTATTCCCTCTTTGCAATGCATGCTCTGAGATGAGAAAAGGTTGGTTCAAACATGCCAGTTATAAGATGGTAAATTTTGGCAAGAAAGCATGTCATTTGGGTTGCCTATATTGATTTCCTACCACAATACATACCTATGATCAATAAGGATGACAAAACATCATTTTACCATTAAAAAACTCATTTTTCCAATTAGCAATTACACTAAAAGCAGTTGACAAATTATTTTTTTAGTCCTGGCACCAGGGAGGTTCCACAATACTTTTCAATGCAATGAGTTTTAGAAAATAATCGACACTGTCACTTTCATAAATTTATTTAATTACTACTCACCCAAACCGCTTCCCACAGCAACTCCCCTAAGACCCATGTTACATTTATAAAGTCCACCAGTTACTAGTCCACCTATGACATACTCGAGTATGCCAACCTCCCCTCTGTATGCAGATACAACATTTGATACTAATCTGAAAGAGAAAAGAAAGTTATTATTGATATGTTGAAAAAGGGAATTGTTTTCAATTATTTTTCAGATCTCAGAGTAAAACATCAAACAGATTGCAAAAGATAAAATAATGGATATGTATATATTGTAAATGGATACGTATGAATATGTATATATTCATGATAATTTCAAATATAAAGTTTTTCTTAGACTCCTTATAGCAGTATGAAGGATATGGTGGAACTACAGTTGGTTATTGTTAGCAGTGGCCTACTAGATTAAGGTATTTTGTCATAGACCCTGGCAGAGCACACTACTACAGTAGTGCACTCTCACCAAAATGACACAAGATATCATTGAATCCCATACTTAATATTATAACAACTCAATATTTGGCTCTGCATACTTTCTACCGCTCGCTCTTATTTCCCTCCAAAATACCTATTATTCCTCCCTCTACTCCACTTTCCCAACACAACCCTCCCTACAACATCCTCCAACAGTCCATCACCAATCAGAATCCACTTTTTCTGCCTCCTTTGAATTTAACCTGACTAACCTCTCTCATCCTCTACTATACCTCATACTTTCCCCAATTGTTTCCTTTCTGTCCATTTTACTTCATTTTACATTCTTATTTACAACCATACCTAAAAAGATTCCCATCTATGCTTGTCCTTTGCCTCAACGACCAAATTTCCAAGTAATACAAGAATGTGTTCCATACTAATTTTTCACTTGTCTTTTCTTTTCATATTTAATTAAGGTGACTACAATTAAATCCCACCTCTTTATACAAGCTTCTTTGCCTGATTTAATTCTTCCTTTTATGTCCTTACTACTTTGATCATATTTCTCTACAACAGTTCCTAAATAGGAGAATTCAGGGTAATAGAGGTAAACTGCAAATGCCTATTGATGCACCTCCTGGAAACAGCAGGACCTTTGTCTCAGCCATTCCGCACCCAGTGGCACTTCTATGAGGAGGTGGTGGCATCCTCATTGATGTGGGAAATGACCAAATCAAGATTTTTTTAGTTTTGGAAAATCTTCACCATCATATTCTATTGCCTCAATTGTTTTGTAGATAATTGACATCAGGAATGAAAATGGAATTCACTAACCCATTGCTATTCAAGAGATAATTATGATGTAGATAATTAACTTTGAGATTAAAAAAGTTCTCTCCCTTTAGCTCATTCTATAATGCCAATGCAATGAATAAATGAGGAGTGTACTTATTCTGCAATGAGAGTGTATTTTGTTCATTCACATGCTCCTGTTTGCTCTCTCATGTGTGCTATTTCACGACATCTTTGCTGAATGGAGCAACAGTCCAGAATCCTCAACTGGGCATGACTCGAGCAAGTATATATAGTTACCACTTTTACATAGAATACATATATAGTTACTGCTGAATGGGGTATTATTCACTCTTATTCTCTCATTGGGGTATGACGTTTTTTTCACTTCCTCAATCATCCGTTGTGTGTGGTAGATGACAATTTGCAGCACTAGCACATACATGCATATTTTTAATGATAAATAAAGATTGAAGAGTTATGTTCTGTCTGCTTCAACTATTACTGGAAAGATAAGCATGGATGAAAACTCAGAAATCCATCTAGGACCCAGTCTGAGGCAGGAGGGAAGTTCATGGCTTTCATTGAGATTCAATCAGTGATGAGAGATCATTTGAAATTAATGGGTATGCGGATTTGAAAGTTCCAAATCCGATTGGAATGCCTTCCTGTAATTGGTCGAATATCTAATTGTCTAAAAAATAAAAGAATGATTGCATGATGCACCCTTGAATTTAAATTTGGCTGCAAAAGTATCACTTGTGAAAGGTAAAGAGACTGTAAAAAAGGTGGTTCAAGACCCATAATGAGAGGGTGACAATTCATTTGATTGTATCTGGCTTAACTACATGGAAATTCATCTTGAATGGAAGGAGAACACTGGGTATTTTCCACACACTTTTTATTCGGTAGTCTTCAGGTACCTGAAGTTCATCTTCAGAGGATGAGACTCATGAGTATGTGAGGAAAATACCTACTATTCTTCCTTCATTCAAGAGGGTAATGACATGAACACAATTGTAGAGATGGTGTGACCTTTTGATTGAGATTATATCGATTACACAGGCCTACAAAAAAAAATTTTTTTTTGGTGCCGGGAATCTTTGTGCTGATTTTAACTATATTTGTAGAGCTGAATCCAAATATGAAATCCATTTTTATTTAACAGCTCTACTTTTTTAGATATGGCACATCTTACGATTAGTTGTTTTAATATTTTATATATTCCGGAAAATAATTTTCAAAGTTAAATAAATCTATAAGTATACTAATTTATAACCACTCTGTGGTGTTCCTTTTATTTTCAATAAACTGTCAAAAAGTTTTATGTATATATCTATATTGTAGGCCAATGAGATTAAAAAACAAACATCGTTTGTATCGACTTATCTGTATCCGAACTACTAGCATCAAGACTGCATGAAAAGAATTTACTGCAACCCGGTACAAAAATAAGTTTTTATCGCACAAGGGAAAAGGATATGCTACCCTTCTTTACTCAAGAAGACAATCTTACATTTTCTTTAGACGTTAAGGGTCTTTTGGAAAAAATGGGACTACTATCACAATATGATGCTAGTGATTGGCGTTTGTTTATTGATAGCTCCAAGCGTAGTTTAAAATGTGTACTTCTTCACAATGGTAACAGGTTTGGCGCAATACCAATCGCTCATTCAACTAAAATGAAAGAAGAACACGATACAATAGCATTGGTCTTACAGAAGATAAAATACCAGGAACATCGCTGGGTGATTTGTGTAGATTTAAAAATGGTGAACTTTCTTCTTGGGCAGCAAAGTGGCTACACAAAATATCCTTGTTTCTTGTGCCTCTGGGATAGCAGGGACAGACAAAACCACTGGATTAAGAAGGAGTGGCCTAAGAGAGAAAACTTGGTTGTTGGGAAAGAAAACATCATTGCTGAATCTTTACTTGAAAGAGAGAAAATCATCTTACCGCCTCTACATATTAAACTAGGCCTAATGAAGCAATTTGTAAAGGCTCTTGACAAGGATGGACCATGCTTTGGCTACTTAAGACTAAAGATGCCCCATATAATTCTATTTATTGAAAAACTTAAAGCTGGTAGTTTTGAGGGGCCACAAATCAGACAACTTACAAAGGATCCTGCTTTTGTCGAGTCAATGAATGAGATTGAAAAAAATAGTTGGATGTCATTTGTTGAGGTCATAAAAAATTTTCTAGGAAATCACAAAAGTGAAAATTATATTGAGCTGGTAAACATTATGCTCAGTAACTTCAAATCACTTGGATGTAATATGAGCACAACAGTTCACTACCTACACAGCCACTTAGACAATTTTCTTGGAAATTTAGGAGACACAAGTGAAGAACAAGGTGAAAGATTTCACCAGGATATAAAAACAATGGAAGCTCGCTACCAAGGAAGATGGGATAACCATATGATGGCAGATTACTGCTGGTGCTTAAAACGAGACTGTTTGAACAAAGTGCACTCAAGAAAATCACGTAAAAGAAGCCTCCGATGTGTTGAGAGATGTTTTTATGTATTTTTTTTCTTTTCAATTTTTTTTATTACAGTAAAAAATTTTAGTATTTGTGTTCAATTGTATTGTAAAATTCTGTTGTATTTGTCGGTGATTTAACAGCCCTAGAAATAAATCAAGTCTTTATATTTAGTGGGTTTTATTATTAATATAATATTCCCATATCATCATGTAGAAGATTTTTTTATGTAAGTAACAACATATCTATATCTTGAAAACTATAGCTGATAGGAAAAAACTAGTGTCATAATTGGATTCAGCACCCCAATTGTTCTTTAAATCAGCATTAAAAGCTCCGGCACCAAAACCACTGTTGGCCTGTGTTATCAATATTAACAATGGATACTTCAAATTGCAAATGCAGAAACAGCATTTCAATCAATGCTTTCAGTCTTGATATGGAAAACAATGAATTTAAACACCCTATTTATTTTGAAAACTCTCAAGAAGCATTTCAAATAACATGAAATCAAATTCTCCTTCACTAAACCACTTACTTAGACCAAGTTTACCCCAATAATCCATTACTACTTTATTAAAAAAATGATAAATCAATAAAACTGTTGGATGATTCAACAATTATTTTCAAATGAATCCACAGCTGGATACATTTATGCAATATGGAATCGATTTGTCCAATTAAAAATTTTTATCACATAATCCACCTCAATGTACATTGGATCTTGTATACATATCAACTTCTACGAATAATTTGGTCCCTCTTAGCATATGTGGCTAAACTATCAAATGTAAATACGCCACAGTGATTTTTCAATAGAGCTCTAGATTCAAAATGGATTTTGGAGTAGCTTCCAATTTGTATAATTGCATCCAATTAATTACCAAAATAGTAGTAGTAGTAGATTTAGGGGAGGTAACCAATGGCTGACGTCATTTGCACTATTAGAGATAGATGCAAAGGAAGGAATGGTGGAGAGAAACCAAGCATCGGCATTAGCCTACTCTTGTCGAAAGGTGCCAAGGGATCTGCAGTTTAACGTCCCATCTGACTGACATCATACTCACTCAAAGTGCTCTCCACAAAGCATCTCAAGTAGGGATCAGGGTACCACTGAAAAAAATCTGCAGGGTCCAGGATTTGAACCCGGGCCCTCACAATGGGAAGCCTGCATGTTAGCAACCACACCAACCCGATCCCCAATTATCAGCATCTCTAGTATAACTTCAATAGGCAAATACTAGCTAACGATCCTCCTGGTATTAAAGAAAAAGTACCTTTATGACTGCTGATATATTAGTAGCATTCAATTCCAGAGACATATGATTACATGGGCTTCAAGCTGACCAATGACAGATGATGCCTAATATTTATTGCAACCAATTTCTACACTTAAATAAACTTAACTTTCTCTCAGATTGAATGTTTGCGGTATAGTTAGATTAAGTCAACATTGAAATATAACTATCAACATTTTTATTACAAAAACTAGGATCTATGATGTTAATTATCAGTATGAGATAAGAAACAAAACTGATATTTAAAACTCAATACTGTAAAAATATTTAAATCTAATATCCTGAGGATGTGCATCAGTAAATTTGATTAAAATACTAGATTTTTTCCAGAATTTGGAACAAATAAAAGGTTTTACTTGACAAAAACTAGTGAACTAAATGTATGTATTTGGTTCCAATCTGGAGGCTCTTAATTCAATTTCTACTTACAAATATGTGCCAGTGAAATATCCTAATCTCCAGCCCCACCGGAAACCACCCTTGGCCAAGCCGATTGTAACCTGATCTTGCAATTTTCTCTGTGGAATAAGGAATAGGGTACAATACAATCACTAATATAATATGGCAGTGGTCAGCTTTTCCATACACAAAAAATTATTCTATTTGTGCATAATGCACACAGTAGCATATGGATTATGATAAATTATAGCATAACTGTAAAACCTCATTGTGTCTATCCTATTTATTTCTAAATATTGCATCTTACAAGCAAAGTGTAATACCCAACTAAAAGCACTTTGCTTGCTTTTTAATATATTAGGTTGGGGAAAAAGAAATCCATTATTTTTGTGTGAAATTCAAAACTTTATTTAAGATGTTTCGGATTGTCCGATTTGGTTCAAATATGCACTGTTTTGTTGCATAATTTGTTGCCATTTTAAAGGTAGCTTCATAATGCCTCTCTCATAGAAGTCTTGGTCCTTAATGGCGAAAAACTCTAGTAATTTATTTTCAAAATCTTCTCTTGATCGCAATTTCTTATCACTCAGGAAGTTTTGCAATCAGAGAAAAAGGTAGTAATCACTTGGTGCCAGGTCCAGACTATATGGTGGATGCATTAAAACCTTTCAGAGTTTCTGGCAAGTCACTACAGATGTGTGTGGCCTTGCGTTGTCCTGACACAACACCTCTTGTGTTGGCCAATGCTGGCTGTTTCTCATCAATCGCTAGCTTCAAATGGTCCAGTTGTTGACAGTAGAGATCTGAATTTAGTGTTTGGCCATCAGAAGCAACTCAAAATAAATGATTTCTTTGAAGTTCCACCAAATACACAGTAGAACCTTCCTGGCTCTTAGTCCTGGTTTGGCCACCGTTTGAGCTGCTTCACCATGCTTTGACCACGATCATTTTCGCACAATATTGTCGTATGTGACCCATTTCCCATCCCCAGTCACCATCTGTTAAAGAAATGGGTCGAGTACATTCCGTTTGGCCAAGGCTTCACAGATGGAAATTAGATTCATCATGTTTCTTGGTGTTAATTGTTATGGCACCCAAACATCGAGCTTCTTTTCAAATGCAGCTTTGTGCAAATGGTTTAAAACTGTTTTATGGCCGATCTTTAGCTCCTGGGCGATGCTACAACTACTAACATGCCAGTCAAATTCGATTATTTCTGTGATTGTATCGACATTTTCAACTACGAGCCTGCCTGTGCGAGGTGCATCTTTAACATCAAAAATGCCTGAACAGAATTGACGAAACTAAAATTGCACATAATTAGCTGTTACAGTATCGGCACCATAAACGCCATAAACAATTTCAGCAGCCAGGCTTTCATTTTCGCCTTTATCAAAGAATATACCGAATTTTCCCTTTGTTGAACACCCTGTAACTCACAACTGAAAGGAACAAACAAAAAACAGCAAAAGAATTTTTTTGGTGTCAATTGTCACCTTGACAATGAGCATAAACTTGAAATTGTTTGATCGATACTTAACGAGATATCGATCACTACAGCCATCTACCGAGAAAATAATGGATTTCTTTTTCCCTAACCTAATACAAGGGTAATTCCAGAAGTACCCGACCCAACAAAGAAAACACAAAAATTTTGGAAAAAAAATTAATATATTTTTTAGCATAATCGCCTTTTAGCTTTATAAACTTTTCCCAGCAATGTTCAATAAGTTCAATACCCTTTTTATACTAAAAACTGTCTTGCTCCTCAGAATAGCCATTAACTGACGACATCACTTCCTCACGGTTGGAAAATCTTTGACCACCAAGCAATTTTTTCAAGTTTGCAAATAGAAAATAATCCGAGGGGGTTAAAACTGGCAAATAGGGTACATGAGGCAGCAATTCAAACTTTAATTCATGAATTTTGGCCATTGCAATAATGGATTTGTGAGCTGGTGCATTTTCTTGATGAAACAACACTTTCTTCTTAGCCAAATGTGGCCACTTTTGCTTGATTTATTCACTTAAGCATTGCAATAAGTTCGCATAATACTCACTGTTGATAGTTTTTCCTTTTTCAAGATAATCAAAGAAAATTATCCTACACGCATCCCAAAAAACCGACGCCATGACCTTGCCTGCAGATGAAACGGTCTTCGCCTTCTTTGGAGCCGGTTCTCCCTTTTGAATCCATTGTTTTGGTTGTTTTTTTTTGTCTCGGGTTTGAAGTAATGGACCCATGTTTCATCCATGGTTATGAAACAGCGCAAAAATTTTGCTTTATTGCTGTGAAACTTTGCTAAACACTCAATTGAAACATCTCCACGACACTGGTTTTGCTTGAGTGTGAGCAAACGTGGCACTCATCTTGCACAGAGCTTTCTCATGTCCAAATTTTCAGTTAATATGCGATGTACCGCACTTTTTGAAATGCCTACTATGTCGGCTAGCTCACCCACTTTCAGCCAACGATCATCCAGTATCACTTTGTGGATTTTCTTCACCATTTCTGGAGTCGTCACCTTGTTTGGTCGGCCAATGTGATGCTCGTCTTGACAGCTCATAGAGCCTCATTTAACTCTGCTTCCAAATATTTTACTGTTGCAAACGAAGGAGCAGACTCACCCAGAGTAAATTACAGCTCAGCTTTTATATTGGTTGGGCTGAGGCCTTTCAAATAAAAGTATTGTATCCTATAACGATGACCAATTGCCTCCATTTTTACGAATTCCCTGAAAATATTCACTATTGATGGCTGCCACAAAAATACTAAACAATTTAGCATCTTCAAACTTGAAACATATGCTTTATCGATTGCACACTTTCTAATACAGTGATATTTTTCAAACTACCACCAACATCTCTAGGACAGGCCACGTATTTCTGGGACCACCCTCGAAGCCCCAACTAGCCAGGTTTTCCTGGCTACTCCTATGGCGAAGTTTTCAGCCAAGGATCGGGTCTGATAAGTCCTGGACTTGAACATGCTCTCTGGCTGTTTAATTTTCAAACTTTAAAGGCAGTATCCCATCAAGACATTAATGATAGAAATACTGGGTATCATCAGAGGATGGTTTTTGATTTTTGAAGTTCTAAAACTATGGTTCTATTCATTTTTGAGTACACTACAATCCATTGCTAGGGTGTGTGGCAGGGAGTGATTATAGACCAGACTAATTTTGATCCAAAATACTTTCCTCCCAGTGCAGTTGGATAACATTATTTTGACCTGAATCTGATATTTCATGGGAAAAATGACATCTTCAATCTATCTATTCCATACTTAATATCACTAATTTTATTTACATGATCTCTCCTACCATAGTATAATGGGAGAATAAAACATTTTCAACATCATTGCTCAAGAGACATTCTTTCAATTTATTTAAGATATTTAATCGGTAATTTGACCTTCGCTCCATGAGTGATTCCCACCCTGGTTCCTCTAATAATTTTGATATGCTACTCAGTTTGTCATGACAACATCTGACAAATTTAGTTCCTCTACCCTACTTATAATTTAATATGGCAATCAATCCAACTTCATGAGGATACCACATACTAGCAGCATTTTCTAAAGTAACCCTAACCAGTGAAAGATAATATTTCTTTTTAACATTTCCATCACATTTTCCCAATGCTCTAATAATAAATCCTAATCCTAATAGATAGGGGAAAAGGGGAGAGTAATGAACCATCAAACATTATGCAAATAGAGGCCACTTTTCCCTGAGCTTTAATAAGCACTGGTGCCTGTACTTGGTGCTCAGTGTCCGCCACCACTCCTGAACACCAGGGCCTCCTGTAGGGGTCATCAATTTTGCCCATCCCTTCCCGTCCACCAGCCACCCTCCCAATCATTTAATATTTTCCCCTCTGTCAACAGCATCCAGGGTGAGAGGAATGAGAAGGACAAATTCAGTTACAATCTAACACGAAAGATAGTAGTAATTTGCAGTCATCCGAGGCATCATTTAGCATCCTGAGTACTGGATATTTTTTTATGAAATAACTTTTATGGGACTATAAATGAAAACAAAAGGCAAATCAATCATCATGAATGACTTCACAGATCCATAAATAAGAAAGAGATTTTTTTGATTAATATCAAATAAAAATATAGGCACACAATATTTCCAGTACAAAATGACATTCACAAGTCATGAAATTTTCACTTAATTACATTTATAAATGTAAATTTTTGCACATTTGAACTCTGAAGTACACAGTATACATGCATGACAATTGGAACATTATATCTACGGTGGTTAACAAGTGTAATTAAATCAAGTTTTATCACCAGCAATTCTGGTCATAGGCCAAGTTTTGGCACACCAAATAACTGTAATGTGGATTTCCTGATTTTAATTGTGGAAACTAGAAATTTTCTGACTTTTAAAAATTATGGTTCTTCTTGTACTCTGGTCCTCAATAGGCTTTTATATGTACAAGTATTGTGACCCATCAATGGTAGCTACCTTGTCTCCCATTTTGCCTTTTTATGAAAGAATTTAGATGCTTGAATATTGTTCCATATCTGAAAAACTTCCATGATTTTAAGAATTGAAAAAATCATATGCTATTCTAAAAATGAGTTGGGCCATTTTGAATCTTGGGACATCAGGAATAACATAAGAGTTTTTACGGAAAATGTTTTGTTATGTCAATGTGCTGTGAAGCCCAGGCTGGAATAGTTCTATTTTGGGAGCAACTGTTTCCTAACTCATTTTTTGTCATAACGAAAGCGAAAAAGCATCAAGTAAACTAATTCCGTCCACAAGGGTGCTCAGCTAAATTTGAGCACCCACCCTGCCCTATACCTGCAGTGCAATGCAGCTTCTCTCCCTTTGGTCAAGTTGGAAAAGAAATTAAGACATTATGGGTGATGCCAGCCCTTGTAGCATTCAACTAAATTGTGAACAAGCTAGTTAAAACATGATTTAGGTACAAGTTAATACTGAAAAAGAGACTATTAAAGCTCTGAGAGAAATTTCTCTTTTGCATTCAAGAGCATCCACTTGATTTTGATTTGGGTAGGAAAATCACTCAAACAGTGATAAAGAATAACTACATATATCTATCCATATCTACCTTCATTGGAAATGTAGTAGCCTCGGGGAAAGTCATTCAGTAGTTTTTTCAATAGGCCCTTCCTCAGAGATATTCAAGCCTAAAATAATGGTCACCAAGTGCAATTTTAGAGCACTTCTGATACCTGGTTGGATATGAAGAATGTTCCTTCCATTCAGGAAGGAGCACTCTCCATTCTACAGAATTTGCATGTCTTCTATGGAAAATATTCCAGTCCATCGATAAATTAGGCACTACAAAACACCAAATGTAAATTGATAAATTTTAATACGACCAGTTTCGATGTAAATACATCATCTTCTGGACACCAGAAGATGATGTAGTTGCATCGAAACCGGTCACATTAAAATTTTATTTTGTGGAAAATTGCCAATTTTTATTAATCATGATATTGCACCATATCACGCCTGAAACATCTCTTTTTACCAAATGTTAAGCAGTGGTGAGTCACAACACTGTTTCAAGAGATTCTCTCCTAGTTCAAGGTACAATTTCCCTTCCTAGATGATTGGCTGCTACTGACAAGAGAATTTCCCTGAATATCTTCTGTTGATGATCATCAAATTCTTTACAAAAGAACCACAAGCTGCAGATATTTGTTGTGGCCAGTGCTATACCTCCAATACTTGCAGTGCTTATGATTATCCTTCAATTTCATGTCACACACAGTTAGTGAAAGTCAATACGAACACTGGCTATCTTTCCTGATGCCACCACACCCTGTACCAACCATTCTCTGTGATCTCAAACATACCTTTGAGGTAGCTTCACTTCCTTGATTTCATGTAGCATGAGCAGCTCTTGGCAATGAAAGTTCCATTGAGTGAGAAATGAAGGAATAATGAGATTTTGCCCGAACAGTGGAGGCAATTATTAAGTAAAAGCATTGCATGACCCGGAATGCTATCAGTATGCAGCAAATTTCAAAATAGATTTATATGATATAACTACTGATTACTCTGCTGAAATATTGACACCCTGAACAGCTTTTCATCATTTAAGCTCCTTGTCACAATTACCCAAATAGGTTTTGACTATGTACTTTCATTCCACCATTCCATGTACCACAATTCATTTGCAGTTTATAAACTTACAAAAGACTTTCCCTTGGTTTTACTTTCATCTGCATAGATACTTAAAGTTACATGAAAAGAAGATGATAAAGTAATTATTAATGTAGAGACTGACTGAAATGAAGCATTCTACAAAGTATTCAAGCAAGTGTTCTATGAAATATTTCACCACAATGTTGCTAAAAAACTTGTTTTAAATGTGCAAATCCTAAATCAATATCATTCATTTGAAGAGGGATTTCAGGTGATTGATGTTTAAAACTAACAGGTCTGCATGGCTGATTCTTTAAATAGCTATCAACTAGTTTTCAGTAATGGCAAGTCCAGCAACCTGATAAGATTCATAAAACTTCTGAAAACTTTCATGGTGAGATTGTGGAAAGGATCACACTAAACAGACAAATAATTGAGCTTATGATAAAATATTGAAAGGCCTCAGTGTTTTTTCTAATAATTCTCAGAGCCTCATGACATGAGACATTTGAGATGTGACTTGTGGTTTGAGAGGAGACATTTCTAAGGCATTCATTAAAAATTACGGTTGCCTCTGCAACCTCTATGATACATCATGGATTGACACTGAGATGCCTCGAGACATATCTGATGATATGTCATGAGATGCCTCTAAGAAACTTTCTCCAACCTCTCTGTAACTTATTGGTAATATCCCATAGAGGCACATAAATGCATCTGAGAAATTCCAAAATACAAGATATCTCGGGTAAATTTCTGAAACATATCTGTGCTATGTCAGAAGATCTTTTAGTGAGTATGTCTATGGTTAGTAGTACACTACTCCTAGTAAATTCATAAGCTTCTCCCTTTGGCATACATCTTCATTTGTCTATTCATTTCATTTTCATCACACTTCTGTATTATCACATTTCCATTATATGTATATTATCTTCATTTCTCTGCTGCTCCCATATCGCATCTTCCGAAGGAAATTAAAGTCTATAAATAAGATTTTATGAACCACTTCAAGATATCAAAGCTAGTACTGTATTACATGAGCAATTATTTCTTCGGAGATAAAGTTTTCTTTAACATCCCATTTCCACTTCCTATTTCTCCCTTCAATCACCGGTTATTTTGCTGCCTTTAAATGAAAAATTCTTCTACTTATTTGTACATCCCAAACTTGTTTGAAAACTGTCTTCTTTACTTTGACTGCAGACCATTCATTTTCACTTATTCTACTATCTTACGGCTTCATCTTGCATTATTTTCCAATTAAATGTAATTTCCCAAACAGGCATTCTTTATCCCTGTGCACGCAGCAATGACATCCCCTAAGTACAGCAAGATTATCATTTCTAGGCATCTATTATGCTTTCTTTCATACCATTCAATAGAAACATTAAAGATCAAGGTTGATGAAGAGCAACTTTGCCTTAGTATTTTCTGTTTTCACTACAGCTAATCACTCCCCGTCTGTTGAGGTAATTAAGATACTTATTCGTTTATTTGAAAATATATATCACCAATAGGACATAACTTACCTTTGCATCAAACTGACTTCTAAACTGAGACGCCTGGTTTTTCGTGACAAAATCCAAATACGCTACTTGCGAACTATTCCAGCCTCCATAGCAAGCGCCGATAAAAGCAGCGAGAGTACTGCCTTGTAACACAGTCGTAAGCTCCATACTTAAGTTGTCGAATTCACTGAAAAAAAATATAAATATTTAGCGTATTATTTTATATATTTGAGACACCATTACTCACAACCAACTTACTCCACTATAAAAATCGCTCGTACTCTTTCCCAACCAGTTTTCTTCTTGTTATTGGCAATTATTTCTTTGACTATTTCTGACGTAGGTGATACACGATCAGGATCATCCCCCGTGATTGGCAAAATACCGGCTAATACGACCACATTATGACCAATACGGGTCAAAATACTAACCATCTTCTTCCAAAATTAATTCATAAGCAGCGTTTAAAACAAATTTCGCGCGCCGCTCTTCCAATGTTTCATTAGTATGTTGAGAATCCTGTTGGTGGTGTATGTGCAGCCGAGGCAAATAATTTGATTTTGTGTCATTTGAAATAGGAGTTCTTTAATAAGTGGTGAAATCAGAAGAAGATCATTTAGTTTTAGTTATGGTTTTATAATTCGAATTCGTCTGCTCAACCCAACTCAACGTTTGCGATAGTGTTTCAGGTATTATTTGGACCGATCTTTGAAGAAAAATCACTTTTATGAATTAAATGACCGTTATTCAAAACGTACCATTTTACTACAAAAATTAAAACATTGCGTCGACAGTTCTGGTCCAGATTTGTTTTGTTTGAAGAAATGAATTGAAGAATATCTCTTTGATGGTAATATTTTTCAGGTTCTTGGAATTTGACATGGACCGCGATTTGTTGATAGACCTTGCTGATTCTCCGAACTCCTTGGCCAAGATATCAGAGAATGGATTAATAGGTGAGATGTTTGTATAATATCTCAGGTTAATTAATATGGAATGTATTCCTCGCATATCAAATGTTAACTCAGGCCATGCTATATGCATTATGCACCGGCTGAGACTTGTAGATATTTTGATGTTAACAGTAAAAACCTTTAGGATCTGGGATATACACCTTCATCAGTATTCTCGATGAACCAAACAAAATGTGTAGAGTTACTAGATTTCCAATAAAGACATTTCTATTAAAAGTATTTTCAATATTTAAACTTCGAAAAATATTTGTGTTGTGGTTCTGTAAAATCTAGTATTGCCTTAAGCTAAAATGTCAACTTTTACCCCACCCTTAGCCATATGAAAAAATACCTATTCAATTAATTTTGTATGAATAAAATTTGGTTTTTAAATTCGCTGTAATGTTATTGATGGTGATTTTAGTTAAGCGTTACCCCCTGTAGTATACTAGCTATTATAGAACCGTAAGATAGGTGGTGATAGCTGACCAACTCAGAAATGTTGTTTTTAACAGGCATACTGTAGCATCTCGGCTAAATTATCCCAAAAGGCACATAATATGTTGTGTAACAGTAATAAATCTGTTTTCGACATTACATAATAGATCCTTTCTGTGTAAATATGTTACTGATTTATATTTCCTTCGACTGCCCTGTATTCGTGACTCAAATTTTGCTTATACACCTGTATTACATGTTTTAAATACATTTTAACTCTACTGGATTTTCAGAAATTTGCATGCCTCTCCTTTTATTGTTCAGTTATTTACCACAAGACATTAATACTTTAATGGATAATATGCTATCTAGGATTAAAGATCCCGAGTAGCTTATCTTAAAAATGTAACGTGATATCTTCAAGTTCTGAAAGATTTCTTTTTTCATTCGATTAGCAACTTTCCCAACTTAAATTGATAAAAATGCACAGATGGAAGAAAATTACCTGACTTAATATACAGTTAATATTTGGACTCTTAGACTCATAACTGCATAATTTTAATGAAAGCTGATGTAATGTGACTCAATCCAGTTGACCATTGATCATTGCAAATAGTAGATGAAAGTTTTTATGATTTTGAATAAATCAATATTTAGGGCAAGTAAATTACTTGACGTTTTGTGTAATACATACTGAAGGTTGAGTAAAAGGTGGTTAACAGTGGTGTAATAAAGTTATTATATGAAAAATGTACATTTTATATAGCGCACATTAAAGTAGGTGATGTCTATGATATTGATAGAAAGTTGCCTGTGGTAATAATCCAGATTATTCCTAAATTAAATGAAACTTACATCTTTCAATCAAGCTGAACTCAGTTTTTTTTATTAAGATTGTGTTGATTATATGTAGCAATGATATCCTTTTATGGCATGGCCTGTTTTAGAGTTGCCAGAACAATTTAGTAGATTCTGGTGGATTTACCTTTTTTCTGAGTCAGTCCTGCTTTGTCAAATGTCCTGGTTTAGTTTGTGGAAACGGTAGATATTCCACTATTTAAAAGTGTATTACTTTGAATTTACTGATGATGTTATTTGAGATCCTTTGAATGTGTCTTATATGGGAAGGGATTATTGCTGTAGCAAACAAATCATTTTAAGTTACATGCATGTACTTCTTTTTATGGCCTATTATGTAGGAAAAACAGTAAGACATACCTCTCAAGTATTCCTGTAAAATATACCAGGAATATTGGCATGTAGAAAGGATTTCTAGATGTTCTTAATTTGGATTTGAAGATTATTTATGAATAGAAAAAACCTAATGTAACAATCATCACAATAGAAGGTTATTAATTAATAAAATATCTTTTCCCCTTACTCTTATTTAATTCACTCCTATTCCATTTCTTATATTGATGCCTGAATCCTCTACCATTGTCTGTTATTTTGCCAAGCAATTTTCTCTGAAAATAATTGACCTCCATTATGTTTGTGAGCCCTATCGCCCGCACTGAAAAGTAAATGCATGGAACTTTTATGAAGAGTGTCAGCCCCATAACCCATCCTTTAGAAATACATCAACTGGCAACTTATATGTCCTGTATGTGCTGAAAGAGAGTTTCAGCTCGAGTATGTTTCTATGGCATTAACTCTTCTGTATGTTTTAATCTATTCACAAAACTATTTACCTTAACAGTTTCACTCATTTTAATTAGAAGGGTTTGTAAAATATATTTTTTATCATTATTATGCCCTATTTTGTTCAAGTCGAAATAATACCATATCATTTCTAAATATTTTAATTCCACTTGGTAAATACATGATACCGTCCATTTCTATCCATATTTTAGGATTGCCCGAGTTGTAAACTGTTTGCTCCTTTAATCAATTGTGTAAATGGAGGTTCTGATTCAATTGAGTCTTAGGCTAGCCTCACATAAATAGAATCAATTTTAAGTAGTTTCTCATGCGTCAACAATA
Source organism: Hetaerina titia (assembly GCA_037158775.1). NCBI lineage: Eukaryota > Metazoa > Arthropoda > Insecta > Odonata > Calopterygidae > Hetaerina > Hetaerina titia. The sequence continues at coordinate 137,121,195 of CM073769.1, forward strand.
TCTGCCTTTTATTTCTTCCAAAAAAAAGCAGGTCCTCTGGATGCCTTAATAAGTGCAGCTTCACACAGTGGTGTGGTGAGTAATGATGCTTGTCATAATAATCTGAGTACTGATCTCTTGGGTGAAGAAAGTGCCCCAGAAATCCATGAGGTTAAGTCTCTCTCACCTTTCAAATGCCCAGTATTGAAATTCAAAGCCCAGAGTGTAGATTCCTTGACTGTGACTGACCCTAATGGCTTTGGTTTCCCCCCACTGCTTAAGAGTCCAATAATTTCAAGGAGGCCCCAGAGTGTTAATCTGGAGCAATTAGCTGAAGGTGATTCAGCATCATTGCTTTCCCCCTTTGCTTCTCCCAGACCAAAAAATACTCCATCCTTGCCTGCAATTAACCTCCTCAATTCTGAGCCCACAAAGATTTTCTCTCCTTTTGAGTGGACCTCCATTCAGAACAAATTCACTGAACTGACGATATCTGGAAGTGAAGCCATTAATATCAAAGACATTCCCATTGGAGATCTGATTGGAGTTCAAGAGCCAGAACCTGATCTACCTGATGACATGTTTGACATAAATACTCTTGGAAAGAAGCAGTCTGAGTGCTCAAAAGTCCTGCAAAGTGCAAGGCTATCACCAGCTGTTCAGCTGCTCCTCCCATCCATACCCAGCAGTGGAGAGAGCAGCGGTGATGTGCATAACAAGGGATTCATGGACTCTGTTGCTGATAACTCCAACTCCTTTCCAACACCAGATGACTCTGTCTTTGAGGAGGCCCAGAATATTTCTAAATTTCTTCAAAAATTGGCAACTGAAGGTATGTTTTATTATTTTTAAAGTACTCTATAAATGGTATGATAGCCCAGTAAGTGGTGTGTACAACTATTAATTGAAGGGCCCAGATTCACATCCAGATGTTACCTCTGGCCACCCACATGGTGTGATTTTTTTTTATAAGTCAGGACTTTCTTAAAAACTATAGGCCAAACAGAAAAAATGCCCCCCTAATAAATGAATTTCATATGCCCTATGGCTTAGTTCAAGGTGCTTTTTATTCTTGTATATCATAGCAAATGATTACTGGATCAGTTACTGTGGTTGGTAATAAATATTTTACCTTAAAAAATCTGATTGATACATAATTTAAATTTTCAGTGGGCAGCCATAAATGATATCGTTTGGTGTGCAAAGTACTTTTCTATTAAATACTGCTCACTGCCATGTGTGAGGCAGCAGATCCTTAGACTTATTCATTCAATGAAAATGAATTAGTAGTTTATTATAGGATGTTGCTGACAAAATTAATCATGCATGTGATAAAAATATTTAATACTTACTGAAGGTGAAATAGTGGGGACTTATAAAATTGAAACTATTATATAAAAATTGTTGAAACTCAGGTAGTTGATGATTTTTTACCATTTTAATGCCATAGGACTTCTGGAATAAGCCACAATCTTAATAGGAGTAGAGTGAGAAGTAACATTCTTCATCGTATGTTTTATTTGGTTAGATAGGTTTATGAATAATTATTTTGTTTGGAAGTTTTTTATTCTTGCTGGTTTTAAATGCATTTCAAATTGGAAAAGGGATTCCTTTAATAATTTGTAGTCTCCAGCAAAACTTACTAAAGTTTCTCTTATAAATTATTGAGTCTGTTACCGTTAACTGTAACTAAATAACAGTCACTCTAACAGTTCCTTGACACACCCTAGTGATCGAGTGTTTGTAAGTTTGTTTTATTTTTTATCATTAATTTTGCATTTTGTGTGTGATTGAGGTATACGTGGGTCACTGTTTCTCAAACACATCCAAGTGACCTAGTGTGTGTTCCCTATTTCCCCCCTTACCACATAGTGCCAATCAAGTTTACGGTATAGGCTATCTTATTTTCATTGATTCACAACCGTAGTTACGTTTATTCTATATTTGCAATATCTTGGTATGTTTTTTATTCACTAATTCTCTGTTATCTTCCCAAATAGCTGAAGCAAACACATGATGAAACATTATTCTTATTGGGGAGCAACATTACATAACAGTTTAAGCATCCTTAACGTCTTCTCATGTCATTGGGGGGAGGGAAATAAACTGATATAATGCCATCAATTCAGTTCTGTTATCCCAATCTCCTCTCTCAAGGGAATGGAATCATCCAATGCCAGGCCAGTTCTTCAAATCCAGTTCAAAGTGAACAGCATGGCTATTTTGGAGATGTCTTAGGCTGAGAGTCTGAATATTGAGATATGTATATTGCTGGACCCCTGCCTATGGGCTACAACCTTGATGTAGTGGAAGGGCATTCTGATGATCCCTAGGGCTGTGATGGCAGGAGCAATGATAATTGCTCCTAGCACGATCACCCATACCAGATAGGTAAAAGGGTAAGCCAGACGAAACAGTCCGAGCAGGGTCTGTCCCTCAGTGAAGTGGCTGCAAAGGTTGGTCATCCTAGGAGGGTGGCCATTAAGTCATGGTGTCACGTTTGAAACACTATTGAGGAAGGCAACAGGAAACCACCTCAATTATTATCCCATGCAAAAATGATGGACATAGATCTGAAAAGGAGCCATGGCATTTGGCCTGCTGATCCATGTGTCATGGCCGGCAGTGGGAGAAGCAACAATTTTGCAGTCATCACTGTACAAAATCACAACACACAATGAACTGATGGTAAAAATCAATGAAAAAATTCATGAAAATTGCTGATTAACGATTGCAGATCTCTCGCTAGACATGGCTTGCAACACAGTACTTTGACAGTCACGCAGAATTGCTTGCTGATGTAAGCAGGTGGTTAAAATGTAAGGTGGTAGATTTCTTTAAAGGTGGAATTGAAAAGCTTGTGTATTGTATGATACCTCAATTCGAATGAGAACTGTGTAGAAAAATAGTTGTATGTAAATAGAATGTGCCATTCAAATGTGTATCATATGATAAAACTTTGTCTTGTTGCTAGGACCATATTTTATTTCAAATTGTGTTACTTTCTGGAATATTATTGATGTCATAATGTTGTGAAAATGTCAATTCGAACAATAGTGATTAAATGAATCATGCAGACAGTTAGTGTGATATCCTTGTTAAGGAGTTATATTGGATTGATAGAGCAACTTAGCACATGATGACAAAGGAGATGCAATTCCTGTAGCATTATTTTAGTTTGTCACCACATTGTTGATAGGTGCATTGGATAGTACTGTACGAATTGCTAAGCATTTATTATATGTTGTTTTTTCATTTTGGAAAATTAATACATAATGACCTTGACCGAGAGATGTTTACATAATACATTTTGGAAAACTCTGAAAAAGGGAAACAGATGATCCATATATTTAATTGATTCTAAGACTACACAATTAATACATAACAATTTCTAATAGTTCCTCCATGAAAAAAATAAAATGGATCAATAAAAATGGCCATGAAAACTACTTGCACAATTAAAGCCAATAAGCTAATTGCAATTGAGCTGATGGCTTGAGACACAATAGTCACGTGAATCAAAAAGTAAATGCACATTAGATAACTATATGGATCTCTGTTGTTTGTGCTTTCATTTGGTGTAGTTCTACTTTTCCCATGCTGATTTATTCGGAATGCATTCAGTAATAGCATGCACACAATACAGCCCTCAAGCGTCATGCCCTCCAGTTTTAAACATCCTTTTCAAGTTTATATATTGAGAGAAGAACTAGGCATAATTGAGCTTAAAAAACTGACATTAAGTGAGCTGTATCCCAATATTTGAAATATAATGTCATTTATCATTGAAACTTAGGTAACGGGTTGATATTAAAAAATGGTTATAAATGAAATAATATTTTTAATTACTATGGCTTCTGGCAAATGAATTTGTAATTACAGTGATAAGAAGCAGAAAATGCAATTCTAAATACTGCTAGCATTTTTATATGTCAAGTTAAAATGCAACTTGTTATTAATTTCAGCTTGCTTTTCTTTAGCTTCATCCTTGGACACTGGCAGCATAGAAGATGAAGATGGAAGTATTGTGTTCGACTGTCCTGAATGGAGGGAAGAAGAAATAGAAATTGATTGCAGCAAACTCAATCGTGTAGAAGCTGATAAAAAAGTACTGGATATATATTCCAAAAGGAGCACCACTGATGAGGAAGGAAGAGTGACTACAAGTGAAAAATGCCAAAAATCCAGCTCGGTTAGTAAAGTTGTTACTACTCTTTATATTTGGGGACCATGGTAGTCCATTTGGTAGAGTGCCAGGCTACTAAATGGAGGACCCAGGTTTGATTCAAAGTGGGTACACTTAATGCCCTCTGGGTACCCTAAACTTTACCTAAGAGGGGTGATTTTTCAGATTACAAATCTTTCTGGGAAAAATATTTTCTGCACAGGGTAATTGTCCTTCCTTCCCCATTTGAATTGAACACACTGCATAGGGCCATGTGTTCATTCTTCTCTCACCTATAAATCTTTAGATTGAGAACTGTGTTTTTATTCAATGTATACTAACATTCTCAAATAGCTTAATCAGGAGTATGCTGCTAAAAAATTACTATATTTTACAATATTTATTTTATGGAATTATTTAGTTTCTGAAATTTTAAAATAGTTCTGCTCATGTCTGTCACCTATAGGATATATTACTATATCTGTTATGTTTGTGTAGCAAAAGTGTGTTCGTATAAGTTTGCAAACTTAATGGGAAGGGATGTGTGTGCATAAAACGTTTCAACAAACATTGTATATTGGAGATGCCCTCAACCTCTCCAGTATCCTCCTATCTTCCATAAACCATAAAACCATAAACACAGTAATCAACCCGAAGGTGACCTATCTTCCATATAATGCTTAAATTGTCCATAATTAGTTTCTCATAGTTGCCAGATTTTGCTACTTATAAATTTATTCCCTCCTAGTTTAATTTAGTTTGGTAATTTTTTTGTATGCTCATTCTTTCATAATTGAATTACTTAGGCTCAAGGTAATCACGAATTTTGGTTTTGCTATGCTCTTGGAAATTCTTTTTATTGGCCTAATTTTGATATAGCTGTGCTGTTCTTCTGTAATGGCTAACATGTCATAATCTTCCTCTACCAATCTCAGGGAACTGAAGTCAGACTGTTGAACTCCAGTATAGAATAGGCTTTATTTAAATTATGTTAATGAAACAATGAAGTTAGTCACTAGCTTCTTACTAAAAGAAGTAATATTACAATAGGGGAAGATCCTGAATTCATCTAAATGAAGAAACCTAGCTAAAAAAGGTGAGATGCTATTTACCTTCAGAATTTAAGCGATTTAATTATGGAGTGTTGTTAGGGGATCAGGGTAATGCAAGGGCTATTGTACTGCCTCTTCATCCTGAGGCCTTGGGTTCAAATCCTGGTAGTGGCAGGATTTTGTGTTGGTATCCTGATTCTTATGGAGAGTACTTTGTGAATATGCCATTCAACAGATGGGTCGTTAAATTGTGTACCAATTGTTGTACCCCTTGGAGTCTTTTGTTTACAGTAGGCTAATACCGGCAATGGGTTTCTCTCCACCTCTCCTCCATTCCCTGAATATCCTATCCCTACCAAATCACTGCCTATTGGTGGAAATTACCTCAGCTGTCTGATGCCTCCTCTCATAACTTGCCGGCCCCGGTGGCGGCGGGGTAACGTCCTCGTCTACCAACTGAGAGGTCACGGGTTCGATTCCCGTCTGGGTGGATTTTTCTCCATCCAGGGCTTGGCTGTATGTAATTGTCTTCAATGTAATGTATGTAATGTAAGGGCTAGGTGGAAGAAGGGACTATTTAGTCTCAACCTTGCCCAATTAAGTCGATAATAAATAAATAAATAAAATAAATAACTAAAGCTACTGCTACAAGGGTTTCAATGACGATTTACAATAAATAGTATAATTTACAATGCAAACATTTGAATTTATCTTTTTAGAAGGTTTTCCATCCATCCCTTTAGTCTAGTCCCCATGTGAATTATTCCTCTTCCCCAATGTGAAGAAATACTTTGGTGGTGTCTTTTATTATCAGAAGCAGCATTTGTTCATGTTGCAATACTTTATGTAAAATCAATAAAATTTGAGCCAAATATCAAGCTAATAATTTAACAACAGTAAATTTTTGCATGATGTAATATGGGAATAAAATGTTTGTACTCATTCTTTGTGGAACGATTCTCATAATTTTTACTCTGTATACTGTGAGATTTACTGACCACCGACTCCTTTTTCCCTTGTTTAGAGGCCTGTGTGTTTTTACTGCTAAATGTGAAATTAATGGTTTATGTGCAGTGCAGGCATGAGATCTTCTAGGTAAATTCAGGGGATGCATTTATGGGCTGAAAATATATTTCCTTTTTTCTTTGCAATCCTTTACTATTCTGATGCTTCCCATTTTTCTGCATCCAATTCAAATTTTGTAATGTTTGTTCTGTCTATCAAACTACCCCTTAAGTTTTTCCTTAAGAATTATTTTTGCAATATTTTGCCAACAAACAAAACTTTTTTAAGTGGAGAATTTCTGTATCACATGATATTACATGGTAGTTGCAGTTCACGTTACAGAATTCAACATTTCCCTTGTTCATCTTTCAGGCTTTCGGTGACATTGTGGTATCCCCAGAATCTGGGTGCAAAAGCTTTTCTTCAAGTATATCAACAATTTCGCCATCCCCTCTCTCCAGTGACAGGGTGGCAAATGTAAAATTAAAAGCTAGAAGTTTGATTGGGAATCACTTCAATGCAGGATCTCTAAAACTTAGAGCTTCCTCATGTTCCTCTGTACCATCATCAAAACCTGGCCCCCTCAAAGCCGTGGTGCCAATGGATCAAGTGATAAAGAGAAACATTTCAATCCCAAATCCACTTCCATGTGTCCAGAAGAGATCATTTGGTGAGTTGATGAAGTGGTTAAATGCATATTGTAGATGTATACTGAAATATCTCAGTAAAAAACTACTATTTATCCATGTTTTAAATGCAGTATTGTGATTAAAGTGCCAAATAACCAGCTAAGTAGCTAAGAACCAGTTTTTGTTTCACAACCTGCATAAATACTGGTAAAGGATTGGCGTTAATGTTAGGCATGCCATTTCTTTCTGAGAAATGAGTTGAGCAAAGAATATTAGAAGAAAGTTCTTGTGTTAAATAAATTTAAATTTAAAGGGGCAAGTTATTGAAATAAAGGCATTGAGCTTTATTGGTGAGTAGTGAAAACTACCACTACTCTGTGAGCACTCACTTTGTGGAGAAACTTATTTCATTTTGGAACATTCTCCCCGATTATTTATTTTCTACTATCTAGAACACAACAGCATTTGGGAGAAGAATGTACAAAGATCTGAAAAATAATATAAACATAATGATGAGAAGGGAATGTAGTGAAAGAAATATGGGGGCAAAAAGGTGTGAAAATATAGATATATAAAAGAGCTGGGTTGTAATGGGGGAATGATACAGAAAGAGGTAAGAAGTCTTTGGATTTAAGAAAACTTATTCTCTCTATTAGAGAGGCAACTGATAAAACATTCATCAAATCAGAAGAGTTTCTGATAAGATGGGAATCAATTATGTAAAGATGAACTGGTTTCAAAAGTACTAGCTAGAATATGGTATGGATAATAAGGCACTGAGTTTGGATACATAAAGGGAATATGGTGTAAATGAAGGTATCTTTAGGAACAGGAATATGTACTTAATTGTAAGATTGGAAAGGTATTAAAGAAAATGGAATGGAACACATGTGGGGGATGTGTTGGAAATGCTGAAGAATGATTAAAGATGAGAATTTTGGCTAAGCAAGGTAGAGGAAGGAAAAGAATAGGCATTTTGGGTGAATTTATGGAGGTATAAAATATGTAAAACGGTACGTCTTATGTTTTATGCCCTGGAAACCCCATTAAAATTAGCATTGGAGGGAATTGAGGTGGAATGAAAGTGGCCAGGTGATGAGTGATTGCCAGGTTTGCAGGAGGTAGATGGCCTGTGAATGTGTAGTTACTGGCGAGTGTTTTACAGGATCAATGGAAGAATTGTGGCATGAAGATTACCTAATTACAAAAAGGCACAATTAATTAGAGTTATGATGTGCTTTTTGCTTGCTTGATGCACATTACATGCCATAAATCATGGGTTACAAAGATGAAAGAGATCTTGGATACAAGAATCTTGGAATGGGCCCAAGTATATATAAGATAAGTAAAGGCTTTATTATTGAATGCAGCGCTGTGTGGATCCAAACCCTTGATCTCTATAGTGCCATGGGATGAGTGCAGATTATAGGCTTTTGAGATGTGTGCATGGAGAAAATAAGTTGGGCATAGAGGAAGGAAAACACTGATGATTTAAATATGATGGGAGACAGAGAGTTGCATTGTGAAATTCATAGAGGGTAGAAAAAAAGTGATTAGAGAAGAGATGAAGAGGTGGGGTGGGGGATCATAGGTCACAATAGAAGACAGAATGGTAGTGGATCAAACAGTAAGAAGTTCACTCAATAGGTAATAGTTGGGCCCATACATGGACATAAACAGAAATGGTGTATGTATACAGATATGAAATCTTGAGATAAGTTATACAATAAAATAACATGCATAGGTAGTACTTCAAAAGAGACTTTTTGAAGAATCCAACCATGAAATGCATTCAGCGGTATGGGTAAGCATCTAAACAACATCTTTGCAAATGATGTATATACTGCATATCTGATTCATTTAGCATGAAACACCTTTCAGCAGTCAGTGTGAGCATTGTAGACTCATGGGTAGCCTTAATTTAGCTCACCAATGCAAGCATTTTAAAAATTTGTTTAAACTAAATTTACCTTTTTGTTAATGAAACATCATGTCTCTGACATATCAGAAAAAGAATCAACTTCTTCCAATTTATAATCAAAACACATGTTCAAATGAGTGTATGTCTTTATTTCATTCCTACACTCATCTTCTATTTTATAGAAAGGACCCATCTGCAACTGACAAATTCCCCTATCGATGGAATCATTATTGCACCACGAATGTCCTCAACGCCAAAACCACATACTCTTGACAGTAGCAACAAAAGTAAACCAGACTCTAGCTTGAAAAAAATTGTTGGAAACAAGGTAAGTGCCTCTCTCTTCGACAAGTTTCCCATTTCTGACCGAGTCAGAAAAAATCCAATCAACAAATTTGGTGTATTGCAGGTCTCATTTGATGAAACTCCATCATGGAGTGAAAATTTGAAAACATTCCACCAAATCAAGTTTTTTTTCATTTCACCAAATATTATTTTATTTTCTGAAATAGCAGTGCTTTCTCTCTTCACTGAAAGAAACCTATCTTTTCATTTAGCCTACATTTTCACCTTCTGTCATATACATGTACTATGAAAAAAATGATGTATTCTTCTTTGATACCACAATGATGATCTTGATCTTAAAATTATAATTATGGTTTACATGACTAATTGAAGGAGTTAGGTAATGACTCTCAATACAGTTGTGAACAGGGAAGACAAGGGAACCCCTATTTACTGTTGTGGGCTGAGAAATATTTCCTTACATGTTTTTAATTTTAACTGTTCTCCATATTGTGCATACCAAAGAAATGTTTATTATTTTTCATAATTAGGAAGTGAAATACCTGCTTGCGTAAGATAACCTGTGCTTGACTGATAATTCTTTACGCTGTGATTATAATGAGATTAAGGCACCCAAGTGTTTGTTTCTGCTAAGAGAAATTTATTCCATTAAGTTATATTAAAATTTCAGTTTGATGGGCTCATTCCAAGGCGTAATTTTCCTTCACAAAGACCGCTTTCTCAGTCAGTGGTAGAGAATGCATTCCTGCAGGACTTAAATAATATTTTTAGTAAACTTTCCCTTTATAATGGAGACACTGAAGTAGGAGAAAAACTTGAGCATCATGGCATTATTGGCAGTAATGGCATTATAAAATGGGAATGTAAATTTGTTTCAACCTCCAGGAGGCATCAAACATTTGTGGTGAAGAATGTCAATGGTTCAAGGTGCACATCTCAAATTTAGATACTTGATCATATCTTCTTCTCCATTAATACATTCATATTGTTATTTTCTCTTCCTCTTAAGTGTGTTTTCCTATCATTTGGTTCATCAGTTCAAAAGAAAAATGAGAAATACTTGATCATTGATCAATTTGGCGAGTGTTTGAAGGAAAGGACAAATTGAGCTTCTTACAGCCTCATTTTAGACTGAATATATTATATAAAATTTCTTTAAGCCATAAAGTGTTTACAGCTTAAGGAAAAATACCCTTTACGACTTAAAGAGACTTTTCAAAGAATATGTAGATGGTAGCATCGTGGGTAACAAACTTCCTATGTATTTATTGATGCAATTACAAAGTCCTCTTTTTAAATTGTACCTTTTGCTATTGTTATTGCCAACATGTGAAAATATACCAAAGCCCTACTGCTTCTATACTATATGACACCTTGATCAGCTACTCCAGTGCAGATGTCATTGAAAAATAACTGGCAGCGAAAAGGAATTAAAAACACTTGACTTATAGATTTGCTTTTAACAATTCTCGTTATAAACAAGCCCATTGCCAAAAAGTCAAGTTTAATATAATGAGCACAAACATAAGATGCCCTTAAATGGCAATGTTAGGGAAAGATAGAAAACTGTTAAGGCAAACATTTGACAATCTACCCTCTAGTTAGTTTTTAATCAACCAAAAATTAGTTTTAACTGAAATATGTAAATATATGGTATAAAAATACATGTGTCACATTTTTGTTATTTCCTTCTTCTTCAACCATAGTGAATAATTTATAACTTTTGTCAAGTCCCAATTTGTCTGGTTGTTCTACCTTGCTAATCAACAGATAAAATGGATAACAGTCTTTGCAAAGAGAGTTTTGAGGATTATCTCAGCTTTACAAATTTACAAAAATATATTTAATGCATGAAACACTTTGATGACTGAGTGTTGGGCAAATCCTAACATTGTCAGTAATTCATTCTCAAAATTAAATGTGATATTGTGCCAAAATATTTTTACTCATCTTTGTTGATCAAACTTCACTCCAAAACTCTGTCTCTTAAAAGTGCAGTAGATCAAATATTGAATGATATCAGGAGTTAATAACATCAAGAAATATGAATATATTTTTTCTACTGGATGGTCAAATACGAAAAACAGATATTATTTTATGCCTAGTGGCTGCAAACATCTATTTGTTGTACTAATCAATGTTACCAAGTATGTTTCTCCAATTTGAAGGTTATTTGTAATGTTTCTATGTATTCTTATTCTATTTGTGAATATGTAAGGAATAGCAAAATTCTAAATTAATTTCCTCTTTCGCTTGTCTTTTTAAAAATCAGTTCAGTAAAGGTGAGCAAGTTTGCAATAGCGGAAAGAAAAAAGGTCTGGGTAACTTGGGAGTAATACCACGGTCATTAAGTTCAGGAAGACTTCAGGAGTCTCAAAAAGTTGGTGCAAGGAATGTTGCATCTGCTAATCGTTCAACTCTTCCAAAGAAGAATTCTGTTGGGTCACCAGCTGCTGAAACCTTAGCTTTTCCTCTCAAAACTGGCAAGCACAGCCCATCTCCTTTGTTCCAAAGGAAAATTTCAAACAGTCCTTCAAGAATGAAAACACCGAGTCGTTCCATCAGTACTGGAAGTTTGGCTTCAGCTTCAAGGTCTAGAAATAACATATAATTTCTCTGTATAAAGCCTCTGTATCTAAGTAATTGCATCATTATTTTAAGAGCTCTAAGGTACAACTGTTTAGTTGAATTTAAATCAAAATATGTGATGCTCTTGAAAACTGAGGTTCTTCTTGATAAAGTAGATCTAAATTTTTGGCCACCATGTTTGTTGAATAATATTTAATAATTTCAAAAATTTACCTGGCTTTCATCAGTAATATATTTGAGACAGTCTTTGGTTCATGACTGAGCTAAAGAACTTTTTTCAATTCAGATTCAGTGCCTCTCACATATTAAAAGGCTCTTGCGGAAGCATCATACAATTTCACTTGGTTTAGTAGCTGTTGAATAATCGTTTTTAAATTTGCAGTATTGATTTGCACCACAGAGGCAGTGATTTGATCATGGTTTGTTTGATGCACTAAAATTTTCACACAATATGTAGAGTTTCAAAATTCTTTTGGGCATAAATAATTACACTTTCCATGTATACCTTAATGGCTTGGACCTTTATTGCAACAAATAGGATTGGATCAAATTTAAAGCTAATTATATAAAATATAACTATGGTATTTTATGTTTCATATTATTTCCATCTAAGCTTTAATTTTTTTATTTTAATAAATATAAATCAGTAATCTGATGACAATCATTAAAGTAAATAAATTATTAGTGATTACATGATTTTGAAAGTAATCTATAAAAACTTTCTTTTTATAGTCCTTTTACAGCTCTTGAATATAAGTAATACAATGAAATTAATCAATTGCATACTTAGAAGGAAAGTTAAGAACTGCAATTTTTTGTAGTGCACTTTAAGATGCCCATTGAATCCATTTTGATAGAAAATTTAAGAATATTTCAAAAATCATTTTGCAGCATGAAGAAGAATACCTCCCCACAAACACCCAGTTTGCAGAGCCAAGGAAGGTCCAATTCCATATCATCTAAACTGCCTCTGTGCTACACTGGCGGCCCCCTAACTGAAACCAGCGTCAACTCGCCAGCTAGACACAGCAGTCCACTGCATAAGGTAAGCCCCCATGAAAAGTTCTGGTCGGTCTATTTTTATAGCAATTATTCCCTCAAGGAACCCATACATTTGTTCCCGTCAACATTTTATTTTCCCCATATTTGATGCGGTATATTGTAGCATTCATGAAAGAACTGACTACTGGATTCCAATCTAAATTAACGTTGTAACTTTTATCATAGATTTTCTTAAAAAATTTTCCCAAAAACATTTTACAACTATTCAAAAACTGTTTTTATTTATAGCATGCAGGAATATTTTTAATGCATGGAATGTATAATCAATTATTCTCTTTGTAATTTATGGATTATATTTTTATAATGGGGAGTTTTTCTTCGGCAATACTGATCTTTTGGAGCTTTGTTTCATTTTGCAAATTTTCTTAATTGGCCACGGCTAGATATTTAGATAGATATTATTATAGAAATTGGCCTCCTCTCCAGGTTTACCTTTAAAACTATCAAATTTAGTAGTGTTATCCCAATATTCTGCTCCATATTTAGCTCCTCTCATTATCAATATGTACTCTACTAAATCTCCCAGTCCCTCACAACACATACTACTAAATCAATACTGCTTCCGAATAACCCCTGAAATATGCATGCACATGAATAGCTTCGTGCTTAAACCACATTGAAAATAATTCGTTTTCCATGCATACATTATGACAGTCATCATTAACTCAAGGTTTGCAAATAGGGCTCAACAATTGCAGAGGCATCCTATCTAACATCAATCTAATCATCATATCTTGTGATGCTACTATTTGTTTTCTTGGGCCAGACACTTTCAAAATATCTCAATTTTATTTCGGGTAATTCTTCATACTCTTGCAATCCTCTGCAGAATATAATAGGCAACAATAATATCTCTTCTATTTCCAACTTCCTTGTGGACTCCTAGAGCAATCTCAATCACACTTGCTCATATTTCCTTGCATGGATCTTAACCCTCTCATGGAATCAAGCATACACTCTTTACTGCAGTGTATGCCATCATCGACTGCTGATGACAATTCCAAACTATTTCCATCATTTTCAACATCACCACATACTTTGCACTTTATTTTGGCTATGCAGAGGAAAGCCTTTTTTCCGACAATCATTTCATTCATCAAAACAAGTTGATGTGTACCTCATAATCAATAGTTATTTGTTATATTGCAATTTCTATTTCTTGTTTGGTCAATCATATAAGACCTATACTGCTCATGACTTTGGCCATGGGAATGTTTTTGACTTCTTAGTATTTAGAGAGTATGCAACAGTTGCCAACCTTTGTAGTACCTAACCAAAGTGTAGCATTCTCTGTGAATGTTTATGGCACTCAATGGCTTGGTTTTGACTCAGTTTTGCTGCATGCTATAAAGTCATTGTCAAGAAATACCAGATAACCACTTGCACCATTCCAAATGAGCTAGTATCCCATGTCAAAGGATTATTATTATTTTCTATTTCATAGTTTATTTAAATCTCATGAAAAATTCTTATTACTTTTAATGAGACTCATCAAAGTTAATCTAGTGAAATTTCAAGAAACTGCGGTAGATGCCGCAACAGTAACTTTTAACGGAGTCATCCGGTTAATCTAATCAGTTTGGCCTAGGTAAATAAGCGTTCAAAACAAACAGAGCAGAAAAGATAATTTTCATGAAAAATCCTGAGTCACGGCAGTCAATAAAAATCTTAATGTTGAAGCAGGTGGCTGAAAAAAATGAGATCTTACAACATGTAATGCCCCTTACTGATTCCCATCACATTCATCTGTGTGTATAAACACTATGGTTTTCATTTGGACCATGCATTGTAGCTGCTAATTTTGTTCTATGCTTGAGTAAATGGAATTAGCCAATAATATAATTCTATTTTCAGCTGGTGTCCAAGTTTCGAAGAAATCTTTGCCCTAAAGAGCTGAAGGAAAATATACATCCCAAGTAATCAAAGATCTCATCAGTCATTTCTTATTTGATTTTGTAATGGAGGGAGTTATGATTTTTAACTTGTAACACATTTTAACTAAATAAAGGAACTTTTTTAATGAGCATATAGCAGTCTCTAGTGAGTTCACATAAAAATTATTTATTAAGTTAGTTAAAATGACAGTTGAAAAAGAGAAAATTTAATGTGTTGTTCCTTTTCCTGAGTTTTCCTTCAAAATATTTAGGGTAACATTCTATTCGGTGCCATATTTTGTTCAAGGCTCATAGGATAAGTAAAAAAATCATAGCTCAGCATTAAGAGACGGTTTTTAATTTGTTCCCACTGAAAGTCTTAGCATCTTATTTATATAGATTGTAACAAGAAGTCAAAGTCCAAAATATGAACTTTTTTTTACTCCAAAACATAAAAAAACCTAAACACAGTATTCAACGCGAAGGTCAGTGGTTTATACTCCAAACTGTGCACAAAAATCATCCTATCTCTTAATATTTAGATATGTTTATAATTTGTGTGTAAACATGAAAAAAACATGTTTTATGTATATGTTTTATATACACATGTGTATAAATATATACACACATGGTTATACATACTATATGTACATTCATGTCTCTCCTGTGTTCGCCCTTTATAAATATTCCCATCCCTTTTCCTTGTATCTATTTCTGTGTGAATGAATATTTGTTCGCCATATGGTGGGATTTCGTGTTTGAATGTGTGTGTGTGTAAAAATATATATGTATGTATGTATTATTATTAGGTAATCTACCGGTTAAGGTGGGTTTTTGGATGGACACAACTATCAAATAAATATCTAGTGAATCCAAAGAAAACACAATCGAGCAACATACTCTACATCAGGTCCCTCTTCATTTCTCTGTACTTCTTTCCTCCCTTCATCCCGCCCAACATCCCTATCCTGTTCCTGTACTTTCCCTCGTTTGCTTAACATTCTCCCCTCTATTATGATCTTCAACATCCCACTGCCGCTCAATACGCCTTTCATCCATTTTTCCTGCCTCAATAGGATTTCTCCCAACGAACCCCTTACCCACCATCCCTAGTACTTCCTCATTTGTTTTCCTTTCGGTCCATTTCACCTTCTCCATTCTTCTCCACACCCACATTTCAAAAGCCTACTAACTGCGTCTATCCTCCTGCTTCAATGAGTACATTTCCTCGCCATATATAGAGCTATGCTCCATGTCAAAGTTTTGACGAGTCTTTTCTTAAACTCCCTACACAATGACCCCATCATCAACTCCCTCCTTGTGAAAGCCTCTTTGCGTAGCGCAATTCTTCTCCTTACGTCCCTACTACTTTGACCGTGTTGGTCCAAAACACTTCCGCAATACGTAAACTGTTCTGCCTGCTCTATTTTTCCCCTCCTATTTTAATATTTAGCTTGACCGTTTTCTTTCTGGAAAATAGCATATCCTTTATTTTATTAATATTGATTTTCATCCCATATCTATTGCACTGAAATTCCAATTCACTCAGCAATGCTTGTAACCCCTTGGCCGGCTGACAAACCAAAGCCTGGTCATCAGCAAACCTAACTGGTTTTACGAACTTCCCTCCGACTTTAACTCCTATCTCCAGCTCTTCCTTAATCATTTCCTCCACAGTTGAACAGCACCAGTGATAATGGGCAACCCTGCCTTACACCTCTTCCTAACACTGCCCATTCAGACTTCCCTTTCCCCACTCCCACCTGAGCAGTCTGAAACATGTACATGTGGCCAATTAACCTCCTCTCCCTCTAATCTATGTATATTTTCTGCAATATACTTATTAGTTTTTCCCGATTCACTCTATGAAATGCTTTTTTGAAATCTACGAAACAGGCCAATACATCTGATTGGGATCCTCTCGATTAGTGATCCTATTACTGCAATGTCATCATTTGTACCTTTCCCTTTCCTATACCTAAACTGATCATTGCCTAAATAATCATTTGAACCACTCTCCATCCGTTTGTTAATGATCCTGAGAACGACTTTAGCTGCGTGGGATATCAAACTTATTGTTCTGTAATCCTCAAATAATGTAGCCTTTACCTTTTTCGGAATAAGAACTAACACTGACCACACAAAGTCTTCTGGCCAGATTCCTTCCTTATAGATACTACGAATCAGTCCATATAGAGTCTTCTTCCCATATTTTCCTGAACATTTCAATAGATCCACAGGAATTTTGTCCACCCCCACGGCCTTATTTCTTTCATCTCCCTTAAAGCCCTTTCTATCTCCTCATCAAGTATGCCTGGACCTAAGCTATCTTCTTCTATTTCATGTTCCTTTTCTATGTCTAACCTTGTTGGCCAAAGTTCTTTACCATACAGTGTTTCTGTATATTCCTCCCATCTCTCTTGGAAGTTTTGTGTGTCAAATATTATCTTACCCCACTTATCTTTAACTGATAGCAAAGATTTAAATGCACAAGGAACATAGTTACAGTCGTGAATCAATCTAAACAAAAAATACCGCGACCGTAAACTTGAAACTCAAGTTTACGGTCCCGGTATTTTTTGTTGACGGTATCACAGATCTTCCCTTCTTACTTTCCGATAATAACTTAACCTTGCTGTGTAGCACACCAACTTCACGCTTCCTCTGTAAACATTTCATATCCTCGCATTGTGTTTTCCACCATGCTTCACTTGCTTTATTTGTTGCCCATTTCAATTTATTGTTTAAATCTTTTTACTTATCTTAAAATCTTACCTAACTCTGTGTTTCATTCCTACATTTTCTTCTCTCATCCATTTTTGTAATCATCTCATCCCTGATTCATGGTTTCCTTGTCCTTTTCCTGTTAACAGTTCTTACAGTGTCTTTTGCGGCTTTTGATATTACTTTCTTGATACAATCTTATTTTTCTTTGATAGTACTCAGCTCTTTACCTTCATTCATGATTGAGTCTCACTAAGTTCGTAAAATAAAGTCATACAACTCACAGTAATCTACGGGAACGATGTGATCTTATGGAAACTGCCTTTTTTTCAATTTAGTGTGTTTAATCTGATATTTTTTATTCTCCCTATTTTTTCCCTTCCCTCGCATGGAACATAGTTAGGCAGTGATAACGATGTGGTCTAAAGGAAACAGACTTTTATTTTATATTTTCGATCAGTTTTTTTTTACTCTGGCAATTTTTCCCTTTCGTTATAATTTTGCACATCTCCTTCTTAAAGTTGTAGTAGATTAGGAAAGTTAAGTCGAGTAAATCAGAGTAAGGTAATGAGAACGTTGTGGTCCCACGGAAACACTTCTTTTTTCATTTTCACTTTCGATCATATTTTAGTTATTATTATATTTTTTCTCTTTATTTATAATTTCGCACATCTACTTCCTCTAGTTTCTGTAAATCAGTAAAATAAGTTACCTAAATTTCAGTACGGCTATGAGAACCGTGTAATCCCATGAAATTAGCTTTTTTCAATTATGTATTTTCCATCAGATTTTAATTATTCTTGCAATTCTTTACCTTTTGTTATAATATGCACATTTTCCGCCAAAGTGACGGTAAATTAGTAAAATTATGTCACACAAGTTACAGCAAGGTAATATGGACAGCATGTTTCCACGGAAACAGACTTTTTTTTCAATTATGTTTTTTCGATTAAATTTTATTTATTATCGTACTTTTTCCCCTTTTGTTTTAATTTCGCACATCTCCTTCCTTAAATTAGAAAATTTAAGTCTCATACAGACATGCCAACTCTCCCGATTTAAGCGGGAGACTCCCGATTTTTCCTTCTTACGTTCTTGATGAACTGTTCAAATTGTGTACTTAGCTTAACATGTTAATAAAGTGTGACATTCATTAAAAATTGGCAAAGTGTCATAAAGGGATTAAGGTGCCATGCAAATATTGTGGTAATTAAAAGTGATTACTTCGTGATACACTTCTAAAAATCTCCCGATTTTTCATTTTTGAAAGTTGGCATGTCTGCTCATAATTCAAAGTACAGCATTTGTCATGAAGTGGTCTCACGGAAACGGGCATTTTTTGAACATTTTGTTTTTGATTTGATTTTGTTTATTCTGAAAATTTTTTCCACACACTATTAATTTTGCTTCATTTGCCCCTTAGCTTGCAGTAAATTAGTAATACCCTGTCACGTAAATTCATTATTTGCTAAAAAAATTTACCAAATCATATTATTCAATTTGGTGTGTTCGATCAGATTTTATTTATTCTCACAATAATTTACCTTTGGTTATAATTTTGCACATCTACTTTTTTATGTTGCAGTAAATCAATAAAATCACGCCGCTTAAATCCCAAAATGGTATAATGGGAATGGTGTGGTCTCACAGAGAAAGGAAATATTTTTTCAATTTGGTGTTTTTGATCAGATTTTGTTTATTCCGGCAGTTTTCTCTCTTTTGTTATAATTTTGCATGACTTCTTCCTAAAGTTGTGGAAACAAGCTAAGTTAGGCACTTAAATCATATTAAGGCCATGAGTACTGTGTGATTCCATAAAAACAGACTTATTTTTTCAATTTTGTGTTTTCGATCATATTCTGTTTATTCATACCATTTTTTCACTTAAGATATAATTTTGAACATTTTACTCCTTAAGTTGCAGTTAATTAGTGCAATTAAGTGCGCAAATTACAGTAAGGCAATGAGAACAGTGTGGTCTCACGGAAACGGACTTTTTTTTAATTTTCTGTTTTTGATCGGTTTTTGTCTATTAATGAAATTTTTCCCTAAGTTTACAATTTTGCACATCTTAAATATGTTGTAGTATATTAATAAAAGTTATGTCAAATAAATAACAGTAATGCAATGATAGTGGGTCTCGGTAGTCCAAGGGTTATAGCGTTGGACTACTGACCGGAGGTTCGATTCCTGGGCAAGGCACTCTAGGCACCTTTAGCTCCACCCAAGCTATGTGATTTTTCAGGTACCAGATCTTCCTGGGAAACCATAACCGGCACAGGGAAAGGAAGTAGCCCCCCTACGTGTGAATATTCACAAGCCGTCGGGCTTAGTACTGGGTGAACTCTACCATCACCTACTAAACTGACCTTCGGGTTGATTACTGTGTGTATGGTTTTAATGTAATGATAAAAGTGTGGCCTCATGGAAAGAGCCTATTTCATTCAATTTTGTTTTTCATTAGATTCCGTCTATTCTCACAATTTTTTCCCTAAAGTTACAATTTTTCACATCATCTTCCTAAAGTTAGTCAATTAGTAAAATTTTCTTGCATTAATCAAAGTTATGAGATGAGAACGGTGTGGTCAACCCTTGACAATGCTTCTCCTCTTCCTGTTGCACGCCCAACCATCTGTTCCTCTTTTTACGTATGACAATGTACCACAATACATAATATCCAAATCAATGACAACCATGATTCCTGCAAACATTCTTTCCTGCTATCAGGTCTCATAGTCTCAAAGCACACCTCCCTCCATGATGCCTCATTTCATAGTTCTTACAGAGTTCCAGTAATTGTCTCCCACGGGCTCTCTGATCAAACATAGAAATCCTTAAGCAGGCCTGCAAATGGCTCTTTAAAGCATATTGGTATGTAACTATGGATATTAAATCATGAAAAAGTGACGGTAATTTAAGATCTGGTGCTTTCCCGGCACATGAGCTTGGTGAAGTTTTCTCGGGTCTTCAACCAGGTCGGGGGTTCCATAATGACCACCAATCAACTTCACCAATGACGGTAATTTAGTCATAAAAAAGCAGCAAGTTTCATTTACTCATTTTTATTTCAAGAGGGAGTTTCATTTAGTTATATTTAATAAAAGGCATGAAAGAAAGATAACATAAAGGAATGAACACACACTTTAACACCGTGGTTTGAGTGAAGAAAACTTCAAGAGGAAATGGGAGCCAAGAATAGGAATACTAATCAACTAGGATGAATGGTATCCACAAAACGGGTGTGAACAACTTTCTTCACTAAATAGGTCCTCTTTTTATAAGGTTAAAAAATAGTCTCCATCAGAGCTGTTTGAGGATTCGAATTTCGTTTATTTGGTAGAATTTTAAAACATCTCATTTGAAAAAGAGACATAAATTTACATTCTCAAATTTAGGTGCTGCATCCGATTAAGTTCGATTAAGTAAGAGTTGGGCTGAATATAATATACTGGAAAAACAATTTTACCCCAAAAGAAAAATTTTTCCCGATTTCCGCCTAGCATTAATAACATACTGTATAAACCAATGGACATTTTATATTTGCTCAATTGATATATTTTTATGCCAATGCCAAAAACGCACCTAGAGAGTAATTTGGGAGGAAACCAATCTGTTTACTCTATGGAAGGACAGTTGCTTGAATCAATGTTATCCCTAAGTACGTCGTTTTTCGCGGCTCGAAAATTACTTCAACCTTCTCTCTCTATACATAGATTGCCATCAACTGCTCCCCAGTGGTGCACCACAAAATTCTTCCTTACACAAGAGAGCAGGATGAAAATAAAATTGAGGCATAGGTCATTAGGAGCTCCTGCAAAGATGTTTTCAGCTCGAAGTAAATCAGAGAAAGAAGAAAGATTTATTTAAAGTGAACGCTGAGTTTATATTTCCCATATACTGTTGCTTGCAATTCGCCTTGAAAATCATTTCACCTGAAAATCTTAAATGAAAGTAGTTTCCATTTCACTGCCTAAAAAAATCATCAGTAATCCTGGGGATTTATTTGAACTGAAAGTGGATTTTTAGCATATTATTTTTTCATTGGGATGCAAGGAAGTTAACACACTAATTCGGTTAGGTGATGCTCAAAGCCAAAAAGTGTCTCAATATATTATTAGTGCAATGAAATTATGATATAAAAGATGAAACTGAGCCAACAGTCCCAGGGAGACATCAGAATATTTAGTCTATGAAAAGACAAACTTAGCATTCTTTGACGGACAAACATTAATCGAGAAGAAATATTTTCATTCATCCAAATCGTTAGACATAAATATTTTAATTTGTCCTCATTAAGGAATGCGTGAGTGAAATAAATCATTAACCAAAACAAACATTTGACATTAGTTTGATATCACCACCATTTGGATGTGACAAATTTAAGGTTGAGATATTAGTTTTATTGTATAAAAATCGAAATTTGTCTATTTATAATTTCTAACTCCATTTCTGCCAGTTCCAGTCTTGCTCAATTGTTGGTGAAGCTTTTAAAAATAATTCTATGGTGAGAAATGTTCTAAAGTGAGAAAGAAGACCCAGTTCGTCGAGCCAAAACCAGATCGCAGCACGTGAACTTTTCTTTGGATTTTCCTTTGTCAGCACTGGTTTTACTTGTAGATAATATAGGCAAGTTTTTTACAGAAACGTAGACATTCTAAACAACTCTCTGGCATTGTAGGGCTTATCTAAGGAACAAATTGTGCATAAGATGCATGTGATAAGAAATGAATGAAGAGAATAAAATGAAGCATGCTGGAAGCTTAAAGTAGTGTGAATCAAAAGGCCCAACAACTTAAACGGTATGGTCAAAGTAGAGGAACGAACAATCCGTTTGGCAGACGATGCAAGGGCTGTCTACAATATGGCACCACAAGACAAGGATTATTTGGCATGGGAGGGGGCACAAATCCCTAACGTATGTTAGCAATTTATTGTTATGGAGCAAATATTTTTAATGAGAATCACAATCAGATTGATTAATATTAAATGCCTTAAACAATAACTAAATGTAATGTTTAAGCTTATAAATAGCAAGCGGTCATCAGGTACTCTCAGTCATTGTGTGAAATACATGTAGAGAACCATTCTTTAAACTGTAAGGCTACACAAAAAAAATAGAAACTTGTCCTAAAATAAATAAAACAGTTTCTGGCGTAACTTGGTGTAAAATCTTCATACTGACTTTTAATAATCAAACCACTTTACTTTTCCACATAAACTTTTTAATTTTTACAACCCAGGTTTCATTATAAAATAACATCATCAGGTAAAAATACAAGTCAAGAACTGTATATATGCATATCTCTGGGCGGAGGGGAAGAGGAGGGAGGAAAGAAAGGATTGGTTGAGCTATGAAGAGGGGGGGCTAAAAGTCTATGGTTTGAGGCGGAGAAGGAGGGTTGGTAATTTTTAATTTATTTATGGGTAAACCCTCCTTCTCCGCCTCAAACCATAGACTTTTAGCCCCCCTCTTCATAGCTCAACCAATCCTTTCTTTCCTCCCTCCTCTTCCCCTCCGCCCAGAGATATGTATATATACGGTTCTTGACTTGTATTTTTACCTGATGATGTTATGCTATAACGAAACCTGGGTTGTAAAAATTAAAAAGTTTATGTGGAAAAGTAAAGTGGTTTGATTATTAAAAGTTGTCCTAAAATATTAAATGTCTGCCATCATCAACCAGATACCGTCATTGCTTATGGATCTCTCCTCTACTTCTTTCAATGTTTCTTGATAAACGCACCCGTCTCCAGCCTTTTAATTCTTCTTTGCTATTCACTCATTAACGTTCAAATTCCTCACATCCTTTGACATTACACTCCTTCCAGATAATGCACCTTATTTCATCTCCTACGGGCACTTCCAAACAAATTTATCCCCTTTCACCCCATCCGAATTTCCGATTTCGAAGTATGTATATTATTTTAAATTGGCCCTAAAATCTGTAAAAAATATTTACTCATGCTTTAGGTGCAACATTTGGTTTTCGAAGTGCTCAATTTAAAATTCAATGCTCACCTGTTTCCGAATCCTGTTAATTCCCAATATGGCACACAAACAAGTAATCCAATCCGCCTTCATTAATTTAGTCCCTCAACCTAATTAAAAACTCCTTTTTCTTTCTTCATGGGGTATTTATGTTGATGTACACGTGAACAGTTCTAGTTTATGTCCTTCAATTATAATGTTTAAGTTAGCCTTCCTATTTCTCAGTAACCTTTGTTTGACTTACGCTGTTTCTCATTCCACACTTGCTACATTTTGTGGTCCACACTTGATACACATGGTCTTAGTTTGATTAAAATCTTTTGGCTTCCTGTCAAACTAAGACTTGATTATCCAAAAATATGATTTTAGGATTACCTCATGTTTTAATCCCTACCTTCAACTTTCCCCAAGTCTCTCTCGCCATTTCCTCCGCGTATGCATCGAAAATCAGAGGTGGTAATGGACTCCCCTATTCTACCCCTCTTCCTAACTATGATCATTTTGACTCTACATCCGCTACTCGGACCTTTGCACTCTGTGACATATGCTGGCTCTGGCCTTAACATCCACTTTACCCTGCAACTCAGTAGTATATTCATTAGTTCTATCCAATGTCATCAAGGATGTCAAGCCAATCATGTAAATATGGTAGCATGGCTACTTCAAAATAAAAAAAACACCTCACGGGCCACAACCCGGGCGCAACGCTAGACAATCGCAGGCGCTGAGCGATGACCCATAGGAAGACGTTTACACCAGTAATTAACACCATAACATGTTTTATTGAATTTACCAATTAATATTGATTTGAAAGAACGCGTCGCTAAGGTCCAGTTTCGCTAGATACGATCCCGGTGGGATCATTGTCAAAACCTTGGCTGCATCGCGTGACTCTAAACGGGTTATCTTATAAAATGCTATATAAAGGGACAAGTCGTGGATCAACCGGCGTCCGCCGGAACGCTTTCGAAATCAGGACCGCCCGGAAGGCGCACATTAGGTTCCGCAGAAGAAGAATGCCGCGTCGCACCAAGGTCTGCAGGTATTCACACAGAGCCGCGTCGTTGCCGGAGTCGTGGAACACGTACTGAGCTTCGGTCGGTTTGGGCAAGTTGGCGCCTAGTGCGGACAGTTTGACAACACTGGCGTCGTCGTACGGGTTACTTGCCGGCAATGGTGTACACAAGGGGAGGAAAGGAACGACCGTTGGTGACGGAGTAAGGAGTTCCTCCAGCGGGGGAAGCGCTAGTCCGTCGAGAGCTGGGACGACTCGAAAGCCGGGGCCGGCGGAATCGGGGCGGAACTCTTCATGAAACTCCTGGTCATCTTCTCTGAAGTTGAGGCCAGAGTCCTCGTCATCACTACTGAGTTCGTCGTCGGATTAATTCTCCCGTACCGAAATCGTATCAACTTGGGCTCATCTGAGTCGTGCCAGTCGAGTCCCTCGAACAAAGGCGCGTTCTCTCCTTTCAGCAATTCAGGTGGGACCAGAGACGGAGGCCCCGGCAGGTGTATCACGGCCGGACTTTGAGACGTTGCGTGTGGCGACTGCTCTACTTCAGCGGTGGCGTGGGGGTCCGGGAGGATACGAGGCGCCGCGCTGACGCATCCCACGGGTCTAGTGGGCTGATTGCCGGATGTCCTGGCAAGCCGGGATGGAGCTGGGACGTGTACTCCCTGATGATCGTCATGGGAAGTGGTAGAAAAAGGACATCTGTTGGTGTGGATAGCTTTGCGGCGGTTTCCCAACCATGGATCATCGCTATGGCCAATATCCGGTTGGCCCGGTTGTATAGGAAGTCCTCAGTGTGGTTGGGGAGAGCAGTCCAGACCGCTGCCATCGAGAGAAGGCCGGTTGAGATCTCCATGGAAATCGCGACGGGCTGCTAAGTTGGTCGCGAAGTTGACGAAACAACCTCCAGTATTCCAAGTCATCCGGAAGCGGGAAGGCACCAGGTAGCCTTTCGCGGAGCAGATCAGGGAACCGTGGTGCTACCGCAGGTGGTGGGGCCGGCGCCGCAAGGGGCCAGGGCACCTAGCCCGGCTCCCTCGCAATGGAGGGAGGCCTGGCAATTGGTGCTGACGCAAGAGGTGTCTGGCCGAGCTGGAGAGGCCGAGACTGCGTTAAGGCTGCCACCTGTTACTGAATAACCAAGGCCCACTGGGACATGTCTGGTGAGTTTGAAGCTTTCGAAGCCCAACTTCCAGGTCACAGGCTGGAAAGCTGGCGCAAAATGAACTTAGCCGGCACCTCAAATAAAAAATACGCTATCATTTTCAATGACTATGAACTTACGTCGAGGAAGAGGGTCATCACTAGGGTTTCCTAATTCCCGACATTTTGTAACCTTTAGGAATCGAGAACGGGCAATCGTATTTCCTGAGAATTCGCGGAATAATCTTTTTTCATTTAATTTAATAGTAAAATAAAATATTCAATTAGCAATATGTTGAAATGTTACCATAGAGTAGTGTCGCACGATAGGGGCCACAGGGTGTCACATAAAGCATGAAGTCTGAACTAAATATCTGTGGGTAAAATATCTGCGAGTACTACGAAAAGCAAAAAAAAATGAGTGTGATACCATGAGAGTTTGTGATTGTGAAATTGAACCTACCTATTTACGCACAGTTCAAGATTCTTTGCCAGGTAATGAGCAAATTTTGCTCACACGCAGGTTTCCATGGCCTTGATCACCTGATTTTTACATGAGGTTCTTACTGAGATCATTGTTTTGAAAATGATGTTGATAAAGGTGTCTGTGAACTTCATATTCAGATTGCGATTAAATGTGATGCACTAAAATGTGAGATATACTAATTACTTACTCCATTTTTTTATTTCAGACAAAGCTCAATTGTCCAACTTAATTATGAATCTACAACAATAAATTAGGAAATACAACTAAGGTTAACAATGATTTAGATACCAAAAAGACTACTACTTTTACTATGTAGCCCCCAAGGCCCCAACTATGAAATTTTTAATGTTTCCCTTCTTCTTTATATTGTTAAAAATTCCGGAATTAATATGCAATGTCATAGACTCAATTTTATCCAGAATCAGTTTAAGCCTAAAGCTGGAAATTGAAAATCATTTTTAGTCAGGGTTACAAGGAGAAAAAGTACATATGCATAATGCTCTGCAAACCGCCGCAAGGGAGTGTGGCGGGAGGTGCTTTGTCACCACCCGTGAAAGAGAACAAAACCACATGCAAAATCAACATAATTATGGAAACCTACACTCATAGTGGCGTATACATTCATGCAAAATAACTTTCAACTTACACTCATGCAAATGCATATGCTAGCAAACAAATGCATCGTAGAATATGTACAAATTTATTCAATAATGTGATAGCTAGAATTTGAAAAGTAAGAAGGCGAAATTCCGCTACCACATGGACATGCAACATACAGCAGTCTCCTTCCCAAGGACACAGGTAGGGAATGTGACCCAACGCTGCAGGTCCCCCCACAGAGACAGACGAGAGATGGCACGGGAAACTTAAAAACAGACAAAGCAGAGCAAGCAATACTGTAAGGAGCACAACATTATTTAATGGCATTCTAATGCGGACATAAGGGAATGGCTTTGGCAAAAACACCCTCGAGGTTAGTGAAGGTGCATGCAATTGAGTAGAACTAATTATTCCCTAGACGCTGAGAGTTGCAAGTGGAATTTTTGCTATGCATAACCTACAGTTGCTATCCCGTATTCTCTGTGGGAAGAAGGAGTCCTTGACTCTGCTAGTTCTGGCATCTATTTCCCGAATTTTATACACATGATCCAAGCGACCAATGTTGGAGTGCGAATAATTTGCGAGACCTCGGTACTGAAACATGCGGATAGTTGAACTCTTCATTTGTCCCGCACATTCGTTTGGGTTCCTTTTGGTTTTCGTTAATGTGTCGGAAAATCATGTAGTGATGTTTCAACTCCTACAGGGAGATAGAGTGCCTATGTGTAAATGTGAGCCTTTCTGATAAAGGGATGATAATAGTGTCGTGGAAAGAAAACTAATTTGATTTATTTCAGCATGGCATTTGGAATTTACTTGAGGAGAGGGCAACAGGGCAAGCTTTCGGATGGGTTGGAGCACAACCACGAGGACACGCTTTGTACCAAGTGAACGGGTGAGGAGAGAGGCAGGTGGATGGGGGAGAAGGATGTAAGCATGGTCCCCGCAGAAGTTTCAGAGGTTATGGAATGTTCTAATGTACCTCCAAATTACGTGGCATTACTTCTGTATGCCCATTGTGCCTTCCCAAGGAAGATCTCTCCTCTTCACTTCTTCTCTTAGCGTCCACCATCATATTTTTCCTCCGACGTCAACCCAAGTATCAATATTTCATCATATCTCTCTTCCCAGAGAACCGTCTCACCACTAAATTAACCTCTCTCTACCCATTTCTCCGCTCTTCGGACTCTTTACACAACAATCTCAGGTGTGTCTGAAATATATTTACGAGCTACTCCGACAAAAACCTTTAAATCGGCGAAGAAACACGTTTGAGGTTAAACAATGGTTGAGCCGTTGGTTAAACAATGGTTGAGCCTTTGTATGTAAAATAAAAAAGAATTTTTTCTCAACACACAAAATGTCACCACAAATAAAAATTGCGGTTTTTGGTGTGAAAGTAATTACCAAAGCAAATGTATTATTTGGCTGAGTTACTTGTGGTTCCGCATTTCACCTAATGTTTTATTCCTGTTTTTATAAATTGTAGAAATTAGTGGTAGTGCTTATTATTTCTTCTTAGTTTTCGCCAGATACAGGTCAAATTGTGTCACACTGGGTTCTGAAGGTCAAGGAGCATAGTGACGTCTAACTGACCTAAATGAGGGGTGGGAATGGTGTTGAAAAATGTCATAGGTCATTAATGACCTATATTTACCTCATTATCTTGAGCTGTCGGGGAGGGAATGGAGAGGAAACGAATGGGAGGAGACGAGGTGGACATGTCTGGATTACATTTAGCCCAAAAAACGTTTCATTTGCCGCAATGTCTAGGGACGATCGATAAACCATGCCTGATGCGATTTCTCCTTTGTGGATTATACTTATCTTTGCATGTCAGAGAATCTTCTGCGAAGAATGACAACCCCCGAGATAAAAGTGATGAACTTTCAGCATAAACACTGCACACTCTCTACGGAGAAATATATTGCCAGCCATAAATAAGCAAGATAAATGAGTCTACCATTACAATAAAATGCTCTCCTTTTGCAACTAAATCCGCACAGCAGGAGGACCGTAGGATGCTCAAGAATAAGGAAAGGGATCCTAGGGGACCAGTCACGAAAAATATGAGAAATAATTACGAAAAAACGGGGAGAATCAATGTTACCGTGTCAGTATTTAACTATCTTGGTGCTGGTGCTTGGTGCTCTTACACTGTGTGTATGTGGGAAACCCAACTTTTCATGGGAAGCATCGAATGCAACCGTTTACTGAGCAGGCGTGGGTAATCTGAATCGCCAAAGTCCTGCGTGTGTCTATCCAGTGGCGGCTTTTCACGGCCAGTGTCGGTAATGATGGAAGGTGAGTTAAGGAGTGCCGATAGCTTACCAGCAATGAACACTAGCTGGAATTGCCGTCTTCGCCGACGCTTTGATAATCTGCAAAGGGCGCATAAAAATTACAATAGACAAAAGCTGAACATAGATGCATCTCTTATTTCATTTCCGTTCAATATGCCTACCCTTTTCTTCCTCCTACCTCGCTTTCCTAACGTCCTTCTCTCTATCACAAGCTTCAGAATTACATCACCAATCAAAATTCTCTGAATCCTTCTTTTCTGCCTATTTTGGATTTCTCTCTCCTCTCCCACCATGCCTAGCACTTCATCATTTGTTTGCCTTTCCATCTATTTCACCTCTTTGATCCTTTTCTACACCCACCTCTCGAAATCCTCCCATCTACGCCCATTATCCTGCTTCAATGGCCATGTTTCCGCGCCGAACGAAACCACGTGCCATATCAAAGCTTTCTCTGATCTTCTCTTAACGTCTTTACTCAACGTCCCTGTCATAAAATCTCTCCTCCTTGTGAAACACAATCCTTCTTCTAATGTCCCTTTGTATTTTGACAGATAAAAATTAACGTATGTACTCCCCTATCCTGATCCTTCCTGTTCGTAATTAGTCTGCACTGTTACTGAATAATCGCTCTTGATTACTGTTAAATAATATTTCTTTGAAAACATTAGTATCATCAGAATTGTAATTATTGTAAGAATCACAAATATTGAGTTATACAAAAAGCAATTTTCTCATGTTTATTTAAAATTCCCAAACTGTGGGTAGCATGCAATGAGCATTCTCATTCATATCTGTCGAACATATTCCCTCATTCATTCCAATTCCATTCAAATCGAAAATTTATTGGCAGCTTTTTCGTCGAGAGGAATGAAAACATAAAATATTACGCAATTGTTAAAAGTAACATGAATTACAAGCCAAATAATAAAACAGAAGCATACATTTCACACAAAAAATGAATTACCCGATGAGTGGTGTTTTCAATGCACCTTCCAACTGTCCAAGGGAAACTTTTTAAATTTAATTTTAAAGTCAACAGGTGATACAGGTTACAGTGTATAAATATCGAAAATGTCATTTGGCAGTTTTTTTAAAGCTCCTGGGGAAGTGATGGGGATCTTGCAAGTAGAGGGATTAAGGGTAGTGGTTGCACTGATATCATTTTTGGAACGAGTCGAGTGGTTTCGGTTTGTGGATTTAAGAGAAATTAACCAGGGTTACTTTTATACTTTCCGGCTTCACTTCGTGGTATTGTTTGATGTCCATATTAGAGTTTGTAATTTTCCACTGACTATTTCACAGTACAACGCGTTTCACCGACTTGCGGCATCATCAGGTACAAGTGATAAACGCAGATGTTGAATACAAGCTTCTTGTACATGTGCCCCATCGGGCAGAGGAGGGGGGGCGGGTTTGCTAGGACTAAGTGTCGCGGCTTTTTCGGTTAAAGGAAGTAGAGGTGGTGGTGCCTTGGCTATGACTAAGCATTGGGTCTGGTCCGTGTCAATTGGGGGGACGGCTATATGGAATCGTTGGGTTTGTTTACCGGTACAAAACAAGATCATATGAAGTGTTATTTCATATCAGGGTTGAAGAGGGTCTTCCAATGGGAGAGGAGAGGAACATTGTGAACTTTTTTCAAAGGATAGAAGGCCCTGATTGTTATAGATGATATAGCATCCCAGAATATAACTGAATAAGATATGCGAAAATGAACTATAACGTAACATACGTATACTGTTTTTAGTCTCAATTGATGGATAAGTTAGCAACTAACCAGCTTATTTTAAAGTGTCAAAAGATATTTTTCATTGTTTAATGCCCAAGAAAAGAACAGCCTTTGTTGCCAGTGATTTGGAGACCCAACAGCTTAAAAATAAGGGGTAAGTAAAGTTCGTTTTCAATAGGTAAAATTCTGTGTGTAATTTATATAATCGAATTGAAGAAGTACTCTTTATTCCTTGTTTACCGTAGGGTTGATATTTTAACGTCTTGACAAATTAGTTTGGCATGGTTAATCATTTTTTTAGACTATCAGCAGATAATATCGGAGAAATATCATCAGAAAGAAATACTAATTTTTCATTAGGATAGGGAGATCTGGGAGATCAATAATAAATAGGAGAAACAAACTGAGACCCAGAATATAGTCTTGAGGAACACATGAGTTTGTCTTCAGAGGAATAGGCATCCGTTGATAGCATGCGTGTGTTCCTACGGGAAACTTACTGCCTATCTGTAGTGACAAAACACAAAATGGCATGGACATGATCCGTGTTTGGACCATTAATGCAATTCCTCGAGTGTCAATACTTTATTATGCAGAAATAAAAGGATTTACATACAATGAAAAAGATCCCCTACCGTATGAAGTTTCTAGTTTCAACATTGGTATGCATCATTTGGGAGCTCAGTTGTAGCAGGGTTAGCTGACTTGGCAGTTGTTAAGCCTTTGTTTTATCTTCAGGTTTTGTTCCCCAAACTTCCTCGTCTCAACGACGCACCCAACAGTTTCAATCTCCCCAGACCACACACAAATAAACCTTTCCCCAACCCCTCCACCTCCAATCAACAGCAATCCCCATCCTCCGCTGCCAGATAACGAAAATTTCCCATCTCCTCCATCCCCGCCCCCCTCCACCCCTCCCCCCCCCCGGCGCGATATCGACTACCCCATCCCTCCATACGACTCCGTCACCCAGGTGATTGGAGAAGACAGATATCGACGCTCAGCAAGATACGGACGGTCGTGGAGATTGTCGTCAGGCGTCATCCGCGTTCGCCACTGGCGGACCTTTCACGCCAATGATCCGGTTCGACATCGAACCCGGGGCCTCCGCGCCGCTGGGCCACTGCCGCCCAGGGGCCCTCGCCGCCGGGGCCCTGCTCCTCTCGGCGATCTACCTTGGGAGTGGGGGGCTGCCGCGCTCGGAAGCGAAGGTGGCCCTCGTCGTGCAGGCGTCATCGGAGGATCATTCGACTGCAGACAGGGGCGAGCTCCTGATTTCGAATATCGGCGCAGGTGAGAGGCGGAGTCGGGACTGTCCCGTGACGGCGTTCCGTCCCGCATTTACACGGATCCCGAGCAGGGGATGGTTGTCGGACGCCCACGCAGCACCTGCACACACCCCTCCGCTCCTCCCCATTTTTCCCTTCGAATAGTCGGTCGACTTCGCCCCAACTTCAATCGACAAACGCAGGTGTGGGAGACGATTATGAGGGTGGGACTATTCAGGATGGACTCGGAATAACTGCCAGGCCTCGACAATAACTAAGTTCTTGACGTAACGACCTCGTGGTGATCCTGATATTTGTGCGAACAAGATTCGAGCACTCGTATTGCCCGAATTAATGTGTTCGAGGGAAGCCTTTCTGGATAAGCCTCCTTTAATGCCATAAATATTTCGATCGAAGATTATCCAGTGCAATGAGCCCATTGTTGCCAAGTGTCATATGCATTGAAGTGATTATCGGAACTTGTACGTCTCTTCTATTCGGATAGTGAACATGTGTCCACGAATACTGTCATATTCCGCACATATGCGCTTTCGCCAATATAAAGGGTCTTCCTTCATAGAGAAATAGTACAACAGTCTTCTACTACATTCCCAATCATCATCGCATCACAATTATCTCTAGACATCACTTCTACGATTGGTTCGACTCCTCCCATCACTCTAGTATATCGTCTTCCAACTTCAAACTTCTGCGTGTTTTTTCTCATTGAAGTTGGTTATGATTATTTCATTCGTGTCCCATCCCATTCTTTCGTTTTATGTCCCGTTCCCTTTTCCCTCTTCCACCAAACCATCCCGAATCAAAATATCTCCCTTTAGGCATTCCCTTCCTCTATTTCGTGTTATCATTAAATATCTTCGCCCAATACAAGCCTTCTCCAGATAGACGTTTTTCACGAAATTCTTCCATACCCGATAGGCACTTGTCGCACGAGAAAAATGCCTTGATGAACGATCATCCTTCTGAATATAAATGCCGGAGAATGCGAAATCCTTACTACGAAAAAACTCACTTTTGTTCAGCATTAAGGGTGGGAATAATACGCACCTAAGTAATAAAACTATGGTCCCTTGGAAGTGTCTACAAGGGAGGCATACTGTGCTTATTATTCATGATCGAATTTTTTATTTCCACTATGGCGAAGGTCGGCTGAGGAGTTGTTTAGCCCAAGACATTGAGACGTCAACATTTTGAGAGCTTGGGCCAAATAGTTAAACATTATTTACTCGTGATCACTTATTCTACCTTTATCAACTCTCATCAAATCTCTTTCGCTCTTTTGCGATATTAGCGTTAGCGTTAATATTATACTAACTATGGAGGAAGGCGGGGTTCGTATTAGAATCGGCAGTGGAATGGGTGAAGGATTTGGATTCCACATCCAAATATTGACTATTGATCGATTCCTACACACGCACACACACACTGCAAGGGCACAAAAGAAGGTGCGTACAATCATTGGGAAACTTCAGACTGTACACTGTAGGAGAACAACACGACTAACTATCCCGCGCAATTCAACGCCACTCTGATCAGGAATACACAGAAAATACGAGGATATCTCCAGGTATTTGAAACGCCTTAATGATACGAATATAAATACCTGTGTATTTCGCCCGAAGGAAGAGTTTCCCACGCGAAAATAGTTCCGAGTGTGGCCGAGCACGTTGGTATGGAGAGAGGAGAGGAAGCAAAATTATTATTATTATTATATACCAAATATATTATTATATACCAAATATATATATACCAAATATATTATATACCAATATAATTATTATTATACCAACAATTATAATTCGTTTGATTTTACCCTAAAATAATGGAATATAGATGTGACATACAGAGGACGAGGAGCGAGATGCCTACAATCTCAGGCAATCAGGTGCGACAACTTAATTTCCATGTCGTATCCCACTCGTCATAAAAATTTCCTAAATACAAGCAAGCTCGTCAAAACAGTTACAGCTATTTCATTTTCACGTTTACTGTGACCATCAACATTTCTCAATTTGCAACACTCGCAAAATGTCCTCTCCACACGTAATGCAGGGTGGGTTCCGAAAATAAAGCAATTATTTTTTAAAGTAATTTATTGAACAGATTTGCAAAAACACTTAAAAATTTTTCAAAGTACTGTCCTTGGGCCTCTACACTCGCACTTTTTGTACATGATGTATTAAACTCCGGTGAAAGTAATATTCCAGTTGATGCGATATTCCTGGATTTTAAGAAAGCTTTCGATAAAGTCCCTCATTGCAAATTACTGGCGAAATTGGAAACCTATGGAATACACGAAAGTATTATTAACTGGATTAAACAATTTTTAAGTGATCGTGTCCAAACAGTCGTCCTGGACGGTGTATCATCCGATACTGTCAAGGTCACGTCGGGGGTACCACAAGGAAGTGTCATAGGCCCCCTCCTTTTCCTTATTTACATAAATGACCTCAGTACCGTAGTTAATAGCAAGCTCCGTCTTTTCGCCGATGATGCAGTAATTTATGGGGACATCCGAAGTCACGAAGACAGAGTCGTGTTAGCCAACGACCTAGATGCAATTCAAAATTGGTGCGATACATGGCAATTGGAATTGAATTTTAAAAAATGCGTAGTAATACATTTTTGGGAAAAGAGTAATTCCCTCCCTTATAGTTACAAAGTGAAACAAACCAATATCGAGAGGGTAGATTCCTTTAAATACTTGGGTGTAACAATTACTCACGATCTGTCCTGGGGAAAACACATACGAGAAATATGCGGTCGTGCTAATAAAAAATTGGGATTTGTGAAAAGAGTGCTAGGTAAATGCGACGAAAAGGTGAAAGAACGATGTTTCCTTGCCTTGGTCAGGCCCCACTTAGAGTATGCTGCCAGTATATGGGATCCTCATAACATAAATTTGGTTTCGGAATTAGATCGAGTTCAGCGGAGGGGGGCTAGATTTGTCAAACATTGTTATGACCAACTCAGCAGCGTATCCACTTTGCTAGACAATTTAGGTTGGGATTCTCTTACACAGCGGCGTTTCCAATATAGATTAAACTTATTAAAAACATTTAAAGATGGGCCCTTTTCCGATGACATCAAGGATATAATACGAACCCCAACGTATTACGGTCGAAGGGATCACGAATATAAGACTAGAGAGATAGACTGCAAGACTGACAGGTTTAAAATGTCATTTTTTCCAAGAACGATAAGGGAACAGAATGCTCGTAGCCGAAATTCCCCAGGACTTCGTTCATTACAATAAGTATTAACGTACAGGTTAGGGACTTCGCGAGGATGTGTATACATGTGTGTATGTATGTATGTATATATATATGTATGTGTGTATATATATATGTATATATTTTTTTTTCCTACAGGTTCCCCCCACCTTTCCTCACCTAACTCCCAACCCCCTCAACCCTTACCCTTCCCTCATGGTGCTACACCCCCTGCCACACACCTTTTTGGTGGCTCGCAGGGTACTTATGTAGATGTAGATGTACACATTTTTCCAGCAACTCTGCCATGACCGGTACACGCTGTGGTAGGCGTCTTCGGGGACTTCTCGCAAGGTCTTCGTCACGGCTAATTGTATATATTCTATGGACGAAAAACGGGTTCCTTTCAAGGCTGTCTCAATCCGAGGGAAAAACAAGAATTCTGCTGGGGCGGCGTCAGGACTATATGGGGGGTGGAGCAGCTTTGGGACCTGTTGTTTGGCCAGGAACTCGGGGACTCGTAGCGTGTTGTCGTGATGGAGTCGCCAGGTAGTGGAGGTGTCTTTTCTCGTCTTGATGACCCTTTTTCTGAGTCTTTCCAGCACATCCACGTAGTAGACAACGTTAACTGTCCGTCCTTGAGGAACAAACTCCTTATGGACCACTCCTTTCCTGTCGAAAGACACAATGAGCATTGTTTTCACTTTTGATTTACTCATTCTTGCCTTTTTGGGCTTGGAGGACTGGTCGGTGTGCCACTCAGAGCTTTGGCGTTTTGTTTCTGGGTCGTATTAAAAACCCAGGATTCATCCCCAGTGATGACGTCGTCCATATAATCAGGTTCTTTTTTAATACGTTGCAAAAGTTCACTTGAAATTTCCGCTCGATCGTCGATTCTATTTTTTTGGTGACAAGGTTGGTGCGCAGAGGTTTGCAATAACTGATGTCCTGCGGCTTCCACAGCTTGGAGAGCACTGAGACCGGTTTTGCGGCCAAGCTTAGACCCATCCCCCACCCACCCACTGGAGCGGCGCGGGAAATTTAATTGCATTGTTTTCGGAAGGCACGCTGTATGGTGACAAATCCAACCTCAGGGAAATTATATATAAATATAGCTTGTTCGAATGAAATCGCAGCGTTGAGCATTGTTACCATGAAACAGCAGTAACTGTCGCAAAACTGTTCTAGGCCCATACGAATGCAAGGGAATTTATATACAATAATACTCAATAACATGTTTGCATTGAGTATTCTATTCCCTAGAAAGGTTGCAGAAAGATATCATCGCAGTCGAGTCCTATGATGATCGAGCCTTTGAAACACGGTAGACAGACAGTTTTACAATTGTTTCGGTTCATTTAGAAGAAATTCGTTTCTCTTCGAATTTGAAGTCAAAATTTCTTCCCTGCTTTCTTCTCTTTGATACGCCCCATGTGTCACCTGGCTCCTGCCGATAGGTAGGAGCGATTACGCATGCGGCGTTGCAGCGTTGGGTCACATTTCCTACCTGTTTCCTTAGGGAGGAGACAGTGGTAGACTGGATGTTCATGTGGTAGCAGAACTTGCCTTCTTACTTTTCAAATTCTAGCTTGCACGTTATTGGATAATTTTTTACTAAATTCTAAGGTGCTATTATTTGTTAGATGACAGTATATG
This sequence comes from Hetaerina titia, assembly GCA_037158775.1. Taxonomy (NCBI): domain Eukaryota; kingdom Metazoa; phylum Arthropoda; class Insecta; order Odonata; family Calopterygidae; genus Hetaerina; species Hetaerina titia. The sequence continues at coordinate 137,157,921 of CM073769.1, forward strand.
TATTTTCATGCGTGTAAAATGAAAGGATTTTTGTATGAATGTATGCGCCACTGTGGGGATGGGTTTGCATATATTTGTTGATTTTGCATGTGGTTTTGTTTCCTTTTACGGGTGGTGACCTAACACCCCCCCCCCGCCACACGCCCTTGAGGTGGCTTGCGGTGTATTATTTAGATGTACGTAGCCGTGATTTCGGGTAGTCGGTCGAAAGATTCAGTCAAACTGCGTCTGAATGCGCAAACCGTCCAAAAACTGGACCACAATCCGATCGCAGAGCTTTGGCAGCAGCCGTCACTTGTTCGCCGTTGATTTTGGGCTAACGTTAAATCGCGCATTCTAACTTAAAAGAGACCCTAGAACGCAGACGACGCCCACACACAAGCCTCAAATGACCTGATTGAATTTCGTAACTCGGATCACGTGGAATGCCCAGAGGAATCGATTTTACCCGTTATTCTTCTAATATGGGAGCAGTATATTAGAAAACTATAGCGGTACATCTTAAAAGACACATGATTTTGTACTATTGAAGGATGATACTAAAGGCGAGAGAAGTGTGGGAATGTGAGAGAAAGGTCATAGCGAAGATGGTAAAATCACAAAAATATTCTTACTAGGAATGGAAATTGCTCTCGCCAGGAATGTGGTATTGAAGGAAATAGGGATCAGGAGTCATGTAAAGTCGATCAATGGGGAAATGGAGGAATATATCTTGTCTTAAAGTGTGACAAATATAATAGTCTTGAAGGTGACAGCATCAATTTATAAGAATAAATAAATATTTTGTCCGAAAAATTAAAATTCTTGTTATTTTTTTAACACACCTCGTAAATGAAGGCGGTTTCCAGGCGTCCTCTTTAAATTCTCAAATTTTGGGGGCTCTAAAGGAACCAGATGTTGTGACGATTAAAAAATTCTGAAATTGTTGCATTTAAATGCATATCAGCGGAGGACTCAATTATGTATAAGTCATTGACGCGGTATCTCAAGCAGTTTCTTGGAACTTAATATCTCAACGGTACCGACACGAGGTGTCATCTTCTTGCGAGTGTCGTATGTTTTCTCTCGGTTGGAAACAGTGTTTTGGAATGTGGGGTGAAAAACGGGCCATTAGGAAGAAGGAGGTGATTGTGGGAGAGATGTGGCATTGGTGGTGATTGGAAGACGGACGGCCCTCGGCGCACCGGGAGGGGAGGAGGTGGTGAGGCGGGTGCGGGCGTTGGAGGAGAATCGACCCTTGAAGGTTATTGAGGGATTAGGTCACTTCGATTACGTAAGACCATTTTCAACTTTTTTATCCCCTTCTTCAGGACCCGTAAGATATGAACCCACTCACTCCGGCGCAGTCATTATTATATTAAACGGTCATCCTTTTAAAAGGAAAACGCACATTTAGACTTTATGAAAGTATATATCGCTACGATTAACTACTAATCACTTCGATCGCGTACTAATACTGAAAAATCTCAATATCAAGTAACACAACTTGTTTTTTAGAGGTTTTATTTAGAATATTCAGAATAGTGAAATGAAACAAACATTTCGAAACTCATCAACATCATCAGGTTGATAAATGCTTGAAGATTTATATGGTGACAGTTTCACTAAAGAGCACTTGCGCTATGTGTTATTTAATAATCCTAGTACCGTTAAAATGTTTCCCAATCTTTTTTATTGCAAAAAATACTACGCTAACAAATTATTGGTCAGGGTCCCCTCATAAGCGGTCTCATCCCCAACGTATGTGTACACTTATCCCAACGGTGTTTCCACTCTTTGAAAAAGTCCTGGAACGCTTCTTCCGGAATACGTATAAGCTCCTCCCTCATATTTTCCTCCACGTATATCTGGAATATTGGCAAATCTCTTTCCTTTTTGCGAAGTTTTTAAGTTTAGGGAACAGAAAAAAGTTACCCGGGGCCAGGTTTGGTGAGTAGGGTGGGTGGGGAAACAGAGCGGTCTTGTTTTTGGCTAATAACTCACGAGTTCTGAGAGACGAATGAGCAGACGCGTTGTCGTAGTGAAAATACCACTCGCCACTCCTCCAAAGTTCGGGCTTTTTTCGTCTGATTCTCTCTCTCTCTCTCTCTCTTAGGCGTTTCATAACCTCCAGGTAGCACTCTTTGTTGCCTGTCTGCTCTTTAGGTAGGTATACGTGATGCACAACCCCCTTTGCATCGAAAAAAACAGTCAGCATCACCTTTACATTCGGGCGAACTTGTTCAACTTTTTTGGGGTGGGGGATGTTTCACCAATCCATTGCGAATGTTGCTCTTTTGTTTCTATTTCATAGCCATAAACCCCATGACTCATCACCTGCTGTGATCCTTAACAAGGAGGTTTCATCCTCTTCAGCTCAAACAAAGAGTGTCTGACAGACTTAAACTCGGTTTTGTTTCTGGTCTGCTGACATCAAGCGAGGCACGAATTTGGCGGCTACTCGATGCATCCTCAATTTTTCAATCAGGATTCATGGCACGAACGAATCGAGATGCCACACTCTTCTGCTAGTACCCTAACAGCCAAAATTCGATTTCCACAAACGAGATTGTTGACTTTCTCGATGTGGGCGTCATCAGTCGACATTGATGGTCTTCCGAAACGTTCGTCGTCTTCCACTGATTTCTTCCCCTTTTTGAACCGGTTAAACCCCTCATTACATTCTCACCATAATCCTTGATAATCAACTGAATATTTTTCGGGAACCTTTTCGCAAAATTTCACGCAGAATTTCACAGAACAAACGTTGCTCCTTCAAATAGGTCATTTCCGCGGATCCGATTTTTCGCCGCACTCCACGAATAATCCCCCACATAAACGGCCGTAACTAATCAACAAAACAAAGAATTCAACAAAGTGCTTCAAGGGGGTTGTTTGAAAAGTTTCCGCGAAAACAGCGCCTTCAAGCGTATAAAAAAATAACCGATTGGAGGCACGATCTAAAAAAAAGTTGGCAAACCTTTCGAATATGCCTGGTAAATGAAATTTCTGTCATAAAAATGGCTGAAATGGTGAAATAATAATCTTCCCCCTCCCCCCCAGTCTCCCCTCGCTCCTTAAAGGAAACCCAATCAAAAATTATCTATTATCATTTAGACTCCTCCTCCAGCCACCCCGAAAGAATCACATTAAATAAGAACGGTAACGAGGTACCCGTAAAAGCTTTACTAGCGTGTGTGCTGCCGTGCGTGGTGATTGCGAGTTGGCAGAGACGGGGAAGTGTTGGGCCGCTGAGGCGTACAGGGAGTGGGTTTGGGGGTGGGTCGGGACTTCAGTTTTCGGATAACACACTCGTGGGAGGGGGAGGCAATAGAAATAGGATCGTGAATTAATCTAATTTTCATCCAATGTAGTTTGACACTTAAAACGTTTCCATTTGTTCAGTGGCGTCACATCATACGAGGGTAGGCTGACAACTAATGCACACATTCTTGTAGGCCACAAACAAAATGATCTTCAGAAGCACTCTTGGTGGCATGTGGAAGTAACATTCCCCCGCTACGAAATAAATCATCGAAGCTCTCCATATTGTATGAGACTGCTTTAATTTTCCTTTTGGCAGTATCCCGCCAGCTATTGACGACACTTGTTCCAGTCGCGCCATATCTTATCCTTTTCCTGTTTTCCTTGCAATCAATTCAAGTGCCCGTAACTTTAATTTTCTGCGATACGTATTTTATTGCAAACATTTATTATAGACATTGTGGACCGGAATAAATCAGTTTCGATTATTCCTCAAATGCTAAAAGTAATCCATTTGTATTAGTGCAGTGAGAGTTAACCTGCTTAAGTATAGTGTTTGATAAATAATTTTTGCCAAATATTCATCGCGTTTTTAACCCCGTTTTAGGAGATGACTAAGGATAAACAGCTCATTATTTTTGGCACTGGAATTTTCTGTGTTATATATTTCACGGAACACAGAAACCGCACGGGCATTGCCCACAACCATATATGCGGCACTCCCAAATGATTTAGATGCGCGCTAACTAGTTTTTTTTGTTCAAGCCATTTAGAATACTTAAGAATACATTTCAGACTGCTGTCCCTGTGTCGGAAGAATGCCCAAACCTATCAGTGCAAACTTTAACTGCCCAACTCATAGCCAACGGTAGGTTTTCTTCCCGTGTGAAATACTACGATTTAGACAGTGGAATATGTACGAATGTTGCACGTACTATATCAGCATTAAAAACCTACCGGTAGAGTTTAGCGTACAAACTAAAAGGAATTTTTGGAATGTTCAACTATTTGCAGTAGTTTACCGGTTTCAGTTAGGATATGAATGGATCCAGGAACTATGTATAGTCAGTATTGCTACGCTTTGAAACTCCACCTAATACGACAAAACATACACCTGTAATTACCCTCAAGTCCCAAATCACGATAAACCCTTATTTACCTCCACATATTTTCCACATCAATACACTCCGCCCAAATGCAGCCTTTCCTTCCTCTACGTCACTCACCCAAAATTCTCCTCTCGACCAACATTCAATCGCCTGTCAGTATCTCCTGCAACCACTTTTCTTGTCTTCTACGAATTTCTTTCGACGATCTTCTCCACTCACAACCCCCCTACCATGCGTACCACTTCTTTGCCTCCTAATTTTTCAAACACATTTACCAACGACCGACCATGGTTTCAATTACTCCGACAATGATAACTGTTATTATCAAGGTGACAGTTGAACGTTGATACCTTGGTAATAACAGCTATCTTTCATTGGTAAGATCTCGTGAAGAATATGCTCCTAGTGCATGAAATCCTAACGAATTCGGTTTGATTGCCCAATTAGACCGCATACAATGAAGATGAGATATACTCGTATGTGCATGTATTGATCAAATTAGTAGCTTGTCTAGATTACAGATTAAATCTCCGCATAAATTGGAAACATCTCTTGTGCGTTGATGTTGAAAATCTATCATTAGCTCAGTCGTACTACAGCAGAACAGTTCATGAAGATAGGATTGAAGAGGTCAACTGTTGAACCGACCGATTTCAGATATCGTTTTACTTGTAAAAGATAACTGCAAACGACGGTACTAAGGGAACGTTTTCTTCATGCCAAGTATGAGCGACTCTAGTGTGTCATGTATCAAACCATTGTTATATTTTTCTCCTTAATGTAAACTCCTCTTGCATGCGTGGAGAAAAATATATTTTACATTTACATACTTGAGTACATGTAAGCTGTTGTAAAACCCATTTCTATTACTTGATTTAATGAACATATTTATTTTATAACTGACATTAAACAACCCTTTATTTCGATTTTGCATGCCTGAATCGGAAACAACCACTTCAAAATATCTTAGTGGAGACTCGCAGGTCGTCAGACGAAGTACATGTGTTAAACCTTACACTTAGTAGTGTATTCATTTTTTCCACGAACAATGGAGGATCATAATAACATTTTCCGATCGCGATAGGGTCATATTCGGGTGAAAATTAGTCTGGTGTGTGGCAGGTGCCGCACCTTGCAGGGTACATAAATAAATAAACCATTCGGTTCGTGTTGAGGAATAGTTCTTCGTGAACAATTCATTCATACGTGACAGGTCTCCGATGGTAGATGGGAGCCGGAGATCCGCAAGCCTCGTTCGTTTACCGCTTCTAAACTTGACTCGTTCTTTCCCCCCGGTTCTCAGATGGCAGAAGTGGCGGTGCGAGCCCCGGTGATCCGTGCCAGTGCCAGAACATCGTCAGTGGGAGGTGCCTGACCGAAAATGCGGAGGCGAACTGCACCTGCAGAGCCAATACCTTGATGTCCAAGAACTCTTCGGGGGAAAATGTTAAACTCTATGGGAACGTCACCTACTGCGCAAGTACATACAGACCCCAATCGGTGCTGCCCTCCCCTCGTTCAAAACACGACACACGTAATTATATATCTACTCTAAGGATAAAAGTGAGTGCTCCAATATCTCGTCTGCTTGGCCTCATCTTAAATTCACGTCAAGCATTCGTGAATACTGTATACTCGGAAGAAATATTTATAATTTCATATTTACAACATCTAAAATTAAGGACAGTCGAGAGAAACGAGCGAACAGCCGTCATTTTGAACAGTGAGAATCCCTCGATTATTGGATAGTCTGGGATGGGAGATGCTGGGAACACAAAGAACACCGAGCACCACTTAATAGAGGGTGCCTCTATTTCAAGGCATGTCCGATCACACCCCCTGAAATATAAAATAAAACGTCATTGACCATCCTTCCCCCGGGCGAATCGTGAAAGAAGGAAATGATTGTTTTTATTTGGTCGGATATACAACAAAGATATTCTGTCTGAAAATGTTAGTATTTTGCATCGAATCGCATAAATATATACACTTTACATTGACCTTCCTTCCAATATAATGCAGTTACAAAAATTTGGTCCAAATATTGTTGTTTAAAAATGAATGCAATTGACCACCATTGTATCGATTTCTAGATAAATGTCATTCAAGTTTTAAATACAATACAATGTATATATAAACAATATATATATGTATATATATAAACCATAAACACAGTAATAAACCAGAAGGTCGGTTTGGCTGGTGATGGTAGAGTTCACACCAGTACTAAGCCCAATGTCATGTCAAATTTACACATCAGGGTAGGGGGCCGGTTCCTTGCCATGTGCCGGTTATTTCCCAGGAGAATCTGGTAACCGAAAACTCACATACATTGGGTGGATCTGAGAGAGTCTGAAGAGACTTCTCCGGGTCTGACCCCAAGCCCTCCGGTTAGTAGTCCAACGCTCTACCCCTGGACTACCACGAGTCCAACATATTACTGTAATAAGGTAAACTACCGGTTATGGTAGGTTTTTGAATGGACACAACTACCAAATAAATATTTTGTGACTCCTAACAAAACACACTCCAGCAACCTACTCTACATCAGGTCACTCTTCATTTCTATGTACTTCCTTCCTCCTTTCATCCCGTCCAACATCCCTATCCTGTTTTTGTCCTTTCCTCGTCTGCCTAACATTCTCCCCTCTATTACCTTCTTCAACATCCCACTGCCGCTCAATATGCCTTTCATCCATTTTTCCTGCCTCCATAGGATTTCTCTCAACAAACCCCTCTCCTCACCCACCATCTCCAGTACTTCCTCATTTGTTTTCCTTTCGGTCCATTTCACCTTCTCCATTCTTCTCCACACCCGCATTTAAAAAGCCTCCAATCTACGTCTATTCTCCTGCTACATCCATATCAAAGTTTTGACGAGTCTTTTCTTAACCTCCCTACTCAACGTCCCCGTCATCAACTCCCTCCTCCTTGAGAAAGCCTCCTTACCTAGCGCAATTCTTCTCCTTACGTCCCTACTACTTTGATCGTGTTGGTCCAAAACACTTCCGCAATACGTAAACTGTTCTGCCTGCTCTATTTTTTCCCCTCCTATTTTAATATTTTGCTTGACCTTTTTCTTTCTGGAAAATAGCATATCCTTTATTTTATTGATATTATTTTCATCCCATATCTATTGCACTGAAATTCCAATTCACTCAGCAATGCTTGGCCGGCTGACAAACCAAAGCCTGGTCATCAGCAAACCTAACTGATTTTACGAACTCCCCTCCGACTTTCACTTCCAACTCCAGCTCTTCCCATGCCTCCTTAATCATTTCCTTCACAGTTGAACAGAACCAGTGATAATGGTTCTGCCTTACACCTCTTCCTAACACTGCCCACTCGGACAAGTTTAGAAAAAAATGAAGAACAAACAGATAAATAAGATAATGAGACGGGCTACAAATAAAGCAAAAGAAGCATGGTGGAAGATACAAGGCGAGGATATGGAAAGTTTGCAGAGGAAGGGTGAAATTGGTGCGCTATACAGCAAGGTTAAATCACTATCGGGAAGGAAGAAGGAAAGATCTGTGTTAACATTTAGAGATAAGTGGGGTAAGATAATAGTTGACACAGAAAAGATCCAAGAGAGATGGAAGGAATACATGGAAGCACTTTATGGTAAAGAACTTAGGCCAACAAGGTTAGACACAGAAAAGGAACATGACGTAGAGAAAGATAACTTAGGTCCGTGCATTCTCGACGATGAGATAGAAAGCCCATTAAGGGAGATGAAATCAAATAAGACCGTGGGGATAGACAACATTCTTGGGGAACTACTAAAAGGTTTAGGAAAATGTAGAAGGAAGAGTCTATATGTAGTTTTTCGTAGTATCTATGAGGAAGGAATCTGGCCGGAAGACGCAGCTAAAGTTGTTCTCAGGATCATTAACTAAATAGGTCAAATGATTACTTAGGGGGTGATAAGTTTGTATTTAGGAATGGGAGAGGTACGCGTGATGCCATTGCAGTAATGAGATCACTAATCGAGAGGAACGTAGAATACAATCAGGACGTTTTTGGCTGTTTTGTAGATTTCGAAAAAGCGTTTGATAGAGTGAATTGGGAAAAATTAATGCGTGTATTGCAGAAAATAGGAATGGATTGGAGGGACAGGAGACTGATCCACAACCTGTACATGTCTCAGACTGCTCAGGTGCGAGTGGGGAACGGAGAGTGCGGATGGGCAGAATTAGGAAGAGGTGTAAGGCAGGGTTGCCCATTGTCACCGGTGCTGCTCAAAGTATATGTGGAGGAAATGATTAAAGCGGCATTGAAAAAACTGGAGTTTGCAAAATCATTAGGGTTACTGATGACCAAGCTCTAATTTGTCAGTCAACCAAGGTCTTCCAATCATTGTTGAGTGAATTGGAGGTTCAGTGCGATAGATAGATGAGAATCATTATTATGAAAATTAAGGTTATACGATTTTCCAAAAATACGAAGGTTATGCTAAACATCAAAATAAAAGGGGAAATGGTAGAACAGTTTACGTATCTCAGAAGTGTTTTGGACCAACACGGTCAAAGTAGTAGGTACGTAAGGAGAAGAATTGGGCAAAGCCTCTTTCCCAATAGGAGAAGGGAAGGATAGATATATAGAAGAATATGGAAGGAGGCTTTCACAAGTAGGAGGCAGTTGATGATAGGGACGTTAAGTAAGAATGTCAAGAAAAGACTCGTACAAACTTTGATATGGAGCGCAGCTTTGTACGGCGCGGAATCGTGGTAATTAAAGCAAGAGGATAGACGTAGATTGGAGACTTTTGGATTGTGTAAAGGAAAACAAATGAGGAACTACTATTTATGGTGGGCGAGAAGAGGAGATTGTTGGAAGAAATCCTATGGCGGCAGGAAAAATGGATGAAGGGTGTACTGATCGGCAGTGGAATGTTGAAGACTGTAATAGAGGGGAGAATATTAGGCAAACGAGGGAAGGGCAGGAACAGGATAGGGATGTTGGACGGGATGAAAGGGGGAAGGCAGAATGCAGAGATGAAGAGGGGCATTTTGTTGAATAGGATGCTGGGTTGTGTTTTTTTGGGAGAAACAAAATATTTATTTAGTAGTTGTGTCCAAAGCTTACCTTAAACGGTAGATTACCTAATTGTAATAAAATATTTTCAATCAATCGCACGTTATAATTTCCGGAAAAAGGATTCCTTTTTGTGCCTCAATTAACGTAAGGCATAAGCAAGCAAACAAAATATTTAGATCAGTTAAGTCCACTGGCAATACCTTTGGTAAGAATTTATTCCTTGTTTGCAGGATTTCTCGCAATATCTTATCATTGGATATTTTGTAGAAAACTGCACTCTTACATTATTTTAGTAAAACTGCCGCAAAATGAGTCAGCGATGTTTTTTTCAATCTTCGTGCAGTGAAACTGAACTTATGAAAGAATGCAAGTGCATAGAAGTGTTACTTTCTTGAGAAAAGGCAAATATACCAGTTATCAAATATGTCGTGCTGCATTAATAAAGTAGAATCTGAGTGAGATACGATAAGTGGGTGTCCTTGAAATGAAGCATCGATATGGAATCGGAATTCTTAAGTAAACCTTCGATTTGAAACGAAGCGATTTCGCACTAGCAAACGCTGCGAATGCGGAAACAATGACTGGTAAAGAAGATGGGGAGTTTTTGATTAATCATCTGCAATATGACCAATCATGATTCATATACGTCATCGACTATTAAGAACTAAAAAAAGCGAGAGCAGAAATAGGTAAGATAAATATCTGTTGATAAAATACGGAGTATCTGTGAAATTGAAATCGCTACTGTGTGTCGAACAGCAAAATGATGACACTAACAATTTAGTTAGCATTTGTAGAAAAGTTATTTCACCAATTATTTTTTGTTAATGAAGAATGTTCACTTAGGTTTAAGAAAATCATCAAATGCTATCTTGATTATATTTATACATATAACACACTTAAATCTTCTATAAATACTCTTATGACATTTATACAATGTACGAGGGTAGGCTGAAAAGTAATGCACACACGCTTGTGGACCTCAAACGAAGACAAATAGCAAGATCGGACAAAAAGTGCATTGAAGTTCAATTCTTAAGTTGCAAAATCATATATCTATTTTTCAACATAGTCACCGAAAAGGCTAACACATTTCTCCCAACGTGTGACAAGTTTTTCATTCCGTCACTGAAAAACTCTTCCGACTTTTCTCGAATCCAGGATTTGACACAGCTGCCTTCACCTCATCGTCCGAGGGGTAATGATTTACCCTTGAGGTGTCTCCTGAGTCGAGGAAAAAAATAAAAATCGCAAGGTGCAAAATCTGGGGAATAAGGAGGGTGTGGCATCGGTTCGAATTTCAGGTTCCACAGAGCCTCCCCAGTTGCGCGCGAGGTGTGTGGACAAGCGTTGTCATGTCGCAAATTGGCGCCAGGCTGCCTTCCACACGACAAACTCGACCAATATGGTTTGCGATACGTTTTTGAGTAATTCACCGGTCATTTTGAATCAAATCTTCGACGAGTTTGAGAAGCGACGATAAGTCTGTGGCAGCGATCGGACGTCCGCTGCGTGTTTTATCAACAAATATGGATTTTCCCGGCTCACAACCACAACATTTTACTACCCAGCGATTTACAGGAGACCATAAACAGACTTAAAACGACAATGATTTTCAGTAGGAGTCACTTTTTAAGTCACGCTGTTTAACTCGCGTTGACATAGCACAAGAGCACGTCTCCATACTTCCGCTCCTCGAAATACACTGGATGAATGAAACGACCTCAAACCTAGGCATTCGTGTTGAGGGTGAATGTTACTTCCACATGTCACTAGGAATGCTTCTGAAGATCATTTTGTTTGTGGTCTGTAAGCATGTGCATTAGTTCTCAGCCTACCCTCGTATATCGTCCAATGATTTCTTATAATTGTTGCTTTGCCACTGATGGGCTGTCATATACTCTTCATAAAAACGTCCCAAGAAAAACAAATTAATGTGATTGAATTTTTCACTTTCGGAAAAACTTTTCCACTATCGAAAAAGTTGATAATTTCTAATTTTATTAAAATAATTTAAAATGAAATTAGAAATCTAGGAAAAAGGGCAATGATCGAGAGGTCGTTGGTGTTTCACAGGAATGAAGGCGAAGCATCTCTGTTCTATACGGTGAACCTGATCATTTGCAGTCGGAGAGGTGGAAAGCGGCCCCGTGTACTTCTCTCATTAGCATTTGTCGCGGAATTAACAAATGTGAGATCCATTACAGAAATCACAGCATAATCTTGATGGGACATTGTGTAAGTGATTTCGATATCAATCAAATCCTCTATCCACCGTTGGTGGAGGACGAGAGTAGAGGTTATTAGAACGGTAACTAACGGAACGGTAAAAAATGCAAGCAGCCTTCGTGCATAAGAATGGGTGATTCAATCTTTAACAGGTGAAGATGTTTTCCCTTTCCGTTTCCAATACGACTGGAGATAATGAAGAATATCCTGAATAGCCAGCAGTAAAAGGTGAGACATAAAAAGAACAAGTCATGTTCAGCGTAAGAAATCGTTGCTGAATGAATCTCAAAGAGGGAAAGTGCAAGTGTGAAATAGCTATTAATACTGAACATTGCAAGGGGGCAAGCTCTTAACTGGAGTGATACCTGGAATATATATATTCTCTATATGTGCTGGAGACATCTCATTTTCAAGCTTATTGCTTAATTCCTGAAAGAGGCCTAAAAATACCAAACGTAAGCAACCCATTATTTAAAAAACCTAAATTAATAAAAATTTGACTTGTCAGATTTCCTATTTCAAACAGTCCTAGTCTCAATTTCATGCTAAAATCTTTAAATAAAAATTAGTAGATATAAGGAAATATTGTAAGATAATTGAAGACTAAATTGGTCCGCTGTCGAATAGTGTTATATAGTCAATGTTATACATATATCTAGTTTTTGTTTAAAAAATGACCTTTAGCAATTGACTCTGGAGGCTATAGGAAAGAAACACTATGCACTCTCACTATACATTTTGATCGTCAAAACGCAACACAATAACAACATCTAAAATTTCGTTTTGTTGCAACTTGAGGGACTGAAGAATCATGGCTGTATATGTTAGAATGGTTTTCGACGTGAAACTGAAACCCTCGACGTGAAACCCTCATTCATCGCTTCATGTACTGACCGAAACTCTATGAATGATACTGAGTGAAATTCGTCCAACAGTTGCACAGAAAAAGACATTAAATCGTAAAAAAATTTAACAGCGGGTTTTTTTCCACCGTAACTGAAGAAATGTCAAACATATCCCAAGTTAATCTGAAAATTCTTGAAACAGCCATGAAAACGAAAACGCAAAGCGATATTTTTAAAACAATTAGTTTAGTGAAACTTTTTAAAGACGCAGCAGTTTTAGTGAAGTGAATTCAATTTAATATTTCTGCCGAAAAAGATAAAAGAAAGATTTTAAGAAAAAACAGCTGATTTAGCAAATAGTTCAATGACGACTGAAAAAGTATACTATTTATTTTCCACAACACAGGCACCCAACGCCTATGTGTTGAAACTAGTTGCACCACATTAACAAAGCGTGGAAAATAGAGTCTGCCGAATTCATCGACTGCCAAAAGGAGAGACATTTAAAAATAAATGTGAGTCATTGCAAGTTACGAAACGAATAATGTTCTTTGGTGAATGAAAAATAAAATTATTAACAATTAATTTCTCGAAATCAAATCACTAAGTTATATGCCATTTCATTCAAGTAGCTTTAGTGATATCCTTGGGATAGAAGACCTTGGGAATAAGAATGGAAAAGAAAAAATTTAACAGAGACACAGGTTTCAACATAAAAAGTGCATGAGAATTGGTACTTACTGGAGAAAATATAGAAGAAATGAAAACGCGCCAATTGGAAGCAGACCAATCACAGCGCAACTTAACCTAGACCTCGTATGTTAACCACCAGCCCATTTCAGCCCACAGGTTAAACCAGTGATCTTGTTTTATCGTGAAATAGTATCATTGAAAAACTGGCTTTGCCGCACTTTTCCGTGAAGACGACGGAGGACCTTTGGATAGAAGGTTGTAACTATTAGTTGATTAATCTAAGTAACTACTGTAGTAATCATATTCCTTATGACGCTGCGTAAGCATTTACGCCTGCATTAGCGTCAGAGTTCAGACAGTCAGATGCTTGAGAAATTTCACTATGGAACACTGAAGGAAATTCAATGAGACTTCCCAATATTGACTCTTGGTGCCCCGATGAATGATCGAAGATAATCGCACTATTGAAGTGGACGTGTCTAATACCCACGGCGCTATGATTAGCCCAAATATTACAAACTGTTACATCACATTACAAAGACACTCAACTTGGAGGATTCCCTGATGACCGAAAACATATGGGTTGACAAAAACTGATGGTTAACCGAGAGAATTGCAACCGAGTTCAAGATAAAAAAAAGTCAAAATAAGTTTAAAAATAAATGCATTCCTTCCTGTCCGTGTCTGACTTATGTCCGATATTTCCCTTTAAGTGTTCATCATGGTCTGGTAATAGCACTTTTCCACCCAATAAATCCTTATTAATTTCAATCCAGAGGAAAAGTGCCATTAGTCGGTTCCATTGTTCCAATTCCACCATATCACACCTGAAACTATGCAATTTGAGCGCTCCATTTATCGCATTGGAATCCAATTTTTCAGGCGACAACACATTTCTCAATCACTGTCGTTCTCATCAAAGGGAGATATCCTCGCAATACGTAGTCCAATCCGCGACGCACCGCAAAGAAAGTAAATCCGCCGTCCAGATAAAGATTCCAATGGCTGAACAGAGCCTGCAAGTACATTGTTTGTCCAAAGAGAATGTGGAATGATTTTTTTTCGCCAACGTGAAAAGCTGAAATGGAAAATTTTGTGGCGGAATAGGTGGTGGGAGGTCTTGGAAAAGCAACGCGCCCCGTGTCAGTTGTCCGTGAGCCGTTACAGTGTTCTGATCACAACAAAACCGGACCCCTATTCGAGGGTCGCGTCACGAATTCACGATACCACGTACCATGGAGCAACGATACGCGATACGATGTTGTGTTAAGATCGGAAAATTGGGTTTGGGAGATACAGCAATGTCCCGAGGAATGGTTTTCTGCTTGCACAAGATGTTCTGGGAGGATAGAGAGGAGGTTGACGATGAGGAATGCCCTGGACCATCATCAACAACACAGTGTGATGAAAATGTGCAAAAAATGAGACACTTGCTCAATTCTGATTGACCTCCAAGGGTCAGGATGTTAGCAGAAGGGTGCAATATTCAGAAAACCACAGTTAATTGCATTCTTACAGAAGATTTAGCCGTGAGAAAGGTGTGCCAAGGTGGTTCCCAAGGTGCTGTCAGAAGACTGCTTGTGTGACAATCTTGCCTTTGACCTTTTTGACCACTGTGAAAGTGACCCGAATTATTTTAGAATAGCTGGTTAACGGTAACGAGACATGGACCTTTGAGTACGACCCAAGTACAACTCCTTTGAGTACCATTTTGGACCACTGGATTACGTCAAAGAGTCCGTGCATGGCATGGGCATGTGGTGTCAAAGAAGCCAGCGATGGGCATTTGGCGTCAAAGAAGAATACTGGAAATAGAGGAGTGGATGGAGGGAGTAGAAAATGAAGAGCTACTTGGAAGAGTGGTTGAAGAGAGAAGCCTACTGTGGAGAAAAAGGACGCCTACAAGGAGAAGAGGGAAACTACTTGGACACACTCTGAAGTACGATAGCTAAATGAAAGCTACAATTGTAGGAAATACAAAGGGAAAGAATTACAGAGGAAGACCACAGATGAACCACCAAAAGAAAAGAGTGAAAATGTCGGTACAAGAAGCCATAATGAAGAGATGCCAAGAAACAGACATTTTGGAGGACTACTACAAACCAATCCTTGGACTGTAATGATGATGAATCCAATATTTACAAGGACTAGTACATTGAAAGTGCCTTTCACAGGCTCTGATGAAATTATTTTAAGGAAGGTTTTAAAGAAATAAATTCCAAACGTTTAGTTTTTTAGAAATACATATTTCTCCTTTTATTTCTTTACGAAATTTGAAGAAATTGGTTTATTATACGGACAGCAACATACATGTTGTCCCACTTCATCATCCACTACGGATCCAGATGAAACTGGGATTTTTCCGCCCTTAAACGAAAACACAGGCAAAAGAAAAAAGAAATGATTGTAAACTCGTAAGGCGGATATTCTATTCGCAATAATCGACCGTTGACATTATTGAATGTGAAATACATCCCGGAGGACGTTCGGAATAGTCTTTCTTTATTTTTATAAAAACAACATCTTTCATATAAGACAATAAGACATGAGTTCTATTATTTCTCTCCATTTTTCAAAATATTATGTCAATATTTGCTAGTCTATCGTTTAAGCTACGTTTTAAATAGGGAAATTCTGAACACAGATGCATTTATTAGCGTCTCCTAAGAAATTACAGCCATTCAAGAAAAGTTTAATTTCCGCAATAGAGTGAAATCGGCGCCCTTTTAAGATTGATTTTAACTTTGCAAACAAAAAAAGTCTGATGGAAACACGGCTGGAGAGAAGGGTGGCTGCGAGATCGCGGAAGTTCCGGTTCTGGCGAAAAAATCAGGTTTATCCGTCAACACCCGCGGGACGAATTTTAATGCGACGTGCGTCATCCCCAAAATGTGTCAAAATTGTCTGACAGATTCCAAAACTAATCTTCACTTCCTCGGCTATCTCCCTAACAGTTAATTGGCGATTTGCCCGCACCAAATCGTTCACCAATTTGACATAGTTGGGGTCTGTCGAAGGGGAAGATCCCCCCCCCCGTTCGCGAATCTTCATCTGTCGAGATTCTGCCCGATATAGAACGACTGTACCACTCACAACACTAGCTTAGACTCATAGCTTCATTAATAAAGGCTTGCTGAATCATTCCAAATGTCTCCGTAGGAATTTTTTCATGTTTGAAACAAAATTTCGCGCAAACACGCTGTTCCTCTAGCCCCTTCATTGCTGCCGTTGCACGCGGCGACAAACAGTGTAAGACACGTACCGCTGCTGCTGCGTAACGACTCGACGCAACACCTTTCGTTGAACGGTTTGCGCAGAATAAAATCAGTCCTGTCTTTTTTTGGTCACACCTTGTACACCCCATAAACCCTCTTTTACTTACATCCTCCCAACATTCCGTCCAACAACCCTATCCTGTTCCCGCCCTTACCGCATTTGCCCAACGTTCTCCCCTCTATCATAGCCTTCAGCACCCCATTGCCGATCAAAATGCTCCATATCCACCTATCCTGTCTCCTCTAGATTTCTCACAAACACAATCCTCTTCCCTCCTCCCAGCATGCCCGGCACCTTTATTTTCCTTCCCGTCCATTTCACCTTTCCTATTCTTCTCCACGCCCTCATTTAAAAGGCTCCAATATACGACTATCATCCTGCTTCGATGGCCATTGTTCCCCGCCGAACAAAACAAACGTGCCATGTCAAAGTTTTGACGAGCCGTTTCTTAACATCCGCACTCAACGCCCCTGTCATCAACGCCCTCCTCCTTGTGAAACTTCTTTACCTGAAACAATTCTTCTTCCTATGCCCGTATTACTGTGACTATCTTGGTCCAAAACACTTCCAGGATAGCTACGTACATATTTCGAAAGTATATAATAAGGATGATGATGATGAAATGCACTCCCTCGGTTCGGTTTGTGAGACACACGCGAATCTCAGTAACTCACAGGCATAAACACACACAGGGTTTTCATGATTGCCTATTCAGGAAAAGGAATCGGAAATGTCCATTATGTTCGAGCGACCCCAGGTACTTTCTTCGCTCAGTTTATTTAACATAAAAGGTTAACTAGATATGCTTCATTTCTTCCTCTGCAAGTTTGGTCGTGCGGGAGTGGCGGTTCCTTTTCCTGCGTCACCTGTAGACTCCCAGGTAGCTGACATGGCATTGGAAACATCATCACTTCGAGGGTCTAAGACTCCCTCGACTCCGAGCGACGGCTCTAGACATCCTCATCTTGACCCGAGAAGCGCGATGTTTCAAATACCAGATCTGCCTGGGTAACCCAAGTGGAGGACAGGAAAAGGAACTGCCCCCGCCATATTACCAGACTTGAAGAAGTTTACTTTTTATTAGTGTTAAATGTAAATAGCATATTTTTAAATGAGTTAAATCAAAAGTTCTAGGTCTATGAACTAATTTTCTTTAAATTGAATTTGAATCAGTTCTTGATTTAATCTCAAGTTGATTTTCAAAGCTATTTTTACTACAACGAAAATTTTGATAAAAAATTGTATCAATTTCTCAAGGAAAAATTGAATCATCATGGGGACTGACGAATGTTTAATCTTCTCCACATAAGGTGCAAGTAATTGTCAAAGTCATCTCATTCCCTCCTCTTTCATCACGCTTTTGTACCAAATCTGAAATTATTATTTAAAAGAAAACGATCTTCTTTTGTCCGAAGGACTAACTTTTAAAGTGGCAAATTAGACTCGTATTACGTTTTTTCTTTTAAAACACAAGCGTAGCCTTAAAATATTAACAGCAAGGTAAATCAATGAGTTAAGAAATACATGCATTCTAGTTATTAGGGATCGTTCAAAATCTGTCTCTTAGATTGTTATGATTAGATTAATTAGATTGCCTTGAAGTGATGACGCAACGGTGTGATGCCGCATAAGCGATGTGATGGAGCAACTGTGACATTGATACATTTATATAAATCCCAGTAAATCACTTTCTCTACCGGAAAAGTGTCCAAAGTCGCGTCCAGACCCTCCAGTTAGGGGCATAAATCGCTCAGATTTAGGGAGGACGCCACCTTGAAGGGTGTCCCAATTCGTTAGGCAGCGAGAGGGCGAAAATTCAGGTACCTAATTAGGGCCCCCGGATTTAGGACAGAAGAAAAGTATCCTAAATACGTCACATTACGATCCCATGATTCCAAGTACTAGTAGCGAGGCAACAAGCGGAGGGATAATCGCAATGGTGGTGGGAGTGTATTATTATGTGTTGGTCTCGATAGCATTGGTTATTTCTTTGAGAGAGTGCTCTTTTACTCGTCGAAAAAACGAGGAAAACTCGGGGTGTGGAAAAGAGGAGCTTTCCTTAGACAAGAGACATTTGGCTCCTTTCGCATGAATGCAGTTTAATTTAATTTAATAACTTTACTATTTTATCAAGTTAATGGGTAAAGGTATTTGAAATGTTGAGATAAGAACATATTTCTTTGTTTGGTGCTCTATTTCATGACTATGAACATCGTCTTTGCCATCATGTTTGAGTCCACGCCTCGTTTGTGGGCTTGTTAAATCTAATTTTGGTAAATAAACATTACGGATAATTATATTCAAGGGTAATGTTGTCTGGAGAGTGTGTTTAGTAATGTCCTTAGTAAAAATATGACTGTCTACATGAATCTAATTGGGTCGTTCGCCAAATCTTTGCAAAAGGAGTCACCGTTTTACTACGTAAGCCCATGAAGTAATAAAACCAGCAAAAATGAAAAATCGCAGAAAAGGACTAATTGCGTTATGAATATTTAATTTATACTAACCTTAACTTAAAAATATGAAACATTTAGCAAGAAACGCACGCATAAATATAAATGAACTACACACGACACAAAGCATATCTTAAAAAAATTACTAAAAAGAATTAATAGCCGAAAAATCACCCTGGAGTGCCATATAAAGAAGGTAAAAAGTTAAGAGTCAAGAGTCGCGGCACCCATCTAGCAGATGATTCTCTCATATCCAATTCCACTGTTAAAATGTGATATGGCCGTTCAGATGACATCCCTACAGCTTCAGCACTCTCTCGCCCTTTCAGTCGGAGATCCTCCATCACCATTTCATTGAATTTGGCAATAATTTTTGGGGTATTGTCACATTTTGGCCGACCACTATAGGGAACATCAGCTAAACTGTTCCGACCAAACTTAAACTCGTTTATCCACTTGGCAACAGTTGTCTGTGAGGAAGCAGAGACCCCCAAAGTGTACTGAAAGTCTACATGAATTTCCTTTGTTTTCATACCTATCCTTACAAAGTATTTAATCACTGCTTCGAATCTCAATCACTTCAATCCTCACAAATGGCACAAATGGCAAACGTGAGCAACAGAGGCGTCCGCACCACAGACCTCTTCACAAAGCAATGACGTGTTTACTCCCAAAGGATTACCTATTACCACGCTGGAAACTCGTTATGCTTGCGCTGATATCTGGTGTTAGTGATTCCGAGAACCTTTCAACCCACCCTTTTATATGATAAGTGGTGTTGTAGCACATTTTTGTAGAAGAAAATCAATAAGCCTTTTGTAGAAGAAAAACAAGAGTTATTTTAAAAAATCATGGTTGAGAAACGGATGCCTGGGCATCTAGATATTACGGGAAATTTCCATCTATGAATTACTTGTGAAAAGGCGTCCAGTTTTCCCAAATTACTCCCTTCGCGAGCTATTTGCCCGAGGAGCAGACAATCTTTCAAAGTTATGGGAACCCTTGCAACAGCCAGTGACTACATGGTTTAAGTTCCGAAATGCGCGACCCCTAAATAGTTTTAACACGTTTCCATATTTTCAATTTGCTAACGCACAAGTGTCGTTTTAAATACTATTTCCCGAACTGTTCGCCATCATTTCAATAGTTCCTATGCATAAATTCTCTCGTCCACCTCCGTATTGTTTTTTTTCAATTTGGAAATTCAAAATTGAATCTTTAATTTCTCAAAGTCCGCGCGCTCTAGCATAAATCTATCGAGAAGCACCACTACGAGGGTTGCTATTTATATTTTCAGCCTGATAATGAAAAGACAGTAATTTATTGTTAAAAATGGCTTCATTGTTTTTCGTAATATTCTCCATGATAATCAATACACTTTTATCATGCGCTCGAACCAATTTTCGTAACACTTTTTCCACTCCGATTGAGGTACCTCCGAAACATGGTTTTCGAATGCATCAACGTCTTCTTCAGGCGCCGAAAAACGTTGGCCACGCAATTTTTTCTTGATAAACGGGAATAAAAGGAAGTCATTTGGTGCCTACTCAGGGCTGTACGGAGGATGACCCATCAATTCGACGCATTGGCCAGTCCAATAGGTAGTTGCTTTAGCCGATCAGTCAGAGCTTGCATTTTCATGATGAAGAATGATCCTTCGTTGCCGCTCCTTTTTCCGTGTTTCACCCAGCACTTCTGGAAAACAATTGCTCATGTACCATTCAGAATTCACGGTTCTCGTACAAGCACCTCTTACTCCTTCGAATTTCGACAGCCCATGGACCGAGGAACAAAAGACTTCGCGAGGCGAAAGATTAGATCTCATTATGTATCATCCATTGAGTGAAAAGATTGGAATATAGATCTGGTGCTTATATTTGATATACGTTCCATGTTTTAATCGGAGATAAATCAAGAAGCTTTTAAAGTAACCCAAGAGGGATAAGGATCGTTTGAACTCATGAATAGAGAACATTTTGGTTTCCATCCGAAATTTTAGTCAATATCATTATCAATTTAAATATTGAATTGTTTGTATTAGATTTTATTGCTATAGGATCATCACCATGGGAATGAAGCCATCGAGAACCACGGTCATCGTCGAGTTCATCTTAAACAAACGGCAGAGAAACGAGAGAGATACTGTTCAAAGGAGAGATCCTATATGCCATTATTTCCACTATCGATAAGAGACCTTGGTCGCGGGCCGTTTGCTTCGCGTTATCGCTATCGCTGTTCATGCTGAGATTTCCCTCTCTTTACCAAAGTTTTTGCAAGCTTATCAAATGGATCTTGAAGTCTATTCTCAACGATTTTTTAAACCCAGGTGGGGTCGTGCAACAAGATAATGCATCGTCATGACTTCGATATTGGTTTCTTATTGGTCATCTCGATGTAAAATAGTGGTGAGGAACCAAAACACCAATCGCATGCAAATAATTACCGTATCATCTTTGGACGGCACGGATGACATTGTCGATTTCCACTCGATGTTATCGATATGAATCGCATTTAACGTTATACCCGATTACCATTGTCACGACACGCAATTTTTTTGTTGGAACCATCATATTTATTACAAATTTATAATCGATATTAGAAAATGAATATCCCTCAGCTATAAATGGCGTTTGATCTATTGAGTCCCGCAACGCTAAACTTGGAGAGCAGAGGCAGCAAGCATGCATGGTTTATTATGAAATTAATGAGCATGATTTTATTGTGCTGAAAGGAAAGCATTGGGAGAACGTGAAAACCGTCCAGAAGCATGTTATAACGGTCCTGAGAGACATTCCCGTCGAGGAGTTTCAGGGTGGTGCCTTCCAGGCGTGGCAGACACGCCTCCGCAGGTGTACTGATGCAGAGGGAGAATATTTGGAAGAATCTTAAGCATTTGTGACAAGTACGACCAAAAAATCTACTATTCCAAGAGAATGCGCATTACTTTCTTAGTGGACCTTGTATTTTCTCACCGTTCCGTAAATAACCGTTCTCTGATTCCCTGGTGTTAGAGCTATTGACGCGATGGAATACGACGACGTCGTCACTGTTCTTCGAGCTGCAGAAAAAAGCGACGTTTGTTAGCTGACGCTACGACGAATGCAGCTGAAACGAAAGATTTTGGAACACAAACTTCTCTAAAAGATGAACGGGGCGTTATCAGTGGAGTTAGTGAAAAACAAAAGACTTGTAAATGCGCTCCAGTTTATTTGTATCGAAGTCACCAAGGATATCTCCTATAAATAGCCGGCGTTCCTTACTTTACAGCCATTTTTTGTCTCTCGTCATATCTTATGCATTTATAAAATCTAGCATCACGTGAATGGAGTACTGATGTAAATTTTTATTTGTTAATGAACATAACTCCGCCGCCATATCCCAAGATAATTTCATCATTTTCTCTGTCTTTTTTTTGAGGGATTTCCTACTACGCATCGAGCACATTTTCATCAGAAACCTCAACGTTCCACTATTCCAAATTACAAAGTCTTCAGGAGCTGACAGAAGAATTCGTTTTAACAACCGACCTAATGCATGTGCTCCGAAAAGACGACCGTTGAATAATTGCTGGTCATGTTTAAAAATTTCTAAAATAGTTAAGTTGTCCGTATCAGTACACGTTTGTGTTCCGATGTCTTCCTGAAGAGAGTTCCCCCTTTTCTTCCCAATTTAAAATCAGTTCATTTAACTATCCTGATTGCTCACTGAATTAGAATGTAGCCCAGGTTTTTGCACAAACTTGCCTCATCGAGAGGAGTATCTTGTGCCCAAAGGTCTGATGCCAAATGCTCTGCGACGGCCCGAGTTGTTCACTTTTCTGCCACAAGCGGAACACAAGCGAAAAAATATTTCGAACACCTCAGTCAGATCTTGACTACTTTCAACAGTAGGTATGCGAGAACGAAACGTTTGGGTTTTTTAAATGATATGCTCAATGCGCAGCAAGCAATTTCTTCAATATTTGCATGGCGAGAACACAAATTGCCGTGAAAGTTTTAAACAATAAATTAATTGTTTTGACATCTACCGCTTATAAATTCTTCACTTGGTTATCCAAAGCACTAGAACACGCCTCCATACTTCCGCTTCTCAAAATACACCGAATGAATGTTACGACCTTAAACCCACGCATACGCATGTTACTTCCGCATGCCACCAGGAGTGCTTCTGAAGGTCATTTTGATTTTGGTCTATAAGCACGTGTGCAATCGTTTTCAGCCTACCCTCGTAAATTTCATTAAATTAATCTCTTTACCGGAAGAGTATTCAAAGATCCGTCCTCTACGGATTCCCTTCTCTCTGGGTGCTTAAAGCAAATCACTCCTTCTAGTTAGCGGGCTTAAGCAACTCTGGTATTGATTGCCCTCCGATTGATTCATGTTATTAATTCACACGCATTTCGCATTTCTTAACGCTCCCCCGCAATTCCTTCCTTCATTCCATAAGGGTTAATCAATTGGTGCCTATTCGATTGCGGAGAATACGACCTGTTCTGCAACAACGAGACGTGCTCCTGCGCATCGCCAGACGGGGATACCTACTGCAGGTGAGCACCGATGATGCGAAGGTCGGCCACTAGATGTCCACAAGTGCCGTCATTTATGTTAAAAGCTTTTAGGAGGGACCGTGTGCCTCCCAAGATGATCAATAAGGCCTGGTTTACGACCGGCGTCAACTTGGGAACATCAACCGTGGAACCTAGTTTGACGATTGGGGTCAACGCGAACTTCGGCCTCGTGTGTAGTAATTAGGTTTCTATGAAGGAGGTCGCGATCCACGGGAAGGCATTAACCGTCAACTTCAAAGTTCAGCTTGCCCCAAATTTCATGTTCACGGTTGACGCAGGCGCCTGCTCACTGAGTGTCTGGATTATTGTTCAAGAGGCCGTGTAAACAAACGAGAACGTAGATAGATGATGTTGCCTACCTACAAAGTCTGTCCCAAAAGTAGTAGCACTGAGCTAATAAAAAAAATTTAATGCCTGAAATGACATAGTCACTCAAAAAGGTCTTCGAAGTAGCACCCTTGTGCGTCCACACACCGCTGCCAGCGGGTTCTCCACGCCTGGTACGCCTTCTAGAAGGCGGCGCCCGGAATGCTGCTAAGCTCCCTCGTCACGATCTAATGTAATGCTTCAACCGAGCCGTGGCGACGTCCTTTCAGCATGGAAATGAGGCGGGTGAAGAGGGAGAGGTCTGGTGGGGCATTGTCTAAAAATGTTGGTTCTTAACTCATATAGTCGAGAAGCTCTTGGCAGATCCACGTGCGAGTTTCCTTTTGTTCTTCCGAGAGTACACGCGGCACTAACTTCGCACACACCTTCTCATGCCCATTTCTTCGGTCACAAGTCGATGCATATCACCTTTAGGGATGTCAAGGTTATCAAAACTTATGCGAACACTTAATCTGCGCTCCCTGTCCAAGAAAGCCTTCACTCTTGCAAGATTTTCGTCACTTATTGAGGTCGAAGGGCGTTCTGAACGTTTGGCGTTTTCATCATCTTCTCTACCCTCCCGAAATTACTTGTTCCCCTCTAAAACACCCGATTCACCCATGTCGTTATCACCATAAGCAGCCTTGAGCATGTCATGAGTCTCTTTTGCAGTTTTACCCAGTTTCAGGCAAGCGTGGATGGCATAGCGATGTTTCAATTCCCGGTTCATGACGGATCGTAACAAGGTCACGTTGTAGAGGTATCGCAAACGAACGATCGGCACTCCGCAAAGCCTTGGAGCTAACTGCCACCGACCTGCAGCTTTTCTTGAGACTCACCTCCCTCGAACCCAGCCGGAGAAACCGTCGCCCGTTCGTCCGTCTATCGTGAAAAAATAAGTACTGCTACTTTTGGGACAGACATTGTACGTTCCGGTTGAAGGATCAGTCGCAAAGATATATCCGTGAACGTGAATATAGGTTAAACCAGTTAACGTTAAAAGATGAACGATTGATTCGCTGAAGTTCAGTTACGTGCACGATAGTCGAGACGCTTAGTCGTGATACGCCGGCGTCAATTTGAACGTGAAAGTTGTGACTAGCTCAACTTCGAAGTTGATGGTTGACAGCTCTCGATGGATAGCAGATCCCTTCATAGCAGCGTGCATGCTGAAAAAAGGGTTGAAGTTAACGTTGTATCCAATCCCTTATTACATTGAAAGCTTCTTTCCTTCCCGTTTCCTCCCCTCTATGCTTCTCTCCCCTCTTCCACATTCATCGACGAGTCAAGAACCGTAATCCGAGAATGTTACCCTGCTGCTACCGGCGTCATAAAGCCAGTCAATTTAATGCAAAAAGAAATCACGTTGCTGTTCACTTTTTATTTAATTGAACCATTAGTTCTTTTGGGCTTTCGCAATTTTTTAAATTTATGTAAACGATATTTTAAATTCTGAAGTAAGACGTAGAAGGGTTCTGCAGTAGAATGATTGGTTACCTAACACCCCCTGCCACACGTTCTTGTGACGGCTTGCGGGGTAATACATAGATTTGAATGAAGACTCTTTGTCGATGATTGCATAATCTACAGACGAATAGAGGAAATAAAAGAAACTTCAAAATGACAATGATTTCCTTACCGACTCGGTTATTAAAACATTGTACTACATGGACATCAACGTAAGTAAGAGCATGCATACACGATTTTCAAATAAAAATGTCGTGCATCAGAATATTTACACTCTTTTTGGAGATATAATCCCAAGTAGCAGTAATTGCAGTGATATTTACGCTTTTACCTAACCAGGGAATTTGGGTGGGAAGTACACGTGGATAGTGTGTCGCGTAAGGCATTTAAAGTGCTTCATTGGGTAACGAGAAATGTAAAAGGAAGTAGCGTAGCCACAATAGAAATAGTTAATGAGGTCCTGGTTCCCCCTACCCTGCAACCCCCACATGCAACGTACGACGTGGAACATATAAAAAAATAGAAAAAGCGCCACGAAAGTTAGCCAGATATGTACTCGGTAGGCATAAAGGTTCAGATACCGTGAGAGACATGCTGTGTGGTCTGAAGTGTGAGAGTTTGCTTTGGTCCAATGGATAGAATATTTAACAATGACGATGTGTGGGAAGATTTTAGGAAGGGGATAGAAACATCAAATTTTAAGGGAACAAGCAATCATGGCTTAAAAATAATATAATCTCCTACACTAAAAATCTCGGCAAGATGGGTGCCGCGTTTACTCACAGCGGAGAATAAACGCGGGTGCCTTAAACCTTCCCAGTTGCGATGGCCAACATTATGGAATTAAAGATCCAATTATGACAACATCCACCGTATTCACCAGATTTGGCCCCCAGTGACTATTTCTTATTTCCAGACTTGAAGAAAAATGGCTTGGCGGAAGAAGGTTTACGTCTCACGAGGAAGTAATCGCCCAAACAAATGCATATTTTGAGGAGCTTCCAAAATCCTCCTTTCTATACGGCTTTAAAAAATTGGAAATACGCTTAAAAAATGCTTTGAGTTGAAAGAAGATTATTGAAAAATATAAACAAATTTTAAAAAAATGTTTTTTTCTACTTTTTTCTAAGGACTTATTGTACCACCCTCGTATTTCAGTGTTTATTTATTAAACAAAATATCATCTCTTTGGCCTATATTTCGGTTTCATTCAACGCAATGGCAAAGTCCTTACAATATTCTTTCTATAATTTTCTCTCAAATCCAGAACTACGCCAGCATTCCTTCCATCATATGCTTGTCATGACGATCGCATGCACCGCTCGGCAGAAATACTTTAAATCACTTAATCTTAATCACCAAATCTTAAGACGGTTCTCTATATTCTTTCATCCCTTCCGCTAGCGTTGCTCGTTTCTGTTGCCGTTACCCCAGCGACTTAGAGAGTCTTATGTATGCAATATTGTATTTTATTCCCAAAGTAATATTCTCCAATGATTGAAAATATTGTGATGCCATTACACGTAGATACTTGTATTGTAAAAATTACCTTCGTTGTGTTGATATTAAGAATTACTTCAATGCATATAAATAATTACAGTATTTTTTGCTTCCCTGAAATTTGCTATAGCTATGCCACAACCATCCCAGTTGAGAATACTAATTTTTGAGATTGAAAACAGCAATTTGTTTCACTTCATGGCGTTACCCTAGACTTTTCACTCCACGTAGTAGTAGTAGTGTTGAGTTTCACAGATTGCATCGACAGTTAGGGTCATTTTGCACCATTGTCAAATCCTTGAGATCCTCTGCTTAATTTAGTAAAAATAAATGAAAATAAATAGATGAAAATAGATAAATACATAAATAATTAAAACATTGCCGTAAAAAATAAAAGACAGCAACTAAAGTTTTCTCATCAGGCCGGTTTCTCTTAAAAATGTTAAAACTCTATTGACGTTTTTTTTAAAACGTCAATATGAAGATTTTCCACCAAGTTACGCCAGAAACTGTTTCATTTAGTTAAAACTATATTTAAAAAGTTGAGATCATCCCCTAAAATATTACTTAAAACTCCCCCTATTCCGCACTTGTTTCTGGCCTTTTGGTATTTAATGCACCCGGTTAGAACATGATTCACCGTCAGGGGTTGGTCACATACATCGCAGCAAGGTTGGACTTTTCCCTCCGTGAAGAGACACGAGTGCGTTAGGGCAGTGTCCTATCCTCAAGCGCGTAATGATCACTTCTTCCCTCCGAATTTTCCGGATGGAAGACAGCCATGCAGAAACGACCGATTTTATGGCCCTTAGTTTGTTATTCTGCATGGACCCCCAGGCTTCCTTCCACTGGGTTAAAACATTGTTCCGCACAGTGTACTTTAGATCTTCCATAGTTACCAGCGTGGAATCGGTCTCGAGTTTGGTCAGGGCTTCCTTCGCTGCTTCGTCGGCTTTTTCATTGCCAGGTATTCCCACATGACCAGGAGTCCACGAAGAAGATACCGTGTTCCCTTTTCTCTGAAGGGATACGAGGGTATATTGGATCTCCTGAACTATCATGTGCATTGGTGAAAAGACCGATATGGATTTTAAGGCGCTCGACGAGTCGGAACAGATGAGGAAAGAGCCATTGCACTCCCTTATTTCCTTTAGCGCCGTCCTTATGGCGGAGAATTCTGCTGTGAAAATGCCGCAAAGCATGTCCAGTTTTTTCCTCACAACATCATGGTGGCGGGAGACGACCGCAAAGGCGTATGCGGATTCCGACTTAGACCCATCGGTGTAGACAGGCACATAGTCGGGGTGCGATCCGAGGAAGGCGCTAAAGAGTCGCTGGTATTCCGACTCGGTCGTGAACACTTTAGGGTTCGAGTGTGGGATGGACTTAATATCCGGCTTTGGTATTAACCAAGGTGGATATTTAGCATAGGAGACAGGCCATACTTGAGGAAAGGTAAAATTCAGTTCACGGATAAAATCATTAAAGCGAACGGCTAGCGGCCTAGTGGCCTTTCTCCGCCTGTTAAATAAGTCTAAAAACCCTGACTTAAAAATAATATCAAAACATGAGTGGTTCGTCATATATAAAACTTTACAGGCATAGTTGCCCATCAAAGTCATCCTGCGGGTTGCCAACGGAGGTTCCCCTGCGTTGGCCAGTAAGCATGGCACTGGGCTGGTTCTAAATGCCCCAGTGGCCAACCGTATCTCGGCGTTGTGGACACACGTAAGGGGTCTCAGATAAGACTCTCGTCCTGACGAGTATATTACACAGGCCAACAGTGGTTTTGGTGCCGGAGCTTTTAATGCTGATTTAAAGAACAATTGGGGTGCTGAATCCAATTATGACACTAGTTTTTTCCTATCAGCTATAGTTTTCAAGATATAGATATGTTGTTACTTACGTAAAAAAATCTTCTACATGATGATATGGGACTATTATATTAATAATAAAACCCACTAAATATAAAGACTTGATTTATTTCTAGGGCTGTTAAATCACCCACAAACACAACAGAATTTTACAATACAATTGAACACAAATACTAAATTTTTTTACTGTAATAAAATAAATTGAAAAGAAAAAAATACATAAAAACATCACTCAACACATCGGAAGCTTCTTTTGCGCGATTTTCTTGAGTGCACTTTGTTCAAACAGTCTCGTTTTAAACACCAGCAGTAATCTCCCATCATATGGTTATCCCATCTTCCTTGGTAGCGAGCTTCCATTGTTTTTATATCCTGGTGAAATCTTTCACCTTGTTCTTCACTTGTGTCTCCTAAATTTCCAAGAAAATTGTCTAAGTGGCTGTGTAGGTAGTGAACTTTTGTGCTCATATTACATCCAAGTGATTGGAAGTTACTGAGCATAATGTTTACCAGCTCAATATAATTTTCACTCTTGTGATTTCCTAGAAAATTTTTTATGACCTCAACAAATGACATCCAACTATTTTTTTCAATCTCATTCATTGACTCGACAAAAGCAGGATCCTTTGTAAGTTGTCTGATTTGTGGCCCCTCAAAAATACCAGCTTTAAGTTTTTCAATACTTATATGGGGCATCTTTAGTCTTAAGTAGCCGAAGCATGGTCCATCCTTGTCAAGAGCCTTTACAAATTGCTTCATTAGGCCTAGTTTAATATGTAGAGGCGGTAAGATGATTTTCTCTCTTTCAAGTAAAGATTCAGCAATGATGTTTTCTTTCCCAACAACCAAGTTTTCTCTCTTAGGCCACTCCTTCTTAATCCAGTGGTTTTGTCTGTCCCTGCTATCCCAGAGGCACAAGAAACAAGGATATTTTGTGTAGCCACTTTGCTGCCCAAGAAGAAAGTTCACCATTTTTAAATCTACACAAATCACCCAGCGATGTTCCTGGTATTTTATCTTCTGTAAGACCAATGCTATTGTATCGTGTTCTTCTTTCATTTTAGTTGAATGAGCGATTGGTATTGCGCCAAACCTGTTACCATTGTGAAGAAGTACACATTTTAAACTACGCTTGGAGCTATCAATAAACAAACGCCAATCACTAGCATCATATTGTGATAGTAGTCCCATTTTTTCCAAAAGACCCTTAACGTCTAAAGAAAATGTAAGATTGTCTTCTTGAGTAAAGAAGGGTAGCATATCCTTTTCCCTTGTGCGATAAAAACTTATTTTTGTACCGGGTTGCAGTAAATTCTTTTCATGCAGTCTTGATGCTAGTAGTTCGGATGCTTCCTTCGATAAGTTCAGTTCTCTAGCAAGATCGCTTAGTTCATCTTGATTAAATAGTTGAGGAATTGTTGATACCCCCTCGTAGTCACTGCCACTATCGTCAATAGAATGAGAAATGTTTTCAAATAACTCAAATTCTTCCCTAGATATATCTGGTAACGTCTGAAATATTAGGATCGGTATTTCTTCTGAATGGGGTACCGGGCGTCTAGCTGAAGGCAAATCTGGATATATTAAAACCACAGGTATTGCAATTTTCCACTAGATATTTTATTTCGACACTACCGGTTTCTAAATAAAGTTTCGGTTACTAAAATATCTAGTGGAAAATTGCAATACCTGTGGTTTTAATATGTTACGCTTCCACCACATCACGCCTGAGACCTCATCAAATCTGGATATGTCCACTTGTGGCGATTTTTTCGATTAATTCCCGAAACATTTACTATGCAAAAATAACAGTCGTCAATATGGTTCACAGGTTCTCTCCACACCATTAGCACACCAAATTTTAGACTTTTCCTTTGTCCTGTTTATATTAATAATAAAACCCACTAAATATAAAGACTTGATTTATTTCTAGGGCTGTTAAATCACCCACAAACACAACAGAATTTTACAATACAATTGAACACAATTGCCGCAGATGATCAGTACATGTTTTACACACAAAATGCGGTGCCCATGTTTTATCTTGGTCACCAAGCTTAACACCAAAATATTCCAAGTATGCACGTTTCACAAAGTCTGTAATATTTTTCCTATCTTCTTTTACCATATATTTCCATGTATACTTATAGATTTATTTAACTTTGAAAATTATTTTCCGGAATATATCAAATATTAAAACAACTAATCGTAAGATGTGCCATATCTAAAAAAGTAGAGCTGTTAAATAAAAACGGATTTCATATTTGGATTCAGCTCTACAAATATAGTTAAAATCAACACAAAGATTCCCGGCACCAAAAAAAAATTTTTTTGTAGGCCTGTGTTATAGAACCGTAGTCCAGTTTCGAACGGATCGGTACAATAAAAGCATCATAGAGCGATCTGCTCCCCATGTAGAGTGGGTTAGAAACCTTAATACGTTGAGGGTTTGACGACACCTCTCGCGCAATACTCGTAAATGGTCCCGCTAGTTTAGTTTTTAGTCGAGGGTAATGCCGAGGAAGTGAACTGATTCCACAAATGGGAGATTCCGGCCCAACAGGTTCAAAGTCGTTGGTATGTGCTGTCCGCGAAGACGGTGGAAGTGGATACATTTCGTTTTCTCTGTGGAGAAACGAAATCCGTTCCTTCGCGGCCACTCTCCCAGTTTATTTAGGGTCACCTGGGCTTGCCTGGAAGCGTTTGCCAGTCGTGTCGATCGGCAAAATATGGCTAGATCGTCCACAAAGAGCGATGCCATCACCGGGGCATTGACGCATTCCATCACGTCATTAATGGCGATGGCAAATAACGTTACGCTCAGCACTGATCCCTGAGGTACCCGGTTCTCCTGTATAAATGATCGTGATAAAGACTTTCCGACCCTTACTTTGAGAGAGCGGTCAGTTAAAATATTCCTGATAAATAGTGCCATATTGCGTCTGAATCCCCACTTGTGCAGCGTATTAAGAATTCTTCGTCGCCACACATTATCGTAGGCCTTCTCCAGGTCGAAGAAGACCGCTACGACGTGATGGCGTAACAGAAAGGCTTCCTGGATGAAATTATCAGCGCGCACCAGATGGTCTGTCGTGGACCTCCCACGGCGAAAGCCGCACTGAGCTTCAGAAAGAAGGTGTCGCCTCTCCAAGCACCAAACAAGACGTCGGATGACCATTTTTTCCATCACTTTGCACGAGCAACTTGTGAGAGAGATAGGGCGATAGCTATTCGGGTCGTTTTTATTCTTGCCCTGTTTAGGAATGGGTATCACTAACGACTCCCGCCAGGAATTTGGAAACCTACCCTCGATCCACAACAGGTTGAGGGTATTGAGGACCTCCCCCAACGCTGATTCCGGAATATTCCGGAGAAAAGCGTTGTGGATTCGGTCTGCTCCTGGTGAGGTGTTATGGGAGTCTTTGATGGCTGATTGAAGTTCCCAGAGCGAGAAGGGCACATTGTACTGCTATATGTGCTATAGTGCTGTTGGCCGCGAACTGCTTAGCGAATATGTCGCCTATTTCATGGGGTGAAGTCACCATCCGGTCAGCTATAAGCAGAGGCGACATGACGAAGGAGCCCTTGGACCCGGAGATTTTTTTCACTTATTCCCATACCTGAGCAAGTGGTGTTCTATGGGTAATGGTGGAGACGTAATCTATCCAGGAAGCCCTCTTGGCCTGCTTCACCACCTTCCGAGCTCGCGCTCGTAGGCGGCGGTAAGCTGCCAGGTTTGTTGCCGTGGGGTACTTTAAATATACTATATTCAACGCCGGATCGCGCGGTTGCAATCCTCGTTCCACCATGGAACAGGTGCACGATTTGGTGTGCCGGACGTACGAGGGACACTTTCGGTAGCTGCCGCTACGAGCGTTGAAGTCAGTGTCTCGACGTTCTGCAACGCGTCGAGACTAGCATCGTGTGTAAATTTAAAAAGGGCCTTGAAGATTACCAGTTTACCGGAAGTTTGAAGATGTTGGGCGAAAAATCTTCTTTCGCGAGTAGAAGAGGAAAGTGGTCACTCCCACAAAGATCGTTGTGGGCAGTCATCTTCAGCTTTGGGGCTAAACTTCTCGAGCATATAGAGAGATCTATTGCTGAGAATTCCCCATTGAAGCTATTCAAGCGAGTTTTTCCCCACCATTTAAAAAAACAAGTTAAAATCCTCAATAAAATCAGATAAAATTCGTCCTTTCCTATTGCTTGGGGTCGTTGGGTCTCCCCATAGAGGATCATGGGCATTAAAATCTCCCATCAAAATAAATGTCCGAGGTAGCTGACGGACAAGGGCTTCCAGATTAAAACATGTTACCGGTGCACCCTCCGGCAGATAGACGTCACATAACGTCATATTCTCCGGGGTGTGCACTGTGATTGCCACGGCTTGGAATGGGGTGTTCAGTTGGACTCGGGAGGTGTAATGGGCCTCACTAATCGCAACTGCCACTCCTCCTTGGGCGCGTTAACCACTCGTGTCGTCCAGTCTAAAAACAGTGTACCCCTTTAAAACACCCTTGTCTG
Source organism: Hetaerina titia (assembly GCA_037158775.1). Classification (NCBI taxonomy): domain Eukaryota; kingdom Metazoa; phylum Arthropoda; class Insecta; order Odonata; family Calopterygidae; genus Hetaerina; species Hetaerina titia. Next base: position 137,191,107 of record CM073769.1, read on the forward strand.
CCGCCTTAAAATGTGTCTCTTGCAGACAGATGCAAGAGGGATTAAAAGCATCCATTAAAACGGCCAGCTCCTCCTTGTGCTGATAAAAACCATTCCAATTCCACTGCAATATAAAAACCATTATGGTTGTTTAAAATAAAAATAAATAAATATATAAAGAAATCGTTTTTTAAAATGTGGTGAGATGACCATCCGTGTCAGGATCATCGCTTAAAGCGGTGCTCCCTCCTCCACTCGCTTGCGAAGACCTCTGAATCGGAGATAATGTGGTCTTCCTCCGGAACCTCCGGCTTTTTTGCTTTCGTGGGAGGTGTAGGGGAAGGCGTCTTCTCATGCCCTTTCGGCGCGCTCCTCTTGGTGGTTTTTGGTGGGCTCTTCTTTGAAGGGCCCACCGGAGTAGGTGGCTCGCTTGCCACCTCACGGGAGTACACTAGATGTGTACCCTCGCAATTGACACGAAGAGGTTCCGAGGATCACTCTTTATCCTCGTACGCGTCCTTGCCACAGCGCGGGCAGGTTGCCTTGCCCTCGCAGCGAGACGCGAGGTGGCCGAAACGTTGGCATTTAAAACAGCGCACAGGATTCGGAATGAACGGTCTCACTGGGACCGACTCATAGCCGGTGAACAACTTGCCGGGTAGCCTATCGCGCGCGAACGTCAGGATGACGGATGTTGTGTTGATCGTCTCGCCGTTGCGCCTTGTGGTAAGTCGACGACAATCAATCACTCCTTGGGAGATCATTTCTCTCTTGATCTCGTCGGCTTCCACGTATAAAAGACCATAGTGGCTGATGACTCCCCGACAAGTGTTGAGAGTGCGGTGCACCTCCACCTTTATCGGAATGTCATGGAGCATTCCCATTGCTAAAATTTTGTCGCTCTGCTTGTCGTTCAAGGTCTCAATGAGCAGTGTACCATCCCTTAGTTTCTTGACGCTCTTAGGGTCCCCAGGCACGATCTGCGAAAGTACTCTTTGTATAAGGAAAGGAGAAACCTTTTTAAGGTCTCACCCACCTTCGCACAAGACACAACCAAATACCGCTTACATGCGGCGTAACTCTGATCTCCCCCGCCCGTGTCCGGACGGGATCTCTTAGGTGGTGGAAAGTTTGTTTCCTCCATATGAATACATTATTCGTCCTTCGGCCTCCCCACCCACCACGGGGCCACACATTCGGGACGCCGCTCCGCTGAACCGGAGCCGTCGCCAGGGTTAACTCGAGGGATCTCGCTTCAGGAGTGGTTGTCTGTTTCGGGGTGGATCTTCGATGCAAGGGCCCACCAAAACCCCTACATCTCCGACCTCCCTACGCAGACCCCCACAACCTTGGCACTCGCCACCGGAGCAAAAAAGCGACGGAAGCCGATTGACCTGGAGTGGCTAGCTCCCGGCCTCCCTTTTACACGAAATCCGGGGTCAAAGAGGGGTTTCGCTCCCCAGTCCATACATGGCATCCGAAACCCTGCTGGGAACCAGAGAGTTCACCCTCCAGGATCCCCATCTCTCCCTTACGGGTCTCCAGGCACGGCAAACACCTGGGCGGACCGCAGGCCAGATGGTATGGCCACACACAGACAGTGGATCCACAGCACTGTCCGGACGCATCCCTTGCTGGCTGGGGGTTTGTTTTTAGGGTTTTCTCCCCGCCCTTTTAGTCGCCTCTTACGACAAGCAGGGATACTGCGGGAGTATTCTATATCCCCCTACCCGCGGGGGTTTCACTCCGCGTATCATCCTTTCTGACATTTCCCTCAAATGTTTCTATTTCCTTCGAATTAGACAGTTGTAACAAAAACATTAAAAGTATATTGTTTTCCGTTCACATTAAAGATGTCATCGCTATAGGAAATAGCGAGTACCTCAATTGCCAAATGGCGATAAATGTATCCATTCATCCAAATCATGCTCCATTCATAATTTCAAAACCCTCTCGGTACATCATAAAGCCATAAGTTTTACTACCTTACACCACTAATATTTTGACTTGGAATACAACGAAGGAACAGATAAGGGCATATTTGGGTGTAAAAGTGAAACCAAAAAAATCCTAATTAGAAACGGGCTTTTAAATCAGGAAAAGGGTTTATGATTTTCTCGACCAAACACTAAAATAGGATAAGCTTAAGAGAAACTTAAGAGCCATTCATTCCTGGTAAGTGAAGAACAAAAAATATGATGCCAAATTAACAACGCTATTATCATCACTAAAGCATTAAATCATTGAGCCCCAGGCAGAGGTATTCTAAAGGGTAATGTCTAGAAACTCCCATCAATATTGGTCCACTGCTAACTAGAAAGTCAATAAGAATAATCCTCGTTGAAAATAATTTTTCCACAGCGCCTTTACTCACATTGCTAGAAGTATGATTCGGCCTCGTTACGTCGTAGGTCATTACGTCCCATTAATTGAAGGTTGAAAGCGGCAGCCCTTCATTCTTCCCTACCACACACTAGGGCCACAAGCCAGTGAACTTCTGCAGTTCGTTGAACTCACTCCATTCCTAGTTTTCTTCAAATATTTCTCGCCCGGGCTTCTCCTTAAATTGTTTCCACCAAATTCAAAGAAACTACAGGAGATGCCGCGAGAGTAACTTTTAACGGAGTCGTCTGCTTAATGTGCATTACAATGCAAATATTTGAGAGTTTAAAAATAATTCGCCTTGACCGGGATCCATGGATCCGGGCTCGAGTCCCTGTCGAGGCGAATGATTGTTACACTCTGAAATTGTAGCACTCTTCTCTAACATTTTCCCTTCCAGAGGCGCAAAATCCCACCCGTAAATTTCATGTGCCCATGCGTGGTCAGTGTTCCTTCTTTTCCCAAATATAAAACCATTCCACTGCCAACTATGCAACTACCACACCATATCTACATGTACCTTAATCTGTGAAAACCTTAAATAAAAGTTAATGTACCTCATCTGCATAGAAAAAGTTGGGGAAGACAGTTAAGCTGTTATGCACAATTCGTAGAGGCGGTGAAGATGTGGTGGAATGAACGCTGGTGACCGCGATAGGAAGGAGGATAGATATTTAGTAAGTGGAGGTGGAGAAAAAAATAGATATAAATTTTTGGGCGGCATATTTAACAAAAACAAAAAAATCACGTTTGTCTTCCCATTCTTTTTTCAGACAAATATTTGATGAAATGTCGGCGAGAACAAACACAAGTACCACAGCAGCGGGATGGTAAAGGAAAAGGGGCGAGAATTGACCCCATGACCTCCCAGATAGTAGGTAAGGACTTTGCCTCGATAATGGCAAAGGCCAATAAAAATGTGATGAACTTAACGAAAAAAGATATAAGGGAAATAAATTTAATAGCGAACTGGGAGAAAGTGCTTTTAGAGATTTTCCAAGCCCTCCTCCTAAGCGTCAGACTATTCTGTCCCTATTCATCCTTTAGAGCTCACCTGATACGTGATCCAACGATGTTCAATATTTGTTGACCTCTGAGCCACACCAAATTAAAACAAATTGACTTCAGAATGTAGCTGAATTCTCGGTACTATTTGTTTATGACTTCCACCACACATGTCGAGCACTGACTTTGATCATCATGACTTTCGCTGTGCATTGTCGTAGGAAATTATGTCTTTTTAAATTAAATAATGAATATTTAGGTGCATGTTTAATTGATACAACTTTTATCGTCTCATTTTTGTATTGTACTTCCCATACTCTTGCTGCGACAGGATGAAGTGTTTTGAAATGTTCGTATTTTGCACTTGAATCATTGCAATGCTTTCTATTCGTGTTATCGAAATTCTCACTCAAGGAGTAATTTCCTAAAAATAATTTCGATAATACCATTGCAAGTGTCAAAATGTTTAAACGGTCGGAAGATGCTAAATAGCATCTTGTAAACTATTTTCCGTTTAAATCGAGCAAGTGTAATTTTAAAACGGGTTTTATGAATCCGTTTCACCTTTTCCTTAAACTTATATCAGTCAGATCTGAATTCTTATCCACTCTAAGCGTGCCCCAGTGTGTTTTGATAACATCAAACCCTTCCTGGATGGATTTTTCACTACCCGAGCCTGATGCATACAATGACTGTCCAATAAATACGCGAACTGATGCCAGAAAACTTTGTTTTGTAAAATTTAATCTACATGGATTTTGTCCCCTTCAAAGTACTCTCTATTCGTTGCTAAGCACTTATCCCATCTTCTTTTCCACTGTTTCAAGCACCCTTGGGAGTCCTCTGCAGTTAGGCTTTTTAGTTTTCTCGTCGCTTCTTGTTTTATTTTGTCCACATCTTCCCAGTGATGTCCCCTCATCATATTTTTGCATTTTGGGAATAGGAAAAAGTCTCAGGGGGGAAAAGGTCGCTTTCGACCTTCTCGAAAAGGAGGGTGAGATCTGGCGAATAAGGAGGATGATCAAGGATGGTGATTGAATGTTTTGCCAGAAACTGGCGAAAAATCATTGCTGAATGTGCATGTGCATTGCCATGGTGAAGGATCCATCCATAATGTTCGATTAAAATAGTGTGAACTGCTGATTTTCCTAATTTCAGTTCATCAGCTATCATTTGGACAGTTTTTCGACGATCGGTAAGGACAAGGGGCCACACACGATCAATGTTGTCGTCAGCAATAGTGGTTGAAGGTCGTCCCGGCCTTGCATCATCCGTGGTGTCTTGTCGGCCATCTTTAAAACGTTTAATCCACTTGAAAACGGATGTTTTCTTCAGATCATCATCACGGTAAACAACTGTCCATATTTCAGTAATTTCTTGTTAACTTTTACCGCACTTCACCAAAAAACTTGATGTTGATTCGTTGCTCCGTGATTTCCTCAATTTCCATTTTGGACAAACAGTAAAAACAAGGACAACCTAAACTAACATAACTGGCACCGTACGCACAGCTCGACGATCCTCCAATCACTGACGACTCATTGGGTCCCAGGCAACTAGCGGAGCTAGTGGGTGGGGTTATAGTCCGCGTCATGACCGCCGGATTGAACCAGTTCGCGCATTTATTGTGCAGACTACGTATGGTGCTGGAGGCAAACTTAACTCTTGAAATCGCAATTGTTGTGCATTTTTCACCATCCAAGGATATTTTCTAAAGGCATATAATCTTGAGGAACCCGGGCCCCCGTTCCAGTAAGACTGCCATCAAGAATCTCCCTTGGAGAAAACGCAGGCTTCTATGGCGCCGCCAAAAAGTAGTGATGAGCATTCTAAAATGGTTTTGTCCTAAAGCAGGACATCAGCCAGTTAATTCCGCTAGATAAAGAGCACAGCACAGTCAACCTAAACATCCTTCCGATTCCCCTTTGACCACGAGAGCAGCGTCCCATGATTCTTGCGGTCACGCCCACGTCATAAATGACCAAGGTCCCCAAGTACAAAGCCATTTACATAGTTGTACAATTTTTTTCTACCCCACTTGAACTACACGCGAACACAATCCCTGCCCCCGGGCCTTCATGGGGTTATAGAACGAAGTAATGGTGTCTCTTTTTCCCGTTTAGTGCCTTCGATCTGCGTATGCAGTTCATGACAGCAGCTCAAATAGCACTTGGAGCTGCACTCGTAGTTGCTGTTTTGGCCCTTGCTGTCCTGGTTTGGAAAATGTGTTACAGGTAATGTTTCTTCAGTTTACTTAAAAAAAATTAATCAGTTTATTTTCTCCTAAGAGGATATCTTTGAAATATTCCTAGAAACTGCCGGAGATTCCGCAACAGTAACTTTTAACGGAGTCATCCGCTAATACAAATTTCAATGGAACAATCAAATAGTACTATACTACTAATAGTAGACAGTAAAAATCATTCGCCTTGACCGGGATTCGAACCCTTGACGCCCGGTCGAGTGCTTTAACCAGTTAAGCTATCGAGCTATCACCCGCTTCTGAAGTTCTGGGGGCTTTAAAGGAACAAGATGTTGTGGCGTTTTTTACACTCTGAAATTGTTGCATTGAACTGCATAACATCGTTATGCAGTTCTCCGTTAAAAGTTACTGTTGCGGCATCTCCGGCAGTTTCTTGGAATTTGTCAAAAGTAAAAAACAGCGTGTTTAAAGTTGGCTTTAATCTTGTGGTCTGTGGCACGTCGCACACAACAACGAATGCCTTTGACATTGTATGTACGGCATCGTCGAAGATTTGATTAAAAGTAACCGGCGAATCCCAACTAGGCGAGAATCGAACCCGTGACCTCTGCGTTGGCAGGTGATGGCGTCATCTCGCCTCCCCTGGGGCCGGCTGCTTAGTTGACCATGTAATTAGATGCTTAGAGTGCCCTAGAACCATTTATAATACCTCAATTCCAAGGCAGCTTCACCAGAAAGAATTCTCGGTACTCACTCGGCACTCGGAGATCTTTTCTTCCTTCAATTAAGCCACGTACAGGTAATTACGGCATGGTAACACAGTGTGTAGAGCGGGTGGTTGTCGCAACTTTTCCCGTGTTCGAATCTTAGTCCAAATTCAAGAAGGCATCCTAAAATAGAAGAAAACATCCCACAATGTAAGTGATATGTTTTTCAGGATACCGGAATTCATCAGAAATCTGCAGGTGACTTAGGGGCAGGCACCGGCCACGCTGATTCCGCTTTCACCGAAAAGACATATTTGCTACCCTTCAGTGAATAACTGGCTTTAGATAATAAATAGCAAGGATCAGACAACATAGTAATACTACTAAGACTACTTCATATCCTATGAATTTAGGATTAGATGAGCGTATGCTCAAGTCAGGATAAACCACAAACACAAAAATCAACCCGAAGGTCGATTTGGTAAGCACGCGTGAAATTCACACATCCAGGATAGAGGAGCCAGAATATTTCCCCGTCTCGGCTATAGTTTCCCAAGTAGTTCTGATACCCGAAAAATCACAAAGATTGGGTGAAGCTTAGGGTGACCATGTAGGCATGTCCGGGAATTGAACCAGGGCCCTCCAGTCAGTAGTCTGACACTCAGCCCCAGGACTACCACATCCGCGAAGTCAAGACAAGAATTGTAAATTGAATCGTTAGGTTAGGTTGAGTTCGATTGTGCCATGCCTTCACCGACGAGATAATTTCAGCTTCAGCGAGCTAAGCGCTGTCGCAAGGATGGAAAAACATGCTAAGGTAGGCTGAAAACTAATTCAGACATGCTTCTATCGTAGACCACAAACAAAATGACCTTCAGAAGCACTCCTGGTGGCATGTGGAAGTAACATTCCCCCTAAACATGTATGCGTAGGTTTGAGGTCGTGACATTCACCCAGTGTATGTTGAGAAGCGGAAGTATGGAGGCGTGTTCTAGTGCTATGTCAACGTGAGCTAAACAGTGTGCTGCTATCGAATTTTCAACTGCTGAAAAAGTGACTCCTACTGAGATTCATCGTCGTTTAAAGGCTGTTTATGGTGACGATGCTCTTGATAGGCCTACTGTAAATCGATGGGTACTAAAATGTCGTGTTTGCGCGCCTGGAAAAGTCATAATTGTCGATGAAACACCCAGCGGACGTCCGATCACTGCCACCGACGATAAACATCGCAAACTCGTCGAAGATTTGATTCAAAATGACCGGCGAATCACTCAAAAGCGTATCGCAAACCATATTGGGATATCCGAGGAACCTGTCGGCTTCGTTATTGAACATTTGGGATACCGTAAACAACGCTCGTCCATATCCCTCGCGTGCAACTGGAGAGGCTCTGCAAAATCTGAAATTTGAACCGATTCCACACCCTCCTTATTCACCCGATCTTGCACCTTGCGATTTTTATTTTTTCCTCAACTCAAAAGACACCTCAAGGGTAATCATTACATCTCGGACGATGAGGTGAAGGCAGCTGTCAAGTCCTGGATTCGAGAAAAGTCGGAAGAGTTTTTCAGTGACGGAATGAAAAAACTTGTTGCATGTTGGGAGAAATGTGTTTGCCTTTTCGGTGACTATGTTGAAAAATAGATATATGATTTTGCAACTTAAGAATTGTACTTAAATGCACGTTTTGCCCGATCTTGCTATTTGTTTTTGTTCGCACTCTACAAGCACGTGTGCATTACTCTTCAGCCTACCCTCTTAACTTTATCTCTCATGTGACGGGGGTTTTTCATGAAAACTGGTTGAACGTGGAGTGAATACGTCAGATCCATCCAGTTGGTAGATCTGTGGTTTTGTTATTAATAAATTTTTAAGTCACCTGTGTTGCGCACCCACCTCACCATTTTGACATACGTACCCAAAGGCCGGGCGAAGGCATCTGTCGTTGGAGACTCGGTCGACGCGGCGGCATGTTCTGGGGCCTGCCCTATTCGTCCAGAGCCAGGGGAGGTGGGAGCGGAGACGACGACAGCTGCACCAATAGCATCCAGGACTTCGTCATCCAGAAAATGCGCGACAGGCCGCCGCGCTACGAGGATGCACCCCCAGAAATGCCGCCCTGCTACGACGAGGTCATCGGTCGTCCGCCCTGGGCCGACCCTCCCGCAGCGAGCGCCTCGACGGCTTCTTGGTGGCGAGGGGCAGGTGATGACGCCGCTCCACCCTACGACGCCCACGATCCCGCCCGGAGGAGGACGCGTCCGACCGGGAGGCGGAGGACAGACGCGCGACTTCCCGGCGGCCGGCCGGCAGAAGACGTGCACACCGCAGCCGCGCAGGTACCTACGGCCCTTCCCCCACTCGCCTCCCTCCCGTAGGAGGCACAAGCTTGAATAGAGCTTTCTTGTGCCTGTGTACTGAAACGTTGTGGCTAGACGCTTATATATATATATACATATATATATATATATATATTTGACAGTGTGTGCCACCAGGATACAATGTCAATTTCGATGGGCAAAGATGAGTAATGCAAGTCTCTAATGCACAGATTGAGTTTTTTAAGGAAAAATTCGCACTAAACTCAAGGGCATACTATACATACATGCAACAACATGAAAGGTGGTAAAAAATTCATCCAGAAGGCAAGATTTAAAATCTTGATCTGCAGTAGTAGCAGTTTTTAGGGGAGGGGACCAACAGCTGAGGTCATTTGCGCCATTGGGAATGGACAGGAAAGAGTCAATGGTGGAGAGAAACCTTGCACCGGCATTAGCCTAAACTTCACGAAAGGCACCAAGGGGTCTGCAGCTTAATGTACTATCTGATGGATGGCATACAAACTCCAAGCATCTTGATCTGCAGAATGATTGGCAAGGGCATTACCCTGCCATCACTATTTGGAAAACAAGATGTACAAATATAAAAGAAATGAGTTTCCCATGAAGGAGGACGACGTGCATTTGATGGTACAGGGTTCGTCCGGAAAATAAGTGTACTGAGCTCAGGAAAAAAAATTATTACACTTTTACGTATCTTAAGCTAATATTCCTCAAAATAGGACCCTTGTGAGTCGACACACTTGTCCCAGCGGCGTTCCCATTCCTGGAACGCTCCCGCGAAGGCATCATCGGGAACCTCTCGAAGACACGTCGTCACGGCCTCTTTGACGGCGTCCAAAGTCCTGTATCGCGTTCCTTTCAAACTCCTCTTTATCTTCGGGAACAGAAAGAAGTCCGGTGGTGCCAAGTCCGGGCTGAAGGGCGGGTGCGGCAGCGTTGCCACGCCGTGCTTGGCCAAGAAGTCCGACACGACAAGCGCGGTGTGAGACGGCGCATTGTCGTGATGCAGCCGCCAGATGTTTTTGATCGCTGGCCGGACGCGGGCGACTCGTTTTCGAAGCCTGTCGAGCACTTGGACGTAAAATGCAGCATTTAGTTTGTCGTTCAGGTACAAATTCGTAGTGGACGACTCCCCTTTTGTCAAAAAAGACAATGAGCATCGCCTTGATCCGAGATTTGCTCATTCGAGCTTTCTTTTGACGGGGTGATGATGGGGTGTGCCACTCCGCACTTTGTCTCTTCGACACCGGGTCGTACTCAAAGACCCACGTCTCGTCACCCGAAAAAACGTTCTCTAAAAAATGTGGATCATTTTTGCAGTGATACGCAAGTTGTGTCGCGATTTCCAAACGATTGAGTCTTTGATGATCACTGAGCACTTTCGGCACCAACTTTGCACAAATTTTTCGCATCTGTAATTGGTCCCTAATAATCTCGTGCACTATTGTTTTGGCACATTACACTGCTCTGCTATCATCCGAACACGAAAACGACGATCCGAGTTCAGTACATCGCGAACTTTTCGCACATTTTCGTCGGTGAGGGTCGTTGATGGGCGTCCAGGCCGTGGTTCGTCGTCGACCTCTTCTCTGCCCTCCACGAACATCTTGTGCCACCGAAAGATCATGTTTCTGGACATGGCTGACTCCCCGTAAGCCTGGTTAATCTTACCGACAGATTCGGTAGACGATTTCACAAGCTTTACCGCAAATTTGATGGAATAACGCTGCTCCAAAAACTTCGGCATCGCGTTCCGTGACGTGGGTCGAGCGTGGAGGTTCGCGTTAACAGAGCTCCTCACTACACCACAGCTCAGAGCCGACTTCCTTTTTCAGCGTCGCTTGCCAACATACCTCCCTCCAATCGCAGCCCGACAGAGCGGTGCTGGGCGCGCCTGGAGCGGCGGGAAAAAATCAGTACACTTATTTTCCGGACGAACCCTGTATCTCAATCCAATTATCGATTGACAATAACCCTTCACTCTTTCCTAATTTAGAGTGAAAAAGGGTTACCCTTGACCTAGTAAGTCTATGAATTGTAGGTATCCCAGTTCAAATGTTGCCAGCATTTGAAATTTTGAAAACTAATTTTAGCTTTAATTCTCTAGAATGAGGAAATAAAATGTGACTCTGTCAATGTAAACATATATCTATACCACACACCACTACTGAAATTTTCTGGTTTCATTGATGGTGCAAATAGAAATGAACAGGTCTGGATAAATTCTTGGAGCTGAAACTGATACTGAGGGAGTTAGCGGATTTGGTTGCATTAATGTGATGTGGAAAACAGCTGGAAATGACCAAAGGGCAAGGACCTAAGGGCAGTAGCATTAACATTCAAAAAAATAAATAGGATAAACAAAACTAGATCATTTGGGACATTTCACATTTAAGTGCAGAGTTCATATGAAAATGTACATATTGATAGCATAGTGCCAGAGAAGATGCATTTGTTGGCAAAAGTACCACTGGAAAGGGGTTATTTAAAACAACTTTCTTGATTAAAATAAATCTGGACTTATATAATTTTTTTCTTTATAGGTTCGTGCAAGAGATATGAACAATGATTATTCAGACCATTCAGTTAATATGTCAACTGGTTCCCAATGCTCAATCATAAGAGTTTCCAACACAGTTTCTGATGAAGTTGTGAATGAGGGTTTGGACAATCCAACTTTTGTTCGTGAGATATATGAGCATCACTTATGACTTCATCATGTCTACATCCAGTGAAGCAAATGCATCTTTCATCTCGGAAGTAACCTCGAGAGAAGAAATACTAGGAGCATAATTATGAGTTACCCCCTTGTCAGTCTATGTAAATAATGAAACCTACAGTTTTTGACTCAAGTGTTTTGCCAGTTAGGAAATAGTTAAAATGTACATAAATACTTTTTACTTTAAGCTATAAATAACAAAACTTTGATATTGCCACCCACTGTTCGTGCACATTGGAGATATATTTTGGTAGATATAACCAATGATAAATCAAGAGTGAAAATACAACTAGAGACTCTAAAAAAGTGTGTATTTATAGTAGCTAATCCATTTTTTTATTTTCTGTTTTTATGTAACGTTTGAATTTCATTAAAACCTATTGAAATTTTACTATATAATTTTTAAGTAATACTGTAGATTGTTTTTTGTATATACTATTCCAATGTTGTGCATAATTCCATAGTTGTGCATCAAAATTCCATAATTGTGTGTAAGAGTACTGCTTAGTTATCCTTTAAAAAATCCTCTCTAGTTCCATATAGAAATAGAATAAAGGAATCCATGAAAAATGACTTACTAATAGTAGTTTTCAATATGAACTCTGAACTTACTTAAACCTAACCTCTTACCCTTAAACCCTTAACCTCTCACTATACTTAAATGTTATTTTCTACCTAACTCTCCTCAGGTTCTTTAACCTAAAAGGTGAGTTGAAGCTAACAACCATTCGACTTGACCGCGATCACGGTCAAGGCGAATGATTTTTATTCTCTGAAATTGTTGCATTGTAATGTACACATAGCGGATGACTCCGTTAAAGTTACTGTTGCGGCATCTCCCGCAGTTTCTTGAAATTTGTCTAAGGGTATGAACAGCCTAAGTGTTTGAAATTGGCTTTATTAACATCGTGGACTGTGGCGCGTCGCGCTCGACTACGAATGCCTGTGACATTGTATGTACGGTATTTCGTCACAACATCTTGTTCTTTTAAAGCCCCCAAAATATCAGAGTGTAAGAGAACTAGCTCATCTTAAGGTTAATTAAAAACTACTTTAGCTTTAAGATGTCATGGGAAAAATAATAATGGATCAAGGAATTTTTGGCCTAGCTATGACAAATTAACTTTTCACTTTCATATCCCTCGCATTCAATGCAGCTTAGGACTTAGGTCCTAAAATCTCCCTGGTTGGCCATCTGAACCATCCTCTTCCTTTTTATTATTTAAAAAATGTATTCCAGAGTCAATTACAGCTATAACTTGCTTCACGGCTGTCTCTCCCTCACAATTTCCTCGAATTTACCAGAAGAGGTAGTTTTTACAGTGACACCAAGGTATGGAAAATGATAAGATCATTTCACTAAGCAGCTGGAAGCTTATGTTGATGATGAAGCAGCAGTCATGTACACAATCTATGTACACTTTCATGTCCTCACAAAGAGTAGTAATTCATAGCTCAGCACATGTAAACAAATGTACCATTGAGTTTTATATAGGAAAGGAACTACCCTAAAGTAATTTCACTGAAAAAAATTAAGAAGGTATTAAATTACTTAAGTAGTATATGTCATTGAAAATCGTTTGAAAACAAAATTAAAAATAAAAACCCACTGATATGCTATGGATCAGTGTTATTACCATTCATAAATCACATGTATTTATGTAACTAAATATTTCTGTATGTTTAAATATTTCTTGTTTATTCTCAAACATGGACTACTTTGCAGAGAGAATCAATGGCTGCAAACACTTTCTTTTGTTAATTTCCATGTGATATAAATTTCATATCATACTTCTGCACATTCAATTTATTATTCCCCATTTGTGTTTATATATTTAACAGCCTCGTATTTAACTTTGAAATTTCTGTAATCACTACTGGTTAAAGGTGTACAGGTAAAATAATTAGATATAATACTTTAGATAAAAGATTCCAGCAGATATTCCATATTGAAGGACCTGGAATGCTATATGAGACCAAGCAACTCTTAATATTTTTTGAAGAAATATTTTTACACTCGTGGCCTGCTTGATTCCACCTTCCCCACCTCTCCTTTGTTTGTCCTTCATGTGTGTTCCTATCCCCTTTCCTTTTATCTATTTCTATGTGAATGGATATTTGTTCGCCCTATGGAGGTGCATTTCGCCAATATGGTTTGTCTCTTCTTCTGACTACGCATGCCATGAAATGCACTGTTCCCATCCTTTATTATGTTGTATGATTGCTAACCTATATTGTCCTTTCCTCTTCTTTGTGTTGTCCATTTCTCATTTGGTGGGTGTAACAGCTCCCTATGTGTGTATGTGTGTATATATATTCTTTATTATGTGAAAAAGGCCTCGGAGTAGGCCGAAAGCTTAAACAATCTACAATGTGACTCCTTTTATGTGCTATTCATTTTATTTTTTCTTCTATTGTGCCATCCAAATGTTTTATTGCTTTCGTGCTTCCAAATCATCGATATATATATATATATATATATATATATATATATATATATATATATATATATATATATATAAGGTTGGTTTAGAAGGTGATGGCAGAGTTCCACAGTACTAAACCCAACGGCGTGTGAATATTCACACATTAGGGTGGAGGGGGGCAGTTCCTTTCCCTGTGCCGGTTAAGGTTTCCCAGGAAGATCTGGTTCCCGAAAAATCACATAGCTTGGGTGGTGCTCAGAGTGCCTTGCCCGAAAATTGAACCCTCTGGTCAGTAGTCCAACTCCTAGCCTAGCGATGACAGCGGGTACCCTGGACTACGGTGACTCACGCACACACGCACGCACACACAACGCACAACGCGCACACACACAGTATTATAAATAGTAATAATAATAATAAGTTTTATAAATAATAAATATATTGTTATAACAACATATTTTTTAAATAAATAATAAATTCTCACAATTAATAATTTTAGGAATGCTTACATGTAATTCTTTTACGAAAATGAAAAAAATATTTGACATGAACAATTTTAATTTATGAAAATAAAAAAAACAATCATGTACTGTAAAAATTAGTTAATCAATCAAGAGTAGTGTAAGAATGTTGGTCTTCGCACACCTCCATTTTGTATTTTTTACGCCGCCGCCTGGTGGTAAACAGCAGAACTAAAAACAGTTGAAAGTCTAAACAAACGTAACAAGAACTGCGTGAAAACAATTGAAAGGCGTAATACGGAGGCCAATTGAAACACGCATGTGGAAAAGAATTGAATATCGTTATGGTCATGGCGAACCTCCATCGCTCTCACCTGGTGTTGAAATGCTGAAAAAGTTGAAAGTTGAAACAATTGCGACATGAAATATGGGAAAATAGCTGAAAAACGAATGGCAGGGAACAATTCACTATCGTTATGCGCATCAGCTGAAAAACGCAATGCGTTCTATGGAAGAAGGCGGGGCAGGGTAATCCTGGCCATCTTGATAAACCAATTGAAAAGCGCAATGCGCTCGGGGCGAGTCAGTTTCATATTGTGCTCCACCCGAAGAAGTCGGAACGTGTCCGTGCTGACGTAATTCACTCTGCCCGAACAAGTCGGGACTTGTCCGCACTGACGCATAATGTTTTTGCGCATTCGCAATCTTTCAGTAGTGTATAAAAGCTCAGCCCTTTCGCGTCATTCACTTAGAGTGAAAATGTCTGCTACGTTCAGTTACTGCCCAGCTCGACGGCGAGCATTCGCTCCTTGTTCACAAAGTGAACGATCGTGTGAACTCAGTGTACGAGATTATTTCCCTTCCACTCTTGATCGGCAACGAAAGAATGGTCTCATTCTGGAACTGGAACTAGGGACAAGGTGTATCGCAGTATTCCGGCATATGGACAAATCCATTTCTCTCGTGGCACGGAAGGTGACTTTTTCAGGTTTCGAGAATCCTGTCACGCATGAGGTCGTCTCCACGATTAGAAACTTAAAATTGGAAGAGGAGATGTTGGAAAAGGTCGAGCGAGAATATCCATCCATTAGCAATAAGATAGACAAAGAGTGCTAGCTAGAGTGATAGTGAGAGCTGCTATGAGCATGCGGACGGCGGGTTTACTTCGAAGGGAGCTTCCACTCCAGCAGTCACTTTCACAACTGGGTAAAACCGAGAGTAAAACTATGGTGTGTGTTCAGTAGAATGTGATAAATTATTGGGAACGTTTACGTTCATCATGAAAGCTGTTGAATCACCTGAAATTCTGCTGTTTTAAACTGTTGCTGTTATATATATATATATACTAGATAGAAATTTACTAATAATGATAACAGACCAAACATTGTTTATATTTTATTCAATAAATATTTAAAAAAAGATAAAAGTTTTTCAACATTTTTTTTAGAAAAACATTTACAAAAAATAGAAAATCTTTAAAAATAAATTCCCCCAATTTATAAATGGGGTGGCGGCGTACCCGCAGGAGAGCGCAGCTGAGGTTGTGTGTACAACCGTGACAGCTCCGCAGGAGAAGAAGGCTGCCAAGGGCACATCACTATCTGCACCTCCCTTTCCTCTAACGAATGCCGGATGGTTGCGCTTAGCTGTTTCTCTAGAGACGGCTTCAGGAGTTCGGCCCGTAAGAGACTCGACCCCTGAGGTTGCGGCGGCTGCCGAGGAAGTTGTGGTGGCGGGAGTTGACGCGGCGGCTGTTGAGGCGGTAGCTGTTGGGGCGGCGGGAGTTAAGGCAGGGGCTGTTGAGGCGGCTCTACCCTCCTAGCTATGTTCAGGCTCAGGTTTACAGGTTCCTACTCTATTAAAATATAGGCGGAGGGTACATCTACATCTACATAATACCCCGCAAGCCGCCGCAATGGCGTGTGGCGGGGTTGTTAGGTCATCGCCCAAAAAAGGAAAAAAGAAATACCGCATTCAAAACCAACACACACGTGCAAACCCCAATCCACAGCAGTGCACACATTCATCGTAACATCCCATCATTCGACGCGCATGCAAACACACATCTACCTCCCTTCACTCCACAAGCATGCAAGTACATACGCTTAACTACAACAAATAATTTTACCCCAGGATGCAGCAAGAAATTAATGACGAACGTGCAAGTTAGTTTCTAGCAAGTAGCCAGGCGAATTACCACCACCACAAGAACGTTCCGTATAAAAATCTCTCCTACTCAAGACGAGGAATTTGGCCCAACGCTGCAGGTGGGAGGAGGGCACACCCACGGAGAGGGACAAGGGATGGAAGTGGAAATTTAGGGTAGCAAAAGAAGAGAAAACAATACTGTTAACAGCAATACATTACTTAATGGCATGCGGGAAGAGTTTTGACACAACACACAGGAGGTTAGTGAAAGTGCATGCAATTGAGTTTAACTAATTGTTACCTAGACGCCGAGGGTGGCAAGTGACATTTTTGTTATCTCCGAGTGTGACCCTACAGTTGTTATCCCGTATTGTCCGTGGGAAGAAGGAGTCCTTGAGTCTGCTAGTCCTGGCATCTATTTCCCGAATTTTGTACCCATGATCCAAGCGACCAATGTATGTTGGAGCGCGAATAATTTTCGAGACCTCGGTGCTGAAACATGCGGATCTGAATTTATTTAGTAAGTTTAACCTAGCATTGAGTCGTCTTTCTTCCAATGATTCCCATCCCAACTCCATAAGCATTTCAGTGACGCTTTTCGTTTTATCGTAACAGTTTTCCACGAAACGAGCTGCCCGGCGTTGGACCTTCTCAATTTCCCGAATGAGGCCTTTTTCACACGGATCCCATACGCTACATGCATATTCTAAATGGGGCCTAACAAGAGCGTGATAACAACGTTCCTTGACCTTGGAGTCACTTCTGCCGACAATGCGTCTAATAAATCCTAATTTTCTATATGCTTGCCCGCAGACTTTACGTATATGGGTCCCCCAAGTTAAGTCTTTAGTAAATGTAACACCTAGGTATTTCACCGTATCAACTACTTCAAGGTCAACTCCAGCTAATTTGTAAACGAATCCCGTGGATCTTTTAAAGAAATTTACCACCGAACATTTATTAAGATTTAAAGGCAATCGCCATTTTGAACACCATTCATTAATGCTATTTAAATCACGTGCTAGAATTAAACGATCCTCATCCCCAGATATCTCCCGATAAATCACTGTCATCCGCGAACATCCTTATTTTACTTTTCACTTCGCGGTTCAGATCGTTAACAAAAATCAAGAATAGTAACGGTCCGATAACACTTCCCTGAGGAACCCCCGAGGTTACTCGTACGCTGGTAGAACTAGCGCCGTCAAGGACTACCCTCTGTTCCCGGTCTGAAAGGAAGTCTTTAACCCAATTTATTGCCCCCTTGTGTATACCTGCGCCGTTTAATTTATGGATGACTTTACCATGCGGAACCTTATCAAATGCCTTTTGAAAGTCTAAAAAGATCGCATCCACTTGCCTACCACTTTCACCCGATAAAATTAAGTTATGTGTGAACAATCCTAATTGGGTCTCGCATGAGCGGGTTTTTCTGAATCCGTGTTGATTGTCACTTAAAAAGTTGAGGAACTGGAAGGTGTAGGTTTTTAGTACAAGGTTCCGACATTTGAAAATCCCTGCAAGATTCCCACTCTTTTAGTGGTAGATGATTTAATTCACGATTGTTATAACAATGGAGTCAGTGATCGCACTATTGCAACATATCAGTCAAACTCATTACATAAAACGTTTTCTACCAGAGCCCCCAGTCCCAAATATTTCCCTAAACGCAAAATATAAAAAGTTTTTTAAGAATCCTAGAGATCGGGCGCCGTTCCGATACCTAGCCGTGCAGGTCAGTCCAGAAAATTCCGGCGAACTTCTGAGGGTTTGTAAAGAGGTGATATTGAAGCCTTTCACTTATTTAGTTCTCCATCTATCGCAAGAAACGGACGACAGACTTAGATTTGGTATTGACATATTTCCAGGGGAAATAACATCGGTGTTCGCACCATCGGGCACGGAAAACTATGAGGAAATTAAAACGCAACAAGCATCTCCTTGGGTTGTTAAAGACTGACGGTCCGAAGTTGCGAAGATTGATCGTAGAATCTGCAAGCGCCGACGTATAAAAGGCAATCGGCGAGTGTTGCCCAAATACATTGAACGGAAACCATAAACTTTATCCTTCTGTAAAAAAGAAATTACATCGCTATAAAAACGCTAAGAAAGTTGAGTTGTCCTTAAGTATCAAATAAAAAAAACGTCAAATACTTAAACAAAAAGGAGGGTTACTACCGGTACTTTTAGGATCTCTTTTCGTGGTTTAGTGGGTAACCTGATAGGATGAGCCTCAAACGCACGTTAGTAGTCGATCCTCAGACTTTGAGGAGCGAAAGAATGACGCGGTGTGCCGCCAGTTTGGGAAATCCAATGAAGAAAGTTCTCAAAACTAAATTGAGTGATTCCAAAAAGTGGCATCACTACCGCAGGATATTAGATTCATATTTCGGTCCCGTTAACAACGTGAACGGACCCATTCCAATTTCGTACGAGGTGGAAGAAGGAAGGGAGGGGAAAATAAACTTCATAAATAGATCATGGGAAAAAGCTTTAGAACGAAGGGCAGGAAACATGGAGAGCATATTGGAAGACTTAGCGGAAGAAATCAAGGCAAGCGAGGCAGGGAAATCACCAGTAAAATCCGGATCAAGCAGAAAAAGTACGTCCAACAGGCAAACTCAACCTCTCAAAGATCCCTAAAGAAAGGTGAAGCCTGCAATGAACGTAAAATGGAAAACTCTAAATTAAGTTCTATATATTTCAACCCGGAGAATCCCTATAACTTTTTCACTGTCGATAAACTATGGAAGGGTGCCGGCAAGAAAATACGCAAAAGACGTGTGAGAGAATGGTTGGAGAATCAGGAAACGTATACGTTACATAAGCCTACGCGGAAGAAATTTCCCAGGAATGGAAATCCTACGTATATGGATGAAACCTGGCAATGTGATCTTAACGATATGCGAAAGTTTAAATGTTCAATGAGGGATGTGCTCATCTCACCGTCAATGACGCATTTTCCAAATATGCATGGGCTGTTCCACTCAAGAGTAAGTACGCCGAGAATATAATCAAATCATTTCGAGGAATAATAAGCAAAAGAAAACCCTTCGAAATTAAAAGCGATAAAGTGACTGAATTTTCGAACGAAAAGTTTTAACACTTCCTTGCTAAATATAGAATAAAGCCTTCTACATCCCACAATCCCGACGTGAAAGCGGATGTGGTAGAACGTACGAGTTGCTCCATCAGAAGTGAGTGATAGAAATAACTTCACGGTTGTGCGTCGTTTGTTGACGATTACACTAAAAAATCCAAAATTTCCATGGGCTATTTCGTTCGAGCGGGTCACGGTGGTCCAGTGGGTAGAGCGTTGGACTACTGACCGGGTCCAGGTTCGATTCCCGGGCAAGGCACTGGGCACCTGCAGCTCCACCCAAGCTAGTTGATTTTTCGGGTACCAGATCTTCCTGGGAAACCATAACCGGCACAGGGAAAGGAACTGACCCCCCTACCCTGATGTGTGATTATTCACACGCCGTCGGGCTTGGTACATGGGTGAGCTCTACCATCACCTACTAAACCGACCTTCGGGTTGATTTCTGTGTTTATGGTTTTTATTTCGTTCGAATATCGACGGAAAGATTACCTTTCGCTATACGATACACGTAAAAATTTTCCAGAGAACATTTCAAATTTTGGAAAATATATAACACACCGATCCCAATGTACCATCGAGAGGATCTCAAACGGGAACACATTACTGGCTCGTTTTTCGGAGCTCGTCAAAACTTCGGCTGTCGGTGAAAACACAGTTTCAGATGGAGAATATTGTACATCTTGTTTAATTTTTACGTGTTTAATTTAAGTTAGTGTACATTTTACGGGCATTTAACACGTAAATGAAAGGATAGAAAGCTTGAATCTTTAGTTAAATGGAAGGGGCACGGTTATGATGTCAACACTTGGGTCTCAGCCTCCAAATTGCGACAGTTGAAATGAGTGACTTATACGTAACTTTATTACACGATAGCTCTGCGAAGTTTTTCCCGATAATATTACTGCAATCTTTCGAAATAAATTAGCTCAACGTATATCTGCGGGAGATGACTGGAAGGTAGGTCTCACTGAAATTTACTTCCCAAGGCTTAATATACCAATAGTCTCGGCACCTCAGTCTCACCTTATCCCACAAACTACCCAGTCGCCCGGTTTCGAGTTTGTGAAGATGTAGTCATAAATTTGGCAGCTAAGACGTATAGTTTGAGAGAATTGTTGAATGAAATTCATCAAGCAGTGCCGATTGAAAAAAGATGGATGTACGTCGCAGCCCTTCAGTATTGGTTTCAAAGACAACTTTCTAACTCATTCAGGAGCATTCCTTTAGATATACTAAAATCCTCATTATAGTGTCCCAATACGTTCGTAGATATCGAGGGGAATATACCGCTAAAATTCACCGAATACACATTTGAAGAACTACTCACTACGATTAGAGCAGATATTGGCAACGAGTTTGGTAGGGCGGAACTTGACATGCAATTCATGAGGTTATTTATCCAACTTTCCGTTCCCGGCGCGGCCACGGAAGAACCTGATGTACCAGAGCGGTCGAGTCAAGTGTTTGTGTGCCTAGACATGATATCACCACAATTCCTTGGGGACATGATGGCTAAATGTTTACGGATCGTAATGAGCAATAAAGGAAATCATCAAATTTTCATTCATCCCTGTTATATGTCACGCGAAAAAACAACTGACACGACGGAAATTAAATTGATGAATTAAATGGGTAACCTTTATCCATTTACGGACAGTGCAAACCCATCGTCTGTCATTTTGAATTTTATTAGATCTAATAATTAAAAATCTATACATGGATAAAATTTACCTGATTCATTTATTAACGGGATGTCGAAGGATGTAGATCGTTACTACCGATATTTTAGTCAGATTGGAGGCGGTGACCAAGTGTATTGAGCGAGTCATTTCCAGCAGCAAGGTAATTTTTTCCAAGGCTTGGTAATTTTTTCAGAGGCGTTTGGAAATTCGTAAACCCTTTGGCTACGCAAGGAATAAAGGCCATAGGTAGAGAAGTTAGGGATACGGGTACAAAAACTCTTACAGATATAGGAAAAGGAAGACCAATAAAGGAAACTTTGAAAACGCCCTCCTTAGGAGCTATTGATTATTTGAATATAAAAGCAGATGATAAAATGAAAAGGATGGTCGGAGCAGGTTCACGTGCCCCACAGCGAACTATATTCGGCCGTGTTAAAACAGAAAACGAAATAAAAAGCATACGCAAGTAAGGTGGTAAGGGAAAAAAAGCCTCGTAGAAGGCGTACGATAAAAGATATATACGGATAAATAGTTTGGTAGTAGGTGTATTCGTTTTATTAAAAGCTTTGTCTCCGAAGTGTTAGCACGGTTTTTAAAATGGAGGAATACATCCCAGAATCTTTGAACCTTTTTAGTGAGCCATAACTGCATGTGAGCGTGGATGGTTGCACAGTAGTACCCTATAACGCGATCGCTTTTCTCGATAATCCCCGTGAGATTCGTTTTTTGGTTAGCGATAGTGGTGATCGATACAGAACTTGAAATTATAAATCCGGAGGTTCTAGAACGAAACGTAAATATAGAGGTGTTTTTCCATCGGATCGGCTAACCGACCGCTCCAAGCATGGAATTTATATAGTCAAGTTCGATCCTTTGCACAAACCGGGAATCCGCTTGGTCGCGGTAATCCTGTTTGAACAGTAAACGTGCGGAGTATTTCGACTCCTATGCTTTTCCTCCATCAGTTGCAGATATTATCACTTTTCTGAAACCCTTCAAAGTCATAGTTAATTCCGCTCGGTTGCTAAATTAACAAACAGACCTTTGTGGGGAATTTTTCTGTTTGTATGCACTTTTCTGATCCATCACCCGCAAAGCTATTTCCAAATTCACATTTTTATTTCATCACCCCACACTCAACGATTGCGTCACTGCTTAGCTTTTTCGACGAGAGATTGGACGCAAGCGGAAAGGAAGAAAATGCCACTCAGTATCGTAGAAGTGTTGCGCCCTAGTGGAGCATAGCGTCAGCTCCACTATATAATCAGGGTGAGAGCCTCACGAGCATCAGTTAATTATGCAGCAGTCTCGAGTGAAAAGAAGAGATTTTCATCCTTTATTTCCACCCCTTATTCTGGACAATTGAGTTTCTGGGCGAGAACCAAAGCGTGCTCATCTGTTCGTTGACGCAGTAGGCTAGGCCTTGCTTGGAAATTTTCTCTTAAGGCAAAACCGTGAGACTCGACCGGGACCAGTGGACTGGTCTAAAAAACTACGCCGCTTCCGTCAAGGACTATTTTGAAACATCTGTGATTCCTTCGAATGTGAATTCGCTTGTTCAATTTATAACATATTCCGGTAAACCTCACGTAAATTTGGGGAGTAAGAACACCCGCCTAGCTCTTAAAGCCGAAGACTGTGAAGCATTAGTCAATTCTTTCTAGTCGATTGATTCATCTCTTAATTTAGTCAGCAAAGTAGATTATTCAGATATCGATAATCTGATCGATCCTTTTTTAGAATGTTTATTGCACGATGAGACGTGACCAAAATATTCTTTGAGTAAGTTTGCATTCACGATGAATGGCTGTATTCTCTAATATATAAGCACGGTGACAGTCTCACGAGCATCAGTCGAGAATGCAACAGCAGCCAATCAAGAGGAGGTCTTCATCCTCCGACCGTACGAGTTCCCCGGCTCTGCTCCGGTAATCCCTGAAACTAGCCATGAACAAAAGTGTGCACATCGGTTGGTTGACGGAGTCTGCTACACCGTGCGTGGAAGTTTCCTCTTCGGGAAAGACTGCGAAACTCAATCCGGAACAGGGGACTGGTCTAAAAAACTACGCAGCCTCCGTTAAGGACTATTTTGTAACCTCAATGATTCCTCCGTTCGTGGATTCATCAGTCCAATTCGGTAAACTTCTCGTAAATTTTGGGAGTAAGAACACACGCGTTGCTCTTAAAGCTGAAGATTGTAAAGCATTAGTAAATTCTTCCGAGTCGATTGAATCGACTCTTGACGTAGCCACGCAATCGAGTCATTTGAACAACATTTCTCACGCGTTGAAAGTTTCCGGCATCGAGAAGGTATACATCACTTTCGGTGACGAGCAATACTACGTCTTGAGAGTGAGATTTCCAGTGGGAGAAAAATTGCACTACCGTTCTAAAGTTTACTACCCACCAGGACCAGTCGCAATCAATGCATTCATATTGGACTTTCAGGCTCTAGTGTGGAAGAATGGTGTGATGAATGATTTCAAATTAAATTCGAGGATATTAATTATGATCGGCTGGAGTCGTGGGTGTTTCAGATACCACCTGACTATGTTTTGAACTGTGAAAATACGTGACGGCAAGAGCATCACCACGGGATTCCCACTGAGGTGGGGGAAATACCATAAAGTGAACTGCATAAAATTCTTAAAGAAAAAACCTTGGTCTATAAGTATCTTTGTAAACGCCATTGAAAAAAAATGTATATTCCTCTCTAATGCTTTAGATCGTGATGTGTTCGAAGTTGGAAATTTGTTTAATTTGCCCTATTTAAAGTATCTTAAACCATTGGAAGGCAAGTGCTCATTAGCATTGTCATCAGACGGATAACAGACGGATCACAAAATCACTTACGCCGTGAAAAATTGTTCTAGATGGAAAAGATGTAATTGTTATAATATTTCTAAGAGTAGAATATTGTGAAAATTGAAAACTGAAGAAAAAGAAAATATATGTTTATTTTAAATTGCATCTTATTTTTTTCTGTACCCATGCAAGAATTTTACAATTTATCAATTAATCCTTATGTGTTTCATTTACTTTTACCCTTTAAAGCAATGAAAAAGACATTTTTTATTAAAAAAACTTTAAATCTCGCAATCGCTAACGGTGCTGCTCCCATCCATTGCTGGTAGCGTTGTCTTCCTCAATATCTTCATCAGTTGGCCCGGCATCGGAGAATGATTCACCATCTTCAGATTCCTTAGGTCCACAAAACGGTAATGTGCTCAGTACAGCATACTCCCCTTGTTCTGAATAATTCTCGAACACCTTCGGCATTCGTGAGCAGGCCTCCAATTCACGGGGACTTGATGGTAACACAAGCGACAAATGAAAATTTCCGGATAGATCGCACAATTTTTCAGTCTCTTTTATCAAATACACTGACACGAAAGTTGTGTTTAACATTTGAAAACATTCGATGCCGGCGTCCTCAACTCTGTTGTACGGTATTCTGTACTTTGTCCACAGGAATCTACCGTGCACTCGGTATGTGGCGTACCTCACGCAGGAGTATAGCGGCGTCTCCGTTGAAGGCATCGCAGAACAAGCGTTTCGGCGGTGAAAGAGCAACGAGTTTTATAAGCCCGTAAACGAGTGTGCTCTCGGAGCCCATCCGGTAGCTAACCGTTACAACACCACCTCTGGTCGCCGTTCCCAGCCGGGCTGCACGTGAGATCCAAGCTAATTAGCATCGGGACAGCTGAAGCGAGCACATACGGAAGCGGCAGCCGTTCAATCGTGGGAAGTACGAAGGAATATAAAGAGTCCGGTGTCTACTCTCCACTGTCCTGTGATATTGCAAACGTACTCTGGAAATGTCACAGCTTCCAGACTATTATTTCCATTCTTTAATCTCGTAAAATTGAGAAGAAATTCTGTTGGAAGAATAAGAAGATCAAAGATTTGCTCACAGAGCGTAAAGAATTGAGCATAAAGAAAGGTGGTGACATTTAAAGTTCCTGTGAACTTTTTGTGCGGATTATCTGTGTCGAGTGCATCTATATTCAACTTTCACGTCACCGGAGTTGGCCCGAAGTTTTGAGCTGCCCGCATTGTAACGAATTCGTCACCTGCAAAGGTTATCGGGTGGATTGCCTTGTTTAGCCTGATCGATGTTCACAAGTTTTGGAAGAACTAATAGTCATCAACAAAGTCAAGAGAGAGCTTTTACGTGATACACTTCTTCAATTTTTAATGCATCCGGAAATTAATAAACATTGATTTTTAAATCTAATATTTCTTTCATTTATGGGCTCTGAAAGTTTGTGCATGCGTCAGCACGAGCACGTCCCGACTCGTTTGGGGAGAGTACATTACCTCAGCGCTAAAACACGTGTATCGACTTGCTAGAGCAGAGCACATTAGGAAACAGGCCAGAGCGCATACTGCCCAAGATTACCCCGCCCCGCCATTTTTCAATAGAACGCACTACGTTTTTCAACAGTCGTGCAATAAGATATTCAATTGTTCTCCGCATTGTGTGTATCAGCTGTTGTCACTCCTTTCATGTCTCAATTCTTTCGACTTTCAACTCTTTCAGCATTTCACCCCCAGGTGACGGCGATGGAGGTGGGCCAGGGCCGTAACGATATTCAATTCTTTTCCCCATTGCGTGTTTGAATTGATCTCCGCGTTACGCCTTTCAATTGTTTTCACGCATTTCGTGTTTAATTTGTTTCGACTTTCAACTGTTTTAGTTCTGCTTTTTAACACCAGGTGGCGCCGTAAGAATCCAAAATGGAGGTGTGCGAGGACCTAAAATCTTACACTACTATTTAGTGACCATCGACGAGCTTATCATGGCCTGGAAGCCATTTAAGGAGATTGTATTGCCTATTTTAATAACATATTTCTATTAAAAAAATTAATGGGAAGGGATACTGTAGCTGTTTACTACTGGTGGGCAAGTATTTATGATGCAGATATCTCTACCTGAATAAGGCAAAGCTTTTTCATCCTCAGGAACTTGACACTTTGCCATCCCATTGATCTTGTTGCTTGGTTCCATGGATCTTGTTTCGGATGTGTACCATCACAAATCTCCCTGATTTTAAATCCTCAATCACAGCTCATGATAACATCTTCAGTGTCTACATCATATTCAAAATTTGCTACCACTCGTAAGTGGAAAATACAGTATCCCCCATTTAGATGCTTATGCTTACCCATAAGATGTTCATCTTACGGCAGCTATGCATACACCTAGGTGTATCACAAGTCAACTGCTAGGGGTGAACGCAGATGGTTGATCTGGAGGTAAAAATGACAGGACAAAAAAAAATAAAAAAACTATAATTAGAAGATGTGTAATTGAAATATATCTGACTCGACTCAATGTTCTCATTTTACCAGTTTTGTGTTACTATTTATTTTATTCTAGCAAATCATGTGATACTTAAAATAACAAAATCCTAAGTTGAAGTAAAGGCAGAGTCCTTGCTCACAGCGCCATTTCTGCTCCTTAACCCTCAAATCTATTTCTTTCCCCAGGGGGATGCGATATCCAACATTTCACCTCACCCCAGAAGTTTCATGATGCCTATCCAGCCTAGCAGATAACACCATCAGTTGGAGAATCATTTCGTGCAGCCCAGATTGCTGGCAAGCGTCCTCAGACCCCTTTAAACCATCCCCATTACATATATACTACCTTGATCAAAAAGTTCCCGGAATTTATTCAGAAAATTAAAAATACAAGTTTATTCATCTAAATCAATATTGTCCCCTTCAAAGTAATCCCCATCGACTGCAACACACTTATGCCAGCGCTTGATCCAATCCTCGAAACATTTTTTATATTCGGTTTTCGGTATGTCCATCAGTGCTTCCTGCGATTTTTCCATTACTTCCTCTCGGCTGCTAAAACGCGTTCCCCGTAATGGTTTTTTAGCTCGATTGAACAGAAAGAAGTAACAGGGAGCCAAATCAGGTGAATTCGGTGGCTGTTGGATGGTATTTGTTGCATTTTTCGTCAAAAAATTACGAATAATGATAGCACTGTGCGACGGTCTCGACGCACTGTGCGACGATTTCTGGTCTCTTTCGGCGAATTGCTTCAGGCAAACGTCTCGTAATGCCCAAATAATACTCTTTGTTTACTGTCTGGCCTTCTGGCAAAAATTCATGATGCACTACACCGTTGTAATCCATGAAAACCGTCAGCATTGCCTTCTTTTTGACTGAAAACGACGTGGTTTTTTTGGTCTCGGCTCATTTGGTGAACGCCATTCACTTGCCTGATGTCTGGATTGCGTGTCGTACTCATAAACCCACGTCTCGTCTCCAGTAATGATCCTTTTGATGAATGTGGGATCGGATTCAGCCTCGCAAATCATGTCTTTTGCGACGTCAACACGGTCTCTTTTTTGCATGAAATTGAGGTCTTTTGGCACCAACTTTGCTGCTACACGACGGAAACCCAAATCATTAACCACAATGTCTTGGGCGGATCCATAGGCAATGTTCAAGTCCTCCGCTATTTCTCTGATGGTTAATTTGCGGTTATTGACCAACATTTCTTTTACTTTATCAATTTTTTCACCGACTTTCGATGTCGATGGTCTGCCACTGCGTTCATCATCTTCGATTGACTCACGACCACTTCTGAACCGCTCGTGTCACTGGTAAACGACCGTTTTTTTTAGAGAATCGTTGCCGAAACACTTTTCCAACATTTCCAACGTCCGTGCGCCACTAAATCCGTTTTTTACGCAAAATTTAATACAAGTTCGTTGTTGCAAATTTAAATCCATTTCTGCAATTGTAAAAAATCGCCAACACACACAGAGATAGATGTACTCTTGGCTACGTAACTTTTGCAAATGTCAAGTTATGACACTAAGATTTAAAGGGAATATCAACAACAGATGTACCAATTTAACAAAAAAAACAGAACTCAAATCGGAACGATGGGAGCGCCACACGGTGGTTATTCCGGGAACTTTTTGTTCAAGGTAGTAGTTTAGAGTGCAAACTTCTTGGGGCAATAAAGACAGAATACCTAAGACTGCTTCACATCCTATATGATGTGAAGGAACTGGGGCTCACAAGCTCAGAAAAAGGGTGTCGTAAGTCTGAAATTATCCTAAATGAATGAAAACATCCTAGGACCAAGAGCCAGCGCTGTACAACATGATGCTTAGGGAAATCGCAATGAATGGCTGGATTGGCTGAAATTGTTGAAACTCACTATAGGCCTGAGTGAGGAGTGGTCTTCCATCTATCACAAAGCTTCAACACAGCCCTGATGGCGATATGAACACTGCCACTCAATCTGAAACACACTGCATCAATCTTCCTGAGAGCTGTCCTCAGATTGGAAAACTAATGATGGGGCTTCATTTGTCAGCTGATGGGTCCCACCAACAAATCATACCACACTTGGGTGGGGATGAGGAATCATATTAAACCAGAATTGAAAAAGTAAATGATGTTGGAGAATCCAACCTTGTTGGTGCTTGAGTGTTGGGAAACAAATTCTTCTCAAAGCTAGCACATACAGCCCATTTTGGGTTCAACATGCAGTAATATATGGACCGATTGGTAGTATCTATGAGGAAGGAATCTGGTCGGAAAATTTGTGAGATCAGTGTTAGTTCCTATTCCGAAAAAGGTAAAGGCTACATCATGTGAGGATTACAGAACAATAATTTTCATATCCCACACAGCTTAAGTTATTATCAGGATCATCAACAAAAGGATAGAGAGTAAGGCAAATGATTACATAGGGGATGATCAGTTTGAAAGGGGAGAGGTACACATGATGTCATTGCAGTAATGAGATCACTAATCGAGAGGAATATAGAACACAATCAGGACGTATTTACCTGTTTCGTAGATTACGAAAAAGCTTGTGATAGAGTGAATTGGGAAAAACTAATGTGTGTATTGCAGAAAATAGGAATGGATTGGAGGGACAGGAGACAGATCCGCAACCTGTACATGTCTCAGACTGCGCAGGTGCGAGTGGGGAACGGAGAGTCCTGATGGGCAGTGTTAGGAAGAGGTGTAAGGCAGGGTTGCCCATTGTCACCGGTGCTGTTCAACGCATATGTGGAGGATATGATTAAAGAGGCATGGGAAGAACTGGAGGTAGGAATGAAAGTCGGAGGGGAATACGTAAAATCGGTTAGGTTTGCTGATTACCAAGCATTAGTTACTCAGTCAGCCAAGGGTTGGCAAGCATTGCTGAGTGAATTGGACGTTCAGTGCGATAGATATGGGATGAGAATCAATATTAATAAAACAAAGATTATGCAATTTTCCAGAAAGAAAAATGCTAAGCTTTTTGCTTAGCTAACTTTGGCTGAATTTCGTCTCGAAGAAGGGGACCTCATGATCAACATTGATGTGGTGTCCTCATTCACCTGTGTGCCTCTCAAAGACACCCTCAGACTACTGGAAGCCATGTTTGATTGTGACACGGAGAATCTTTCACCACGCACTGACTTCCATGTACTTCAAATACGATGGCGAGTTCTTCGAGCAGACCGAAGGGGTGGCAATGGGATCTCCCCTGTCTCCTTTGATTGCCAACTTCTACATAGAAGATTTTGAAGAAAAGACCCTAATATCAGCTAAATGCTTCTTCCGGTACGTGGATGACACATTTATCATCTGGCCGCATGGATCGGAGACCCTCAAGCAGTTTCTGGACCACATGAACAGCCGGCACCCTAATATACAGTTCACCATGGAGGTGTAGGTCAACAATAGCCTTCCATTTCTCGATATACTCGTCCACCGGAAAGGAGACGGGACACTGGGACACAGTGTCTACCGCAAACCGACGCACACAGATCTTTACCTCAACGGAAGAAGTCACCATCACCCCTCCCAGAGAATGGCGGTTCTAACAACGCTTATACACCGAGCCAGAGCAATATCTGACGCAGAAAGTCTTCACAAGGAACTGCTGCACCATAAGAAGACTTTCAGGCAAAATGGCTACAGCGAGAGAGAGATCGCATTGGCGCTAAAAACCGTCAAGCCTCTGGCCTCCACACCGAAGGAAGCCGAACCAAAACCACTGGTCAGGGCGGGTCTACCCTTTTTCTCCACGATCTCGGGCAAGGTCACGAGAATACTGAAGAGGTACAGCATCGACACCTACTACCGTCCCTGTAACAAACTCAGGAATGAATTAGTAAGGGCAAAGGATTCCTGTGGACTCATGACCCCTGGAGTCTACCGGATACCCTGCGAGTGCGGCCAAGTCTACGTGGGAGAGACCGGAAGGACCGACCATTGCTACAAGGCTAAAAGAACACCGAAGATATATCAGACTGTGCCAGCCTGAGAAGTCCGCCATTGCAGAGCACAGCATCATCTCCGACCACAGCATTCGGTGGGAGGAGACAAGAATACTCTGCCGAGAGGGGAAATTTTGGGAAAGATTGAAAAAGGAAGCAATAGTGATCCGGCTCGAAAATAAATCCATCAACCGAGGCAGCGGATACTCCCTCAGTAACGCTTGGAGACCCATTTTGAGGAATATTACGGAAAACAAGAGGCGGAAAGCGTCCGACCAATCAGACGTGACCTGACCTCTTGGCCAAACTATATAAGACGGCCAAAAACTGAATTACGACCCCCACTCCTCTGACTAATTTCTTCTTTTCTCCGCGACAGACAGGCCAGAGTGCGAGTCGACGGACACCTATCCTCTCCCTTCCCGTTGCTTGCAGGAGTCCCTCAGGGAACTGTGCTCTCTCCTCTTCTGTTCACCTTCACCTTGTTTTGCTGGGAAATGCCCACGGATAAGCATCCCGACAAGCGAGTCACTCTCGCTCAGTACGCGGATGACACAGCGCTGTGGATCCAAACACAGCGGGTGGAAACGGCCATAAAACATCTACAGCGGGCCACTTCTACCCTGGAGAGACGGTTCCGGAGATAACGCCTGCGGCCAAACCCCCTCAAATCCACCCTTATGGTGTTTGCCGGCAGCTACGACACACGTGGAGTCAGCCTCTCACCACCCTCCCTAAAGTTATGGAACCAGACCATACTCCCATCCACCTCCGTAACATGCCTAGGTGTCCGATTAGACAAGCACCTGTCCTTCTCGAAGCACGTGGAGGAAGTGCAAACCTTTTACGTGCCGTCCGGGCTAACGGCCACGGGGTCTCCGAGGGCTGCGGCGTGCTCCTAAACAAGGTCTTCATCAGGCCTGTTATGGAGAACGTGGCACTCGCGGTCCTCCCCATTCCTAACACTTAAGAGCGCTTCGCGAGCTTTGAGCGCAGGGTTTTGAAACAGCTGCTCCTCCTACCTCCTGATACCCCGAGAGAATACATGTATCTCCGTGCTGACGTCGAGCCTATCCTCCACAGGTTATGCCGTGCCCGCTGCAGGAACGCGGCTCGACTGGTTGACTTCAACGAGGAGCTGCTCACTGCCATCCTGAGCACCGTGGGAGGCCTTCTTCGCTGCCGACCCGTAAGGAAGCTTCAGTCACCAGCACGGGTGGTCTCGAGCCAACTACAGGAATACTACCCGGACATCTCCCTGCCACCGCGCCGGATCCGCACAACTCTCCCTATTCCACCAAGTCTGCTCCCTGATCCGGACCAGCCTCTCTTTCGACCCCCCCCCCCCCCGCCGGAGAACTAGAAGAGATGCAGCATCAAGACCCGATGGAGAAGAACAACGAAGAAAGGAAGAGAATCCAGAACACAACCGGTGAATCAGTAAAAGTGCCAGAAATGTGAGTAGAGTGACATTCAAAACTGGACTGATAAACAAATCTATTAATGTTATTGTTCGTGTTAATTTTATTTAAATTCTGTTTCTGTTAGACAGCTTGATTGTTTGTTGTTTCCTTATATTTGTATTTTCCTACTTCTTCGCCGGTGGCCTGGCGGAGGTTTTGCGGGTTTCCCTCCGTCCGTGGGTAAATGCCCGGCCAACACCGCTCCCGCTGAAAAGAATTTTTATTTCCGCAATCGCTCACTTTCGATTCCTTTCTTTACTATATTACTATTAGTATTATATACTATTGTTACTTTCCACCCCGAAGAGGAGTTCATCCTAAAATGGGGTTTCCGTACCGTAAATATTGTTACGTTTTATAATATTTTATATATCTCTTGTGTCTATATCTTTACGGAAATAAAAACATGAAACTGAACTGAATTACGACATGCACTGAAGACGATGGACGACTCGGCCATCGAAACGTCGGCAAACCTACGAACGTGGACCCGGTGGAAGACCTGAATAACCTTGGAAAATGCTAAGCTAAACATTAAAATAGGAGGGAAAAAGCTGATGTCAGAAAACTATCCACATTATACGGTTTTGGAATTATTAATAAAATCAGACCAGACCACCTTAAAAAAACTTGCCAATCAACATGACAATTGTCACCAGTCAATTCTTCACAAACTACTGAGTACTGGTGTTTAAGTAAACCTATGCTGTAATTCTAAACATAAATGTGCTAAAATTTGTGTGTGCCCTTAACTAAAGCATAACACAAACAAAATATCTGAGGATGCACATTAACACACAAGGCCTCACACAAGCGAGATAATTTATTGGCAATATGAAGTGGATTGGATGTAATAATATCCCACAGTAGTAGTTATTAAGATTAGTGGGTACTTCACAACAATGATGGTCAATTCTCACCACTTCCAGTGTGATAAAATTTCAGTATACCCTTAAAATTAAAAGAAATATGAAGTATCAATTAAGTGATGAAGGAATACATTAATAAATTCCAGTACTATGACAAGTGCAACACACCTGGTGAAACTTCCCTTCTTCACCTCCACCAATATAACCGACCTGCACTTACTTTGCACCTGAAGATGACACTGATGCGTTGAAACTAGTCATACCTAATAAAAACGTTGGTAGAAATATAGTTTTTTAAATTCAGTAATAATGGATTTCCACAAGGTTGAGCCTAAAAACATCAAATAAACCTTTACTTTGCACAAATCTTTTCATAGCTAACTATTCTGGTACCTAAAGTGTATTACTTCCAAAACTCTTCTCCCTCATAGATAAAATGCCAGAGTGAATTTCCTGGGATGGATGAAGGAGGAAAATGCCAGAGAAGATTTTCTCAAGGCAGCCTGAGCAGACAATCAAGCAAGTGCTACCACATTTAATATTTGTTAATGTTACCTTGATATCAAAAAATTATGCTGTTAGCACAATACACGGCATGTTGTTTTACTATCAAGACTGCAAGATAAGATGATGTGATTTCGAGCACAGGCTGAATCCGACTTCAATCTGTGATTACAGGAAATTAAGTCTGATTACAATTCCAGGAATTCATTAAATAAAAGCTGTTAATCATAGGCAGTCATTTAATGCTTATGCAACCATTACTTGTACAATGGAATAAGTCAAAAGCAGTTGGCAGGGTGTACCACAGAGAAAGGGTATAATCAGGAAAAGTAAGATGTGTTCACATACGTATGTAGTGGATGCCTATAGAGACCTAATGGATGTTAAAACTCAATGTTAATTTAATATGTTAAAACAAAGATGCATCACCTACATGATAAAAAGGGAAGCATCTGCCCCACTGGAGGCTGAAAATGTGGGCAGAGGCCCCATTCAGAAGCGACTGTTGAATGCTCTGCATGTAGGAGCGGTCACATGCATGCAATTCTGCGGCAATTGTAATCCCAGTGCAGAAGATCGACAAAATGGATCCCTTTTCATTCATTATCAATTCGTATTTATGGTTTAAGGATTAGTGGCATTCCACCCCTCCACATTATAACCAAATTAGTACAACTTTTGTAACTGTTATATAATTTCAAAAGGTTTTGTATGAATTCATCAATATGGATGAGAAAGGGTATCCTAGTGCCACATTTCAACCAGAAACAACCTGGCCAACCACAGGCCCTGGACTATGATCTCCTCCGATGCCAGGCCACCTCTTGTTGACCACCCACAAAAGTGAGAGATGGGATGTTCACTTCTACCCAGGAGTGACTGTGACTGTTCTGTATCAACTTATCCTTTGGCCAGGATTGGAATATAAATCAATTAGACATTTTATACTACTTTAGGAGGTATCAATGTAAGATTTTCTATAATCAAACTCATTCATTTTTTTAATCAATATTTATCACGTATTTTACAAACACTTTTATTTTACCACAGTAACGGAAAAATCTTTCACACACAATCATATACACAACTTCATCTTATACATTCTTTCAGTTTGCTAGAGAATTTTACAATCCCTATATGATTGTCCAGAGGATTGAAAGAGAGGATCATCTGAATTTAACATTTTTTCCCTTTTGAAATTTAACTAAGCTGTATAGCAAGGCATAATCCCCTCTATTTCAATATAATGCACATGATTCAGGTTTATATTCACTAGGTTTACAAAAACTTGAATGTACAAAAGTATTTAGTTCTCAAGAGAGAAATAAAACAAAAACTGTACATGGCAATGGAGGAAGAAATTACAGTGACTTTATTTAAGTGCTTTTAACTTAACTGAACTATGTACAATTCTTGTAATAAAAAGGGGAGTAGACGTGAAGGTAACACCTACACAGGTCATTATTAATAGAATGATAGTTTGTACTGGTGCCAACCCAATTGATGCTCAAATGAATCGTGGTGCGTGCATCTTGATGGTCAAAAAATAGAGAGATACACAGGCAATCATGGCATTATCTCTCATTAAATTTCACAAAGCCCCTAAAGGGGCCTCATTACTTTGTACATCTATGCATATAAAAAAGAAAATCATATCACTGATTCTGTCTCGTACTTATATCATTTGTGACACAGCACACCACCTTAATACACAATTTTTAAAAATTCGACTTTGTACATTCACTATGAAATTCTGCTTTGGCAACATAGCTTGTTTGGTTCTTATTTGCACATCATCCTGAAGATCAAAATACACACCCTCTGATATTTTCATTTAAAAAAGCAGCGACATGGAAGAATAATTCCAACACAAGAGCAATTAACAACCATAAAATAAACAATGATTGAACCAACAACAGTCGCTGCAAAAACTAATTCGCTTATTTCCATTTTACCCTTTAACATCACTTTCTGTCAAAGTATTTATAGATTTTTACAATACATTACTTTGTACACCTTGATACATATTTACAGTCCATTATACTTAAAACTTAATTTTCCAACAGATTTCAATAATAACTCTATATCTGAATGACTAATGTGTTTCTCATTAAATACATGATTATCTAATTCAAATCAAAGGAATGTATAAAGAAAGGTATATCATTTACCTCGCTGAACTTAGGATTACCATTAATGAATGCCTCATTAAAGAACTAATATCAAGTTCAAAATTAATTCATCCATTTCTTGCAGTTAAATGCACCACACAGACATGGGATCTTGTGCTGGTCATCTTCAATGTCGAACTTGTAGTCGTATGCCAGCTAAAGAGGAATAAGAATAATTAACAAATCATTGAACCTAATGAGCAAATAACAAGTTCAACAGTTCTGAGCCTCTTGCTTACTTAACCCCTTGCGCTCGAGGTCGTTTCCGTGCAGACCAACCAGCAACTTGAGACATTTCATAGTGTTTTGCCATTTTATAAAGTAAATACGAATTTATTGAGCAAATTTCAGGCCCCCAAAAAAACAGTATACGCCACCATTTCAAGAATTTTTGTAAGAAACAGTACGTTGCGGCTAATTGATCGGCACGATCGACCCCACCCATATGTTTTATTTAATTTATTACAACATTAGGCTTCTTGACGGTAACTTCAACACCACCTCGTAACATTCTCCTCACAGAAGTCATTCCTGCATTGTTCCAATTCATCAAGCTCGTGAGAACCCTCTTGTCTTTCAATGAGAAAACTAATGTATTTCCCTTGCAGAATGCTACTGTCGATTTCCTGCCAAATTTTGTTTTTTTTTTGATTTGGTTTGGCAAATGCTTCCTATTTGTTAGTATTGTTCCTGACAAGTGGCATTTCAATTTCAGTAAATCTTCAGCTAGGATAAAGCTGGTGTAGTACGGATTGGTGAACATGTGGTGTCCTTGACCCGTACTGATTCCGTGGCCAGTACTCTTGCAAATTCGCAAGCGGCATTGTCCCCATATTTATCATAATGCCAATAAATGCCAACATTTCTTCGGTAGCCACACTGTGCCAAGTTTGCCATATCGAGAACAGTGATAGCGTCTTGTTCTCTAACTTTCTTCTAGTAACTACTTCATTTAAGAGTTCATCGGTAAAAAATAGTTTTAAAAAATCTAACGGTTCTTTCGCGTCTGCGAATATGTGCGGTCTTGCAGGATTTTTGGCGGCTATAAACGGTATTCTCTGGGGTATTTCTTCAGATTCTGGACAGCTAATCCATTCGGAACTGCTGGGTTGTGGTTCTTCTCCAGCATCACCGTCACTGTCTATTATTCTAATTTTTCACCTTCTTACACCTCTTACTTCATCAATATCATCATCACTGCTCACGTTCTCTCTATCGTCAAGCTCTTTGTGTGTAGATGTAATTTCCTCATTTAGCAACTCTAACTCAAACTCATCTTCAGTAGAGCTTATTTCACTATTATGTTCCATGGTATTGGGGATCCAAAACTTCAACTTTTCTAGACTCTTTGCCACGGCTGTCAGGTTCGAACTGAGACCGAAAATGCAATCCGGTTTGTGGTTGCGTACTAATTTCAGATAAGAAAGTCCTATCTCCATTTGAAGGAATATCATTTCACACTTCATTAGATTATACAAACAGAGCGAAGGAACCCGTGTTGAAGGAACTAAACGTAAACAACTACGACTGCGCATGAAGTTACCGCAGCGTACGAAGTGGTGAGCGACAGTCACCTCTTGAGTTGCGGCATGAAATCGCGTGGTGACTCACCTCTCGAGCGCAAAGGGTTAATATCACATCATTAACATTAGTGATGCTTGCTTACCTCTTCCCCTCTTGAAATTCGTCTTTTTGCAAATATAATGATTCTCAGGTCTCTCTCAACTTCCACAATCTCAGCAGCACAATTAGGATTGCATGAATGGTTGATGTAACGAGCAAGACCCCCAGAAAGTGTCGCATCAATCACCCTATCCTCATCCAACCGAAACATGTAAATCCCTCGGTTCTGGAATGTGAATACAAAGTCATTATAAAATGAACATCAAAGATGACTTCCAAACGATCTACAATACAAGCCAAAAACTCACCCTGGCTTCATACTGCTTCTCTCTCAATTCAGCTAATTCTGTTCTTATAATTTCACCAATGTATTCTATCACCATAGTGTGCCTTTCAATGTCACGTGCTGCATATAAGCCGAGTCCCTGGATTTTTGACCTAAGGATTGAAACGAAATGACATAATATTATACTACTCCACATCATATCAATTCAGCATCCTACTTAAATTAACAAATCAAATGGTAATGGAGAAATTCTATCAAATTAAAATTTGATAATTAAATTATGCAACACATTAATGGTGAAATAAAATACCAGCAAAAATTAGATGTGACCTATCTATGGTTCTCATCCAAAGCATTATAAAAATTTGACTAACACTGCCTAACAACAGTGCAAAACAAAAAAACAAACAAAATGTAAATGTAGGCATTTCTAATTTTGTTTATGCGAAGTTCAGCCGTGTCACCCCACTTTCTACAGCCTTCCCTTCTCCCCACAAGGGGGTTCCTTCCTCCCACTGCAGGTGAAATGTATTAATGTTATTCTATGTATTAATGTTATGTAAGTCTATTGCAGTTTCAGGCAATTACTTTTTGGCTCCCTCTCTCCATCTGCCTTTGAGCAATTATATATATTCAAAGAAAAATTATGCATAAACATTATAAAAATTTAGCCCTAAAACAGAAAAATGTCAACTGGTTATCAATACCTATTCCTTAGTATTACCATCAACATTTAACCCTTGAATGTTCATTTGTACAATAACAATCCAATAAACACACTCAGAAAATGTCATATGCTTCCTTCAATATTTACCAACATGTTCAACTTCACAGACCCCTTACAAACTCATCCCAGTTAGATGGGAAAAAACCCACATGAGAACAAACAAAACAGCATTTTACCCAACAATTTAAAATGTCAACATGGAATCTTGTTACTACAGTCATGGAAAAGTTTGGAGACATCATCTATTTCTGCCATTTGTTACCTGGTTATTCTAGAATTTTTCATTGAACCAGTATTATATATTTAAAATCTGGAAATTTGCTTTGACTACTCATTAACTTGAGGGGATTAAAGGATTCAATTTGACCCCATATACTTAGTGCAATTGCAATGCAGCTAACAGCTATTGAACAAGCAGTCACAACACTGAACATGGTATTTCACCCAAAATTAAGCAAGGTCTTCTGAAAGGATTTGTATACAAATGGATATCTGTTTTAATCCAATTCAGTGCACAAGCTTTGGGACAAAAACTATATTACAATATATAAAAACTAAACACAGTAATCAACTCAAAGTTTGGTTTGATAAATGATGGTCGAGTTAACCCAATACTATGTCCCAATGCCATGTGAAATTCATGTAGGTGGGCCAGTTCCCTTTCCTCTGCCGCCTATGGTTTCTCTGCACGATCTGGTACCCAAAAAATCACACAGCTTGGGAGGGGCTGCCTGAGAGGAATTTAAGATTATGTAGCGATATTTTGATTCATAGACTGCTCAAAACCCTTTCCTTGGGAATGTTTTCATGGTTTTGCCCCAACCCCTGAATTCACTAATAAAAAAGTAATAAGTAATAAAAAATTAAACTTCTCTGAACTACAGTAAATAGCAACCAGAGCTTGACTTCAAGGCCCATCATATGATATGACAGAATAAAACACACTGTTGGCATTCTGGCTGTAGGCTCTTTGATATCCATGCAAAAAAAGCAGTATTTTTATAAGGAAGCAATCCTTCCATAAAGAAATTTTTAAATCGTGATGAAACTCAAACAACTTTCCTCTCCTTGCTAATTTAAGCAACATCCATCTCTGAGCACTAAGAGCAAACCAAAACAACTACACACAAAATGCCATTCAAATATGATACCATTTTGCCACCTTGGATGGAAATCAATATTTATGCTGTCATACATTATTATATTATAGTGACAAAAGGATTAATAAAAGATTCTTAAGCACTGAAAGTAGAAAAAAGTTGATTCAAAGAAGTTCATTACAAGGCCTTCATTAAGATGACAGACATTATGCCACAAGAAAGTATAATAATTAATGTACAGGACCAACATCCAATTATCACTATGCCAAAAAACTATGCACATATTATTTCTAGTTATAATTGCACTGTAACTCACCTTGCAAGATAAACATTATTTCTCCACTCTTGCTTCATCTTCTTGTATTGTGAGCTCTTTGAATGAACAAACTGCTTAGAGTAGGGGCATGCAGGTTCCCCCGCAAGACTACCACCAATACTCATGCTGGAACCAAGTGGAGTTAAGGGTCTCTGTGTTCCAGACCCAAGACCAGCAGAGGCCGTTGCTGAAGAAGCAGAGGCAGTGCGTTGTGTGTAATGTGGGCGTTTGCTGAGGTGTGCTCCTCTCAAGCGTGGCTCTCCTCGAGCACATCCCGATGGATTCATTGCAGGGGGCAACTCAAGAAGTGGATTTCTCCCATAACGGAAACGATAGTCGGAAAGATTCTCCACACCTGGGAGGCTCTCCAACACTCTTACCACAGCAGGTTCGGTCAGACCAAAAAGGTCTTCTCCAGAAACAAAGCGTGGGAAGAGCCTAACAGTACCGGATGAATTTCTGAGTTCCGTCAGAGGTTCTAGGACCTGAGTCCACACACCTCGAGCAGAACTATCAACAAGGTGCAGGTCAGGATGATGTGGTTCTTGAACACGAACACGAAATTCTGGTCGATTATCTTGTGACTCGTGAATAGAGCATACATAACGACAGCGTTTGTTGGGAACACGCATGCTCCAATAGAATCGAACCTGTTCAAAAGAGGAATCAACACACAATCATTACAGAATGCAGTGAAATTATGAAAGCAGTATTAAAGTTAGGTATGTGCATATAGAAAAGTCTTAAATGAAAATGTCTAGAGAATCCAGTGGAAGCAATAGTTCTTGGTTTAAAAGACAAGTGATTACAATACAATACACAATAAAAATTCATTAAAACATGAGATAATGGCTGTGACCACCAGAGCACTGATGTAAAATACTTAGACTGCGAAATAATAACAATAAACTAAGAAATCAAACCTTCACATGCAAGAACAGGGTTTCAAAATTGAAGGATTCAAAACAAATCATATTCCATGAACATTCATCAATGTGAACAACATTTAAGCAATAAGAATCTATTTTCACTCACAATCTTGTACCCTATGGGATAGATGTACTGAGGAGTATGGAATGCTTGAAGTTGGTGTGGGAGAAGCTGTCCAACACTCAAGAATATTAAACTTCCAACACGGAGTAGGCTGCCATCCAGGTCAGCGGGAGGTGGACAATTGATGCTCTCACACCCATCACCATCTCCACCATTGGATTCCAGCAATACAAGCGATGAAAATGCAGCTTCATTCGCTGGATCATTGTGGTAATGCATAACTTTAGCAATCTGTCGGTTCTCATCGCGGTTCACATACACACGTCTGAAGACAGAGAGGGTGGTCAACTCATTTTCCTTCTCATTTTTGGGAACATGTTGTGGGCAATAGGTAGTCTGGAAAAGAAAAGTTATGCACATGAGGGGATTCAATGTGTATCATGATGAAATTTAAGTTAGCAGCTTGTAAATAAAACAGTATTTGGCCACGAATTCCAGTCAAAACTAGGCTGATCTCCTACATCTACTACAGTCACCAACTTTCTTCAATTACCTTTTATGAGATAACTAAATACCTCTTTTTCAAAGTGTTTTGAGAGTTAAAGAGGGAAAGAAAAAACCATTTGTACTTTGAATGGGTGAACTCCACACAATATCTCAGGAAGTATTTCAGCCGGTCTCACACCTATTCAAGCCATATCTCTGGTCAACTATTTTAACAGTGATGCATGTCTTTTAGAAATTGCTGCTACACAAAAGAATTACATGGGTCATTAATGACATTTGTATTTTTCACAAAATTGAAAAATCATCTGTGATAAAACCTCAGTTCACAATTAAAGGGACAAAGAAACCTGGAGTTTGAAATATTCGGAATAAAATAAATAAACTGAAAAATATTTGTTAATGTGCTGACAGTAATCCTGTGGTGTCATTCCCCTCACCAATTAAAATACCGTGCAATCTGGCCCAGTTAATGGACAATCCGTAATTAGTGTAATGCTTTGGATGGAAGCAGTTGGTGTCCAGGTTATTTAATAAAAAATTATGAAAACAAATGCGCGACTCCAGGCAAGCACAAAGTGGTGGACTTCTGTCTGGTGACCTGAGGCGCTGCATTGGTTAAACTATGCTTTTGGGCAGTCCATCTTTTCTTTGTATTTTGTCTTTGCCTTACTATGAATTTCTTTGATGGCATTTTTAAATTTATCTGTACTAAAATTTTTGCCGAATCCAATGCTTTTGGTTGGACACTGCTTTTAGAGTCAAATTCCAAGATATTTCAAATTAAGTTAGGTTGAAATGACTGTTTCACAGTTGTTTGCAAATTTTCCAGTGTATTATCAGATTAATAGAGGAAGGAAAATATTTTGAATCCATCACTTTATAGCAAAAAATCAAACTTCCACTCTCAAAATTTTCACTGCACTGAATTTTCACTTAATGAACATTAACCTTTTGTCAAACAATCATTTGCAACAATCAACTCAGATTAAAAATTTTTCTGTACATGTTTGAAATCTATTTATTTAAGGAGAAATTTATCATTAGTAATTGATGAGCTGACCATGAAGTATCAATGTTGGTATGCAATTAATAGAAGCCAAAGTGCTAGTTTTCAAGTGAAAGATAGGATACAAACATCAGAAAAGTATTGATACGAGGCATACTCATAAAAGTTAGGGCCGTTTGCTTATATTTAAATATTGGTGCTTCAGAACACAGTTTTACTCTTACAGCACCATCTACTGATTCATTGAGAAGCTATCGCAGCATTTGTCTTGTTTCAGAAGTGGTTTGCTTGTCTGTTCATGCAAACAACAATGTCCGCGACAATTGTTGATCCCGCCAGCTGTGAAGTGCGTTCTGTCATACGATTCTTGTATGCAAAAGGATTGTTGGCCGCTGAAATACATCGGGAGTTATGCCTAGTTTATGGACCTATAGTTATGAGTGAAGAAAAGGTTAGACAATGGTGCCTTGATTTTAAAAATAGAAAAACAAATTTCCACAACGAAGAGCGAAGTGGCAGGCCCAGTATTCTGGCCGATGAAATTGTTTCGAAAGTGGAACAAAAACTGCGATGTGATTGTCGATTGACGATTAATGGCCTGGCTGAACATTTTCCTCAACTTGGACGCATTAC
This sequence comes from Hetaerina titia, assembly GCA_037158775.1. Classification (NCBI taxonomy): domain Eukaryota; kingdom Metazoa; phylum Arthropoda; class Insecta; order Odonata; family Calopterygidae; genus Hetaerina; species Hetaerina titia. Next base: position 137,233,716 of record CM073769.1, read on the forward strand.
TGTCTACAATAGTGTCACGGAAAACCTCGGCTACAACAAAATGTGTGCAAGGTGGGTACCGAAAATGCTCACCGACCACCACAAAGAGCAAAGAATGTCCTGTGGACGAGAGTTTTTGGGCTGTTACCAACAAGATGGAGATGATGAGACCTTGCCCATAGTGACTACTTCCTCTTCTTGCACTTGAAACAGTGGCTCGGTGGACATTTGAAACCGAAGAGGAACTCAAGAACGGCGTAGTCAATTGGTTCAACCCTCAGGCGGCGAGTTTCTATGCAGAGGGGTTAAAGAAGCTGGTGCAGCGGTACGAAAAATACTTAGAAGTGAACGGTGATTATGTAGAGAAGTGAAGTAGGTTTATAGCTAACTAAAAAGTGCCAATAAAATGTGTTTCATATGAGTATATTTTTTCCTGTGACCAAACGAGCCTTACTTTATGAGCATGCCTCATACAATAACTGATAAATATGAATAGTTGAAAGAAATAATTTTATAGGCTTTCATTTAACTTTTTAATTAATTTATCATCATTTTATCGACCTTTCATGTTCATAATGTCATTCATATTTAAATATACTGGGCATTTCCTCAGTTTGAATCATTTTAATCAATTTATACAATAATTTAATGTTTACTAATTAAAGATAAGGCTTTCAAACATTTAAGATGACAAATTAAGAACAAAAATTATTTAGCCCTATTCATCAAGAAATGGAGTGTCATAAATGTGAATACATGAAATGAAATAACCAAGGTCACACTTTGCTAAAAATTGTTTCACAAAATGTTTGGCCATGATGACCAAACACCCTACAACGGCCCTTGTTCAAGTTTAACGACAAAAACTGGTACAGGGAAGACTAACCTTGTTTTTGAAGAAGACACACTTATCCTTTACCGCACATCCTAAATGGTACACTGTTGAGCAGCGTGTTTTAAAACATCGAACTGTCGCCCCAGTGCGCCTGCACACTGCACAGTTAAGGGAGAGCCCTTGGCGGAGTGCTGTCTCCAGGTTCATCAGTGCACCATTCACAGTTTCATAAACTTCATCAGACCATAGGGCACAATTCAGATGAACCCACTGGTCCACATCAAAATTCAAAAGCCTGTAAAATTTAAAGAATTAATGTAAATTTTATCGTTTTTTAAATACATGACACATGAATTGTGTACTTTAATCCACAGATATTATTCAATATTATGATCATCATTTTTATACAAGGATTGAACTCAGATACTACTAATTACTCAACTGATCCAACCGATGTTCACTGATAAAATTTAATGATAATCTGTGAGTATACATTTATTTTATTGAAAAAATATTCTAAATAAGTACTTCCTTTCCATATGATATAGACTGCTTAATTGATATTGAACATAGAAATTATTTTTAGGATTGAAAAGTATGAACTACTTGACTCGCAAGTTCTTTTGTACAATTGTTATGTTTCCATTATCAATGACGGTATCACGATGGTGCGGTAGTTAGCATCGGCATTAACTTGCCACCCAGAGGGCCCGAATTCAAATCTTGGAGCGGCAGCCATTTGATGTTTTTGAAGTATCCCAATCCCTACTTGAGGTGCTATGTGGAGAGCACTTTAAGTGAGCATGCCGTCCTTTGGATAGGACATTAAGCTGTGGACCCCTTGACACCTTTCATAAAGAGTATGCTAATGCTGATGCCTAGTTTCTCTCCACCTTTTCTCCATTCCCATCCATCCCTAATGGCACAAATGACCTCAGCTGTTGGTCACCTCCCTTTATACAACTACTATTATCATTATTAAATAAAAAACAATGTATCTTTCCACCAAATTTTTGGTGGAAAGGTACATTGTTTTTAGATTTAATAGGTTTCCATAAAGTTAAGCCCGAAAACATCTAATGTACCATAATTTCAATCTTGAAGCTATGACAATTTGAATGTGTCTTATAAATGAAATTAACAGATAAATCTCATCAAATCATTTAACATAATCAAATTAAAACATTTAACTCCCGTAATTACTTATTGAGCTGAATTTAAGTATTCACCTTATGTTAAATAGTTTGATGAGGTTTTTTACAACATAACAATACACTCATCCAATAACTATAAAATCAGACATTTATCAGGTATAATCGCAATTCAATTGTGTTTAGTCTCTGTTAGCAGTTTATTCAATTCAATTGAATAATAACTAAAATCAAAATTAGGGTAAATAAAATAATAAAATGGAATGAAGATAAAATCCTCTAAATGTAACAATGTAACTTGATAAATGCAAATATAAATGAATGTATATTTGCAATATACATTTACTTATTTTTCAAGAAAAATGCAACAACAAACAATAAAAGCAAAGAAATGATAAAAACACAATTCACTAATACTTCATTGTACTATTTTGCATCTTTATGGTTTACTAGTATTTTTTACATTTGTATGTCCATTCTTCTATTTACATCAACATGATACCAAATGTTAACTACAACAAACAGACAATTGTTATTGAGGTGAAAAAGTTGAGTGCTCATCAGAATTCAAAATTGAGACTGAATTGAAAAATTAAAAACTCACCTTTATATCAAGGTGAGTTTTTAATTTTTGGTGATAAAACTAATTGATATCTCTAAAAATATAAAGGACACATGACACTTTGTTTTTAGACTCCTAAATGATGATCCATGACCTCACCAAAGAAAAAAAATTGTCAATATTCAAAGTTCAAGTTTTTCTCCCATAGGAATTAAGCAATAAACATAAATAAATAATGAGCAAATAATTACAACTCTTCCTTGAACTTTTCTCCATAAAGTGATATTTGGAAGTTGAATTTTGAAGCTGACATTTTGGTTCATCATTATTGAGAAGTGCAGAACGCTTGTTCAAAAAGACTTTGGGTGTTACTGGTTACTTTTTTGCCAAGACTAATTCTTCATTTTACATAATTTTCTAACTTATGATAATCTGTAATACAAGAACCAATTTCTTAGAAACAAAGATGTTTTAAGCAAACTTTATTATTTATCAGTGACCTCTTACATCATATTATAAATTCATAATTCAAGCCCACTTTAGGAAGATTCTGTGAATCTGGGTCTAAAGAAAAAGATTTGCTAATGAGAAACTTGTGACATATTTCATAACACAACTATGAAATAAACATTCATTTTGACTTTATTGGCTTCATTCAGCAATAAACCTCTAGGGTTGTACTATTATTTTGTTGGATTTGGGTGAATTAGAATCTTTGTTAGTCACCCTAATTTCAACATTACATTTTAGTCTTTGAGAAAAATATGGTGACCAAAATTAGTGAATAATGTCTAATAATGTTTAATCTCTAATAATAATATAAACTGTTATTTCTTCTATCTAAGCATATGCTCACAATGCAAATAGTTCTTAAAGTAACAGTTGCAAGGTTCTTAAAGTAACAAGGGATCAGGTTGGTACGATTGCCAGTCCACTGGATTTCCACACTGAGGGCGCAGGATCAAATCCTAATGTGGTGGAATTAATGGAGGTATTTAAATCTTTATTAGGGTGCCATGTGGAGAGCACTCCAAGTGAAGTGTGCTGTCCATCAGATGGAATGTTAAATTGCAGATGCCTTGGTATCATTTGTTAAGAGGATGCTATGATTCTGGCACAGGGTTTTTCTGCACCCTTTTCCAAATTACCCATCAACCACAAATGACCTTTACTGTTGATCACCACCTCTAATAACTATTACATTCCCCAACCGTTCCAAGTTGAGTATCAATGTTTGAGGCCATAATTACAATTTGATCTCAATGCATATTAAGCACAACCATAATCTAGTTTCAATAACACCTATTCTTGATATGATCAACATCAATGTATGATAAGCTCCCTATGCAATAGGGCTAATAATATGTAAAATTTTTGCAATCCTGTAATAATAATTGCTCAGCAGGTTGCCCTAGGGTTACCAAATGAGATGGTAGTCAAGAACCAGACCCAGCAAGGTCCTATACTTTTTGAAAGGCATATTTTTGCCCCTTGATATCAAAATAGGTTTTAAAAACTTTACATGCAATTGAGTGAAATTCATAAATTTTATTTTTTGTTGAGATAAATAGAAATCATTGCTACTAGACTACTTCTCAAGCAGGCAATCAGATGCAGGGATTGCCTCATTATTGCACTTTATCTATGTTACCTGCAGAACTTAGCTAGTTCATCAACAAAGAGTATTATTACTACGAAAAGTGAAGAATCAGGCGTGATGTTGTGGAATCGAGACATAATGAAAACTTTGTTGCAATTTTCCACAGTTAAAACTTTGTTAAAACTTTAATGCCGACCATGGTTTCGATACACTGTATCATCTTCAGGTCATGTGAAGAGTGTTTGTGACATGCCAATCCTTAGGGTACTGGTTTCAATTTAAACTTCAAAAAAACCATTCATCTAAATGTTTCTGACAATTATTGGCTGATATTTCTAAAATCCCAAGCATGTAGTACTTATAAAAGCTTATTGAAGCACCAGGTGTCATCATAAGCTTTTTGATGTCAAAAAGAGGACTATGATACACCAGCACAATGCTTATGCTTCCTGCAGAAAGTTAGCTACTTGAACTAAGGAGTCTATAGCCCTTCAGCCTGTTTCTCCTGAATCGTCAATTAACTGGGGTTGACAAAGGATATTTTTCCCTGGTACAAGCATCCAAGCCCATTCTAGGAACCAGAGAACTCATTCTCCAGGATCTCCATCTTACAGGCATGTGCATGTCAAACTGTTCATAGCAAACACCTTAGTGGATTGGAGGTCAGTTGGTATGGCCATACACAGACAGCTGACCCACAAGACTAATTGCATTTCTTGCATACTCTGGAATTGTTCTCGAGATTACCTCATCACCCTTTTATTCGTCCCATGTAATAAACAGAGTAATACTGCTGGTATATTTTCCATCCCCTATCTTCCGAGGTCACACTTAACAAGCAGCATTCTCTCCATTTAAGTTGCAGCAAAAATTACAGATTTATATAAGGTATTTAATAACAGCACGAAATTACTATTACTGCACCCTTGTAACTTCTATTGTGTAAACTTACCTGGCTGGCCCATCTGAAACTCCATCCCCAATTTGGTGACAAAACATACACTTTCGTTTGTCATCTGGCATCTTGTCCGGCATCACAGTTATTCCCAGCCGGAAGAGCATCTGTAAAACACAAAACACATTAAATTTTAATGACAATAACGTAGGATAATACTAGATCAACATACCCATGTGGACTATCATTATATGAATGCATTTCCACCCCATGTGATATTTTATGCACATACCTGCCTTTTGCTATCTTTCATATTCCAGTAATACTACCTTGATCAAAAAGTTCCCGGAATTTATTCAAAAAATTAAAAATACAAGTTTATTCATCTAAATCTATATTGTCCCCTTCAAAGTAATCCCCATCGACTGCAACACACTTATGCCAGCGATTGATCCAATCCTCGAAACATTTTTTATATTCGGTTTTCGGTATGTCCATCAGTGCTTCCTGCGATTTTTCCATTACTTCCTCTCGGCTGCTAAAACGCGTTCCCCGTAATGGTTTTTTAGCTCGATTGAACAGAAAGAAGTAACAGGGAGCCAAATCAGGTGAATTCGGTGGCTCTTGGATGGTATTTGTTGCATTTTTCGTCAAAAAATTACGAATAATGATAGCACTGTGCGACGGTCTCGACGCACTGTGCGACGATTTCTGGTCTCTTTCGGCGAATTGCTTCAGGCAAACGTCTCGTAATGCCCAAATAATACTCTTTGTTTACTGTCTGGCCTTCTGGCAAAAATTCATGATGCACTACACCGTTGTAATCCATGAAAACCGTCAGCATTGCCTTCTTTTTTGACTGAAAACGACGTGGTTTTTTTGGTCTCGGCTCATTTGGTGAACGCCATTCACTTGCCTGATGTCTGGATTGCGTGTCGTACTCATAAACCCACGTCTCGTCTCCAGTAATGATCCTTTTGATGAATGTGGGATCGGATTCAGCCTCGCAAATCATGTCTTTTGCGACGTCAACACGGTCTCTTTTTTGCATGAAATTGAGGTCTTTTGGCACCAACTTTGCTGCTACACGACGGAAACCCAAATCATTAACCACAATGTCTTGGGCGGATCCATAGGCAATGTTCAAGTCCTCCGCTATTTCTCTGATGGTTAATTTGCGGTTATTGACCAACATTTCTTTTACTTTATCAATTTTTTCACCGACTTTCGATGTCGATGGTCTGCCACTGCGTTCATCATCTTCGATTGACTCACGACCACTTCTGAACCGCTCGTGTCACTGGTAAACGACCGTTTTTTTTAGAGAATCGTTGCCGAAACACTTTTCCAACATTTCCAACGTCCGTGCGCCACTAAATCCGTTTTTTACGCAAAATTTAATACAAGTTCGTTGTTGCAAATTTAAATCCATTTCTGCAATTGTAAAAAATCGCCAACACACACAGAGATAGATGTACTCTTGGCTACGTAACTTTTGCAAATGTCAAGTTATGACACTAAGATTTAAAGGGAATATCAACAACAGATGTACCAATTTAACAAAAAAAACAGAACTCAAATCGGAACGATGGGAGCGCCACACGGTGGTTATTCCGGGAACTTTTTGATCAAGGTAGTATAATGTTCTGAACCTACCCGTCAATTTTTAAGAATATAATTATTTTCAACCACTTGCAAGCCAGCTGTATACTTCAGTAGAGTAAAGCACTGCTACTACTCATGACTTCCAAATTAAGTCACCCGCAGCACACAGCCAAACTCTCTCCAGATTAGTGAGAGTCTAGATTAGTGAGGGTTAACTGTATTAAAATTCATTTTACCATCATCAATATCTCTATCCACATTATTAAGTTTCTCACTCATTGCAATATTTTCAATGAAAATTTCCTTTCCTTATTTATAATTACCATCTCCTGTTCCTCTCTGAAAATATCTTCAATACTCATCAGTTTGAAATGTTTACTCCTGTGAATCATGCAATCATCACATCTAAGTCCTGGTGTTATTTTAAAACTTATTTACAGTTTATTAGCATTAATTTTTACTGTCTCTTCATCTTGAAGTGGCCACTACAGCAGAAAAAGTACATCATAATCATATTCTTCTCGGAGTGGAAACAAACACTTTATTCTCATAGCATTGATCACTTTATTTTGAGGAACATTAACTCATGAAACAAAGGCCTACCAATATTGTTCATCAACACAGCCAATGCTACTTACTAATTCATGAAATACAGTCTTGCTAAATAATGCAGTGGAACCTTGCTTAACAAGCACCTAACAGAACATGTAATTCTCTAAATGAGCAAGTGTTTTTTTAAATGACTCACTCAACAAGTGATGCTTCGCATAATGTGTAACAAGGAAAGGGTAAGTCTGGGATTGATTGTGCATCTCCTGCTTCAGTTACAAGCTCTGTAATGGTTACCATTTCTCAACTATGTTGAAAGGTTGCTTCTCACACGAAGAAACACAAAGCAATTGCAAGGCAATGCTATTAACGAGAACATTATTTGTGAGAAGGCAAAAGTCATTTTTGCTGACCTCGTTAAAAAGTCACTGGGATTATGAATGGCCAAAAAGAAATATCTAAGAGAAGCCGTGAGCGGTCCATTATGAACCGGCATCCACAACATTGCAAAGAATAGTGAAGCAGGACGCAGCATAACCTTACCATGGAGGGTAAAGTCCAGAAGAGGGTAAATGTGATTTGTATTCATGAATGCACAGTCCAGGTTGCTTCATTCCACAATAGATATAAGAAAAAGATGATTCACTACCCTTCAAAATGTATACATAATTTTATTTGAATAAACTTTGTCCAGAATTTATTTTTTCACCATGGAATGCAATATCATACTTTGCATTAATTTATTTGGGAAAAACTATTTTGGTTAATAAGTGTTTTGCACCACAGGTAAGATTCTGAAATGAATTATGCTCGTTAAAGGAAGTTTCAATGCATTTTTGATCTGAAACTTCTTTTAATTTCATTGCTTTTTTAAATTTTATCTCATAAAACAAGTTGTTCCTCCAAAAGAGACCAACTAGGAAAGTTTTTCCCTTCCTTTGTGATCTAAGTCAACCAACCTCTGTCATTTCTCGATCTGAGGGTTTCCGATATTTTGTGGCCAATTGTACACCTGGGCTCCAGAATTTGTATCGTCTTCCTTTCCAAACTTTGGGCGGTGGTGGTACTGAGAGTGAGTCTTCCGCCCCAGAACCCACACTACCACCAGTATGCTTTCTGCTCCGTTTTTCAGAGGATTTAGGAGTTGTTTGATGAGTTGGAGTCTGGGCTTTGGTGGGGGGAGTTGCTGATGGAACACTATCCGTGGATGACGAAGTGGTGGAGTTCGATGGAGCAACCTTGCGTTGGCCTTCTGGTAATTGCTCACTGTCACCTTCCTTACCGGAGACAGCTCCAGACTCACTTGGTGTTACCTGATCTACCACCTACGAACAAAGAAAACCAAATTCAGTTAATAAGACAAAGGAATATGTATTATAGGGTTGTTATTGTTTGATTTTAATCCAGTCAAAGAATTACATATAAATGCACCACGCACACCAACACAATTCATTCACCACATTTTAAGCATCAAATTGAAGAAAATAATCTGATGTGGCCAACATTATTTTCTCAATGTATGTTCCAGTTGATGATCAAAGGATAAGGATAGGATTTAATGCTAATATGCTAACAGTAACATTACAGTACTCGGGTCTATTAAACATTTCCCTTAGTACATTTGCAAGACAAAATGAAAGAAGACTTGCAAATAATCTCCATTTACAGTTTATCCTTAAACACAGCTTTTACAAGATTCTCCTCTTTTTCTGGTATGAAAAGGATTCAGCATTCATTCTATCAAGAGAGAATGATATGGGGGTTCCCACAGTTTCCACATTCATAAAGGATCAAAAATTCCAAATAGAAGATCTGTCCCAAAAGTACAATGACTTATTTTTTCCCAGGTAGACAGAGATGGGTGGTGGTTTCTCTGGCTGGATTCGAGGGAGGGGAGTTTTACGAAAGGTTTGAGTTCAGTGGCAATTGGCTCCCAGCCTTTGAGGAGTGCAGCTCATTCATTCACAAAACCTCTATAATGTGACCTCATTTTACTCTGTCGTGAACCAGTTCATGGAAGAGCACTAGGCCATTAACTTTTGTGTGAAACTGGGCAAAACTGGGAAAGAGACTCATGACATGCTCAACGCAGCTTATGGTGATATCGCCATGGATAGATCAGTTGTTTATGAGTGGTACAAGTTGTTTCGGGAGGGCAGAGAAGATGTTGAAGATTTTAGGATGGATTTAGAAGACATTTAGGATACCCTTCAACCTCAAAAAAAAAAAAGACAAAAATCTGCAAGAGTGAATACTTTGTTGGATAGTCATTGCAGATTAAGTGTTTGCAAGGTTACTGATTAACTTGGCAAAATAAAAAGTGATGTGCATCGACTTCTGACCAAAAGCATAAGCATGAGAAAGGGTGTGTGAAGTTGGTGCCACGAGTGCTATCGCACAAACAAAAGGAAACTTGCATGCAGATCTGCCGAGAGTTTCTCAACCATAAGAGTGAACGCCCACATTTTTTGGGAAAAGCCACACCAGACCCTTTCTCTACCCCCCCTCCCCTCAATTCCGAGCTGAAAAGATGACACCATGGCTCTGCAGAAGCATTACAACAGGCACGAAAAAGGAGCTTAGAAGAATTCAGGGCACAGCCTTCCAGGAGGCATACAAGGTGTGGAAAACCCACTGGCAGCAGTGTCTGGAGGCACAAGGGTACTACTTCTAGTACTTTTGAGTGAAATGTATTAATTCTGGCAATAAACTTTTTTTAATCGATTGAGTCCTACATCTTTTGGGACAGAACTTGTATGAACGTATTATATGAGACACTATTATAAATTTTTCATGCAAGAGATTATAAATGGGTAACTGATTAGGAAATTTGATTTTTTACTGAGATAAAATAAAATGGCACTTCACTGAATTTCATCAAAAGTTTTTCATCAAAACAATACTTTTCCCATTCTGCATTTGGAAAAAATAAAATTAGAAAAAATAAAACTTTTCTATTCCAATGCTGTCTATTATTACAGCAACTTGGCAAGGAATTTATCTTTCAAATGACAAGTACTTGTCATAGTAGCTGTCAATAAATATTAATTTTGTTTTTAATAATTGCCATTTGACCTTTACATTTTGGATTATCCCCCTTTTAGGGATTGACAGATTCAAGGCAAACATGAAAGTTCCACTTTACTTGAAATAATATACCAAGAATGATACACACCTTGGAAGCATTTTCATTAGCAGGGACATCCACACACATGGCTTGAACTTCATCATCCTTTTCCTCTTCCTTTATCTCCTCCTTGATAACAACCTTCTCTTTCTCCTTGGCCTTGGCATCGCCCTTCTCACTGGCCGTCGTCCTTTCCTTCCCTTGCATATCTCCTCTCTTTTCTGTTGGCTTTGACTTTGGTCGTCCACTCACAATGTCGCACAGATGGTCCACAATAGTTGCAGCCTAGCATATTAAACAAATTTACTCAATATTTTTTCCACCCCATAAAAGTCTTCATTATTTTGCATACAGTTACACAGCTTGAATAACAACAACTTACCTTTTCCTCTGAAACACTGGAGCGATGGGTGAGAGCGAACTGAATGTAGCATGTTGTACTGCAGAAGTACAAATCATCACCACTCTCCAAATCATCTCTTGAAAGAAAAGGCAAGTCACTTACTTTTTTCTTTATTAAGTTGTTCATAATTACAACATCACAATGCCGGCAAAACTTGGTGGCACCATTTAATATGCTCTGGATTATGGCCATATCTGAAATGGGGAGAGACATTGAAATATATCATTAGTTGCCAAATCTAAATATTCACATAAATCTACACATTGCCCTGCCAGTCATTTTAAGGAGTGTATGGCAGGGGATACAATGCAACTGGCCATTAGGGTAATTTAGAGATTTTATCATGTAGGAAAAGAAGTAAATTTTATTTTCAACGGTTATTTCTAGACTAATATCATTTATAGGGGAGGCAGAAAATGATGCATGAAGAGAGGGGCAAGATTCTTTTCTACAGGATTGTATCATTTGGTACATTGCGTTCCCCTGTAATAAATCAGTTAAAACGATTCATTTCATCAGTTGTTGGTGAATCAAGCTCACAGTCAAGTCTTTGATCATAGTTTTCGTGGTTCCCATTCAAGGTTTTCTAATAATCTTTCCAATGCTAAGCTGTCTATTGTCCCTACTGCTCTTTAGTGAGGGAACTTTTCCAGCCATCTTGGTCAATTCATAAAAGAACCCCTGGTGCAAGGTCCCAAATCCTATATGCACGCTTAAGGTGAGGTCTAATGAACACAACATGAAACCTCTATATGATTTTCATCCTATTATTTTCCCAGGAATCATTTTAAAAACAAAATATTCTTTAATGCAGCTCTGTAGAGCTCATAATGTGTTTTCCCAGGATAAGTTCAATATCAGATTCCCAAATGTCATACTAGGTCCACTTTGCTTATGTCTACCCCAGGTGCAGTAGCAAATGGTTTATTTCCCTTTCCTCTACAGCACATTTTTTTCACGTTAAACAAGCAACCAACCCTGACATGGACTTATACTGATGAGATCAGAAAAAAGGGAAACAGTAAATATTATTTCTTATACCTCAAAAGAATTGGTGTTAAAATTGGTGAACAATCTTAAGGTGGCAGTTATTTTAGGATTAATAAATGAAAGAAAAAAGAAATACACTTACTTCATTATGATAAACCCTATCTAGGTTTTGGGAAAATTAGATTCATTCAAATATCTACTTTTTTATATTATAAATAATTTATGGATATGTACTAATATCATGTATTGTCCACAATGTAAGCCCTTTAAAAAACTAACAGAGCAATTTCAAATGGGTCATCAATAAAGAAATTCTAATTTTTTGATGGCTTTAAAAAGTTGGAGTAATACTGGAAAAGTATTATTGCTAAAATGATAATGTTAAAAAAATAAAAAAAATCTACCCACAGCAATTTGTTTTTCTATTTTTTTCCTAATTGAAATTGGGTCTTATTGAATGACCCACAAAATAAGGGCAAATCAGATCCTGATAAAAGATGGGGAATAACATAATTTTGTTGTAACCATTCCTTGACGTGGACAACAGGTGATTTTCCATCTAATTATTGCATCCACCATGAAAAGTCACACCAAAGCAAGACTTTTTGCAAAACAAATTATTATTCTAACATTCTTCTTCACCCAGTAATTAATCATTTTCTGTCTTTCAACATGTCTGACCTTGGAAAGAAGTAAGTGACACCAAAACACAATCCCTGCATGATCTTATTTCGAATGACCAGAGGTGGAAAAAGTACCTTCACTAATGTACATTAGATAAAAATTGAGAAACTTTGTACAGATGATGTACTTTGTAAAGCAAGATCCTACAGCAGTCTAAATAATAAAGTAATAAATAAAGAGATATCCAAAGACTAAGATGATAGAAATACATGTATGTAAAATGTAAAAACTAGGTAGCTTCAATTAATTCAGTTAACAGCCAAACAATTATTAAAAAATCAAGCACTAAAAATGTAATTTAGCATACAAGCAGTGTCATATTTTAAAAGTATTTTGGGGTAAGATGAAAAAGGATACTGCATTAAAAACAAATAAATGCACATAGATATCATGATTGAATGCCACACAAGACTGGTTGATTCTAACCTCCTCCCTCTTTACCATCCTTTCCTTTGGTTCTGTAGAGTCCCAATTTCTGGCTAGGAGGAGTAGTTGTTCGCTCCACTATCTGATAGCCAGATGGAGGTGGAACACGAAGTATGTTAGCTAAATTTCTCAACACACTAGCAATGTCTTCAGCCGCTGAGGCAGATAGCGTTAGTGTGACTGTAACATTGCCAGAATCCTTGAGGGGAGCAGGAGGAGATGAACCAAAGCGAGATTTCAACATCACCATCTCTCCTCTGGCCACTCCAACATTTTCCTTGTCCTACAAAGAGAAAAATGTCCATGAACAAAGCATTTACCATAAATAAAGTAAGACTTGGTATTGTCCATCAATGTTCAATAAAATTTAGAGGATTAATCAAATTTAGAGAACCTGTAAAGGCAAATACTACCATAAGTTTAGGCACACAGAATATGATGTACATGGCAATAGCTTGGGTACAGATACACATGATTGTGGGATAAAAGGAACATTAAAGAAATTAAAACCAAACCAAGAAGTGGAGATAGATAATATTCCTGGGGAAATAGTTAAGGATTTAGGAAAACAAAGAAGGGAGAATTTTTATGTGCCAATTCAAACCATTAATGAGGGAGGAATTGGGATGTAAAATGGTACTGTTTGGAGTTTGATCATTGGGATGGAGATGATTACCAGGAATATTTTTATTCGATCTCAAAATGGAAACTTAGAAGTTTCTTACAAATGTCAGCCCATTCAAAACACTCAGTCCAACTTACCACATCACTAGGATCTCTTGGAATGATACCAGGTTTCGGGCGTATTGGCACAGGAGCAATCAATGGGATGACAGGGGACACTGGTCTTTTAGCCCAACTATTTTCCTCCTCTGCATCAGACTCCTCATCCTCAATTAGTCGAAGACCTTCATGACACAAAGATAAGATTTACAATCATCATTTGATTTTCAACAAATCCTTAGAGTTGAGGACATTTTTACAAAATTCGGTGAACACTTGCTAATCTAAATTATATGGAGTCGGGTGCTGTTCCAGATGATGTGAATATGGAATATTCCCCCCTCTAATCTTGTGCACAATTAACTGCCAACAATTTCTAATGACTCCATAAAACACATTTGAGTCCCAAAGTGTGAGAAGATCTAATTTAAATACGAAGTAATCTTATTTGCATAAAATATATTACCAATTTTACCTAAATGTTATATCTGTATTAATTCATGAGTAGCTTTGAACAAAACAATGGTAAAGGCTACTCAATTGCATTATCCCACTTATTTTATCTATTCCCATTGTAAAGTAACCAATTGATCAAGTTTTTATTTAAATAAATGAAATCCTAATTTAAGAAAAATGGAACCAGTTTTCTTTTATAATTTGCAGCTGTAACATATGACAAGTTTGAAAATGTTCTCAAAAATATAAGATATTAACATTTTGCGTGTGGATGATAAGAATTTTCATTATTTAAATCCTGACCATTACAGATGGATTACCAGGAATCTTGTCATTTAGGAGCATCATTTTAAACTTTTAATTAACATTACATGTTTGGTGGTAACTTTTCATTTGCCTTTTGTTACTTATTAAAAACAGCCACAATCTAATTTTTTTTACAGCCATTAGATTTCATTAAGTAATTTTTAAGATATAAGCTGTTTAACCATATTTAAATCCCAGACTGTTTTCCATAATGGTGTGAAAATACAATTTCAACAGTTTGAAACTTATTTACCACCCCTCTTCAATTCGGAAGTAATATTTCTTTCATTTCTTCCTCGGGTACCCTAAAACCTTCCCTCATTATTTCTTGAGTGTTTATCCACATGGTCCTAGCTAAGATATTGGTGAGAAACTCTTATCGCCCCAAGGACCATTGCCTTGCCTGCAAATTCCACTCCTGGCTAATGAAATGCTCTCTCGGCTCCGCTCCTTTAATATATTTTTGCCAGTTCCTTCTCTTGATATGTCTTGAACAGTTTGTTTCCTTGAGTCCCAGTGAATTGCGATATTGGTGTTGGGTTTGCCTTGACAAGAGGGTTTTCTCAATCTGTATTTTTTTCAAACATTTTAAGGAATATTTCATATAATGGCATCGCATAGAAAAGACAAGTGCTTTTGTGCGAGGAAGAAATTTTATTAGATCTGTGCACCAATAACTTTTCAGATGTGTCATTAGAGTATTACCAAGAGAGCGATCAGAGTGGAAGTGATTCCTATATTGTAGTGACGGTGAGAAATAAAAATATTGCTATGTCAATGAAGACAATACTTCACCAGGAATCTCGACCACAACCATCAAGTGAAACAGAGGTCTCCCTGTCACATTGAACAATCAGGTGAAAACAATGAAAAAGGAAAATATTGCACATTTTCTCGTTCAGGTGGAAAAAATTATTTGGGATTTTCACTTGTCTTTACCACTTATAAAAGTGTACTCTTATTTCTTCCTTAGGGATTCCCAAAACAATGATTCGGTATTTCGAAGCTTAAGGAAAAATATGATTAAGAAACCAGTCCATTATGATAACCAATAAGCCATACATTTGCCAAATTATTTTTACGAAGAGACGGCTTATAAGTTTGAGGTTGTCCATATGGCAACAATCTTTAACTTGTGGCTACAATCAGCATTTGCAAACATCCTTGCCCAACTGATTTCTTGGATTTCTAGGCACATCAAGTTAATCTTATTCATTCATCAAATCTTGCAATTTTTCCATACAGTGTTCAACGGAATTGCTGTCAGCATATGTGATGCACTTTTATTATTGACATTTTGCCTACTAAACTGCCCCTGCCAAAATTACTATCATTGAAGTTCTCCAAAGTCAAGTATTTGGCAAATTTTTTACTCTGTAGTTCACATATCAATTCCATGCATTTCTAATCCAAGTGATTATTTATACACATAACACCTGTGGATGGCCTCTTGCCATCATTCAACTTGCTACCTTCTTGTACAAATTTTCAGAACCGGCTAGTGAAAATTTAATACTACCCTTGAGAGGTATCGCTACATTTTTACCTATTTGGGGATCGCGGGGAGAAAAAACACCCCCAATTTTGAAGTATCTGAATGAGGTTGATGCCTTCCAGGAAGCAAACTGGGACTGGCAGAAGCACTGGAATCAGTGTGTCAGTTCATAAGGGTGCTATTTTGATGAATTTTAGTAATTTGTACTTTGATCTGCAACAAAATGTTTTCCTGTATTTATTCTATTTATTTTTGGGGCAGACTCTGCAAGGCAAAAATAGGGTAGCTAGTTTTTAAAAAAAATGTATGGCCTTAATCAAAGAGATCCAACACCTGGATAATAAATTTGGCTCTGTGCTGCTGAAATTCAAAAACACATGTTCCACGATTGTTTGAAAAGAAAAATTTAGCCACAGTGGGAAAATGCATCGCAGAACTGGGTATGCTAGGAGGTTCACATGATACATTCAGCAGCCAAATGCTTTGGAAAGCTGCAGCATGCTTGCTAACCCTCAGCCTCAAAGTCCAGGAAGATTTCAATACTATTTAAATGTGAAACACATGGTGCTGCATTGGCTTCATTTTTTTTAAGTGAAATTATTTCAAATATACTGATTGCTCTAACTTCTAGTTTTTAAGTTAACCCTTCCAAATTTTAATCATATTCTATTATGTGCTGGGGCCATTCTTGTATTTTTTTGTTAAATATAGGAATAGGAGTGTTTTCAAATTATTTAAACCTAACCTGTGCTAGAAACAACTGCAAATATCCCCAGTCCAGACTCTACAATATAACCAATCAGACTTAAGGAAATACTACCAGAGAACTTCTTACCAGGAAATCGAATTGATAACTCGGGGATAACACATTCAGGGGAGGAAGAGCTGATAATAGTGTCTGGTGTTCCACTGTCTCTGTCTCTTGATCCGCCACGACCACTACGATCCTTTCGTCCATCAACTGTAATCCAAAAAAAATAAAATTATGAGTGATAAATTAAAAATTTTACCAGTTATGAATACCTATTTCCATAATGAAATGATTAAAAATATCACTTAATCCCTACTCAATTTCAATCACCATTGAATTTTAAATTAGCATGAAAGCATTTCTAGAAATGCTTTCATGCTAATGCTTTCATGCTTGTCCAAAAAACTGGTCTTATTTTCACTCTAAGATTAAATTCATTGTAACACAAATATAACACACACTGCATGATGTTCACCCTCTGTTGGCAACTGAGACTAAACTTAATTGCTTACTGTCCTATTTTTCTAGCTTTATTTTAATTGAAAAGCAAAAGTTTCATCATTTCAGAAATTATGGAAAGCTGTTTAAAAGATTGTATTCCATGTATAGGCTAATTTTGCTATTTACATTAAGCTTTAACTTTATATTATGGCATATACTAGTAACAAAAATAACTTAAATCACTATATACATAAAATTGATGCTCAGGAAGAGTCTCAAAGATTCGTTCAAATGTTTACACATTATATGTATTACAGGATTATGATAACATAAGTAGCAATTTCTCTGTGCAAACAGGTACATACAATAACTATGCATCATGCTGTAAAATAAAAGTACAGCTCCTCATATGATCTCAATAAAATTAAGATTGGATATCAAGTAAAATGAGTTATGAAAATCAATTGTTCTCCAACACCAACCATATGTACAAAGTGATGATGCTTTCTTAACTGACAAGGGTCTCAGGTAAAAAAGACGTTTCACTTCTTCATTGGCATCTTCACTGTTACACATGTGAGAACTTCTGTAGTTGCTAATGACTTTTTTTAGTGAATGATGAGTTTAAAGTATGAGTAATTGAAAAAAATCTGTCACCAGCAGTGTTCCTGGTTTTTACTTGCTCTTTTTAATTGGGCTTGGATTTGAAATATGAATTTTTCCCTTCAAAGAAAGTTTCCAAGATTCAAGTCCAATTTTTAAGGTATTCTACAGCAGTTATGTTATTTCAGGTTATTTTCAAATTTTCATTTCATTTCCCAACGAATAATGTAACCAATGTAAATCATTATATAACACAATGGCACAATATAATTTTATTCAATATTTTTTTAGAATTTTATATTTTCAATAAATGAAATCCACGATATTTTGCAAATGGCTTCATTCCTTAGGAAAAATAAACTGTGAGGATGCTACATGGCTAGATAGGACTTGAGCGCCACCCCTTCAAAATCATTTAATAATAAACAAATTCCTCATCATAACTATTAATGAAAGCTATTAAATTAAAAAGCAAAATCATAAAGTACCAATTAAAGCCATAGCATATTTTTTCACTGATTAAACTTTGGCACAGTAAATAGGTTCATAACAACCCTTCAGGTTCCCACTGAGCACCAGGAGAGAGGTTTTTACTAAACAATATGAATTGACTTACCATCACCATCTAACTTTATTGCAGTGAATTCCTGGTCATAAAAGCCACGCTGTTGAGAAGACTGCGGAAGGATTGGCAAAGGTGACTGAGGACCAAATGGCCGGGTGTCATAGTGGTCAGCAACTCCTGTCATAGCAGCCCTTCCATACTCTCCATTCAACTCTCCAGTTCTTGTATTATACCCTCGTTTCCCAAGCTTTGACAAGTCCCCAGAACCAAAGATAGGACAAACAGCCATATTGCGACCAAGCTCTGGTTCTGTTACTGCCATAGGTGGCAAAGTTGAACGCAAAAGGGTCACCACACCCTCTACAAAGCTGTCATGGTCCTCCTCAACTTTTGTGGCCCCCTGTTGAGCACCAGCTTCCGACTTAACAAAAACAAGGGAAGAAAAGATAAATAGCTTTCCAAGGTTATACTTTCATTTATTTCAAAGTTAATAAACACAAAATGAATGTTAAAAAGTGGTAATGAGATGAAATTTCAATTAAATTTACATTTAGAGCAGAAATGTTATGCATAACTGCTAAGAGTAGTATTAGCTATTAGGGGAGGCAACACACAGCTAAGGTAATTTGCACCAATAGTAAGTGAGTATTTGACACTGCAGCTTAACGTAGATCGATGAATAAGGAGACTCAGACCTAATGTGATTTCAAATATAATTATTTAAATGGTCACTCAACTTAGGCTTTTTATCACATTTAGCAGCCTTGTTCTATTTTTTTCCTAACAGTTGTACGGAACTGAATGCCATAACAAACATGAATATATGCCCAGTGAAAAGAACTTGAAAAATATTTTTAGCCATTTAAAGTTGGAAATTGTGTCAATTTTTTCAAATACTGGACTGGTTTCATAATGATTTCATTCCGTAGGTTTCAAAATGCCAAATTGAAGCTGTGGGAATTCCTAAGGAAGAAATTAAAGTGCAATCTTCTAAGTACAAGAGAAAAATTAACACCTCATATCACTTATTTCCGTTAAAATGATCAATCACAAAAAGTGCAAACCAATGCTCTCATGGCCATATTCACAGCTGATCAACTCCATTTCACTCCGTTAACTACTTACATCAGTAGACATTTCACTCAAATTTAATGGAATTCAAGTGCCAATAACCAAATTGTGTCACAACACCAAACAACACCAGCTGTAATATTGTTAATATTTCAGCAACATTAACCGATAATAAAACAAATATATTTCCACAGAGGCAGCACATATAATGCATCAGAAAAAAGCACTGACCACGTGTTGTGAGAGACAATGAAAATTACAAATGAAACTAGCACCACTTTTTAAAATTAAGCTTACATCTATTTAAATAAATACGTGATTGGTTGGTTTTGCTGTAATAGAAATAGATCTAATAAATGGGATAATGCAATGGAGTACATATTACCATCACATTATACAAAGGAACTAAAGAAGTAATAGTTAATTTTTTGAGAAAATTGCAATATAATTTCTTTATATATCATTATTTCATAATTCAATGGGTTCTTCTTGGTTCTCACTTAAGGCCTCTAAATTTGTGATATGGAATCATTGAAAGGTGTTTGTGATGAATGGTGCATAAGATTAGAGGGAAAAAATATTTGATGGGGTTATACGAGGCAAAACCCACGATAATCTTAATTTCACTTCATCCAGGACAAACCTCAAACCCATATTATTCGGATTAGCAAGGACTTACTGTATAACTTCTGGATGGGAAAAGTTGGAGATGGAGGCATTCAATGGTAAAAATTAAGGGAGAGGAAGAGTTGATCCCGTGAAAGAACAGCATGAGGGGGAGGGAGGAACTGTTAAAGGAAGTAAGTCATAAAACCAGAAAGATATATTTTTTATAGAGATTAAATTTTGAAACAATACAAAAATCACACACAAATATGAAATCTCACGAATTGAGTATTCTAATCCTAGCCATTAATCACACACAAGGGCCCGATGTCCTTGACTTTTACAAATGACCATTTTTTGTCGATATTCATGTCATGTCACATTAAATCTGATATTCTTCCTTAGTCTTAGGTTATTGAAACAAAGAGCAGTTCAAAAATAATTAAAATAATATTAGCTACTCACATTTGAACTTGCTTTCCTTGCCCTTTTCTTAGGAACACTTCCCTCTTTTCCGACGCTTTGCCTTCTCTTTTGTTGGTACTGCCGTCGTTTTGCTTTCTTTGAGTCTGCAAAGTTAACACACATGACATATTATTAATAAATAATCCTAAGGAATCACTACAACAAAAGCTTTGTGAAATTTTATTACCTAGAGCAGACTGGTCTGACGAATTTTTATCAATGCTGGGTTCCAATCCATCCACCTCTTCTGTCTTCACTTCTACTTTTGTCACCTCTTTCCCTTCGGTCTGAGGAGCAACTTGTAACTTCTTGTCTTCCAGGGATTCTGGAGCACTTTCTGGAATCATCTGGGACTGTGGAATTGGCTTGCTAGCTGGTCTAGATTGTTGGCTTTGACCTGATTGAGGATGCTGAGTTAACTGTCTGACCTGTGACTGCTGTTTTGTTTGCACTTGTTGTGTTGAACTTTGCTGCTGGGACAGAAGCTGTGGACTTGACAATTGCTGTTGGTTTACAGGTGGTTGCTGAGTACGTATTTGTTGCTGAGTTTGTACTTGTTGAGTTTGTATCTGCTGCTGAGCATGCAGTTGCTGTTGTGTTTGCAGCTGCTGATGGACTTGAAGAGGTGATTGCTGCAGTTGAGTTTGAAGTTGCTGCTGCTGGCTTTTAAGTTGTTGCTGTTGTTGTTGAGTTTGCAGTTGCTTACTCATCTGGACCGAAGCGGCTGTACATTGAGTCTGTGACAACTGGCCTATAGTTACTTGTTGCCTGGGAACTTGAGAAGACAGAGCAGACGTGGCTTGTTGCATTTTCTGTGCCTGAGCCATCTGGATTTGTTTCTTCTGTGATTGTTTTTGTTGAAGTTCTTGTTGCTGGTGTTGTTGATGTGGCAACTGCTGCTGCCTAATTAACTGCTGATGTTGATCTTCTCTAACTAAAATTTGTTCCTGTGTCTGTTGCACAATGGTATGAGATGGCTGTTGTGCTTTTAACTGAAGGTTGTTGCAACTCTCTTCCACTTCAATTTTCAAAGAATCAAGATGGACAGGTGGAATAATGGATGTTGGAACATTAGTCTCTTCTACTTTAGGAACAACCTGTATAGTACGCAATGACTGAACAGAGGTACTCACAGATGGAGGCTGAGGTTCCTTGTTAATTCCCCCTTGAGGTGAACCAGAGGATAGTCTACGTTCTACCAGCCCCTGTTGGGATGGACTGCTGTGGGGCAGTGCGCAACGTGATACAACTTGCCTTGGTCCAAAACGAACTTGGAAACCTGTAGACGTAGTTACAGGTACCCTAATAGGAAGCGGCTGAGAGGATGACCTCTGTGGCACTGTAGGTGAAGGTGCTGATGTCCGCGGGGGTCCATCAGCTAGCAACAATGGAGGTAAGAGAGATGAGGGTGTTGGAGGCACTGGTCGGGCAAGCTGGGCTTCCAAAGAAGGCACTACAGGTAATAATGGACCACCAGAGGATGGTGCTGGTGTTGTAGGAGTAGGTCTAGATGACCCCATGGAAGACTGAGGTGGCTGTGTGAGGGTTAAAGTTTGTTTTGTAAGAGTAGAAGTTCCAATGGAACCGAGTCCACTACTGCCTAGCTGATGATGCTGGCTGGCACAAACACTATTTTGCAAAAGTTGCTTTAGCAAAACATTTTGAGAATCTGTTCTTGGAGGAGGAGGAAGAGGAAACTTACTACTAGTGGTCACAGAAGTTCGTACTTCTTCTTTTTCTTCTTTCGTTCCCTCAGACTCGGATGAAACAGGTGTCAAAATGCGTGTTTTCAAAGATGTATTTCCAGTCAAAGTGGAAACATTTCTAACGGATGAAGAAGACGCTTCTGTCTCAACTGCTTCCTTCTTCATTGCCTGAATTTCAGGAGTTTCAACTTTAACGAGAGGTGAAGTCCCCTGTTTAATCAATGAGCTCATAACATTAAAAGTATTTACTGAACTGGATGACCCAGTTGATGTTTGATTTCCAGAAGCACTGAAGAGGCTAGAAGTAGAACTAATACATTGTGTATAGCTGACTAATGAAGGTCCTTCAGATTTAGAGGATGCCAAATTCTGTGAAAATGCTGGTGATTCACTGGGAGTTGTACCTTTATGCATATGACTGACTGAATGAACTTGATCTAATGAACTATTTTCAGAGCGATTTTCAACCAAAGAGTGAGATGTCACTGGTAGAGAAGCTTGTGACACTCTAGAAATAAATTGAAGATCTTGAACTGATCCACTTGATCTAAAATCCTGGACTGTTGGTATGTCTCCTACAGACATCCGTGAACCCAGACTTACTGTGGTGCTTGAAACAACTCCAACCACTGAGTGCACAGTTGATGTGGCAATTTGTTTAATACTACTATCCTCGTCACTTCTAACAGGACCACTTCCTTTAGAATTCATGCCAGTAAATTGCTGTTGATTAATATTACAAAGAAATGGTGTGGACATTCTCGCTGGCCCAACAGTACCTACACCAGATGATGCAGCTAATTTAGAATCACCAAGAAGACTGGATGAGGATGAACTCGGAATCGTCACCAGTCCTCGTGCTGGAGGATAAGGTAACCGAGCCGCACTCACAGCATCTGCAACTAAGGTAGCAACCATCGTAGCTGGTAAAACTGATGAAACCGATGATACCGGTATTTCAATACCAGCAGATAACAGAGGTTTCAACTGAGAAACAGATGGCTCAGTTCGGGTACGATATGTTATCAAGGAAGCACGACTAGTTCCTGGGATTCCAATGTTAGCCTGATGTATACTTGATGGTGGAAGTTCATTTGTTGGTGGTAAAGGAGGTACATTTACTTCTCTTGTCTCTGATATGGGTGTAGCAGTTGATGAAGGCAAGGCAGTAGATGAATCTTCTCTTTTGTTTTCCATGATAATTTCCTCCTTTACTAGAGATTGAACCTCTTCACTTTTAATTTCTTCTTTGTCACTGCTAATTGTAAATGTTCGACAAACCTTGCTCACGTCATTAGTATTAGATGGCTTGTTGATCCTTTCATTGGAAATAGATTCCCGATGATCAGAATCAAACAAATGACTCTGACAAGTCTGATCATCAAACTTCTCCCCTATTGGTCTAATTATATCAAGTTCCCCCTTCCCAAACTTGGTGTCTGATTCAGCCAAAGATGTTGAAATAATTGATTCAGTAGTTTCTGCTGCACGGTTCTTATCCTTCTTCCTCAAATCACTTGAAACCTCAGGCAACTCATTCTTTACTGAAGTTGGTAGGATATTAGGCTGTTGTTCAATCATTAAATCTTCTTTTGGTGCCTTTTCTGCTTCTGACCGGGCTTGGCTAAGCCATAATTCTATTTGAGCAACCTCATCAACCTTATTTACATCTTTATCTTTCAAATCACTCTTGAAGTGGCTGTCACTTTTAGATGCACTTCCTATAAATCCAGAATTCCTAGAAGATGAGTAATCTGAGGAACATAAGGCACTTAAATCACTACTTTTATCTCTTTCATCACCCATTGTTTTTGTAGGTTCATCATCATGAGGTGAGTCAAATATTTCAGACAATGTCTGCAACTGAGATTCATTCATAAGTAGGGGAATTTGACTAACTCTGAGGTCTTGTGTGAAAAGAGAAAATGGCTCCTGTTCACATGAATCATTACTTTTTAAATCAGCATTACTAAAGCTCTTTTCTCCAAAGGACATAGAGCCCTTCACATTCGTGCCATGTCTCTTTAAGCTCAGTGATTCACTCTTTGTTTGACAAGGTTTGCCTAATTTTGACATTATAGGTTTATCACTTGGTAAACTTTTTCCTTTTATTGTCTCTTGTGCCTTTTCTTTTGATGCTCGAAAATCTTTGTCTAAAAACCTATCAAAATCTGAATCATATTTGTCTCTTTCCTCCAATTTTGGAGGGTCTCCCTTGAATGCTATACTACTACCTGGTTCATCTTTGTCACACAAAACTTGATGAGACGGTGATTCACTTATTTTCTTTTTACTTCCAACGTGTTCAATTTGAGAAGTGATTGCCAACATTTTTGAAATGCCAGCACCAACTACTTTTAAATCATCACTCATGAGTGAACTTTCCTTGTCACTCATCTCTTTACTTTCATCTGTCTTGTCCAAATCCTGCTCCAGGTTTATTTTGGTTTCTAAAACATCAGAGAATATATTTCCAACAATGACACTGTTTTCTCTGTCAGAAATGTCATCATCCTCCAACACAGACATCTTACCTATCTCTTGAATATTAAAAACATCTGGAGGTAATTCTATTGTGTCATCTTGGTTTAAACTATGCAAAACAGTTAATGTCTGGTCTTCATGAAGAGGTGAGTCAGGCGATGCCTCGAGTTTAACTTCCAGTGCATCAACAGACTGTGAATCTTCAAAATCTGCCTTTTTCTCTTCCTCAGCAATATGTTTTGTGACAATCGTCTCATCCACTTCAGCATTTTTGCATTTCACTATTTCCTCATCAACAGGCGAGGTTAAACCTAGAATTGTATTCGCAGGTTCACCATCATCGGTGATGCTTTTGCATGAATCTTCCATCATGGGCTCCATAAAATTTGATGCAATTAGTGAGTCACTCAATTTTCCACCTATACTCAGAATTTCAGGAATGGATTGGACTGAGGAACGAGTATTTTCTGAATTTTCAGATACAGGTGGCAGTTCTTCAGATATCAATAGGTCACTTTTGTCACCATCTTTATATATAACAACCTGATTAGATTGACAATCTTGCTTTGAGTGACTCACAAGGTTGGTAATAGACTTCTCATCTTCAATAGGCATCGAATTTTCTAATGTTTCACTGACTTCAAACAATTGCAAACTTACACCATCAACACTACCAATAGAAAATGACTTGCCATCTTTGTCTTTTACATCTTCAACAGACAAGAGTGAAGAAGAAACTCCATCGTCATTGCGCCCCAGATGACTCAGTTCATTCTGCTTCTCTCCAGCCCTGGGAAGGCACATCTGATCACCTACATCACAGCCTTCTTTTTCCGTACCTTGATTTATTATACATTCTGCTGTTCCTTTCATGCACTCCTCTTCTGGCAAGGAAACCACTTCATTCACTTCCTCCTTTGACTCATTTCCTGCCTCTTGCACTTCTCCCTGGCTTCCACTAACCAACATTTCAATCCCACTGACACTGCCTACTTCCTCTTCAACTCCAACTGTTTCAAGCATCTCTCTTACGCCAGTCACTTCATCATCGTCCTCAGCACCGACAACCACAACTACTGAAGTCTCTACACATTCCTCAAATTCAACAGAGCTTGAGACAACCTGGAGACTTCCAGGGGAATGGACAACTGGGGTTGGAGGATTGGAACCATCCATAGTTTCAACTGACACATTTGCTGCAACCATAACTGATTCTTCCGGAATACAAATAACTTCCTCGGCCTCAACTTCACCACTAATATATGGATCAGTTGAGCTTTCATTTATAACAGAAACCATTCCATCAAGATCAGAATCAGGAAGTGCACTTCCGATAGTGATTGTGTCATAGCTCTCTTCCACTTCCTCTTTGTGTTCTTCATTCACAATTATTACTCTAGCCTCATCAAGGCACTCTTTTGAACATGACCCCAGGGAAGAATCCACTTGACTACCACTTTCCACATCAGATGTTACAACAATTTCCATTTTTCCACTCCTTTCTCCATGGCTATCTTTTCCTTCCTTGATATCTAGGTCATCTTGGCACTTACCAGCATCACCACCTTTCTCCCCCTTTCCATTGTTTTCTGAAAATATTTCCACAACATTTTCTCCTGGTAAGGGTATTTCTGAAGTCTCAATATGAATGGAGGAGTCTAACTCACTATCAGCATGAATTTCAGCAGAAGAGTTCTGATCTCTAATAGGATCCAATGACAAGGGAGGAGATGAAACAGCAACAGATGTCTCAGAAGCTTCTTTGGCATCAGCAGATGTGCCAGGAGAATTGTTATTATTGCTAGAGGATAAATTGGGATTTGGAGCTTTTCTGGGTCCCTCCTTCCTGTAACTGGTAGACCACATAGGTGAACCACCACGAAGACCTAACTTGAAGTGGCCAAAGCGACCAAATGGAGGAATGAATGGTATAACATTTGCATTTCCTCCCCCTCCTCCACCACCACCGCCATTGTTCCCAGCACCCCTTATTTCGCCAGCTCCGCCAGCAGGAGCACCAGCAGCACCATTTCCTCCTTCTGCCCCTTCTTCCTCGGCACCATCACTAGGCTGCCTACCCTGACGAGGTTGAGGGTTCGGAGGTTGCTGTTGCACAGCTTGCTGCTCCCTCTGTAACTGCCCTTGTTGAACCTGGGGCTGTACACCATGCTGCTGCTGCTGTTGTTGTTGCTGCTGCTGCATTTGAATCATCAGCTGATGCTGAATATGCTGTTGAAGAGGCATTTGTTGCTGGTGATGCCCTTGCTCATTTGAAGGAGCCTGGTCACTTCCTTGAGGAGTGAGTGGAGGGCCACACGGTGTATGAGGAGTGCGTGGCGTTGGTGGGTTATCTGGGCGCTCAGCAGACGCTGGACTCCCAGCAACACTTCCACCAGATGGGCGTCTCATTGGCGAGACTCCACCCCCACCAATGCCCATGGACCCTTGGGGACTTCCCATTGGTGAGGGAGAATGAGCCACGTTTCCCCCTCTTCCCTGTGGTTGAGATAGCTGCTGGATCTGCTGCCCATAGGAAGAATGACTGGCGGAAGGACTGGTAGCTAGACCTGGTGATGGTGGTGGGGGCAACCGAGGTCGGGAAATGTGTGCATTGGAGCCATCAGCCCCCATAGGTGATCGAGCTATAAAGCGCTGATTCATCTGATGCATCCTTTAGAAAAAAAATTTAAAGGTAATCACCATAAAAAAATAACAGAGCTCCCTGGCTGCATCTCACACTTTGTACAATAAACCTTTGCCAGGTGAAATGGCTACCGCTCTAGAAATTTCAAATACATCATATATGTGACATCATCTGTGATTTTCCTATCTCTGAGTAAAGACTGACAAGCATTGTAGGGTCAAATGTATGGTGTAATACAGATTATGTAACCATAGTTTGTATATTCAACCAAGGTATAAACATGGAAGCCATTGCAATATACAATGAAATATCATAGTTACACTTTCCCTTGGGTGTTGTAAAAAATAAATTTCATGAAAGTACAAGTTGTGCATAAAGAAAATAATAAGTTACTTTTCTTTAAAACATACTTTTTTACCCATGTGGGATAAAAATAAGAGCCATGCTAACAGACCAAACCTCTTTAGAGCATGATCTTTATATCATTTTCATATCTAAGGGCTTGAGTTGAGTCTTCGTTCAAATTTCTTTTCCGTTTCAATGTGGGATAAAATTTCATTAAGGTTAGTAAATAGGGTTACTTCAGCACTGTCCAGAACATGTTTGACTTGCATAATTCTACTTCAAATTTAAACTTAAATCAGAAAATATTTATTTAGACAATGTGGTTCAGCATTGGGAAAGCCAATTGTAATATCTTTTAAGAACAGTATTAATGCTTTTTAAATTGTCATTTAAATCTAAGGTTTGAAATTATCAAGTTTTGACAATGTTCATAGTTTAAAAAACGTGCCTAATTCCCAAAAAAGAATACAAAAAAATATTGAATTTTAAGTTTCAAAATGACAAATGAAAAATATGCAACATCAAGGTCATGAAAAAAATATTTACAAGTGCATTTTTCATGTTTTGTCAATGAAATATCTTAAGGGATTATAAGAAAATAAAAATTGTCAAAAATAATAATTTTTTTGTGCACTTGGGATATGCATCTTTCATGGAGGGCATAGTACACCAGTTATTCAAGCAATTGAAAAGGCACAAAAATGAAACACACAAATTACCTAGCCATTTGCTCCCCAGAGAACTGTTGAGACTGTTGAGGCTGTGCTGACCCCCTGTGGTCTCCATAAAGGTTGTTTGATGGCCCTGGGCTAGAACCTGGAATTGATTGTCTCTGCGCAATGCCTTGACGTCCGCCCATCTGCTGGGATGTCTGTTGTTGAGGTGAAGGCATGGACCTCAGATTGTCTTGACCAGCACCAGGACTGAAAGGACTAGCCTCATCACCAACACTTCCTGACAAAGGCGTACTGATTCGAGGAGATGGCTGGAGACTGTGAGGGGATGAAGGAGGGATCTGGCCACCTGCTCCTGGACTATGCGCCATTGGACTGTGCAGAGGTGATTGAGAAGGTTGTTGCATTGACGGCATCATTGGTGAAGGCGATGGTGAAGTAAGAGTCAGAGGAGACTGTGGAGTAGGTGTCACAGAAGTGTTCTGTCCCGAGCCTTGGTTTAGAGGAGATGATGCCGAAGACTGAGGCGGACCAAGGGGTGAGTGGTGCTGGGAAAGGATTTGACCATGTGGTGGTCCTCCAGGGGGAGTAACCCCAGTCCCTCCAATCATTGACTGTTGCTGTCTCTTCTGCTGCTTGTTTTGGTAATCCTATTTGAAAAAAATAATATTCTAATTGGAGAGTGAAGTTAAAGGTCTTTAGGTATTACCAACAGAATAATTGGGACTATGAAAAGGATGATTAAATAAGAACTGGCTAAGACATTCCATACTGGTCCATTTGCCATCGCATTTTTCAAAATCAATTTAAGGACATGGGATGCAATTACACTTGGAACAAAAATGCTAAAATCATGACATTACTACATAGTGAAACATTGTAGCAGTAGTACACTCAATTGATACATCAATACAGTTAAAGTAAATAATGTTTAGGATTTTCACGTTTCCTTTTTCAAGCATTCAGATCCAAATATCCAAAGTTTTATACTTCATATGTTCATGACTTTCCATTTGTCCCTTGGTTAATATTAGCTAAGCAGGTGACAACAGGGCAACAAAATTTTAGTGCTTGAGTTAGGATCAAACATTGAGATAGTTGAATCATAGTTTGATTGGTCTCAAAACCAATATTATTAACAGCTCTTCATATCATCACATAACAATACAGGCTATCCAATTACAGGACCAATCAATTTCATATTGATTATCAGTTACTGATGCATTCAGCTATTTCAATGGCTGATCAGTACATGTAAAACTGCATATTATCCCACTTTGTATGAAAAAAAAACAAGGAAATCCAAGTTTTAAATCCAAGGAAGTCCAAAATTAAAAAGTCCTTATTTTTCATAAAGGAGATTCAACTTTTTCATTGTTAAGAGAATTCCAATCATTCAACAAAATTTTCCATTAAGTGGAGGTTCATTCAAAGAAGAATGGGAAAACATGTAACACATAGGAAGAAAGTTAGGAAATTATTTTTTCATAAGTTTGTATTCCAAGGAGGTTCATTTCACGGAACTTTGACTCCATGACTGTCCTAAAATTCTCAAAAACTCATAACTCGCAAACATACAAGTCTAACCTGTACTAGCATTCCGTGCTGACGGGCCTGTTTCCTTGTTTGGTCCAATTGTTTCTGTAAGCCAGACTGCTCCCTTGTTATACGCTCCAGTTCTTGGGCATCCCCTTCACCTAACTCTTGCCCCGTCTTTCTTAGCTGCCGCTGCTTGCTGTTCAAGGACTGTGTACATAAAAAAGAAAATCATAGTTAAATTTTTTTCAATTAAGCAGCCACATAAAAAACTCATACACATAATAAACAATGTAGTTCCTTAAACCAGAAAAATAATATAGGGCTTGAGTATCTTCATCACCTTTTTGGCCCTGCGTAGCTTATTAACTTCAGTTTCATAATATTTCAGGTGGGAGCTGACAGCCTTGTGCTGCTGGGTCAGCCACTCTTCATACTGAGCCTGAGCTTGTCGATCTTGCTCCGTCACAGGATGTTCAGGAGGTAATGGTGGTTGGGCAAATGTTGGTTGAAGACTCAAAGCCACTCGCTGGGCTATATAACAAGAAAACATCAAATCAATTAAGTTGCTTTTAAAGGTAGTATTTTTAAATGAAAGTTAGAGATTTAATACATGGCAGTCCATTAGCTGCAAATTACGAGGGTCATCCGGAAAGTAGTACCCGTTCGTGAAATAAAGACACAAAAGTAAATATTAACAAACACAAAAAATTTTATTTGAAAGAGGATACTTTAAACTACTTCTCAACATAATCTCCAAGCAAATTAAGGCATTTGTCATAACGTGTGACAAGTTTCTGTATTCCTGCTGCATAGTCCTTCGCCGCCAGCTCATTGAGATACAGGGTCACTCCTTCTTTAAGTTCTTCATCGCTGTCAAATCTTTTTCCTGCCAAAAAGTCTTTAAGCTTTGTAAAGAGATGAAAATCTGAAGGGGCCAAGTCCGGGCTATACGGTGGATGGTCGAAAGTTTCATTTCATCAGAATAACGTCCCAAAAACGTCAGTGCTGCAGCCATACGCTTGGTTTTGTGCTCATCTGTAAGCATGCGAGGGACCCATCTTGCACAAATTTTTGCATAATGCAGATGGTGTTTAACAATTTCATGAACAATTGTTCGAGAAACATTGGGAAAATGCTCACAGATGTCATCAATTGTGACGCGCCGATCGTTCCTCACGAATTCGTCAACTGAGCTCACCAGTTGGTCTGTAATGACAGACGGTCTCCCCGAACGCTCATCGTCGTGTGTGTTCCCCCTCCCCATGTTGAAGTTGCGACACCACCGCCGAACAGACGACTCGTCCATTACATTGTCTCCGTACACCTCCTTTAATTGGCGATGAATATCACACGGGCGAACGTTTCTTGCATTGAGGAATTTAATCACTGCCCTCACTTCACAACTGGCGGCGTTCTCAATTTTTTTAAACATTGTAAACAATCACAGAAACAACACAGGCAATGCTAGCGTCACGCAACTTGGCTCAGAGAAGGCAGACAAGCCACTGAAGCTATCTGACCTCGTCCAGCGGCTACTCGCATCGTCAGCACTTCATGCGGCATGAACGGGTACTACTTTCCGGATGACCCTTGTAAATATTAGCCTACTTTCACTAACAGATTTCAGAGTTAATCTTCCAAAGTCCTTTGTGTTCTTTCATGAGACATGAATCGACCAAATACATACTCAATAAGACAACAAACAACAATGAAGCAATATCCATTGACATCAAGAGTGCTATTTTTTATAGCTGCATCAGAATTTTAGTTGTTACAAGGTACGAATCAACTCATCAAGGAAAATTTTCCACAAAGCTGTGCAGACTAGGTTCCGCAGTACCAAATGCTTACCTTGTTCAGACTGTGATGGTGATGAAGTAGACTGACCAGAGACAAAAGGGGTTCCTTGGGGTGGGGGCCGTGAGCCACCCATCCCACCCACCATCTTAGGATCCACCACTGGACCCAACCCAGGTTGCCACTCAATGAGTTTTGGTTGAGACGAAGGGCGTGATGGGTACACCATTCGGACCTGCCCTCCTCCCCCTGGACTGTTACCTAAAACAATCCCTGCTCCAGGTCCACCACCTCCAATACCTATTGGTATATTCTGTGCAGGCAAAATTCCCTGGGCTGCAAAGTAGGATGAATTCATTTAGTAACAGTACATATTCACAATTTTCAATTATCATTAGTCTTATTTATTGAATTATCTATTCAATATCTCATTTACATAGAGCAATCACTCTTGTTCTCAAAACAAACTCTACTTTTTCATCTGTGTACAGATTCAATGTCAAATATCCTAAATGTTTTGTACTTTAGAAATCATATGCAGGTAAGGTATGTTAAGTACAACAAATAATAAATAGATCAGCATTATCATTACCTTATTCAGAATTATGCAGCATACTCATCACATAATATTGGGGATTATCAAAAGAAAACACCTCACTCCTTATCCAGCAATTATGCTCATTTCAACATTATTTTCTTCAACAATGTGCTTTTTAATTTTTTCTGCTAAAGCATCTCCAATTATTTAATTTACAGTGTCTTTTTCAATTAACTCAAAACTTGGAAATGCTGTTAACACTTGCTAATCCACTCAGAACTATTATAAAGTGAATAGCAGAACATATTTTCCTCAGAAATAACAATAAACCAATCACACAGCCAGGAAAAACAATAGAGTGGTGAAGAACAAATATTGGTATGGATATGGAGTGACTGATATGGATTCATATTTGTCATATGATACTGATTAAAATACTGCAGTGTGGGTCGTAAGTGACTTATTTGTTGCATAGTAAAGCTATGTATTTGCTCGTCTTAAGAATGGAATTCTCAGGGCTATTAATGCAAATGTAATGACAATGGGAAAGATGTGGATAATACAAAAATTTATGAATTAAAACATTGAATACCACTGACAACTTATGATTTTGTGAAATTAAAAACTTTGAAGAAAGCCTAGGCATTTAAAACTTGTATTTTTAAATAAGTATACAACATTTTCAAAGTATTTAATTACCTTGATGATTTTAATTTTATTAAAATTTTGAGGTGCTCGGAAGAGAATAACAGCTAATCCACAAAACTGATAATGAGCACACAGGAGATTTCAATATTATAATAAATACAGATAATTGAGAGTTTAACGTATATGTTGATTAATTTTTTCACAGTAAAAAAGAAAATTTCTTTGGAAAGAGACAAAAATACGATAGTAATTTGAAAAGTTCTCGGAGTAGAATAGAAATTAACAACTTACCTCAGAGAAACTTCTTTATTTTTCAATATGTAGTGTAGTCTCCCTGTACACTAACGAATTTGGTCTACTGATGTTCCAATGTCTATATCCCATCTCGAAAATTAGACTCCTTCAGTATTGCAAAATAACTGTCTACTTCAACTGTTAATTCTTTGTTTGAAGAGATTCTCCATCCACTGAAGAAAATTTTGAGCTTGGAGATTAGATGGAGATCTGATGGAGCGAAATTAGGTGAATATGGTGGGTGTGGAGAATTCACATCTTAGTTCATGTATTTTTGCTACGGCAACCACACTTATGCGTGCATTGTCTTCATGAAAGGCGACTTTCTTCTTAGTCAAACCTGGCCTTTTTTTGAGTAACTTTTCCTGCAGTTGGTCCAGGAGGTTAACATAATATTATCCAGTAATTGTTTGACCAGTGGGAAGATAATCTATCAGCAGAATCCCTTCCACATCCCAGAAAACTGAAGCTATCAGAACCTTTCCTGTCGACCGTATTGCCTTTGCTTTCTATGGTGACGGTGAACCCACATGTTTTCACTGCTTTGAATGCCATTTCATCTTTGGGTATGGTAGTAGATTTCCTAAGTAAGTTTCCTCTGCGGTCACAAATCAGTGCAGAAAATGCTGTTGATTGCTCTTTTTTGGGTGAAACATTTTTTGGAAATTTCCATTCTGATGTGTTTGTGATCCAGTGTCAGGAGTTCCTCTTGCAGATAATTTTCTCATAACCAATTCCACCATTAAAATGTGATATGCTCATTCAGATGATATCCCTAAAGCTTCAGCGATTTCTCGCACTTTCAGTCAGCGATCTTCCATGATCATTTTATGCAATTTAGCAATAAATTCTGGGGTGGCAGACTTTGTGCAGACTTCTATGCGGATTATCATCTAAGCTGTCCCGACCAAACTTCAACTCATTTGTCTAATTGGCAACAGTTGAATATGACGGAACAGGGTCTAACCAGAGTGTACCAGGGAATAACCAGAGTGTTCTGAAAGTTGGCATGAATTTCCTTTGTTTTCATACCTTTCTTTACGAAGTATTTAATCACTGCTCGAATCTCAATTTTTTTTAATCTTTACAAATCACTACACAGGAACAACAAAAGAGAGGCGTCCGCACCACAGATCCCTTCCCAGAGAACTGATGCATTACATGTTTACTCATATAGGATTACCTATTACTCTGGAAACTCAATGCACTAGTGCTGACATCTGGTGACGATTCTGAGAACTTTTCAAACTAACCTCATATTTATGGGCCTCATTAAATCATATATGTTCGAATAATCAAAATAAAATTGAACTTCTAACCAACATATGAAAATGTTGACATTTTATCATGAACAATGAATGTTTAAGGGAAAGTAAAATTATTTCGTAGCCATATTACGAGGGTAATCCCAAAAGTAAGGTCTCCAATTTTTTAGAAATAGAAAAAAACCATTTATTTTCTACGATATACACATCATTTTAAAGATTGATCAATTATCAATTTTTCTACATAATTTTGGTCTGTGCAATTTCGTAAATTCTGTGACAGTTTTTGTACGCCCATATCGTACCAGCTCATCCCCATGTCCTTTAGGGAACAGGTGAAAGTTACTGGGGGCCATCTTGCACACACCTAACGATATTGCAACTTTTTTGTTAAACGTTTCCTCAACCTTCACGACAGTCTCATCAGAAATTGATGGTCTCCTGCTCCTTTGTTAGATGTGAATTTCAATACGACAGGATGTACACTCTCCACACCACTTGTGAACGTTTTTGACATCCATGCATGATTGCGCATATACTTCCATCAATTAGTGATGAATTTCAAATGGGTCAACCCCTTTGTTGCGTTCAAAAACCGAATAACTGCGCAAACTTCACACTTGGCGAAAACATGCAGCAGGAGCTCCATTCTCAACGGCTGCCACTCCTAGACTGAGCGTCCCAGCGATGCACACGCATGCTTGTTTGGGAGTGGTGGAAGCAACAATCACAACAGAGCCGCCGACAGATGCACGAGTAGTTTCTTTACATCCCCAACGTTTCGGATACCTTACTTTTGGGATTACCCTTGCAAAATATGAGAAATCGTTCTCTCTTTGCTGAATACAAAAGAACTATAATCCAAATTTTCTAAAGATAATCTGAGCTAAAGCACTGCTAATAACCTGTATGATATTGTAATTTTCTTTGATTAAAAATTTTAAAATACCTGGCAATCCTGGAGGGGGGGTAGGTGAGAGACCAGGAGCCGGGGAAACTCCCCTGCCACTTGGCCCTCCAGTGGGGTGAGGGCCTGTTGTGCCAAGGACATCAGCTCGCAGTCTCTCAAATTCGACATCACTCAACAAGGTCGTTGTTGGTTCACCCTGCTGCTGTAACTGCTGTTTTTCTTGCTCCCTCTTCTCCTGCTCCAGGAGATCTTCCAGAAGCAATGGTTGTTCCTGCAATGGCGACTGCTTACTGTTAGAGCCAAGTAATTACTTGACTTAAAAGATTTATTCTTTTGTTCTCTTGATTTTAACTAGCACATGCAGCATTAATCTCAAGCTTTGGGTAGCTAATCATCACAGAAGCTGATAATTTTCCTCATGAAAATTTTAAGTTTAAAATTTAACTAAGTACCCATTGCTCATCTGGATGAATCATTTAACAATTTCTTATTTGAGAGAGTATGGTTACTTAATTCATTCCCCCACTATAAAATGCTTTAAGGAAATGCTCGTGTGACCTTGAAATCTATTTCAACATTAAAAGAATCATTGTTGCAATTTGATCGGAAAGATACAAAATTTTTCATATTTTAATGTGGATAAAATAAAATTACTGAATAAAAATTTCACAATTTGTTTCTAAATAAATTGTCAAATTTTGACTGGGAACTTTTATTTCTCCACTGATGAACTTCATTAACAGATGGCTTAGCAAGTCTACTTTACCACTTGGAAGGCATTAGAATTTCTTTAGCACAGCAACAACTATTCAATAAAAATAACATATTCCATTTAATTTGAATAGCAATAGCATATGTGAACGACAAGAGTGAGTAAAGAGAACCTCAAATAATATCAATCAAAGATGAGCTATAATCATTTTCCTTCAATTGACATATGAACTCACATCACCTGTCAAAATGACACTGAATGAAGAACTGTATTTTAATTATATGAGGTGTGATCAAAATATAATGAGAATTTTTTCATTTCGCTGGCTTGGAGAGTCCGATTGTCAAACTTTTTTTTTATTATGTTGGTATACATGCCACTGAAGTGTGATAAAACTTTCCAGCTGTTTTCATTGTGGACTTTGTCTGTGACAGCCACTAAGGTTAGAAGTGTTTTATGAGCTCGGCAATTTTCATTTGAAAAAAGAGATGGATCAAAGAATTTCAATCAAATTTTGCATAAAAAATGAAATAAAGTGTAACAAAGTCTGTGAAATGTTAACAAAGGCCTATGGTGAGTCTGCTATGAGTAAATCAAGAGTTTACAAGTGGTATAAGCGTTTCCAAGAAGGCCATGAAGACCTTGAAGATGACGAATGCTCTGGACACTCTGAAATAATTTTTTCCAATTTTTTGGGTATGAAACATGTGGCAGCAAAATTTGTTCCAAAATTGTTGAATTTTGAACAAAAACGGCGGCGAATGGAAGTTGCTCAGGAGTCACTAAATGAAGTAAAAGACGATGCAGGATTACTGAAATGTATTATAACAGGTGATGAAACATGGGTTTATGGATATGACGTTGAAACTAAGGCTCAATCATCCCAGTGGAGGCATTCTGGCTTGCCAAGACAGCAAAAAGGCTGGACAAGTGTGGTCGAACGTGAAGGTTATGCTCACTGTGTTCTTCGATTTTAATGGCAGAGTGAATCAGGAATTCTTGCCACCAGGTCAAACGGTCAATAAGAAGTACTACCTACAAGTTCAATGCCGTTTCGTTAAGCAATCCGAAAAAAACGCCCGGATCTGTGGAAAAACAATTCATGGCTTTTGCACCACGATAATGCACCAGCTCACACTTCATTGCTTGTTCGTGAATTTTTGGCCAAAAACAATACTGTAACGATGCCCCAGCCTCCATATTCGCCAGATATGGCTCTGTGTGACTTTTTCCTATTTCCAAAAATTAAGAGAACCTTGAAGGGCCGTCGTTTTACAGTCATAGATGACATTAAAAGCGTATCGCTGAAAGAACTAAAGGCTATCTCAAAGACCGAGTTTGAGAAGTGTTTTGGGGATTGGAAGAAGCACTGGCACAAGTGCATAATCTCCAATAGGGACTACTGCGAAAGTGACAACATCAATGTATAAGAATAAATAAATATTATTGTCCGAAAAATTAAAACTCTCATTATTTTTTGAACACACTTCGTAAATGGATTTCATCTTTCTTTACTGCTGTCATAACATTGTAGCTTTTCAGAAAATTAGTATTAAATCAGGTAAATATAAGTATAAATAATAGGGATGAGAAAAGTAGGTACATGTTTACAAACGAAACTTGTTTCTCACTCTGAAATAATTTTTTCAAATGATCTATAATATATTTTCCAATAAAATCATTTACATCGCATAAACCAAATGTAACTTCATATCGTATGTGTCTAACATTTCACAAAGTGTTCAAAGCAACCACAATTATTAATATGAAAATTGATTTAATAGGTGAGGATGAGTTCCCCAAATACTAAGCCCTCTTTGGGATGTGAAATTCACACATCAGGGTAAGGGGACCAGTCCCTTTCTCTGTGGTTCCCAGGAAGATCTGTGGTTTCCCAGCAGCCTAAAAAATCACAAAGCTTGGGTGAAGCTGTGGGTGCCTATCAGATGCATCACCCCAATTAACCCAGGGTCTCTGGTCAGTAGCCCAGTGCTTGACTCACTGGACTACCACACTCCAATTTTCAGCTTATAAAATAAAGAATATGAGCTTATAATCTATATTATTCACATGAATTGAAAATTGTATTAGCTTGTAGCTTAGAAAAAAAGTGAAAATTTGGGTAAATTTCAAGAAATTCCGATCTCATAAAAAACACATAACAGAAAAAAAGGGTACACTAATTTCAAATTTTATGATAGTTCCTGTTTTATCCTTTATATTTTATACTGTCCTCAGTTTTGTGTAAAAGAGCATAGCTAAACTACTACTGAATTATGTACTTGAAATGGGAGAACCTCGCTCAATTAGTGTAAATATAAAATGAACGTACCTATGGTCATGAAGCAATGAAAGCAAGATAGCCGAGACTGTAGCTTGATTGGCACTAGGTTTGAAAAGGGGGGGAGGTAAAACAAATTTACAAGTAAGGGAAAGAAAGATAAGGAACCCATATTAAGTCACTTAGGTGTGTTTGGGAAACAGTGGCCCACATGTACCTCAATCACACTCAAAAAGGCAAAATCAATTAAAAATAAAACAAACATACAAACACTGGATCACTAGTGTGTGTTAAGGATCAACAGTCACTCTTGTGAATCACATTCACACACAAACAAACAAAACCCTAAGTGTGTCAAGTTTACAGTCTCGGCTATCTTGTTTTCATAGCTCAATTAGGATTAATGCTTTACTGGAGATTAGATCTTCATGTTGTGGATATTTTTTATGCTAGAATTTTATCTGTTGTAAAAATTGTGCATGTTGGTTTTCAAGCAGCATTATAGAACAGGAGATCTTCCAAATCGACATCGTTTGCATCACTAAGAAGAAAGTAATTTTTGGAATATAAGAAAATGAGGCCAATACCTTGTGGAGAATATGAGTTTTCTAAGTTGCAAGCATTGATTTTTTAAATACTCGTGAATGATATTCTGTCACAGTAAAAGGATGGCTCTCAATAATTATGACTCACAAGTCTAGAAATACTTATGTTGATGCCAAAAGAATACACTGGAAAATCTCAAATCAACACACTAATGTAATGAGTTTTATCATGAAGGAATCATTTTACTGAAATAGATTCAAATACATTTATGGTATTTTCTGACCTATTTTAATTCAGTTACCACATGATTTTTATTGCAGTCACTTCTAAATGAATGGATGGCTTTGCAAAAATACATTTCATTCATGTGAACTCTCTCCCACTCCTCCCTCCCACAAAATTTCAGCATGTTTTTATATCAGAGAATGAATCATATGCTTCCCATTAATTACTTTATCTCCAGTTTTCAATTTTCAATTGAAGGCACTGATGAATAGCAAATTTTTATTCCAGCTGCAGAGTTTTGCGTTCATAAGAAATAGTCCATTCCAGAATCAGGTATTTACTCTTTAAACAGAAAATCACTCTTTTTTTGGACAGCAGCAATTGATGAGATTCTTTCAAAAATATCCTATAATGTATTTCCACAATGTGCCTGCATAGGAAAAATAGAAAGTGAGTTTGAAAAAGTATAAGTGTAGACATGAGCAGTGCCAAGTTGAAGGAGACTGCTAGCTCAGCTTTTGTTTAGCATACTTGTGATGCAGTTTGGGTATTTTCATTAGTCTTTCACTCAACAAATATAATTTAATAATGCTTTATTTAATGTTTGTTTAATTAATTTTTATTGCTAGTAGTCTACCAATTAGAGTTAGGTTTTTGGAACCCAAAAATTAATACATGATGCCATGGTTAACATACTTACTATTAAGTATTGTTTCCTGCATCAGGCATAGAAAATGGTTGGCCTTTATGCAAACATCAATAATGTCATTGTTTTGAGTAAATAGTAAGCAACAAAGTTTTAATATTTCATTGAGAGGATTCCTAAAAAAGCTAAATAGAAGTGAAGATGAGATTGTGTAAGAGGAGAGTGACAACCCCAGTGAAAATTATAAACATTGATATACATTTTGCTGATAATTCTTTAATTTAATTTTCTTCATATTATGAGTTAATATCAAAATACTATGATCCTTTTTGTCTGATCCAAGTATTTTTCATAAATTCTAACCTGAAAACCACAGTTTTTCTAATGCGCCAGTACATCTTATGGGCTAGGAAATATTTTTTTGTGCAGTTTAGCAGAGCAGTCTATCAATTTTTCACGCCCCGAACAAATTAAATGAATTAAAATACATTCTTCCAATGAAGTCTTCACAGCACACCCTCTGCATGACCTGATATACTTAAGTGACTACTTTCTGATGGAAATTGGCAGTAAATCACATTATTTGGACAATGAATTCTCTTTTTCAATGGTTTCCCCATTTAAGACTTTTTCTGTAAACAACCAGTAAACTATTCCTTTTCCAAGTTCCAGATATTTATACATCTGCCCAATTCAAATGCTCCTGCATGACATTAGGGGTGAAGAATGGAAAAACAAGAGAGAAGAAAATTCCTGATTCCTTTTAGAAATCTCCTGATTTCTAAAATCACTAACTTAATGATTTCATTACTGATTACAGTTTTTTTCTTTAAAGAAATTCAAGCTAAGAACAAATCAGGCAATGATTGGCAATCAAACCTAATATTTTACCATTTCCATTGTCTCAGTTCCAGCTCATAGGTTCGCTCTTTAAGATTTATCCACCTTTTCCCAATTATTGTCATTCCCCTAATCTCTTTAGGTATTTCTTGCAAATTTTACTTGAGTTCTTCTTCCTTTTTACTCTCGTTCAAGCTTCAGCTTGGCACTCTCCTGTCCCTCTCATTCCTTTGGAATTTTAACTCTCCCATTAACCTCATATAATATTATTCTAAAATGGATTCAACGCATGAAGACATTATTTGGACATAAAAGAAAGCAAAGTTAGGTCATAAATTTCTAAAAATTTAGATACCAATGGTCACTTTCATTGCTTTAATTTTTAATTCGGTGACCTAAAACTTAGAAATTCAACTTTCAATAAAAAATCTGTCAATTTTATGAGCACTGGCATAATTAGGCCCAGAAGTTTTATTCACTACTCCCATTTGCCACAGAAACCTCTGTATCTAACATCATACTACATTTTCTCGTCTCTAGTCTTATCTCATTGCACACAATCTCCTTTGCATTCTAATAGAGCTTGACAAGAGGTTGGAGAAAGAGTGGTGGCTGCAGATACATTTGTTCAAGCTCTAACCTATGAAGAAAATCCACTAGGATTACTGAGGCACAGAGATGGCAACAGATGCAAACAAACTGACACAAATGGGTCAAGGAACCCCACACTTGACTATTGGTGTCCGTATGGTTGTAGAAGAAGACTATATGGACTGATTCTTAGTATCTATGAGGAAGGAATCTGGCCAGAAGATTTTGAGAGATCGGTGTTAGTTCCTATTCCGAAAAAGGTAAAGGCTGCATCATGTGAAGACTACAGAACAATAAGTTTGATATCCCATGCAGCTTAAGTTGTTCACAGGATCACAAGGAGAGAGAGTATGGTAAAATGATTACTAAGGGGATAATCAGTTTGGGTTTAGTAAGGAGAGAGGTACCCATGATGCCATTGCAGTAATGAGATCACTAATCGTGAGGAATATAGAATACAATCAGGACGTTTGTGCCTGTTTCGTAGATTTTGAAAAAGCATTAGATATCGAAAAAGCGTTTGATAGAGTGAATTTGGAAGAATTAATGTGTGTATTGCAGAAAATAGAAATGGATTGGAGGGACAGGAGACTGATCCGCAACCTGTACATGTCTCAGACTGCTCAGGCGCAAGTGGGGAACGGAGAGTCCGGATGGGCGGTGTTAGGAAGAGTTGCAAGGCAGGGTTGCCCATTATCACTGGTACTGTTCAACGCATATGTGGAGGAAATGATTGAAGAGGCATAGGAAGAACTGGAGGTAGGAAAGAAAGTTGGAGGGGAATTCGTAAAATCAGATAGGTTTGCTGATGACCAAGCATTAGTTTGTCAGTAAGCCAAGGGAATGCAAGCGTTGCTGAGTAAATTGAAATTCAGTGCAATAGATATGGGATAAGAATCAGTATTAATAAAACAAAGGTTATGCAATTTTCCAGAAAGAGATTGGCTAAGCTAAACATTAAAATAGGAGGGGAAAAAATAGAGCAGGTAGAACAGTTAACATATCTCGGAAGTGTTTTCGAACAACACGGTCAAAGTAGTAGGGACGTAAGGAGAACCATTGCGCTAGGCAAAGGCTTTCTCAAGGAGGAGGGAGTTGATGACAGGGATGTTGAGTAGGGAGGTTAAGAAAATAATCATAAAAACTTTGATATGGAGCGTAGCTACGTACGGAGCGGAAACATGGTCACTGAAGCAGGAGGATAGACGTAGATTGGAGGCTTTTGAAATGTATGTGTGGAGAAGAATGGAAAAGGTGAAATTGACCAAAAGGAAAACAAATGAGGAAGTACTGGAGATGGTGGGTGAGGAGAGGGGTTTGCTGGGAGAAATCTTATGGAGGCAGGAAAAATGGATGAAAGGCGTATTGAGCGGTAGTGGGGTGTTGAAGAAGGTAATAGAGGGGAGAATGTTAGGCAAATGAAGAAAGGGCAAAAACAGGATAGGGATGTTGGACAGGGTGACGGGAGGAAGGAAGTACACAGAGATGAAGAGGGACCTGATGTAATGTAGGTTGCTGGAGTGTGTTTTGTTTGGAGTCATGAAAAATATTTATTTAATAGTTGTGTCCATCCAAAAACCTACCTTATCTCATAAAAACTTTGATATGGAGCGTAGCTACGTACGGAGCGGAAACATGGTCACTGATGCAGGAGGATAAACGTAGATTGGAGGCTTTTGAAATGAATGAATGAAATTACCTTATAACGGTTGTAGAATTGCTTATTTGCAAAATATATTCCTTAAAAACAGGGTTTTGTACAGTTTTGATTGCCATTATAAATATCACCTGGGAATTATAAAAGATTTGAGACTTACATGTCTCAGATGATTGACACAACAGCAGATTAAAATTCAGCATTTACCAGAAACTATTTCATAAACAACCACACATACTAATTATCTAAATGTCATCCTTCCAAGAAGAAAGCTATCGTATGCTCCTTGATTTACTGTCTTCTATACCATCTAATTTCTGCCGGTTCCTTCAGTTGAGGACTCATTCAATAGATCACCACTACCTTGATCAACGATATCTTGGCTGTATCCCACTAGATTCTTCCTTTACTTCCCTAATACATACCACTTAAACTTTCCTTCAACCTTGCTTCCTTCATAACTTCTCCTTCCCGCTGCAACCCTTGTACATACATATTTTATCCTTCTCTTCCCCACTAATGTCAACTTTATAACAACCTTTACCACAAATTCCAAGAAACTGTGGACGATGCTGCAACAGTAACTTTTAATGGAGTCATTCACTACATGTACATTACAATGCAACAATTTCAGAGTGAAAAAATCATTCACCATGACTGGGATTCAAACCCGGATCCCTCAATGTCCAGCTGAGCACTTCAGCCAATTAGGCTATCAAGGCACTGTAATACACATATAGCAGATAACTTCATCAACAGTATCTCCTGGTAGTTTGTTTGAATTTGTCAAGGGTAAAACTCCCTTACTGTTTAAAGTTGGGTTTACCCTTGTAGAACGTGGTGCATTACACATGACTACAAATACCTGTGACATTATGTACAGAATTTTGTCAAAACATCTTATTCCTTTAAAGCCCCTCTAATTTCAGAGTCTAGGATAGTTTAACCGACTTGGCTGGACATCAAGGGATTTAGGTCCGAATCCCAATCAAGGTGAATGATTTTTTACATTTTAAAATTGTTGCATTGTAATACCCTTCACCACCTTAATTAAAAATGCAGTATTGGATCACAAATATACACACTACAGTAGGTGTTCATTCAGGAGTATCTAACACTTTTGAAGAAGGAGACATACTGTAATTTGTAATTTCTGTTTGCACAATTGATAAAATACAGAATATGACCATTGGTCTTCAGATGAGACTCCAGATATTGGATGAAGTGGCTTGTCAAGTAGGTTTTAAAACTCATTTTTCTCACAAGGTTGGGATTCTGGAATCAAATTCATCAACAATGCACAGCACTCATGACAAAATAGATACAGTTCTGACAGGTAGAACAAGCATGAGGATACATTGGATACATATCACTGGGTTTACGTGGAACAGCTTTGAAAGGTACTGGAGACATACATTTTCCCGTGTAAGTATATGTGTATGCACGAGTGCATTCTTGTTACTACTTCCATGATTTGATGGTCATGTGCTTCCGCTGTATTCAAGATCATGAAGACTTTCATGATTCAATTTCGCAACGCATCACAAATGCTATGTGCTTCTGATAATGAATAATGATGTTTCACTGTATTAAGCAATTGATACACGCAATGAGTTTTCATTGCATAATTGCATTAATTAACCAACAGCAAGCATTAACTATGACAGATTCATCTTTTGAAACATAATGTTCTCTTATTGAATTAAACCCCATTCATTCCTCGGGGGTTGGTTGGAACAAATAATTATGGAAATTGAATGACAGCAGTAATCAAGTCCAAATTTATTTGGTTAACTAATATAACCACCCATTTATAAGTTCCAATAAGCAAAACTTTCTCAAAGTTCTGATTGAGGATATACAATTTCA
The DNA here is from genome assembly GCA_037158775.1 of Hetaerina titia. Taxonomy (NCBI): domain Eukaryota; kingdom Metazoa; phylum Arthropoda; class Insecta; order Odonata; family Calopterygidae; genus Hetaerina; species Hetaerina titia. Next base: position 137,278,215 of record CM073769.1, read on the forward strand.
GACTTAATTCAGTCTACTCCACTGTTACCTTATTGATGATTTTAGAGCTATTAAACTAAGGAATTGTTTGCCAAAAATAACTGATATTTTAATATTTAATATAACTGGCATGACTTTCATTAATATGGCTCAAATATCAGTTTCCCTGAAATTTACACAACTCACCTGAATAAATCACAAAAACATTTTTCAATGCGGCATCTGCCATTAGTACAGGACAACGTGCTGTATTAATTGCAATGCCTTTTTAATATTGTAAAAGCTTTTAAATTATTAATGTTAGTTCACACTAGTTCTGAAAAAAATTTTAATAAATAGTATACCATGCCATCATTAGGAAGACCTGTATTAATGTAACCATAAACCAACTACTTTTAGTACTATATGATAGTCATACATGAAAAATTTAACCAATGCACTACCAATTATTATTATTATTATTGTACTGATTTATCAAAATGCAATTATAAAAAAATAGAGTGACAGAAGATAAAAAGACCACCCTGTGCTCAATGAACTCATTCCTTACCCTGAGAAAAGAGATAGGAAAGAAAATAATTAGAAAGAGAGAGAATGAAAGAATTATATCCAAACACAAAAATACTGCCAAAAAGTCCTGCCAGCCAAGTGTACCTCTTTCACTTATTGAGTCACATTCATCCTTTTCAAAATATCATTTTCAATCAATGGCCTACACACTTTGCCTTTTCCCTCTCACCTGTAAGAGCAGTGGCCTGCGATGCTGCAGATGTGCAGATGGCACAGCCACCCCTGGCCCGCCCACCCCCACGCCACCACCAACTCCGCTGCTCGGCGAGTGAATTATGCCCATGGTGGGGGGGGTCTGCGCTTGGTGGTGGGGTAGGACAACGCCCATGGGAGAGGGCAGGGGCGTGTGGAGAGTGTGGGGAGGTGGGGGAGCCAGGTGTGAGGGCATCTGCGAAATGGAAGGTGGGACAGGCGATTGGATGGAAGGGGCCCTCGGAGGGCCAAGAGGCAGCCCGACAACGCCCATTCGCAGTCCCATGGCTGCTGCTGACCCAATCTGGAGAGGGTACGCAAGAGCACCACATAGTATTGAGGTGCCATAAAGAACAGGGCCAGCAGAGAATAAAAACTTCCATAAGCAAGAAGTGGAGAAGGTGAATCTTTATAAATTTATAAAAAATGGGACTCTTAATAGTATTAGTTTTTACCAAGCCAGATGTTCATCTACTGGCATTCTTTTTGCAAATGTCACTTCTCCAGCAAACATTACAACACAATATATTTTATGCACTGTAGTGCCACCACCTCATTCCAGACCTAAGCAAAATTCTACTCACGCACTCAATGAGGCACCTATTTTTTAGCATAATCAATATGGGTTTATGTAAAGGGAATTTCTGCATAATTAAATGATATAGAGATGTCAGCTTATCAATAGCAACAGCTTTACTAGCCAAATTTAGTATATACAAGGTCTGTTCCAATGGTAGTAGGACTTATTTTTCCCGGATTGACGGACATATAGGCAGCCGTTACTCTGGATGGATTCAAGGGAGGGGAGTGTTAGGACAGGCTGTAGACCAGTGGCAGTTGGCTCCCAGCCTTTATGGAGTGCAGATTGTTCATTTGCAAAACCTCAATAATGTGACTTTGTTATGCTCTGTCATGAATCAGTTACTGGAACAGTGCTATGCCATAAAATTTTCTATGAAAGAGGGCCAAACTGGGAAAGAGACTCATGAATGGCCCAAGGTAGCTTATGATGGGTAGATCAGATTTTTTGAGTGGCACAAGTTGTTTCGGGAGGGTGGAGAAGATGTTGAGGACGCCGAACGTTTAGGACACCTTTTGACCTCAAAAAGTGACGAAAATCTACAAGAGTGAATGCTTTGTTGGATAGTCATTGCAGATTAAGTGTTTGCAAGGTTCCTGATTAACTTGGCATCCCTAAAAGTGATCGACTTCGGACCGAAAATATGGACATGAGAAAGGTGTGTGTGACGTTGGTGCCACGAGTGCTCTTGATCAAAAGGAAATTTGCACATGGCTCTGTCCAGAGCTTCTTGAGTTAGTGATGATCCAAATTTTTAGACAATACCCCACCAGACTTCTTACTCTTCCCTGACTCAAATCAATGCAGAAAAGAAGTCACCACGGCTTGGTGGAAGCGTTACAACTGGCCGAGATGAGGGAGCTTAGAAGCATTCCAGGCACTGCCTTTTAGGAGGCATACAAGGTGTGGAAAACCTGCTGGCAGCAGTGTGTGGAGGCACAAGGGTGCTACTTCAAAGACTTTTGAGTGAATGTGCCAATTCTTGAAATAAATTTTTTTAAAATCAATGCAGTCCTGGTACTTTTGGGACAAACCTTGTATGGTTACAGAATTATACACAATTGACCCAGACTTAGTTACTTTGAAAAAAAAAACATTATAGTATTGAACCAAAAGACATGGAAAAATGTCATTCCAACTATTTGATAATGCCTTCTATTATTATTTCCTGATGGGCCAGCACTGTAAATTAACTGATATTATTTTATAACATATCTTTTAAATAATTACTGCATATACCCATGTGCAGGTTGACCCCCAATTTCTTATAATTTTAGTTTCTTTTACATATCTCATGCATAGATTGACACTCGTTTTTTGTAATTAAATACATGGTGCCAAGTTAATTCAAAATAATTAAATTTAATTAAAACTTGCAAACTTTTATCAAAATAGTTATTATTTATAGTTATAATAATTATTGTAAGTCAAAATTTATAGCTATTAAGTTCTAAATAAACAAAGAATATTTATTTTGATTTTTTCAGAGTACCAACATTAACGGACTATTATCATTGATAACAAGATTTTGAGTGGATTCCAAAATTCACTGCCTGTGCCACAAGTACTATCCAAATGGTACTGCTATATTTGTTTGCTTTTACCACTGTACTGTAAAAAGCAAGAAGTAGTAGCAGCAGTAGTTTGTGCGGTAAGAAAAGCACTTATAAAAGTATTATAACACTGTCATTACATGGTGGTAATGGCATTATATTTCAGAAATGATATATTTTTTAACTTACTATAAATAACTTTATCTTTTATTGGTCAACCCTTGATATTATTCATTGAAATATTATCAACCTACACACAAGTATACATAGTAATTACATATCATAACAACTATCTCAAAAACTAGAGATTGATAGAACTTGATTTCATACTTCTTGAAATACATTATGTATTGTCATTCTGTATGACAGACCACCTGAATATTTGTACACCATTTATGTTAAGCATTTATTTATAAGGATTCCTTCTATATGAGCAATAATTATGGTTACCAACTATAAAAATCTCAAATTGTAATCAATTAAAATTTTAGCTAGATTCAAGTTTGAATTCAACAAACCAACAGAAATTTTAAACATGAAGAATTCCTGGAGATTAGAGCTGAAAGAAAAGTTTGACGCACTAATTTGAGCACTAATTCTAACTAAAGCATCAACTATTTCAATCATTAAGTACGTATGCTTTAGTAATAAAACCACTACATTCAATTGGTGCACATAACACTATATGAATTGGTGCAAAATGAAGTACTACTGAGAAATGATTTCATTTCAACTCAATGCTAATATATAAAGAAAGAGTAAAATATTATGTCACCTAGGAATTTAATGCAAAGCTTTGGTAATGGAGATGATATTTGTGACATTACATAAAATAGTCTATTGGCAAACATAACACCAGACTAAATGCTAAATAGCATCCTCTGTACCTTACACTCTACAGAGATAATTTCTATTGGTTTTGATGCTGTTATTTTCAAATTTTACTTTATTTTTTTACATCAAATCCTAAGTAATTTGCAATGTATACTAGATTTATCTAAATAATTTGATATATTAATCCAATGTGTAAGAGTATTACCTTGAGTGTTATCAAATGTTTTTTGTTTCCACTAATTATTAACCCATTTTTTTACTTGTTCATGCTCTCTCTTTGAAATTATCTTATAATTTATTACTTTCAATGGCTATTATATATTTGAAGCATAATTATACCTATATGAACCATCAACAGTTGATAAGAACTGAATATTTGCTTTTGTGAGCAAATCATAGCCTTGCAAAATTCCTTGAAATAATTTTCCACAATATTAAGAAGGCTAAACGATGAACACCCCTACATTTTATGTTTTGCTAACAGTTGCCGAATCATTTTGCACATATTGATTTCGTTTATTGATAACCAGAGACACTTTTTTACCCTCATTACCAAGTGTTTTACATAAACAAATAATTAGACACGTGAAGGAATTAAATCATGACAAAAAACCTAACTTCAAGCTTCAAGTGGAGTTACATGGCATGTTTTTGACTTGCTTATGCATTATAACAAAATGACATAACTTTTCCTTAAGCTAGATCAGGTTTACTTTAATTTGCTCTTTTGTCAGATCTTCATGTAGAATATGAAGTCTTGTGGGCTTCTTTCCCATTTGTTATCCATCTTTTACTTGATCAGTCAGTGACTTTCAGATGCCAGAATGACTGCAACATACTGGCATAACTGCAATTCCAATTATATATAGCTTACATTACAGGTTCTTAGAATGTGGTTTCATTTTTAGAATGTTAAAGAATATGGCCATCCTGTGGATGCCACAGTAATAATATTAATGTTCAGAAATCTTTCAATTTTAATGGAAAGTCTCAAAAAACTTGTCTTTTGTTTGTTTTTGTTGTTTATTCTTGGGTAAAAAATGGCGATAATTACATAAATACATGAGTTAATCATTAAAAATTCCATTGCTGGCAATATAACCATGATAATTTTAAAACTTGAAATATGAAAATAATCTTTTAATAAATCTCAAATGAAGTGGCTACTTACACTCAGGAATTATCAGAAAATACCCCAGGAAAAACCATTGAACGATGAAGAACAACATTGAGGAAAATACAAAGAGTCTCATCTTTTTTTAAAGACACCTTTTAAATGAGTTGGTGTGAAGACATAAGTTTATCTGCTAACAAACACTATTTTTTCAACTGATTGAGCCTTCTTGCTGTCCAACTGATTGCATAAATGGTAAATTCCTTATGATGCTCATTGATTCATATTGATTGAATCATAGGCTTCTAAGAAATAAATACATAGTTCTTTAGCACAGACATACATGTATTATGAGCTTAAAATTCACCTGCATAAAAATGTATCATTCAAAAAGCAAATAAACAAATAATTAGACACGTGAATGAAATAAATCATGACAAAAAACCTAAAAATTGAAATTAACGCAGTCCATCCAGGGTATTTCTTTAAGAAAATGTATTAATGATGTTTTAAGCCTGGTATAAATGTGATACTCTAGTTTTGAATGTCATTACAAGTAGCATCCTATGCTGGAGCAAAACAACTGTATATCAGCAACTTTATGCTCATGACAATATACACATTAATTGCAAACGCACTGGATTGGAAATTGAATATAAACTGGAAAACTTCTTTATACTATGCATGATACTTAATTCAAATAGTAGCCCTCCACTTAATTGAACACATTCGTAGATCAATTTTGGTTCCAACAATCAATTTTATTAATGAGAAAACTATTTTTAATGAAAATATTATGACCTAAAAAATGTGGAAGGAATTATGTTCAGGAAGAGACTACTTTTGACTAATAAAGCAGATATAGTGGAGCCAGTTCCATTCTGCATTCTCATTTTTTAACGTGTAATCAAATGGATACTGATTCATTCATTTGCTTATGTATTTCAATATTTTATCCCATGGTAAAGACATTAATAAATATTAGATAAATAAAAGTAATTTTCAAACTTTGGCACCTTAACTTAAATAAAGATCACACTTTTGGCAGATTAAATCACTTCATTTGTAGTATTACTATCAATGCAAGCCTTTAGTGCTTTAAATATGAAGTCACCATGAGCTACCACAAAATGATATTTCCTTAAGGAATAACTGTCAAAAAACAATTATACAAACATTTGAAACACTTAAGTTACAAAAAAACACTAGAGAATTCAAATTTTGCAGAACAATACAAGGTGTGTTCAATAAACAATGGGTATTTGATTTACTCAGAAAGAATTTTATTTATTCATTTATATCAATGATATCTCCTTTAAAGTAGCCCCCATTGGAATATTTTACACTTATGCAAGCACTTTTTCCGATTCTCAAAACACCTCTGAAATTCGATCTTTGGTAGAGCTTTTAGCTCTCTCAGCAACTCTTTTTTAACATCATCTATGCTTGTAAAATCACGACCCTTTAAGGTTCCCTTTATTTTTAGGAACAGAAAAAAGTCACTTAAGGCCATGCCTGGTGAATATGGAGACTGGGACATTATTAAAGGGCTGTTTTTGGGCAAAAATTCATAAACAAGCAGTAACCAGTGTGATCAGATGCATTATTGGGATGCAAAGGCCATGAATTATTTTGCCAGAGGTATGGACGTTTTCATTGGATTGCTTCATGCAAACTGCACTGTACTTGTATATAGTACTCTTTATTGATACATTGACTTTGTGGCAAGAAGTGCAATATGCACCAAGTGAAATTTTTTTTAAAACACAAATCACATTACTTTTTTAACACAGCTCATATATATGGATGAACTTTTGTGTTTATCCTTGAAATGTATTTACATCCATTTTCCCTAGATCTACATGGGTAAGAATACACAATTACACACACATATACATTACACAGAATGTGTAACATATATGTGTGTGTAATGCATCAGCTCGGCAAGTCAAGGTTCATGGTTTAACTATTGGTCAAGGAAATTTTTTCTATTTGAAATCTGTGCACTTCTACCTGCCCAACTAGCTTTGTGTCTTCTGTACACTTGTTAATCCCTTTCCATATGAATATGCTTTCACTGTTTGGTAGGTGTTTGAATGTGTATGTGTGTACATATACATATATATATAACTTTTGGACGGCACAATAGAACACAGAATAAAACAGATAACACGTAAAAGGTCACTCACACAGTAGATGATTTAAGCTTTCGGCCTACTCCGAGGCCTTCTTCAGGTCAGACTGAGAGGTTTTGAGGGAAGAGTGCCTGGGGAGGGGAGGGGAAGGTTTAGGGACTGTTGGGAAAGAAATTAAAGATGGCGGTTAAGGGTGGGAATTTTAAAGGATCGGAAATATAGGATGTATGCGGATTCGCGAGCTCTAACAACCCCACATCTGACCTTTGCACAACCTATTTCCCCGGATCCCACAGACTGAAAACCATTCTCAAAGAACTTTATCCTATATTACATGACAATGACGCGACCACATCCTTACTGCCCCAATGCCCCTCTGTCGCTTACAGACGACCAGCCAATCTCAGAAACCTTCTGAGATCCACCAACCCTTTGACACCCCGCCCCGACAAATTTCCACATATTTCCCCTACCTGCAATTGCCCCCGATGTAAAATATGTCTCCTAATCAGATCTGCTCCCCTCTCCCCACATCCCCTCATTGTCCCTTCACCCCGTTCCCACGCTAATTGCCTCTCAAAAAATATTATCTATCTTTTGTCGTGCAAACAATGCACCTCATTCTACATAGGCGAATGCATTACCCCCTTATCCATCCGAATGAACAATCACCGCTACTCATGTAATTCTGCTTCACTCTCTTCTCTTCCTATCCCTGTACACGCAAGTTCACACAACCTATCATTTGACGAATGCTTTTCCCTAACAGTTCTAGAATCCCTACCCGATTCAGCCACCAACATAGAGGTGAGAACTCGCGAATCTGCATATTCTATTGCGTTCTATTGTGCCGTCCAAAAGTTGCTCTCGTGAGTACTTCCGCATCATCGATACATATATATATATGTATATATATATATGTGTGTGTGTGTGTGTATATATATATATGTATATGTGTATATATATATATATATATATACACACACACACACACACAAAACATCCTGACACCCTATACTATATTAAACTGTTTGCCTATTCTGCACACTTTCTAACTACCTTCAATCCATCCAACATCCATATCATACTCCTGCTCCTTTCCCGTTGATCTTTTTTACCTCCAGCAATCCATCAATGTTCAAAATTCTCTGCATCCATCTTTTCTACCTCCTTTAGATTTCACTCAACTATTTCTCTCCTGCCCCACCATACTTAGCACTCCTCATTTGTCTTCCATCCTGTCCACTTAACCTTCTCCATCCATCTCCACACCCACATTTCAAAACCTCCAATCTATCCCTATCATCCTGCTTCTATGACCAGGTGTCCATACCATACATAACTAAGTTCCATATCAAAGTTTTAATGGGCCTTTTCTTAAAATCCGTACTCACATCCCTGCCATCCATTTCCTCCACACTTGTGAAAGCCTCCTTTCCTAGAGCAATTCTTCTCCTTACACCCCTACTACTTTGACCATTTTGGTCAAAAACACTTTTGAGATATGTAAACTGTTCTACCTGCTCTATTTTTTCCCCTCCTATTTTAATGTTTTGCTTAGGTTTTTTCTTTCTGGAAAATCGCATGAAAGAAAAAGGCTAAGCTAAACATTAAAATACTGTGATAAATATACCTGTACTTCCTCTAGTTTTTGTCCTCTTATTTTAATGTTTGGCTTAGCCTCTCTCTTTCTTGAATACGACATAACCTTTGTTTTATTTACTTTATCTCATCCTGTATTTATTGCACTGAATTTCCAAACCCGATCCCTACTTGAGGTGCTTTGTGAAGAGCACTTTGAGGGAGTATGCAATCCATTGAATGGGATGTTAAACTACAGAGCAAATGGGATTAAGAGTAGGCCATTGCTGATGGTGGGTTTCTCTTCCTTCTTTTCCGTTTCCCTCCCTAATGGTGCAAATGACCTCAGCTGTCTGTTGCCTTCCTTTCAACTACTACAACTACTCCAATTGACTCATCAATGCTTGCAAGCCCTTGACTGACTAACAAACCAAAGTTTGGCCATCAGCAAACTTAACTGATTTTATGAATTGCACACCAAATTTCATTCCTATCGCCAGTTCTTCCCTGCCTCTTTGACCATTTCTTCCAAATATACGTTGAACAGCACAGGTGATAACAGACAGCCCTGCCTTACTCCTTACCACACCACTTGCATGGGATTACAAATTCATCTGCCATATTTTTCCTACGATTGTCTAAATTTGACATTTAAATGTTTACTTTGTCATACATGTGCACATAGATAAACAGGCAATATTCGAGAGTGTTTCTGTGGGATTGGAACATTATAATTGTTATCATAGGAAATATGCCAGTTCAGGTAGTTTTTGGATGGACACAACTACCAAATAATTCTCAGGTTTCTCCTAACAAAACACAACCCAGCATCCCACCCTACAATAAATCCCTCTTAATCTAAATGCACTTCTTTCCTCCCTTCATTCCATCAAACAACCCTATCCTATTCCTGCCCCCTTCCTAGTTTACCCCACTATCACAGTCGTCAACATCCAAATCTGATCACCTATCAAAATGCTCTGCATCCATCTTTCCTGCCTACTTTTTATTTCTCCAAACAATCTCTCCCTACCACCATATCCATGAGTTTTTCATCCCCATGTAATTCCTTCCTCCCTTCATTCCATCCAACATCCTTATCCTGTTCCAGCCCTTTCCTCGTTTGCCTAATATTCTCTCATCTATTACAGTCTTCAACATTCCACTACCGATCAATATGCCCTGCATCCATTTTTCCTGCCTCCTTAGGATTTCTTTTCTTAATATCACCTGTCACCAATTCCCTCCTCCTCGTGAAAGCTTCTTTACCTTACACAATTCTTCTTTCATCACTATTTCATTAATCGCCATGGTCCATGATACACATTATACATCAAAAGAATAACAAAAATAACATTAATTCTTTAAATCCCAGGTTTTTCAGGATTTCTTCAAGGTTTTTCACATTCCTAGTTGTTTCAAAGAATCTATGGGGGATGCTGCGACAGTAAATTATAATGGAGTCATTCACTAAATGTGCATTACTATGCAACAATTTTAGAGAGAAAAACTCATCCTAGTCAAGACAAATGATTTCACAATCAGAAATTGTTGTGTTCTTAGTTGTTTATCGGTTTTCAATGATTCAAGGATGGCTGACCCACCTCACATTCAGAATTTCTCTATCAAAATATTTATTATATAACATGTGCATCTACATACACTGAACACAGGTCTACATTTAGGATTTTAGGTTTAACTAAAAAAATTGCAATTACAAGCCATGATGGTTTTCACAGAGATGAAGTTAAGTATATATTCCAAATATAATATGTACAGTCTAGATTTAAGATAAATGGAATGCACATACACATACTTCCACCACTTTAATCTTGTGACAAAAAGCAAAGCTGAGTAAGCACAAAATATGATGGCATTGCAGTGCATACCTACCCAGTTCAGTCCTAATCCCAAAACAACCTATTGTATAATGCTGTTTATAACTAGCAACATACAAAGAGAGCCATATTTAAAACATATTCCATTGCTTCTATGATCCTTACACGGATTCATGGCAATGCAGAGGGGTTTTCAATTTTTCAATTTGCACACAAATGTTTGCTTTTAGAAGAAAATTTTGACAATACCAGTACCCTATTATTTTCTGAATGAATCTAAAATGTTAAAAGGAAATTCTATTCTTGCATTTTATTTTGGGCTGTCAAACATTTCTTGAAAAAATCACAGCAGTACAGTCCTTGCTCCAACCCAGCACAGTGTACCATGCCAGAGCTCATGAAATTCCAGTATAAGTTGCTTGCCCCTTTTTGTACTTCTTCATCTATGCTGTTCATTTTACATTAAGTATTAATGACAAATATTTTACCTCTTTTTCTTCACTCATTAAGTATAAATAAGTGCTCTATTAGACAATTTTTGGGGAGGAAATGCTCCTAACAGAAGTTTTAATTGATGATGAACACATTTGATTACACAGGCACTACTCATAATGCACATAAATAATAAGTATATTCCACGCAACATAATCTTTCATGTCATAAAAATAGGTAAAACTCGAACATGTCCTATCTTTGCTACATGGATAACCCTTTCTTTCTGTCATACTACCTTGATCAAACAGTTCCCGGAATAACCACCGTGTGGCGCTCCCATCGTTCCGATTTGAGTTATGTTTTTTTGTTAAATTGGTACATCTGTTGTTGATATTCCCTTTAAATCTTAGTGTCATAACTTGACATTTGCAAAAGTTACGTAGCCAAGAGTACATCTATCTCTGTGTGTGTTGGCGATTTTTTACAATTGCAGAAATGGATTTAAATTTGCAACAACGAACTTGTATTAAATTTTGCGTAAAAAACGGATTTAGTGGCGCACGGACGTTGGAAATGTTGGAAAAGTGTTTCGACAACGATTCTCTAAAAAAAAAACGGTCGTTTACCAGTGGCACGAGCGGTTCAGAAGTGGTCGTGAGTCAATCGAAGATGATGAATGCAGTGGCAGACCATCGACATCGAAAGTCGGTGAAAAAATTGATAAAGTAAAAGAAATGTTGGTCAATAACCGCAAATTAACCATCAGAGAAATAGCGGAGGACTTGAACATTGCCTATGGATCCGCCCAAGACATTGTGGTTAATGATTTGGGTTTCCGTCGTGTAGCAGCAAAGTTGGTGCCAAAAGACCTCAATTTCATGCAAAAAAGAGACCGTGTTGACGTCGCAAAAGACATGATTTGCGAGGCTGAATCCGATCCCACATTCATCAAAAGGATCATTACTGGAGACGAGACGTGGGTTTATGAGTACGACACGCAATCCAGACATCAGGCAAGTGAATGGCGTTCACCAAATGAGCCGAGACCAAAAAAACCACGTCGTTTTCAGTCAAAAAAGAAGGCAATGCTGACGGTTTTCATGGATTACAACGGTGTAGTGCATCATGAATTTTTGCCAGAAGGCCAGACAGTAAACAAAGAGTATTATTTGGGCGTTATGAGACGTTTGCGTGAAGCAATTCGCCGAAAGAGACCAGAAATCGTCGCACAGTGCGTCGAGACCGTCGCACAGTGCTATCATTATTCGTAATTTTTTGACGAAAAATGCAACAAATACCATCCAACAGCCACCGAATTCACCTGATTTGGCTCCCTGTGACTTCTTTCTGTTCAATCGAGTTAAAAAACCATTACGGGGAACGCGTTTTAGCAGCCGAGAGGAATTAATGGAAAAATCGCAGGAAGCACTGATGGACATACCGAAAACCGAATATAAAAAATGTTTCGAGGATTGGATCAAGCGCTGGCATAAGTGTGTTGCAGTCGATGGGGATTACTTTGAAGGGGACAATATAGATTTAGATGAATTAACTTGTATTTTTAATTTTCTGAATAAATTCCGGGAACTTTTTGATCAAGGTAGTATGTTCTGGATATTTCGAGAAAAATGCACTTCTAACTGCCCGACACTAAATTGTTGTAAAAAAATAATGAAAACAATGTTTCCTTGGTCTCCTTGATATTGTTAATTTAGGAACAATTAAAATAATGGCAAAATGGTATGTAAATATACAGTGATTCACAGTAATTCACTGAAGATTATAATTTTATTCACTTACTAACAACAGTGCATGGCATGGTAATCTTAAATAAAGTGCCAATTTAGAAACAAATATTAAAATGAAATTATTCTGGCAATTATGAAAATCACAATTTCTAAAATTTCAGGAGATAAAAGCCAATGTATAGCTGTATAATTATTATTATAAGTGATCACAAATATGGCAGATTTGAAAAATGGACTCTTGCAACATTGAAAGAAAGAACCAGTGTGAATGTATGCAAAAAAGTCAAAGTCTCAATCATAATTAGACCAAACAAATTGAGTAGCTTCAGGCGTGATATGGTGGAAGTCGAGCATAATGAATAATAGATGGTAGCACTTTCTCACTTGATAGAATTTATTTTACAACCAGGTTTTGATGTATTACATCATCATTAGGTAACAAAATGAAGTTGTATCCCATCTATATTTTTTTTTTAGGTAATCTACCGGTTAAGGTAGGTTTTTGGATGGACACAACTATCAAATAAACATTTTGTGACTCCCCACCTAGCAAACTAATCTATATCAGGTCCCTCTTCATCTCGGTGTACTTCTTTCCTCCCTTCATCCCGTCCAACAACCCTATCCTGTTCCTACCCTTACCTCGCTTGCCCAACATTCTCCCCTCTATTACCCTCTTCAACATTCCACTACCGCTCAATACGCCTTTCATCCATTTTTCCTGCCTCCATAGGATTTCTCTCAACAAACCCCTCTCCTCCCCCACCATTTCTAGTACTTCCTCATTTGTTTTCCTTTCGGTCCACTTCACCTTCTCCATTCTTCTCCACACCCACATTTCAAAAGCCTCCAATCTATATATATGGTGCGGAAACGTGGTCACTGAAGCAGGAGGATAGACATAGATTGGAGGCTTTTGAAATGTGGGTGTGGAGAAGAATAGAGAAGAAGAAATGGACCGAAAGAAAACAAATGATAAAGTACTGGAAATTTTGGGTGAGGAGAGGGGATTGTTGAGAGAAATCCTATGGAGGCAGGAAAAATGGATGAAAGGCGTATTGAGCGGTAGTGGAATGTTGAAGAAGGTAATAGAGGGGAGAATGTTGGGCAAGCGAGGAAAGGGTAGGAACAGGATAGGGATGTTGGATGGGATGAAGGGAGGAAAGAAGTACACAGAGATGAAGAGGGACCTGATGTAGTTTAGGTTGTTGGATTGGGTTTTGTTTTGTTTGGAGTTACAAAATATGTATTTGATAGTTGTGTCCATCCAAAAACCTACCTTAACCGGTAGATTACCTAATAATAATATATATATATATATATATATATATATATATATATATAAGATTCCAGAAGGAGGGGGGTGGACGTGGTTGGGAACGTGGAGAGAGGGAGGGAGAAGGGAAAAGAAAGCCAGAGTAGGGGGGAGAGAAGGGAGACGTTGCAAAGGATAGCGGAATAACAGAGAATCGACATTGTTAAAAAAAGAACACATAGTCTTAAGGTGCAAGGTGGTCCACTTGGGTGAATGGTGGCAGTCACTAATAAACCAAAGGCAGCCGGGACGACGCCAGTAGGCGGGCTGAGGGCTGGAGACCGGGCCATGGGATTAGGCCTTCCTGGAAGGGTGGTAGTGGAATACCCTGCACTTACTTCACACACTGGGGCTGGGGGGGGGGGGGGGCACTCAGCTCAACGGCAAGGTTGTGTATCATGCGTGGTCAAGGTTAACAAACTAAAGTTGATGGAAAGGAGGAGGAAGTGAACTGCAAGTCATTGAGGAGGGGGATCTTCCTCTTGTTGGACAACTTCTAATTGTTCCAATGCGTCTAATTTTTTGCTTTTATTGGACACATGTAGCACTTTTAATTTGAATTCAAGTACTCTCTCTCTCTCTCCCTCCCTCTCCACGCTCCCTACCACGTCCACTCCCCTCCTTCCGGAATCCTATATATATATATATAGATGGCACACAACTTCATTTTGTTACCTGATGATGATGTAATACATCAAAACCCAGTTGTAAAATAAATTCTAGTGCTACCATATATTATTCATAATTAGACCAAATTGGTGTGAATGATTTTTATTCATTACAACCAATAATTACTCTACAACTCATCAGTTTCTGAACGAGCTAGAAAACCAAGGATTGATGGTCCAAGTCAATGACACAGGAAAAAAAATGCACTGGGGAGGTCATAAAGGCCAATCAATAAATTAAGAATGAAATATTTGTCAATGTATATAATATAGTGTTGTTGTACATTACATGTATAAAGGTATAGTCAATTGAAGTATTTGTTTGGAATCAAAAATCTTATGGTTGCATTCCTAATACTGGAGCACCAGAGAATCCATTTGCATGACAAAAATCAGGGATCTGCATCGGGTACCATTTTATATCACAAAGGGAGAAAATTAATGCTCTGCTCCACTACGGGCAGACAGAGATTAATAAAACTGAATATGTCAGAAAATTATATCAAAGCAAATAAAGACACATGGATCAAGGTCGTGAATTCTTCTAGGCACCAATTTTCATGCACTTGAAAAACTGCTCATGCATCCAAAGTGATTGAGTTGTAGATTAGGTGCAATTCTTTTTGGGTGCCAAAACCGTTCGACATTTTATCAAAACCAAACATTTTTGGGTTTTTGCATTATAGGTTACATTTTTATCAATCACTGGAAACTGTAAAAAAAAGTTCTAACTCAAATGGTATAAAATTCATATAAAATTATATAAATGGTCTCATTGATGCAAAAACTACCTGCAACATATGCAGTCTCTGTAGGTATCTTGGAATAGAACATACCTGCAAACTCTAATTACCTAAATGACTGAAAAGGAAAGCTGGCAGGAGTTGCTTGATTTATAAATAGAAGAACCCACATGCAACACTCAGAAACATAAAAAGAGCACAGGACAAATGGCATACTAATATAAAAAAGGTGAAGTTGGGAGTACACTAGTTTTAATCCCACAACCCATAATATAAATTAACACACAATCACACTAGTCAAAAGGCAATTCATATGACAAGAACAAAATACTAACATACCATAAAGAGAAAATGCAGCTATTACATGAAGCATGCTCAGGTTCCGTTGCACCCATACTCATATAGTGATGTCAGAAAGTACACATACATAGTTGATGTTTTAGAAATACAATCAGGTTTTTATGATGAATTGGCAAACATCTCAGCCAGGTGATATAGAGAACTTCTAAAGTGGCATGTTTGATATTGAATTTTCTTGAGTAGTTTCTACTACATACTTAAGTGAAATCATATCTCATCTTTAAAGTCTATCAAAATTATATCATGAAAACTATTAAAGAACAAAAAACGTCCTCTTTTGGGGGAATTCAAATTTCTCTTGCTAAAAATGGAGAGAAACAAGTGAGTTCCTTCACCAAGGGTATCTTCACTACTTCAGTGTACACAAAAGAAAGATATCATAACTATATTTAAACTTCATTTTGATACCAATATATTACTTCTGAAAAATGAAATAGCCAGCTCAAACCTGAGCTTTAAACACCCTATCATGTCCATTATTTCAAAAAAAAGAGTTTCTAAGCAAATAATTTGCTACCTTCAATCGTAATTCAGAGTTGTGACTATACTTCGAATTTTGCATTAGCACCTTAAAAATATTCTTTTCTGCATCTTAGCACCAGCCTTTGATAAATCTACTCTATTATGGCTAGAAATGTTTGTATAGTTTAAAAAATATATAAAAAATAAGTAAGAAATGATATGTGCAGTTTCTGGCATCAATAGTTAGTGGTGACTATTAATTTATACCAAAATATCCATTTTGAAACGAAGAAAGAGTATACAGCCACAAGCAGAACTATAAAGCTACTTGGTGAGAATATGCAACAGCTCCCTGGAAAACGAAAGAAAAAAAAAACTTACCTGCTGGCAAGGGCCAGGGTAAGGTGGGGGAGGCCCAGGATATGGGGGTGGAGGGGGTGGCGGTCCCAAGGTGCTTTGAGGGTGTCCCTGTGGCATTCCCTGGGCCATTGTTGGAATCATCATTCTTGCACCTGCTTGGACGATCTGAGGTGCACCCCCTTGCCCAACAGTCACCATTCGAGGCCCTTCCCTGAGCAGCAGGCCACTGGCTCCGGTGCCACCAGCCACTCCTCCCTGGGTCACAATGCCTGGCTGTGCCAGCCTCATCTGCATCCGTTGTAGAGCTGTAAAACAATCATCCCTTTCCATTAAAGTATGCACCCAGTACACAAATTTAATAATGCATTAATGAAGTGTGTTTTACTATCATATCCCAGTTACTCCAAAATATTGTCATGCTATATCTAGTTATGAGAGTGACATACAAATTCAAAGACTTTCATTTAATCTCATTCTTTAATTAATGATTGCATATATGTTCAGGCATTTAAGATCTTGCTTCAGGCCTCTTTTATGTCAGGATGGAAAAGGACTCAAAATTGGTAAATTGAAAAAAAAAAGAATTATTTTGCTTTTACCACATTTTGCCAAAACTATGTTACATGGCACACAAGGAGAAGTGGACCAACCTAAACATTGATTAACCCTGAAGGTCTAGTTGAATTATATTCAGTTAGATTCCAGTTATCTAATGCTTGACTACAGTGCAGTCTGAAGTTACCAATAATACATGTTCCGACCAATGAAATATGACACATAGCTATAAACCTTAAAGAGGTTTCATAGTACTATGGAATTCCAAATATTATTTCCACATTTCTGATCTTTTCTTAATTTTAATTTCTGAATGAGAAAAAAATTTCAATTTTTATTTTATTTGTGACCAAAGATACTGAAATTTTAGAGAACCTATTCACTGAATAATTCTAAACAAAAGATTTTACAAAAATAAAAATCTTTTTATAATAAGCATCATAAAACTGAAAAACCAACATGTTGAAGTTATATTTTTCTGATGGCATTTAAACTTTGTTTTCTGGGAATTGAAATATTACCAAAATATTCCAAAACACTCTTATTTAAGAATTTATTTTTTCAAATATTGGTATTTTTACACAATTATTTGCAAACTTATATGAGGGTGGATACATTATTTTCACATGCATATTGAACTAATGATGATGAACCTTGATGACATAGCTTAGGACCAATTTTTGGCTATTTACACTTCTGGGCTGCAGGAATTATGCAGTCAAATATTATGTATTAAAGTATAAAAGAATCAAGACAGTGTAAAATGAATCATTTGTAAAGTGAATTATACAATTTACAATTGTAAAACAATTACTATCAAACCTTCATGTGACTCTTGTCAAATTGATTGAAAGTAATTATCCTGACAAGTGAAAAACTGTGTATATTTATTGAAAAAATCTCATTATTCTGACCTTACCTTTTCAAAATATCACACATCTTGAAGCTAAAAAAAGTCCTCAAATAAAGCATATGACTTTTATCATTTTTATTAAAAATAAATCAAAATATGTTGACAGTGAAACACAAATTAGTGACTTGGTCCCATAGCTCGCAAACATTTAATTTTATATTTACCTCAAGGAACTGTAATGCTTTACAACATTGTATAGTTGTAGGTCATATCAAATTAATAAATCGTATTAAATTCCCATGCAGGTCGCTGTGGTCTAGTGGGTTGAGCGTTGGACTACTGACCGGAGGGTCCCAGGTTCGATTCCTGGGCAAGGCACTCTGGGCACCTGCAGCTCCGCTTAGTTGATTTTTCGGGTAACAGATCTTCCTGGGAAACCATAACCGGCACAGGGAAAGGAACTGGCCCCCCTACCCTGATGTGTGAATATTCACATGCCGTCGGGCTTGGTACATGGGTGAGCTCTACCATCACCTACTAAACCGACCTTCGGGTTGATTACTGTGTTTATGGTTATTAAATTCCCACACAATTCATTGCATGAAATAAAATTTATTTTATTTCATGCAATGAAGGCCATGATGATTTCCTGAATGCTGTCTAGCATTTCCCAAATTTCCTCAAGAATAAATTCCACCAAAACTACCAATTTACATGACCACTGAATGATAAAAACAATGCCTACCTGACAAACGTCCAGGTGTTGCAGACCGCCCAATCTGCATTGGCATTTGGTGATGCTGAGGACCTCCAGGGGTTGAACCCGATGTTTGAGGGAATGGCGATGTGCTGCCGGGAGAGTGCTGGAAGTGGCCCCCAGTAACGGAAGCACTCCCATCTGGTGAGACAATGCGTCCTGCTGGTGTTGCCCCGACTCCCCCCACAACCACAATGCCGGCCCTTCCCTGAAGTTGGCCTGAACCCTGCTGCTGAATGTGCTGCTGCTGTGTCAGTTGCTGCTGCGTTAGTGAATGGGGAGGGGGAGCAGGGCCATTGCCTCCGGTAGGCAGGTGCTGCTGTTGGACTTGGTGTTGTAACTGCTGCTGTAAAATCTGCCTATGGTGCTGCTGCTGCTGCAGCAACTGGTGATGCTGCAACTGGTGATGGCTTGGTGACACCAGTGGAGGAGAAGACACAGACGAGGTGGCATCTCCCACCACCTCTACCAGTTTCCCTGATCTGAAATGGATGCCACACTCAAATACTTCAGATGGCAACCCATAAACTTTACATCCAAGGTTTTCATGCAGGTCTCTTTCGAGCTTGTAACAGTGATTTAGCTATAATGTAGATGACTGAACAACCCCTGATTAGCATTGAACCCACTATAGGAGCAAGTGACAACTTGGTAAATTTTATGAAATATCCCTCAATTTTACATAATTGTTTTTACAGATTAAGACTATATTATTCAATGAAATCAAGTGCACCTTAAATCCAGAATTTCAATTAAATATAATCATCCCATGGAGATGACAAGCCTACAGTGTTATTATTAACGTGCATGCTAATTAATTGCCAAAGTGTTCACCTTACAAGTCACCTTTTATGTAGTCATCTGAACTGAATGAAATGTTCTGATTTTGTTTTTCCACAGGTAGCAATTTACTAAAGTCACTTAAAATAGCACAGAGCTCAGATCAACCTTTAAATATTTGTCAATATTACTTTTAAAAAGTTGACAGGGCAGAAAAGGGTTGAATATCCAGCAGAGGCTGGAAATTCTCCAAGATGAATATGGGAAATCTTACAGAATCTAGGAAAACTTCCTCCCAGTTAAAGTAGAGTTTCACTGCTGGGTTTTATTTATTTAAAAGTATTCAATATCATTGTGAAAACAAAATTTAGCTGTTTATTAAATGTATGTTAAATTAACAAAAATACTGAGATAAATTCATTAACAAAACATGAAAATAGACCTTGAAAATATTTTGCACTTCAACCACAGATTTACATTAATCTCATTTAAGATATTTTTCAACAGGCAACTTCAAAAATGTTAACTCAAGATTTCCCTGCATCATTTTCCATCAGCCCAAAAGCACACAGCAAAAATGTGAGACAGTGTGTGACACAGCAAAAATGGTGAGAAGGAAATTCATTCTATGATATTAACACAATGAAATAAATTAATTAATGACCAAGAAATTCTGCAAAATTTAATTAAATTTATTATTGCAATTTCACAAAATCGACACAAAATACTTCCGGGATCACTTAAAAAGTTTCATAGTAAAGAGCTTCTTTCTAATGACTCTTCTTACAATAATTTCATGTTTTTTATGAACAATAATCCAGATTATAGTTTGTCAATGAAAAGTTCTCATTATAGAGCATTACTAAGTCAAAGGCTTTCCTACATTAGTAATTGCTGAAATATGTCTTTAATAGTTTTACTCACCTATCTCTAGGTGTGGCCAGCTCACGTTTTACACCCTTTGCTTCCTCTTTGTTGTCCTCCTCTTTGTCATCTTCCAAATCTAAATTTTCATCTAATATGTTGGTCTTCTCTCCTCCTGTAGCAATATCCAACTCAGGATCAGCATATTCCAAAATATTGAAGTCATTTCCCATTTCTGTAAGAAAAAGAGAGGCCTGATTATTATCTTTCAAAAATTCCTTCAATTCTGCATACTTCCTTGCTTCATTCCCTCCAACATCCCCATCCTATTCCTGCCCCTTCCTTACATGCCTAACATTTTCAACTATACCACAGTCTTTAACATCCCACTACCAATCAGAATACTCTGCATTCACCTTTCCAGTCTCCTTTGGATTTCTTTCAACAATCCCCCCCCCCCCTACCATCCCTATGCCACTTTCTCAATTGTTTGCCAAATGTCTGATACCAGTTTCCAGTAAATATCAGTTTGCATTTATCACCTAAGATAAGTTAAGAATGAGAACTCCAGTATTTTTCTGACATGTGGAGATTTTGTGAGTTTCCCAAGTTGCGGAAACTCTTTCAAATTGAAAGAACAACTTGAAAAATTCATAATCATTACTTATTACACATTTTATTTGAATTAACAACCTCAAAGCAATGTTTTTGCACAAACGCTTTCCAAAATTTTAATTAATGTGCAATAATTAACTATATAACACAAAAGCAGGAGTTTGAAAGAAAAGTAGAGATATTTACCAAGCAGTTCTTCATCATCATCACCAATATCACCAAGTATCCCAGCAACTCCTTCCACTTCCATTCCTCCATCTTGCTCCAACTTCTCTAGTTCTGCAGTCACGCTTTCAGGTATTTCTTGTGAATCTCCCGATGGTGTTGCAGCAGCTACAGAGAGAACAGCTGCCGCAGAGCCAGGTGAGATTGAGGAAGGTGTAATGGGCGAGGGAATCGATGTGGTTTGGTTGGCGACGGTCATTCCTGCCACCTGCATTTGACTGTGGGAAAGAACTTGCTGGGATTGTGCAGGCATAGATGGCATTACAGGACTAGAACTTCCACCAATTGGAATCTGCATACCAAGGCCTGGACCTTAAACAAAAATGTTTACATTGTTTTAATATTTTTGCTTTCTTCATTTCACTGTTTTTAAACATAAATAAATTTGATGCAGACACTAAATGACCATGTCTCACCACCATATTTAAGTCATTTGTTGGCAAATCATAAAGGATCACATACTTCATGGGTAGATGGGATATTGCTCCTTGATCTTGGTAAATTCATCAATTGAAACTGCTTGAAACATTAGCAGTATCTAGTTGTAAGAGCAACAAATGTTGAGTGTGGCCTAACTTCATAATACACTTTGGAAAAATCTTGTATAATTTCCATATTTCCTTTTTTGTGACATATGGTACAGACAAATACCAAGGATTCTTCCCCTAGGCACTGGTATCTTGTTAATTGTACGTATGGCAATAATTATAGGTATTCCTTGGCAGCAAGGTATTGGTAACCTCTGTTAAAAATTATATATCAATAATTTTTTGCATGGTGGTGATACTGTATTTGGGTTGAGTACCATCCTTAAATGGGGAGGATGGGGGAAGAGTCTTGAGCTGGAGGTCACTGAAAATGACAAGAATGAAAAGTAAGAAAGTAAGAGTCTCTTCCCATTCTTTCTTTTTTCCAATGAATGAGAGACTACTCCTGTCTTTCTCTCATTTCCATGTAGGAAACAAGACTTACAGGTACAAAGTTTGGATACATAGAGAAGTCATTTCTGCTGATCCTTCCTTTTAGGGCTTCTTAAGGTGGCCTTCGTTTAAATTAATTGGGGTTCTGCTATTCTAATTATTGCAGCAGATCAGCAGTTTTAATAAGGGGGAATTGCCATTAAAACCAATTATATATGCATAAAACACAATGATATTTATGACAAAAACCTTGATCACAAAGGTTGGGAATATGCTACTTGGGGGTTTCAAATTTTAGTACAATGGAACTTCACTTAATGAGCACGTTTATTCATTCGTTCCGCAATCTTACTCATAGCAAAACAATTTTCCTACTTAAATAAATATAAAATACAATAAGAAACTCTGCTCCGAAACTCTGTGTTCTATGGAAAAAATTATGTACCAGGTTTGCTCAAAGAAAATTAAATTTACATTGTTTAGGACAATGAATCATTTTCATCTTTTCTTGTATTACAGAATGAACCAACCAATCTTCATGGCATGGAACCCTCAGAACCTACGAGCTTCTTATCATAGCCGATAAGTTCTCTGCTGCCTTTGTACCAGAATTTGCTACTTCACCATGCCTAGCAATACTGTGGATGACATTTCTTATTATACCTCTTAATTACCTCTTCTTCGGCCATTGATAATCCTGGTGACTTCTTGACAAGGTTGTCAATAATCACATTTAGCTTCTCACAAATCATGTTCTTGTTAATAGCATCGCCTTGCAATTGCTTTTTGTTTTATATATCAGAAGCAACCTTTTAACATAGCTAAGGATACATAACAGTCGAATGTATATACTTGACCCTCTCTTTGAAGTATCTCCTTAATTTTGTCCTTGCCCTTGAGGATAGCGCAAATTGTTGATGTCGCTCATGCTAGATAGTGGCCATGCTCACACCTCATCCTCATTTTCCAATGATTTTAGTTTTAATTTCTGTGATTCTTTTTATTATCTTATCTTCTTGTGGCATTTTCTTTGGGGAGATTTTTAAAAATATGCACAAAATATTATTAAACTTTGGATAAAAAATTTCAAATAATCAGTCTTAAAACAAGTTTGGACAAATATGTAATCTCTAGAAACAATAAGAACCTAGTAGAATGAGTGCTAAACTCAAACAGAAGCAGCAAGTTAGAAATCATTTCGGGAATTCCTCTAGCCACATTGCTCATTATGTGAAACATTACTCATTAAACGAGTCATTTTAAAAATATTTTTGCTCATTATGCAAATTTGTTGTGCAAGGGGTCCGTTAAGGTTCCACTGTAGTTTGGCCTTCCATTGCTTCTTTCCATGTGGTGTGTGCGGAGCCATCACAGAAGCAGACCTCCAGACGTAGAATGGGGGTCTGCTTCTGGGAGGGGGGGAAATGGGGGAATCATTTAAGTAGCAACCCCGCTTTTATCCACAACCTAATCTTGGATCTCCACACGAATGCCATAATTTGGGGATACCTAATTTAAGAATTGAGCTCCATTGAATTTATTGCTAGTTGGAATGAATTCAAGGCTAAAGAACATTGTTTTCTTGTTCTCATCAAACTCTTAGAGTATGCATCCATCCCAGCATGAGATATAGTAAAAAAAAACATTTCATGGACGACATCAAGACAATTCAACATTATTCAGTTGATTTCCTTAAAAAATAATTACAACAAAGTGATCAAAAAATAATTTCTGGTAAGGGATTGGACTAATTTGCCACAAGATTTTGTACTAATTTATTTAAAATATTCAAAATAATTGGATTCATATTAGAAGTATAATCAACTATTCAAAAGACAACTTATTTTCTCAAGGCATGGATGACAAAATTTTGCTAAATAAACAAATGCTATTGTATCAAAGTTATCAACCCAAAGGTCAATTTAATGCTTTAAGGTTCCATGGCTCAAAGTTATAGGCAATAAATTTTGAAAAATATTTTTTGGAGAAAAAGATGTGGTAACAACAAAGTGCCCACTCCAAAGCAAACCCTTTCGCACCATCCCCAACCAATTTCATTGATGCCTGCACCCATTTCCATTTGTCAGTGTGTGGCTTGCAGACTATGCAGGTAAGCTTGATAGATATCATAATACTACCTTGATCACAAAGTTCCCGGAATAACCACCGTGTGGCGCTCCCATCGTTCCGATTTGAGTTCTGTTTTTTTTTGTTAAATTGGTACATCTGTTGTTGATATTCCCTTTAAATCTTAGTGTCATAACTTGACATTTGCAAAAGTTACGTAGCCAAGAGTACATCTATCTCTGTGTGTGTTGGCGATTTTTTACAATTGCAGAAATGGATTTAAATTTGCAACAACGAACTTGTATTAAATTTTGCGTAAAAAACGGATTTAGTGGCGCACGGACGTTGGAAATGTTGGAAAAGTGTTTCGGCAACGATTCTCTAAAAAAAACGGTCGTTTACCAGTGGCACGAGCGGTTCAGAAGTGGTCGTGAGTCAATCAAAGATGGTGAACGCAGTGGCAGACCATCGACATCGAAAGTCGGTGAAAAAATTGATAAAGTAAAAGAAATGTTGGTCAATAACCGCAAATTAACCATCAGAGAAATAGCGGAGGACTTGAACATTGCCTATGGATCCGCCCAAGACATTGTGGTTAATGATTTGGGTTTCCGTCGTGTAGCAGCAAAGTTGGTGCCAAAAGACCTCAATTTCATGCAAAAAAGAGACCGTGTTGACGTCGCAAAAGACATGATTTGCGAGGCTGAATCCGATCCCACATTCATCAAAAGGATCATTACTGGAGACGAGACGTGGGTTTATGAGTACGACACGCAATCCAGACATCAGGCAAGTGAATGGCGTTCACCAAATGAGCCGAGACCAAAAAAACCACGTCGTTTTCAGTCAAAAAAGAAGGCAATACTGACGGTTTTCATGGATTACAACGGTGTAGTGCATCATGAATTTTTGCCAGAAGGCCAGACAGTAAACAAAGAGTATTATTTGGGCATTATGAGACATTTGCGTGAAGCAATTCGCCGAAAGAGACCAGAAATCGTCGCACAGTGCGTCGAGACCGTCGCACAGTGCTATCATTATTCGTAATTTTTTGACGAAAAATGCAACAAATACCATCCAACAGCCACCGAATTCACCTGATTTGGCTCCCTGTGACTTCTTTCTGTTCAATCGAGTTAAAAAACCATTACGGGGAATGCGTTTTAGCAGCCGAGAGGAAGTAATGGAAAAATCGCAGGAAGCACTGATGGACATACCGAAAACCGAATATAAAAAATGTTTCGAGGATTGGATCAAGCGCTGGAATAAGTGTGTTGCAGTCAATGGGGATTACTTTGAAGGGGACAATATAGATCTAGATGAATAAACTTGTATTTTTAATTTTCTGAATAAATTCCGGGAACTTTTTGATCAAGGTAGTATTTTGCTCAAACTAGTGCGTCCACACCCGGTCATAGAACCTGGGTCACATGCTTGAACAATGATTACCTTCACTCCCTCTTTGTATTTTCCATCCCACATGTTTACCATACTCTTGCCCATTCCCAGCATTTAAAACAGAATTATATGGAAAATGAGGGCTGGCAATGTAATATATTAATTTTCTATCTTCATAACAAATTTCCAACTCATCAAAAAAGTATTATGTTTAAACAATACTAAATTTTTCAATGGGAAATTAAATTTTTTATAAATGTCCACCTTAAATTTAGGCTAGCATGACCCTTTGGAAGACTGTTTGTGAAGAATGCCAAATCCATAGGATTACGTCAAAAGAAAACACAGCCAGTGAGCAGCATCTCAAGTTGTGGACTTACTTGGGGCTCGCTGAAGACTGGCCCCTGTAGGATTCCCAGTCAGAGCCCTCGCAAGGCGTGCTTGCTGTACTACTCCATCTGGGGGTAGCTGCCTTAACTGCTGCCCCTGCTGGTGCTGCTGTTGTAATTGCTGCAGCTGTTGCTGCCTCTGAGCCAGCAACAGAGCAGCCTGGTTAGGGCTCAGAGGTTGTGTTCCCTGAGTTACTTCTGGACAAAAATGCAAAGAAGTAAATGTATTAGAATGTATCTATTTGTAATTTAAATAACCTTTTTTAAAACCTGGAAAGAGGAATTATCAAGTTGCTGGTCATATATGTGTAGATACAGCCAGGGGCATAGTTTCTTGGCTATGCCCATAGACATTTCCACAGATAACCAGCTGCTTGACAACTACTCTGGCAAAAAGTATACATTATTCATTTAAGC
Organism: Hetaerina titia; assembly: GCA_037158775.1. Lineage (NCBI taxonomy): Eukaryota > Metazoa > Arthropoda > Insecta > Odonata > Calopterygidae > Hetaerina > Hetaerina titia. The sequence continues at coordinate 137,304,522 of CM073769.1, forward strand.
CTGGAGTGGTACTGGTATAGCCATGACCAGAAAATAAAAATGCAGAAAGTTCCTCTACCCTAAGTTAATGATATTATTAACAAGGGATAAAAGGAGTTCATCAATGAATACTGAATTATATACCTAGCATAATACCTCCTTCAAGCAATTACAATGACATAAGTTTTAGAAGTGATTGATTGAGTCACTGACAAGTGCAATAACCTTGAATTGACATCAAAGAAAGAAGTTTATTAAAGCTAAAATGATTGCACATGCTTCTCTATCCATTAAACTCCCAAATCTCTCTAAAAAAAATGAGACTAAAGTTACAACACTTAAAAGCACACCTTGTGGAAATCCCATTTGCTGTCGTTGTTGGACCAAATGGTCATATGGATCCAGGGGATTCCTAGACTGTGAAAGCCCTGGTGAAGCACTAGCCACAGAAACAGGCATCCGTGTGCTTGCAGCAGTTGTGACTGTTCCAGCAGCTGCCATCACCAATGATGAAGATGACTGGAGAAGTGGTGAAGACGAAGGAGGGGGTCCATATTGTGATGAAGCCGTTTGAACCACCTGGTTACCACCAACAACCAATCCACCGACTCTTTGCTGAATAAGAAGCCGCATTCGAGAATCTAAGCCCTAAAAATTTCAAACAACATTCACCGTTAGATGGACATGATACTCCTTTCATAATATGTACATGCGGGACTAAAATGTTAAAATTTAAATGTTAGAACTCAATGATAAATAATCTTGGCCAACCTCATCACCATTGTAATTTTGATACAAATTTGTAAAATTCCAAAAATTAACTGTGCCAATCAACAAAATTGAAAAATTTCACATTTATAACATTCTTTTTTTATGTTGTCATTAGTAAATCTATTTTTCAAATTTCAGTAAAAACATCTATGGTTACACATATGTATAAATTTAATTTACCAAATAAAATTACATAAATCCACTTCATCGATAAAATCCCAAACCAATGGGATTTGTAAACACCAATGAACCTGTAAAAAAATGTAAGCATTCAGAAAATAAGTTTAGGCTGCCATACCTGGAGATGAGGATCAATTCCTTGAACTGACTGCCTCACAACTGTCCCTCTCACAGCTGGCCCTCCCACCACTGCTGGTTGGGCAGTGGGCAACCGTGGTCTTGCAACTACCGAGGGTGGGAGTGGGTGCCTGAAAGTGGCATCGCCCGAGGAGATGACCGACATTGGGGCTGGAGACTGAGGTGGCAGAGGAGGTGGTGAGCGCAGATTGGGTGTGGGGGGCTGCTGCTGTGGGCCTCCCTGACCTGCCCCATTTGCCACTGCTGCCACCCCACGACCCTGCTCAAATGGGATGGACTGCACCATCTGCTGAGTTTGATGGTGCACCTGGTGAGGTGAGGGCTGCTGCTGTGGCTGCTGGGTTTGCTGCACAACCCCGCCTCCTTCAAGGAGGGTACCTCCACTCACCAACAACTGCTGCCTATCTTCCCCTGTATTCAAGAAGTTTCATTTCAGCTTGGACGGATGGAGAATTATTATGGCAGAAACAGGGAATTATATTACAGAAACAGTAATTTTTCTATTTTAAAAACACTTTGGAATGATGATGGATTTGCAGTGCAGCATGCTATTCAAAACACGTTTACACATTTTTTTCTAAAAATTATGTCATACATAGGGTATTGTTTTATTAAAATTTATATAATGATAGTAGGCAGTCTCCTTGCCTAAATCATCATGGTTAATGAGGTTGATATTGGAATGTCATAAATCAACTTAAGTTTTTAATCATTTGTCAAGACATCCACAATTTGACCCAATTACAGTGATTTCTCCATCTTTCCCTGCATTCTCATATTCCTAGTTGTGTTTTGGTCACATATGGTGCAAGGAGAAATTAATTGCTCATCAGTCTCATTTATGTCGATATGGTCCTGCCTACCACTATAACGTGATGCTTTGGATTACTTCCTTAAAGAGGAACATGTACAATTGAATTTCATAATCAGGTTACTTAATAAGCTAGCATTAGTTTCTAGAGGTTCCCTCTTCAGATCTTTTTAATAACATTGTGTTCAGTCACAGTAGTATTTGATAATTCAACTATTCTCAGCAATTTTTTAGCTTTGTGGATTAACATTTTTTGCAATGGATCCCAAATCCTAGGAGCATGTTCAATATAAGATCTCATCATGTAAAATAGCACATATCCTGTAATTATTAACCAATGAATTTTTTAACCACAAGCTTCACAAATCCATATCTCTTCAAAGCTATACTGTATGGGTTTTGTATGTAATTACCGATTGTTAGACAAGGAGAGGATGATGTATTCTCCCATTGTCTAAATAATAATATTTGAAAACCGGGACTTAAATTATCTAAATGAGTTCATTAAATAATGACAACACAACCATCAATCAAAATATACATACAAGGTGTGTTAAAAAAATAATGAGAATTTTTATTTTTTGGACAATAATATTTATTTATTCTTATGCATTGATGTTGTCACCCTCAAAGTAGTCCCCATTGGAGATCATGCACTTGTGCCAGTGCTTCTTCTAATCCCCAAAACATTTCTCAAATTCAATCTTTGAGATAGCCTTTATTTCTTTCAGCGATGAGCTTTTACTGTCATCTACGGCTGTAAAACGATGGCCCTTCAAGGTTCTCTTAATTTTTGGAAATAGGATGAAGTCACACGGAGCCATATCTGGCGACTATGGAGGCTGGGGCATCGTTACAGTATTGTTTTTGGCCAAAAATTCCAAACAAGCAATGAAGTGTGAGCTGGTGCATTATCGTAGTACAAAAGCCATGAATTGTTTTTCCACAGATCTGGGCGTTTTTTTCGGATTGCTTCACACAAACGGCGTTGAACTTGTAGGTAGTACTTCTTATTGACCGTTTGTCCTGGCGGCAGGAATTCATGATGCACTATGCCATTAAAATTGAAGAACAGTGAGCATAAGTTTTTGTTCAAAATTCAACCATTTTGGAACGAATTTTGCTGCCACGTGTTTCATACCCAAAAAATTGGAAAAAATGTCGTGACATGATTCAATCAATATGCCAACATCATCAGCGACCTCTCTAAATTGTGACTTGCTGATCGTTCATAACCATTTCTTTCACTTTTTCCATGTTTTCATTGATTGTTGATGTGCTGGGGCAACCAGGGCGTTCATCATCTTCAAGGTCTTCATGGCCTTCTTGGAAATGCTTATGCCACTCGTAAACTCTTGATTTACTCGTAGCAGACTCACCATAGACCTTTGTTAACATTTCACACACTTTGTTACACTTTATTTCATTTTTTACACAAAATTTGATACACTTCTTTGATCCACATCTTTTAGCAAATGAAAATCGCTCATAAAACACATCAAACCTTAGTGGCTGTCACAGACAAAGTCCACAATGAAAACAGCTGAAAGTTTTACCATACTTCAGGGGCATGTATACCAACATAATAAAAAAAGTTTGACAATCGGACTCTCCAAGCCCGCAAAATGAAAAAAATTCTCGTTATATTTTTAATACAATTCGTATATATATGGCTGGCAAATTCTCAAGTGTATTTAAAAGCAACATGATGTTGTAACAAAGAAAAATTAAAGGTGCAATTCATCAAAAGATTTACTCTTTCCGTACAATATTATAATTTTAACTAAAATTAACATAGGGAATAGCCCAATCTAACCTTGTTGCTGCTGTTGTAACTGTGATGTCCAAATCCGTGGCTGAATGCCTAATTGTGAGTCATTTTCAAACTTCTTGAACTGTTGCCTTTGCAGGAGATCACGTAACTGTCTTGTGACCTCTGGGCCTTGCCCAGCTGCTGCAGTGAATATTTCAGATTCAACCTGTGAAACAACAGGCCTAGGTGTTGCAGGCTGTTGGGCATATGGATCTCCACTTCCACTTGCAGATGGCCTTGGAGTGGCAGGTTGCTGAGCATATGGATCCGGCTGGAAATTAATACCACAAAAATATATTAACATCTAAATAAGTCAATTAAGACCTTTAAACTACACTGTAAATGAATTCCATAGTAACAGACTAATCGAAACATTATTATTATATCTAACACTTTGAGATCTCTCACTAAATAAAATATTCCTCTATGGAGTAATTAAAAAATAAATTAAAGAGTTAATTTATGCTAAGTAAAAATTTACTTCACTTTGGGGAGTAATACTCTCATTATAATGCAATAAATTGTGTCAGGAAAATGTCGAAAACAGATTGCAGATGTTGAATAACCGCTGGAGATCTGAAGAAGTCAGACCATTGCCTCTTGTGACACACAGTATTCCCATGCCTTTCTTTCACTCCACACCCTAAACCCAGTATTACTAGCATACCCAGGTTCCCTTTAAAAGTGAAGGGTTGAAAATAAAAATGCTTTACATGCTAATTGTGAACAATTATGACATCTTGAAATCAGCAGTAATAAATCAATCCCATTGTTGAAAATATTATTTCTTCGTGGGATTATAATGTTACCATGTATTTTAATAGAGCTGTGCTGACAGGAGCAACAACAATCACTCCTAGTACAGTCACCCAAGGCTGATAAGTAAACTGGTAAGAGCTAGGCAATTAGTAGTTCAGAGTTTTCAATAATCAGTCATTCAAGGGAGTGCAACTATATTTGAGCATATTAGAGAATCAATGTGATAGGCATGGGTTGATAATCATTTGTTCAGAATCAATTAGAAAAAAAAACCAAAGGTAATGAGATCCTTCAGAAATGGCTAAGGTAAATATTTAAGTTTGAGGCATGAACAAAAGCAGGTAGAATTGATCACTTATTTAAGCAACAATTAAGAAGAAAGTGGAAAAACTAGTAGAGGTTAAAAGAAGAATTTCATTACATAAAAAAGTATTTTCAAATTAAAGATAGCTGATGACAGGGATCATAAAGTAAAGATGTAAAGAAAAGACTGGTAAAATTTTAATATGTAATAAAGCACTGCATGGTTAACTGAAGCAAGAGGATAAGCATAGACATAAGTTTTTCAGATTTGGGTATGAAGGATGAAAAAACTGAAATGGACACAAATGAAAATAAGGAAATAAGTAGAAAATAAATACACCATTGTATGGAAGTACTAAATAGTCTGTTGGGAGAAATTCAAAGAAGGCAGAAAAAGTGTACATTGGGCATAATGAGTGGCAATAGAATATTGAAGACTGTGACGGGGGAAGGATGTTGGGTAAATGAAGTGAGGCAGGAAAATAATACGTCTGCTGGATGGATGAAGGGAGGCAGGAGGGCTATGGTGTTGAAAAATAGTTATCTATAATAAAGTTTACAAACATTTATTTAGTAGTGCCTACAGAAGCACAAGGATATGTTGCAGTGTTTAGGCAGTGGACCCACCAAAAATCTATCATGACCAGCGGACCCAACCCAGTCAGCACCCTAACTAGATGCTAATAAACTAAATAGATGCTGTGATATTCAGCATTTGCATCTAATTCTATGTATGAGCCACGAGGATGCCTCAGCTCAAGTGAAATATTCAAGCCATATTTAAAGCAAACAAGGTATGGCATTCACTCATTCCTATAAACTATGAATGGCCCATGAAGACAATAAAAATATGAGCTTGGTCAAAAAGTATGGAAGTTATTTTATGATTGCCATTTTCAGTTAGATTCTGAATCTCTTGAAATACAAAATGATACTGTGGATAAAATAGGTAGCCTCTGCCATCAATGATTTACTTTACATTAAAAATCATAGCGCAATTGTATGGACGTGGGTCGCGGTAGTCCAGGGGGTAGACCGTTGGACTACTGACTGGAGGGTCGCGGGTTCGATTCCCAGGCAAGGCACTCTGGGCACCTGCAGCTCTGCCCAAGCTGTGTGATTTTTTGGGTACCAGATCTTCCTGGGAAACCATAACCATAACCCTACCCTGATATGTGAATTTCACATGCCGTCTGGCTTAGTACTGGATGAACTTTACCATCATCTACCAAACCAACCTTCGGGTTGAATACTGTTTATGGTTTCTTTTTAATTGCATGGAGGGAATTTCTCTTTAGATCAATATTCTAACTCATTATATCAGGATTCTACTGCGTAGCCATATTCAAATAGGTTCTCATACTTGGAAACTCAAAGCCATTCAAAGTTTTCAACCAATAATTGAAGACAACTATAACCAAGAAGTACACCCGATAGGATTTCAAATGATAAAAAATTTTGTGTAGTCCAGATTCACCCAATCCAGACTACCCCTTGCTCCATAGTCTGGATTTTAGAGGGTTTTCTATACTTTTAAGCTTCCATTCATACTATCACTTAAAGTTCCTATCCAGTCTTTGGAGGGAAGGATATTAACTCAAAATGTAACCTAAAGAATATTCACCTGTTGAACTGCATTATGCACCGATCTTGGTGACAGCTGATTGTACAGGGAGACTTGAGGTGGCTGCATTGACTGCTGGGACCGTGCTGGCGTTGGTGGAGGTGGGGGTGGGGGCAAGTTGACCATTCCTGCAAACTGCTGAGGGGGTCCAGCACCTGAAGGTGGCTGTGGTTGTGATCGAGGCGTCGGAGGTGACTGCACGTACGGATCCGTGGCTGGAGTAAGAGGTCGAGATGCCTGCGGGCCCACTCCCTGCTGGCCAGGCTGCATCCCAGGTCGAGGTCCAGGAGAGTGGGAGAGGGGGGAGAGGCCATACCTGGGCCCATGCTGAGGAGATGGCCCCCGGGAGAATGGATCGCCCACAACTCCCTCAGCAGACCTTGGCCCTGATGGGGACTGCTGCTGTTGCCTGGGGCCCGCATACATGTCGCCACCAGATGCAAACTGGTCGTGAGGGGAACCAAGAGGTGATGATGGAGCTTGCTGCTGAGGTAGTGGGCGACCTTGGGGTGTTGCTGGGTGTGGGGTTGTTGGCGGTGGGGAAAAGGGCTGCTGGGTAGGTGGTGGGGGGGGAGGCAGAGTGAGGGTGGCTCCCCCTTGCTGGGGGAACCCTGCAAGGCGGACATAATGCTCCTGTTGAGGAGAACGAGCCTGCCTGGGAGAGGGCAGGTTGAGACCTCGAGGGCCCATCTCGATTTGGTGCCGAGGAGAGGGTAAAGGTGACATGGGTGGCGGAAATGATGTTGGTCCTGATGCTGACCCAGGACTTTGTGGAGGATGTACTCTGGAAACTTTGATAGGAGGGGTGAATGAGGGGCGTGAGCCAGGAGATGGAGAAGCCAGTGGTGACGGAGAGGCCAGAGGACCCTGACTTGGATCCTGATGGTACGGATGCAAAAGAAGAAACCATATTTTACATGCGCCAAATGAGAGGGTCTGAGACCTATGGGTCAGAGGCATTCACTTACAATTTTATGATTTACCAGAGGCTGCAGTTACCAGGTTTCTCCAGTGCATGCCAGTCCCATGTGACACATGATATCACATTACACTTGCATTACTGAAACATGGCAGCTGTTTATCCTTCAGTAAAGAACATCATAGAATTCAATATGAATTCACTGGCTGCTATGTTTGAGCACATGTGAGTGTTATAAAAAGATGAAATAACAGTAGGTTAAATAAGTTTTAGTTAATCTATATGAACACTAATATCATGCCACTAAAACATCAACAGCACAATAAAATATTCTCTTAATTTTACAGGGACAGAGGTCATTATGCATAATATTCATTGAATTATTTTACAATCTTTGTCCGACAAATTACTGAAATGGGTTAGTAATCAGTTTAGGGAAGCGCTCATATGGATTCCTTAACTACATTCCAAAGCTAGGGAGAGACATTCTTGTGAAAGGTAACTCTATAGATGATAATAATTCTGTTTTGTTTCTTCTGCTGTGCTGATAATCTGACTGAATCATGCAAACGGAATAAATCTTTGCTAGACACACACATGATAATATACAATGACTGGATTTCAATCGCTTGCATTTGCCATTCAGTAATAAAGGTCTTAACGAAATGCCTACTATTTCTTTGCATTTCTTCAAACATGCAAGATTGCTTATGGCCTCAAGTTCCATTTTATAGTAATCGATAAAAGGTAACTGTTATAGCAAATGAGTAAATTCATAGAACTAACTAAAAATCACTTGAATCCCAGTATGTGGTGTTAGGTAATAGGCAAACGCAAATGCAGTATGATTGCATTGTCTAGATAACTCTTTAAGTATATATGTATAATTGTCCCCTTAAAAATGGCTGTTATCACCCATAATTTGCACAAAGGTTCAAATAAATCTCATAAATTATTTTCAATTCTTTGTCAACAACCTCCCCTCAATTACCATGGATAATATATGCTCTATATTATAGAGCCAAGGAGACTCATTATGAAGTCACTACTACAATGCACAACACGTGGCCATAATAAGTTACTAATTGCAACAGAACATTCATTTAGGATAAAGTCAAAGCTAGACAAAATTTAAATGGCCTCACACCATGTTTTGAATATTAGCGCCCATAATTACAGTCCCACAATTCCTAATTCACGAAGAGTTTTATCTGAAGTGCGTCTGCATTTTAAACAACTTCTTCATGATGAAAAAATCCTTCTTCTCAGTCTTGTTTATTCCTCTCATCATTTCTGTAGAACAAATTGGCTACGTGAGATCAAGAAATTTTCATTCCATTCTTGTTTCCTGATTTAAAAAACTGTATTTAATCCTCTGTCTTCACTGATTACTACAGTTTATGTTGCATATAACAGAATTTCTTTGAATATTTAAAATTAGGAATTAAATTTAGCAAGTTTAAAATTATACACTTCACCACAGGAAATTATTTTAGCTGGTTTAACGAAGCTGTACTTTCATAACAGGTTGAAACATTCTTTACATGGTATTGAAGAAAGGTCTCCTTTCAATTATAATAAAATTAAATACAGATGTGATACTGTGAACATTTTAAAAGCATTCACAGTCATTAGCATAAAGAAAAAGCAGAGTGATCATAATTTGAAATTATAAATAGTATTTCTGCATGACCTGGTATTCAATTTATCATGGGATATATTCCAAGATCCACAACAAATTGACTGCAAAGGGAGAAAGAAAAATATTTTATGACTTTTCATCAACTATTTCTATAGAACAACATTGCGACAAGTCCTAAAGCAAAAAGTGTCACAAATTACTACTTAAAAAGGTAGAAAAAGCTGAATGCGCTTTACCTGTCCAGTAGCTACTTGAAGTTGGGTGGTTAGTGATGCCGAAGGTTGATCTTGAGGAAATGGACCTTCTACTGATATCTGACGGTGAACTCTGGCCATTGCTGTTTGGAAGAAATTTACCATTTAATTCCAGTCACTTTTTTATGATAATAGTACTAGGATTATTTGATACCACTTATACTAAAATATGTCCAGGGCACAGCTGGTGAGAAACATTTCATAGCTCTAAAATTTTAATTCAATTAGCAGATAATAACCATTATTAACATTTGAAAAACACTTTTTCAATCAGGTTAATGTAATCGATTAAGACAACATGTTAAAATATTTAAGAGATTATTCAAACTGTATCATTAATGCTCAGCTTATATATTCACACCTCATTTAACAGCCAAATAGGGAATTATTTCTCTTTATCATGCATGTTACATACGCACACCTAAATGTAAGTAGTGTCCAAAGTGGCTTGATTTTTGTTTCATTTTGTAACAAGAAACTGAAATTTAACAGGCTTAAATACTTTAACACACAGAAGAAACAATGATTTAGACAAATTGCAAATTTTCAAATTTTAATTCTAGAGGTAGTGACATAAAACTTACTATGTAATTCACAATCTGATTAACAAACTTTCAACTCCACAGAGTAATATTTTCACCCAAATACCCTAATTCATGAATAACCTTTACTTTATGCATATTTTTTGGAGTTTTTTATTGATAAATACCAATATAAATCAGAGGAAATAGCCTGGGATCCAAATTTGACAGCACTTTGATGATGCCAACGTTCAATGGCACTAACCTTGCACCCTCTGCTCCTGAATGTTCAGTTGCTGCTGCTGGGCTTGCTGTTGCCGAAGAGCTTGCAACTGCTTCCACTGACGCTCCTGCTCAGCCTCCCTACTGCTTTTCTGTTGCTGCAATATCTTGTCTTGATCCTGTTATGGGAGTGATAGTCAAATAAAACATAGATTCCCTAATTAAGATTTTGACAGAGCCTACTAAGCATTTCAACAGTTAAAATTTAAATATGATTTTAAAGTAATTAAAATTTTAAAATCCAAGTCCAAAATTTATAAATTAATTACAAACATTATGATATTAAATTTCAAAAATTAAACAGCAACTATTAGCGATTCTACATTAAATAGGCTACACTACACATTCTGAGAAAAATAGAGTTACTTGAAAAGAAATTACAGCACTTAAAAATAAAGATGTCAGTATAATGAGTAAAAAACATTTGAAAAATTATCATTCACTTATTAATGTGCATTTGTTAAAAACATCTCACAAAACCAAGTGAATTATTTCACTTACTCCGACTGTGCACCCTGAAGATATATTTTGTGTAGAATTCAAAGCAAAGAGTTCACTCAACATAACAAAACAAGTGAGTTAATTTCAAGCTGTGCATAGCAAGACCAACAGCTCATTATTCATTTCTTTACCATGTACGAAATACAATATAGCTATTTAAATAAGCATAGTGCAAGAGAACTTTTCTTCAATTCTCATGATAATATGTGCCATCATAGAAAAGATAATACCAAGAAACACTAATAAGAAGATTAAAAATAAATACATGTTTTTAACAATCTTAACCAGTGTATGCTATCCCATTCATAATTTAAGGTGGATATTAAGTCTTCAAAGCAGCATTTGCAATACAATTTGTGATTTGCCTCAAGGCAAAACAGAGATAAGTATCAGAGAACATGGCAATGACCTTGAAATTTGGATTTCTAAATATATAGCCAAATATATATTATTTAAGGGTTTTCCTTAAACAAAAAATTTGTTTATGTCATGGGTTTTATAGAATTGAGATTACAGCCACATTATTACAGACAAATGTATGGAAAACACTAAAAAAATCTGTAAAACAAAATTTTATACCTTATTTAGGAGCAGTTTACCAGAAAATGCAGTGTTGTGAAACTAAAATGACTTCACCTACCCACTTTATCGACAGCTATTACAATATTCTGATATTTTCTTTGGGTGCAATAGTTAAAAAGAATCTCTTAGTCACAAGTTAATAATTTGCAATTGTAAAATTTTAAGATATCACAAATGCTCTCTGTAGCCAATTTATCATTTCACTCTAAAAGATTTACAGCTCTATTTATGGAATCCCATTCCTGACTTTTCCCCAAATTTCCTGACAAACATAACTTCCTTATTCCTGATTTTCCCTTAAATATTTGGAATATGATTTGTCATTTGCTTTGTGGATCATACCTTATCACTGGTATCAATGAGATTCATCTGCCTATAATTATAGGTCTTGCTCGTAAAATGGGCCATGGAAAACACGAACTGGATTCACCAGTAAATGAAAGCTCACCTTAATCAAAATATCATATTCATGGCTTTAAAAAAATTAGGCCCCTTTACTTATTTTTTTTCTAATTTTATTCTTAACTTTTTCTCGATTTTCTCCAAGTGTCCATTTTGCCATTGCTTTCCAGTTTTAGGTGTCTCGAGCTCACATCTTTCTCCCATTCTTGATTCTTGCTATATAAAACTGTTCTTGTATGCCTTAAAAATATAGCCACAACTTTTTTATTCTTTATTACAGGACAATACAGGAGTTTTGTTGTCTCCATGACCCAGGATCACTGACTATTAGCATAGACTAATGAAGCTTCACCAACATTTAACTTCTCCAAAATTCAAAAGTTCATCTCTATCTATGCCAACACTTCCCTATCCTCCCTTAACATTACAAGTCCTACCTATCCTCAACCTATATATCAATTTGTTGGCGATAGGTCTATACCTATCGTCAACTAAAGCTAAGTACCTTGACCAGTAGTTTTGAATTGCAGTAGAACTCATGCTCTTTCATGTAAATACTATTTCACAAGGCACATACTTCAAGTTAACTTTTTGCACTTGGATGTCGAGTTTGACTCGACACGGTTAGCAGTGGCAGCAGCTCGTATTCCGAGCCACACTCGACACAGAGTTTCACCATGGGAGGAATTGGGATTTTTGTCAATATTTTCCAATAACTTTACTTGTAATCACCTGCATGAAAGGACAGGTAAAGTAAAGCTTAATTAATAGCATGACTTGTTTTATAAATGAATAGTATCAACCCAAAATGTTGTTGTCGACATAGATGCCACCACCTACACAGATGTTTGTTTTTATCTCTTTGCTGTGTTGTAAGTTCTTTTTCATTTGCATCGTTTGCCCTTCATTACTTGGAAGTCAGCTAAATGTAAAGCAATTCCTTTGAGAGATGATCTGTTTCTGAAAAAAAGATCACCAGAATGTAAAGTTACTTCAGTCAGGTGTTCTGTAGTTCATTGCTTTCTAGTTCGGACTCTTTCATTTCCTTTTCTTCTGAGTATCAGCTGTCTCATCAAACGCTCTTTTTCTATCTATTGCATAATCAGAAATCTTGAGTAGGAGGCTGTATGGTACAAAGAATGCCAACAAAAAAAAATTAAAAACTGATCTCGCATGTGAAATTTATTAGGAAACTAGTACACGATCTCGTTGGAGAATTCTGAGATGTGTCACAAACTTCCAGGGTTTGATTATCATCCAAAAACATAGAGCAACATTTAGATGGGAAACTCCATATAATCACATCTCACCCTAACAAAAAACATGAAGATTGTGCGGTTTGCTCTAACCGAAAAATCGAAGGTGAAAGAAGAGGGACGATATACACCTGTGAGACATGTGAATGTAAACCAGGCCTTGTTGGTGAATGCTTCCAAAAATATCATACCATGAAAAATTATAGAGTTTAAATTATGGTTTATCAATAAATTTATCAATAATTATGTGAAAAAATCCAATTAAATTAGTTCGTATGAAAAGAAACTCCAGTTTTTCATTCTAGTGCCACGCTTAGTAAATTTGGGGTATTTAAAAAATTAAATCCTGAGTAGACTGGAGGCAATCGAGGAGAAAGGCACGCCAGTGCAAAGGGTTAACTGTTTTCAGATATGGCAGTACTTGCAGCTTTGACCCTTTGCTAAGCACATAGGTATTTGTTGGTAAAAATATTACTACACTTTCAACATATCTCACTTCAAGAACTCAGGAGAGGGATATGGAGGAGAATTAACTGGGAATACAGTAAAACCTTGCAAAACCACACCTAGCTAATTCAGATAAATCCAGCCATGTACAGCAGGTGGGTAATTTAAGGGGTCAAGAGAGGTAGAATTACTGTATTCTACCAAAAATCACAATTCACAAGTGTCTATGAATATGGCTGAAAATAATCATAATATTTCAATTAACATTGCATCCGACCATTTGACATGATGAATTACCTATTGCTACATGAAACAAGTTACTTGTTCATATAAAGACCACATATTTTACAGGTGTGACTATTATTTAGGGAGTCTACTGATTAAGGTAGGTTTTAGATGGACACATTTCTTTACCTCTCCTAACAACCTGACACCTGAAGCCAAAATTTACCCTTTTTTAATTCCGCAAAATTCTTCCTACCTCTGCATTCTGTCCAATATTCCTACTCTTATAATACCCATCCTTGCACGTCAAGCATTTTCCTCTCTTTCACAGTCTTCAACATCCCAATGCAAATTAAAATGTTCTACATCCACCTTTCATGCCACCTGTGTACCTAAATCTCTGCCAACAATCCCCTCTCCTCCCCCACCATTATTATTAGCACCTCATCACTTACTTTTCATTCTGTCCATTTCACTTCTTCCATAATTTTCCACACACATTTCAGTAGCCTCCAATCTATGTATATCATCTTACTTCAATTACCCTTTTTCTACACCATGCAAAAACCATACTCTATATCAAAGTTTTCACTAATCATTTCTTAGCTTCATTTGACAATATCCTTATCATCAATTCCTTCCTCTTTGTGAAAGCTTCTATGCTTTCTGCAATTATACTTCCTCTTGTGTTCCCATTTTGGTTCAAAACACTTCCAAGATGGGTTAATTGTTCCACTTGTCCTAGTTTTTGCCCTCTTTATTTTAACATTTAACTTAGCCTTTCTCTTTTCCAAAAATCTTAGTTTTGAGGTTTCCGAGAAAGGGGAAGGCAAAGCTCAGACATGACATGTACTTAAATGGATAATTCTTTTCGTGTGATTTCTTGCCCTCCATATACCTAGGCACTTAATGAAAATGGGATCTTAGGATTAAACAAAGTGAACTTTCTTTAGATATTTTATGGAATATTTCCATTGGGAGGGTATAATTTTGCACTATCTGATCAGAAAAGGAAAAAGACTAAGGTCCATCTGTTTGTTCTTAGATGTGAATTTTCTACTAAATAGAATCTCAGGTTCGAAAAAATTAAATTATATCACCACTAAAGGCGAAAGACGGCAAGATGCCATCAGCAAGTGGTATGTGCATAAACGATCACACAGACTTAAAAATACACTGCACTGATATATATATGAAGTATAAAGAACATGCCAAACACCTGCAACCAGAACCTTCAGTGCAAGTAGTGCTAGGCTGTGGCAGTTAAGGAGGCATCAATACATACAGGAGATCCCCGAGTTACATAAGTAATGAGTTCCAACAATGGCTGCCTAAGTTGAAATTTGTGAAATTGAAATTTGCAAAGTTGAAATTTACTCTGGTTATAGATAAATAGTCATCTTTATTTTGGGGCAAGAATCAGACTATGGAGTCTCTTCTACCACCTATGGTAGAGGCAAAGAAATGCAGCAAAGCTCAAGGAAAAGTCCATACAGTATACTATGAATGATTCAAGAAATCATGTGTGTTTCTTTCACTAATTAATGCAAACGAATATGCTCGATAAGTTCAATTTATAAATTGCTAATTAGGATAAATATCCTGCATAAAAAACCAAAGCATGGTTTCTCCCACCATAGTATTTCTAACTTTATGGGAAATACCTAGTTATTATGACAATTTTGCAAACACAGTATGTGGTTTTATCTGAGACACCTACCTAAATCACTCACTTGCTTGCTTCTCCTTTCAATCTCTCACACATATTCAGTGCTTATTCTTACTGGGATCCCAACAGTACCACGGCCACCCACTCTCAACAAAATCATCAGAAATTGCTTCTTCATTTAACTTAATTTCCTCTGCTTGTAAGTCACCCAGGCAATGAAACATCTGAACAAACTGCATTACAAATATTTTTAGCAACCCACAACCTTGCCTTCTTTCTCCTAAGGCATATTTTGTCAACCACTTGAACATCAAATGAATGTAAGTTCATGTCTTTCGACCAACCACAAACTGTTCCCTAGGAATCCTTACCAAACTCCCAGAATAAGCTTGATTTAGAATGACCCTCAAATTGCTCAAACCTTAAAAACAGTTTACAGGAAATGATGCCCATTGATGGGTTTACTGGTTCATTAATATGGTTCAGAAACAATAACATTCATGCGGTTGTGTCTCTTCCTGTCCAATTATCCATTTAATCAGAGGTATTCACATACACATGATAACTTGTAGTTTGCTGGTAGGTATATTAAGATAAAAACACCATAATGTTACTCGCTAGTAAGGATGAAAATAAATTAAATCAACCGTACATTTCATTAGAGTATAGACAACTTGAGGTCATGCCTTTTTGTAATTTATTATATACTTGATTTATGACTAACTTTCCCTTGTTCACAGATATAATGTTTATAAGTGAGGTAACATTTCCATTTTATTGTGTTGGTATCGAGTATTGGCCTTCAGTTATAACGAAAAAATCACATTCCACTGGCTGCAAAAAAATCATAAATTAACTGTGTAAGGGACGTATCATAGTAATGCAATTTGTTATACCTACATATTTTTATGTCAAGAGTGGATTAATTAGAATTTCATTGACCAAGATAAAACTCCTCATCTATTTGCACAATTGAGATTCTACTATAATCAGTAGTATCGTTTTTCTCTTTATGTTATTACCTCAAAATACAGGTAGTCATTCAAAAATCTTAGTGATCTTTTAGTTTTCCATTGATCTATAACATGGATGGTAACAATAAGAAGTAAGATATCATTGTTCTTATCTTAGGTACCTTAGTAGCATGAGTTTATCAACAGATAGGGTGCACATTGTCAGCAGTAACGAATACTTGAGGCAATTTTGAATAACTTTAATATCAAACTCTTAATTCTATTTGAAAATTTGTACATCAAATTGTTCATTATGAGAACTTTAATTAGTATTTATTGCACCAATTTGTACAAAGGAATCGTTTATATTTGTTATTATGACCCTGTAAGATATTTAATTTATAAAATATGAAAATTCACTTGGAAAATATTTTTCCTTCTGAGTTCAATTTTAGATGAGACATTTTTTTCACAGGTCTCCTAAAACTGTTAAGTCAAGGTTTCACTGCATAAAATGTTCACAATGCACAAATTAAAGAACAAACCACTGCATTTTCCCATGGTGAAAATTGACTAAAAATTTACTTAACGTGAAAATATAACAAAATAATAATGATAAGTAATGTATTCATTTAACAAGTACCAACTTCAATGAAGTAAAAATTGATTTGAAGTTGAAAGTCACTGAGTTGTGCCTTAGTTGTAAATGTCAGTAGATGACACTTTTGATTGTAATGTTGACTGCAGTAATAAAAAGTTATGTTAACTAAAATTTCCTGAGATCTTAGAACAGAAATGTTCAACCTAACTCACTGCATTTACTTAACTTGAATTAACACTATGCGCAACACTTGTAATGTGACCGAGTCATTATGCAAATCATTAATCCAAGATTTATATCAACATTGAAATTTTTCTTTTGTGACTGGACAGGGTCACAAATCGGCACTACAAAAACAAAAACGTATTAATATCATTTAAAAATATCTAACCACATCCACAATAACTAATACACAATGAAAATTCATTGGAAAAGCACAACAGCACTGTAAACTTCAATCTCTCTACAGACCAGTGACTGAGGGATGAAGATAGCTCTAGTATACACTATGTTCTAGCAAACTGTTTGAATAAAAATAACTGGTATTGCAAAATCCATATAAATTAAATACAAATGGACAACTTAATTTAGCCATCCAGGACCAAAATTACTACAACATTTAAATTAGTGCTAACTGCTATTGGTAAAAATAACCATGCATCATTGACCACTTCCACCCCCACACAAATGAATACCACATTAGTAGATACAAAAATTGCCTCATTTGCATTGCAACATCAGAATTAGTAAACAGCAACAAAACACTGGAATGAAGAGAAGCAGCATACTACAGATGTACATTAAACATTTACAAAATTATATCAGCCAAAACTTTAAAATAAAACAACAATATTTTCTTGCTTTTCCCATTTATCCCGGCAATAATTTTAAGTTAAAAAATAATGGAAAAGGAGTTATCATTAGCAGGTAGTAACTTCAAGCCACTACCAGTAATATGGGCACCTGATGAAGACTGGCAGCTGATCACACATGTAAGTTGGATCAGAAACACACCACATCAAGAAGAAAACGTGCAGCAGAAACCATGAAAACCAACCACCCTCTTTATCTATTAAAAAGAACAAACTCCCTGATACTATCAACAAGAGTCTGCGATGAAATCATAAAACAGTACAGCACAAATTTTTATCATCATGCCTGTTAGGAATCAGAGCACCACTGAAGCAGACAGCATGATCACCAAGTGTAACTGGAACGAATCTCAAAAGAGTGACCAAAAGGGTGGTCTCTTGGTGAGCAGAAGGAACAAATGGGGGAGGGATCCAAAGGACAGAGTAAAATTTAAACAGAAATGGGAGTGGGGGGAAGGAAATTGGTGGCTGGAGCCAATAGGAATGCCCTTTTCTTGCATGCATCCAGAATAGGCAGAATTAAGTGAACATAAAAAGTCTACAGAACACCACTTCAAGAAGAAAAAGGAGAGTAAGAAAAATAACACATCAAAGTAAACCTTGATCACTGAGCTCACCATCGATGCAGGGAGATCATATGTTTCCTGCCCTAGGGATGGGAGGGTTCTCATGATTTCAGAGGGTGTCAGCACTCGGATTTGCTGGTCGCTATTGCTCCCCGACAACAACCGTTCTACCGATGGCTGCCCCCCGTCCCCTGCCGGCCTGGGCGGTGACCCCACTGTCCCTGGCCCCCCCGCTGGTCCCCTCAGCAGTGCTGCCGTCTGTGGGCCAAGGGGGGGCTGGGGAGCAGGGGGGGGCTGAGACGATGATGGTGTGGGAGAGGGGACAGACGTGGCCACGGGTGGCGGTGGAGGCACAACGGCAGTGGCAGCAGCGGAGTGGACTACTGTTGGGGGAGGTGGCGTCCGTCTGGGGGGTTGAGAGGACTGGGACGGTGGACCCAGGGGTGTTGGGGAGGAAGTTGGGTCAGGGGTTGTGGTTAGGTTAGGCCGCTGGCCAGGAGAAGCAGTCAGTTTTAAAGGGAACGACCCAAACATAAAATGTGCCCCCCCCCCCACTTGAAACACTTTGTGGTTTCATTACAATGACCAGCCATATCAAACATTAAAGCATCTCACTTCCCAGCATAAAAGAATTGTCATACATTTATGGAAAAATATTCATACAACTTGAAAGGGGGAGAAACTAAAGCAACTCTGGGATCACAACACAAAGCACACAATTCAAATATCCCCAAGAGCAGATATTTCAAGTTTAGCACCCACAATAGCACTGAGAACACACACAATGGACAAGGAAAAAGCACACTGGTTTCTGAACAAAACAGAAATTATTCACAGTATACAAAACAAAGGTCTTTAGAGATAAGTGATTCAGCAGTACAAAACAGTACTTAATGTAATGTGTTATATACCAGTGCTCTAGTCTATGAAAATATTATATGAATACACCAAGCAAAATCTTAACTATGCATTAGTTTCATCATTAGCTCAATGCATCAGGAGGGAACCTATATGCTACTTTCAATAAGGCTACCAAACAGTGCTTTAAAGAGAAAATGAGAGATCAAAGACAATGGAAATAGTTGCTTCTCAAATTTAGAAATAACTCACTTAAGTGTGCATAATGAGATTATCTTTAGGGCTAAAAGAAAAAGCAAATGGCCTTCCTTTGGCCAATATGCCTCGGTGATCACTATGAGTGGAATATATATTAAGATTTGATCATGCATTAAACCAGCTATCAAAGCTATCATTTGCAACATCCAATTTTTACCTGTTGAGATTTCTTCATACGAGCTGTAGCTCTATTCTCACGGGCTTTTTGCAAATATGGAGCTTTTTTGTCTTGAGGAAGGGCTCTCCACTTTTTCAGAATCTGCTTACATCGGTCAGACCAGACTATTGATAGATAAATGAATTCATTATTAGATACCCAAGCATTTGACTATCAAGGCTTAAGTGGATACACAAAATGCTCAATAAAAATAAGAGTACGATTTTATTAAGCAAAACTATAAACTATCTACCCTACTCTATGAATAGCTGACAATTTTGTTCATTTAAAATTTGTTTATTAGTAGTAAGTAGATCCATTCCATATGCTCTGGATGAATTTACATCCATTGTTTCCTCATAATTCAGAAGTATATTTCATTTGCACGATAGCAAGATAAGTTCTTAAAATTATTTTTCTAAAAATAAATTTTAGATAAATTCTGGTTTTGCATTTTTTTCACTGCTTCCTTCATAGCATAAACTTAGGGTTTTACTGAATTCAAAAATGATGAATAATCATAATTCCAACCTGGATATTCTTTTTTCCACTCTGGGTGATTCATATTTGCATACAGAACAGCAGATATAGTTGCACCAGTTCCTAGATTTTCATCTGCTTCCATTTTTTGATTACTTCGCTGATTATATGAAGAAGGCACTTCTACTGATGCACCAGTAGATTCTCCAGCACCTGAACCATCCTGTTGCTGAGGTACCCATGGACTTGGAGGTTCTGAGAAGGCTGGACTGAATTGTGGACTACTGTAAGTGGACAAATCAATGTAAACAAAACAAAAATTATGAGATTTTCATGGGGGATGAACCCTGAGTTCAATGCTAAAATAAGATGCAAGTGGAACTGTTCACATATCTTGGTCTAAGATGATCACAGTAATATGGATATAGGAAGAACTGCATACCGCATAGACTAAGAAGCTTTTACAAGGAGGGCATTAATAATAGGGATATAAAGTAAGGAGGTTAAAAAAGGACTGTGAAATCCAATCCATATTAAGGTGAAAACTGTGGTATGGAGAGAGGTTTTGAACAACTCAGAAACTTGTTTGTGGAAGTCATATGCTATACATGCATTGGAGACCTTAGATATGTACATATATATAATGTGTATGTATGTATGTATGTAGCGGGTCGCGGTGGTCTAGCGGGTAGAGCGACTGCTGACCAGAAGGTCCCAGGTTCGATTCCCGGGCAAGGCACTTTGGGCACCTGCAGCTCCACCCAAGCTAGTTGATTTTTCAGGTACCAGATCTTCCTGGGAAACCATAACCGGCACTGGGAAAGGAACTGGCCCCCCTACCCTGATGTGTGAATATTCACACGCCGTCGGGCTTGGTACAAGGGTGAGCTCTACCATCACTTACTAAACCGACCTTCGGGTTGATTACTGTGTTTATGGTTTTTTTTATGGTATGTATGTATATGTGTATAAATATATATATAAATATATATATATATATATATCACAGTGTGGTGTTCCGAAGGGTGCTGCGTGATTGGCTTACCTCCAATCCTCTATACTCAACAGAGGAGTATTATGAGCTTGATTTTACTAGCCTAAAATTATAAGGTTTAGTGTCTATGTGGTGTGGCTAGTGTCAGTTAAGGTGTAGTGTTTAGTGTCATATCTATGTATATGTTTTTTTTATTTGATTGTATATTGTGCTCTGTAGTGTGTTATTATGTTCCTGCAAAAATGACGACATCCACCATATGTAAATATGATTAAGATGAATAAAGTTTATTATTATTATTTGATAACCCCCAACCCCCTCATCCCTTACCATTCCCTCATGGTGCTACACCCCCTGCCACACACCTTTTTTGGTGGCTCGCAGGGTATTATGTAGAAGTAGATGCAGACATGTCAGGTGAAATGGACAGGAGAGGAAATCAAATGAAGAAATACAAGATTTGTATAAAAAGTATCGGGAAAAGATTCCTACAATGGATTTAATTTAGATATTGCTACAATGCCTCAATATTCTTCTAAGTGCATCCATTGAGCGTCAACACACTTTTGCCAGTGCCTTTTCCACAACTCAAAGGCTTCCCAGTAGGCGGATTCTGGTAAGTCCTTAAGGGTACACATTCAAACTTCTTTGACAACCCTTAGGGTCCCATGGTGGTATCCTTTGAGGGAGGATTTCACTTTTTGGAAGAGGAAACAGTCTGCTGGTACCAAGTGAAGACTGTAAGGTGGTTGGGGTCTTCTTCAACATATTTCAAAAGGTCTTCACAAGCAGACAATAGCCTCTGCTCTTGGTTGTCCGTCAAGACCTCCGAAAAGAGTTTAGCATAGATCTTTCGCATTGCCAAATTTTCAGTGATAATAGGATAATGGCACTGTTATCTTATCAATGCCAATACGATTAGCGATTATATGCACACTTAACCAACAGTCTGAATTCAGCACTTCACACAAGCATTGCATGCTGTCATCAGTTCTTGACGTTGATGACCGTCCAGCATCCAGGCTCACCCTTCACACTACTCAGCCATCTTTGAAAAGCTTGTGTCACTTAAAAACTGCAGTTTAGGACAGGCTTTCATTCTTCATCACTTGGCCTTGGGCTTTTATCCTAGAATCATGCCCAACATCTCTGTACCCAATTTTCCCAGTCCAACACAAAATTTGATGGCTTACCACTGTTCAATCGTTCACTGCATTTTGCACTTGCACTGAGTCACTCAACAGGGGTCCACTAAAAACACGGTCTAGCCTGAACGATTTCTCTTAGACACTTAGTTCATGTTGAAGGTCAGACCCTCCACAAATGAGCATGTGCAGTGCAAGTGCACTGTGATGTACAATCATGTCAGGAAAACTTTGTTTCCAATACTTTTCATACCAACCTTGCACTAGTCATGATGGGGAAGGAAAAGGAGAAAAGGCAGGAAAGATGGAAACTTTTCCTCCAGTATCTTTGTGCTTAATCTGGGTTTCTTTCTGGTATCACTTCCTTCTTCTTCTTATACTGCAGTCAACTGTCCATGATCACCCAGTTGTGATTGCTATTAATACGCATGTATGTGCATCATGGTAACTCTTCATATTTCTTGACTTGGTTCTTGTATCTCATTCTGACAAGGAGGTAGTCAATTTGGTGTCTTACCCTGTCCCCCAACATCTTCCAGGTGTACCTTGTTCTCTGATGTTGCTCGAAGGTATTTTCCACTATTATGTCTTTCTTGTTACAGAATTCCTTTCTCCCATGACATTTCTCTTTCCCAATCCAAACTGTTCACTCCTGACTTGCATCCTCATGAATTTCTTAATCATTCATACATTGATGGTACAGCAT
The DNA here is from genome assembly GCA_037158775.1 of Hetaerina titia. Lineage (NCBI taxonomy): Eukaryota > Metazoa > Arthropoda > Insecta > Odonata > Calopterygidae > Hetaerina > Hetaerina titia. The sequence goes on from CM073769.1 coordinate 137,327,190, forward strand.
ATTAGTTAAAACCAGGTAATTTTACTTCACATTCACATTTAAGATGCCACTATATTTTATGCTGAATATTAACTAATTAATGACATCTTAGATTTAGATGATTATAAAATTGTCCCTTAACATTAACCATTTAATTTAGTTCTCTTAAATAAAAGAAAAAAAGTTCATATTATTAAAATTAATAATATTATATCTTACAAAGTAACATACTTGCTATACTCTGAATGATATGGTGATGGTGGAGGAAAGCTGATGGGGGAGGCCAAGTTTTGCTGCTGACCAACAGAAGGCAATGGACCTCCACTAACTGATGGCCGGGAAAGTCCTATGTTTGCTGATATTCCAGCTAGGGGGAAAAAACATTATTTCAGAATTCATTCAACATAAAACTACTTGTCAAAAGATGAACATATTTTTTAACAAGTTGTCACAAGGAAAGAAGAAAATCCTATAGCCAATAAAAGATGCAGAAGAACTCCCTCCAAGGAGTTCTGTATTTTTTATTGGCTATAGGATTTTCTTCTTCCCTTGTGACAACTTGTTCAACAGCCAATAGCTCCACATCCTCTATATTTTTTAACAATTAAATTTCAGCTCTATTCCCCATTAACTAGCAGTGTTCAACAAATTTGATTTGCCCTTATCAGTGATTACAACTGAAACTGTTGCTTATAGAAATAAATACAATTATGCATAGAAACAAATGATAACGGACAACATAAATGGGTTGAGCGAATTTTACGAAAAAATTTCATAATTGTTCCAACATTCTGTAAAACACACACTCCAGTCCCATGAAAATCTAGTACCATAATAATTGTTGAAAAATGTTTTCAGTATTCCTCAACAGTCTACACTTTATATTGAACCATTTCAGAAAAGTGCATTTAATTTATTCGAATGGAATGCAGTAGTAGGTGCATTTCCTTAATATTTAATAAAGCCCACAAATTAATATATCAACTTCAAAGAAAAGAATGTTTGATAAACTATCACAAATGTCTTCTAGATGACAACCAAAAAGTAGGCCTGGTCTAATACCAATAAGGAGTAATATGAATCCTTCTTTTCCCAGATACATAACGTTGATTTGCTTTCTTATTTACATTGTGATACTTTTAAGTAAAAGAAATTAATTTGTACAAAGGGTAATTTTTTGTACCAACTTGAAAATAATTTCATTAAAAAACCTGGACTTTTTTGGATTGAGAAATTTCCTTGACTTTTCCCATTTCAAATTTTCATAGTCACTGTCTATCCAGTGCAAGGATTCTAGTAACAATAAAGGCATTATGATGAACATCATATGTTTGTATTGCTCATAGCAAATCAGCTTTCTAATTTATGGTGGGTTAGTATTAATATAACGTTAATGATAAACAAAGAACAGTGAGGAGAAATCCAACAAGTACCCCTGCCTACTGTTAACTATGGGTAACAAGGGGTTAGAGTATATAATTTTTCACAAGTATAATCCATACAAATTTGGGATGTATTCAAGTTTTCTGGTTGAAAGCTACCCCAAATCCAATTTGTTGCCTCCGGCGTAACTTTATGGAATTTGCATAAAATATATAAATTAAATGAAATTAAGGGCAAACAGGACAAAAATTTAAAGAAACGATAAAAGAACACCAAACTTGTGTAAAAAATAAGAACACAACATCCCTATTTGCAAAGCACCTCATCAAAAGTGACTTTGTGACTGAAAGTCCTCATTTTGAAAATAAAAATCAAAGGCTCAATGCTTTGGAGCAGTTGGAAATTTTGAAATGTGTCCGTTGCAAGGATTAACTTGCCAACAAAATTTTGTATCCCTCTCACTCCTAGACCTACCACTCTTCCATGTCAACGATTGACCCCGAAAGATGTAATTCTCTTTTCCTCCCAGCTACATTTTAATCCTTTTACCTCTCAACCCTCCTGCTCTGACCAACCCCCTCCCCTCATCAGAAGGTACATATACCAAGTGTGCTTCTAGGAGGACCACCTGATGATGATGCTCAACATTGAAACCTGGGTCGTTTTTCAAATAAAGTGTGTCGAATTACAAAGTCAATAATTTCATTTCATTATACCCTAAATCCACTTCACCTTTCTGTGGAAACCAAAATACCTCTTTAATAAATATTCATTTAAAGTAAAAATAAGATGTCTCACCTGGAGTAGCAACATGTGATGGGGAGACAATTCCATGGCCAGTTGATGCAGAGGCTGCTGCAGGTGTCCCTACAGCAGCTGAGCCCGATGTTGCAGTAGCAGGGGCACCTCCAGGAATTGGACATATAGGGAAGCCAGGCTCCTGAGACTCTTGACTCTCATCTGTAAGCACACCTTTAAAGATTTCTTCAACATCCTTGCTGTCCATATTTGGAAGACCTGAAATAATGGAATGACAGTCAAAAGCCAAATACCAGATACTACCAAAGAATTCAGATTAATGAACACATGAAATCATTTTAACTGAAAACCAACCTGTATCTCTGACCATTGATTCCAAATTGAAGTGAGGGCTTAAAATGTCAGTTAGCTCATCTTTATGGCTGACTCGTGAAACTTCATTGCCACTTTCATTAATTGAAAGAGAGTCATTGAGATCTGCATCATCGGGGAGGTTGGAATCTGAAAATTTATAATAACAAAATTTTTTAAACTCGCAGAAAAAGACCCAATAAGTAAAGAACAAATTTTATAGACAGGTTTAATGAAAATGAAGTTAATGGAGGTACCAATCTATCATATATTTATGCTCAAAAACGATTTTGTTCATTAATTTTTCTGATGCTAATCTGAAAAAAAAGCTATTATGCATTTAACATTCGATGAATGGTCTACAACTGATGAATAAAGGCATGATAATTATCATCGCCAAAGAAGTTTCTTCCCTTTTTTTTACTGTATATGCAATAATTTTCTGGTTGAATTCACCATTCTAAAACTATAGTTTTTTTAATCAAAAATTATTGATTCATCCCAAAATTTTTCTAACACTTCTCAACAATATTTTCTTTTGTAATCCAAGAATATAGGACTTACTCATGATTTTTACATATCTCTACACATAATGAAACTTTGCACAACTAAACTGAAAACTATCCCATGCAAATACCACTATGGTGTACTTCTGTAGTAGCAGTACAGCAATCATGGCTACATGCCCAATTGAATTGAATACTTAACAATGCAAGATAAAATAATATATGAAAAAGAAATAAGTAGACAAATCTTCATTTACGTCTTAAATCAAGTAAATGATTAAATATCTACAAGTAACAGTTTATATAAATAGGAAGTTATATGCAATGTGCTATAACACACCTGTAATATCCTCTAAATTTTCTCCTGTTTTTGTTATGTCATCCTCATCTTCATTCATGATTGTATTCACTAAGTCTGTGTCCAACAGATCACCTGCTATTGGCAAGATATCCTTCAAAGCCTCAGTATCACCCTCATCATCCTCCTCTTGCTGAAATTGGAATTAATTTTAAAAAATAATTTGTTGTTTTCATGTGTAGGTATTCTAGTCTATAATCATCATTAGTCATTACCTTCACAGGCGACTTTGCCTCCGTTTCCTTATTTGTAGGCTCCACTTCATCAACCTTTTTGACATCTACCTTATCAGCATCCTTCTCACGTTTGGCTTTAACTTCTTCAATTGCTTTTATTTCATCCTAGAAAAAATATATTTGAAATTCCATATGATTTAGCATAACAATGTAGTAATTCTTTCTCCTCATGCCAGTGATATTAACAGAAACTTTTTTTGTAAATAGTTGGCCAGACCAAAAATCTGGAATTCAATGCAATGGATTAATAATAGCACAAAAGGGGGAATGGGCTGTTTTTGTCACATGCCATTACCCTGAAATTTAAGGAAGTTTCTATCACCCCTTATGTAGTCAAAATTACAACTGTAACGGAGCAGCAGAAAAGGGCAGAAAGGAGACTTGGATGAATCAACTCAGATACATATTCATGAGATCATAATTATAAAACTAATCCCAACTGAAGTCATCAACATGTTTTATATGTCCAGCTTTTGTGACACTGCCAGAGGGAAGTTAGGGACATTAATATATTCAAGTTATTGCCAACATCAAACCTCAGTTAATGATTCATTGATTTACAAGAAAAATTTGCAATAATTCAGACTTCAGACCTTCTCAGAATACTTGTTCATGCATAACATTGGTATTAAGTCCCCTGTCCATCTGCTTATCTCTACTCACAAAATCTATTGCAAAGAGATTCTGTGACCTCCAGAACTTAATCTGGATCCATTTACTTGTAATGATGATAAGAGCCACAGTGTGATTGAAATGAATCCCAGCAGAGAGTGAACATCCCACAAAAAACATTTATACCTATAAATTATGAATGGATAAGACTGAGATGACTATACAATGTGAATCTTTAAATTAAAATGCACATTTTCCTTCTATCACTTAAATATCAAGTAATTACTGTGGTGTAGATCAAGGTGCAAGTCAATATAAAGCCTTCATTACAGATTTACTTTACACACAAATTGTAGAGCAATAAACTATGTCTTGGGCTATATTAGACTAAAAGATAATATCAGCTAACCTGAGACAACTGTATAGTTTTGTCTTCACTGACATGTACAGGTGATGCCCTTTCATCGTCTGAATCACTGCTGCTATGAACGTCACGACCTTTCGTGGTATCCAATAGTTCTTTTCCAAAAAACGCTTCCTGAAAGAACAACAAATGAAGGAATTCATTATCCAAAGGACTAGTTTCATATAATTTTTGCAGAGCACAAAATAGAGAAAATTTTATTTCATATCACAATTGCTGTTATTTCATTTGAATTAATTAAATACAGTTTTAGAGACCCCAGGAAAGTAATAATGACTAATGAATGAATGTGGAAACTAATTCAAAAAGCCCATTTAAAAATTCTTTAAAACATTACTGAAGTAGTATCCTAGTCTTAACCACAATAATAATACTATATCTAGTCATCAATCAGGCAGTGTAGAGTATTGAGAACAGGTGTATATGACACATCAATGGAATACAATCACATTATTTCCAAGTAGCAATACAAATAGAATTTTGATAGGAAACTAATACACACTAAGTTTAACATAATAATTCATTTACACTATAATAACAGTCTACAACCAGATACACAAATAAATTCTTCTTGAATAATGAAATTCTTGTCTCAGTTTTTAAATGGTTGGGCAGATTATTAAAAATTTTGTGCACATTGATATTGGTCCATCAGCTACCATTAACAGTTTTGATGTTTTCACAAGTATATCTTTACAACTTCTGGTATTATGATGGTGTTAACTATTATTTACTGTAAAGTCACTCTTGTAAGTCACTGCAAGATAGATATATACACAAGGTACAATTTATATTCCCAAATATTAAAAAATAGTTTGGAATGTGCAAATGTGATGTAATCAAATGGTAAGTTTAATGGTGATAAATGGTTTCATAAAGTGATTCTCTACAAAGATAATAACAATAAAACCATAGTTAAATATAGTGTTGCAATAATTTTGATTGATGATATGCCAAATGAACAATTAAAAAAATTTGATCATGTTTCAAGGCTACTTTTAATTTTACTTCAGAAGGGTTACTGAATTTATTATTTGAAAAGGTTAAAAAGTTAAGAGCACACAAGGTACAATTTATATTCCCAAATATTAAAAAATAGTTTGGAATGTGCAAATGTGATGTAATCAAATGGTAAGTTTAATGGTGATAAATGGTTTCATAAAGTGATTCTCTACAAAGATAATAACAATAAAACCATAGTTAAATATAGTGTTGCAATAATTTTGATTGATGATATGCCAAATGAACAATTAAAAAAATTTGATCATGTTTCAAGGCTACTTTTAATTTTACTTCAGAAGGGTTACTGAATTTATTATTTGAAAAGGTTAAAAAGTTAAGAGCATCCATGGAAAAAGTATCAGCTTTAAAGGAAACTATGTTAAAAAATATAAATAAATTTGTAGAAAAAAGTCTAGTTTATTAGTTACATTGGAAACTTTTCAGAAAACCAATGTGCATGTACACTGCATTTCTCTGATGATTATTTTCAACAGTGATTTATATACCTTTATAACCTATACATCATCAAAGTAGTTCATTTTAATGAATATTATTACATAATATAAATAGAAAACTTTGGAAAAACATGACCAAAAATTGTTTGTCATCTCTGGACCATAAAAAAATTATCATCACTCTCAATATTTTAGGAACTTGGTCTTCTGCCATTACCAATACTCTTCCTAGTTTCATACTTGAAGCAGCACAAACCAGAATATCAAACAGTCACAAAACAACAATGAATAGAATCTGACTTTCACGTTCAATAAATCAGGACAAAAGTAGTAGGCCATGGGACCAGTGCTATACAATAAATATCCACAGATTTATGAAGGTATTAAAATCATTTGCATAAATTTTAAAATTCTTTTTCCTAGCTGACAAAAAATCTACAGCATTTCCAAGTTATTTAATGACAATTTATGATAATCCCGGGGCATAAGTTTCTATTTATGTCTAAACTGTCTGCCTTTGGTCCGATTCCTATACTGAATATAATGAGCAACTCTTAATTTTAATCATGCTGTATACTGCTATGTACTATTACTCTTTTTGTGACATCAATCACCACTTTTCCTGCTGTGAATAGTACGTAATCTAAACTTACATACTTATACATCTTATATTGGTATATGTATCAATCCTTTGGGCAAAAATAACATTATTATGTATTAAAATCATCATAATTGTCAGAACCACCACTAACCCAGACCATGAGAGTTAAGAGGGTTATTACCTCTCCCAGAGGAATCTTCTATAAAACCAGGAGGTGGTTGACGAGCCATCATCTACTGGCCCTTTCTTTTTCTTTTAAATGAAAGTGATTACTCATACTGTGATTTTTACAAAGAATTCTATGATCAATGTTAAAAAATCTCCATGTCAAATTTCTTTAAAATGAAAGTCAAAGGGCGTGAATATGGTCATAAGATTTTGAACTTTGTACCAATATCATATCTCATACCTGCAAATATGAAGGATAACTTTCCATGAGCTTGTTCTTAGGCTTTCTCCTTTGTGGCTTTCTCTTAGCGGGTTTCTCATCTTTACCATCAGGTGTAGTAGCCCCTGGGGTTCCAGCAGTAGCTGGTCCAGGGGTCCCTGATGAAGGAACTCCACTCCCACCAACAACAGGAGAGGCACCTGCTCCTTCACTACCAACTTCTGCACCCAGACCTTCCTCATCCTTGTCCTTGCGAGTCCCGCGCAGTCGTGCAGAGAAACCACCAATCCCTAAGGAAATATAAGGTGATTAGATTGGATCCTATATAAACTAAAGCAAAAAATAAGTTAATTCATCTTTAATCAATTTCTTAGCATCTACATGAGCCTCTTAACTATTAAATCACTCCACAAATTTGGAATTATGTTTATTTTGAAATAAATTATGTGAAAAGTTGACCATGTGGTCTGGTGATAACACAATTAGGGTAACATTCAAAACCAGCTTTATTATAATTATTTGGTAGGTTGCCATTTCAGGCAGGTTCTGGATGGCCACAGAATGCTAACTACCATTTACACATATAATTCAACCTCAGCACAGTAAATTAAAACAAGTTGTAAATAAAAAGACACAAGGTCATAAGATTATCACATACCCAACAGGTTTTTACACCAAGAACAACAAATTTGGTATTGGAAAATACACCCGATTCATGGAATTAACTGGAACTTTAGCCATCCATATTTGTACTTGCAATTATCAATTAGTCTTATCAATAACAAGCTCAACGTAACAACTACCATGAATTAACCACTTATTTTAGCACATAATGCTTGTACTTAAGGAAAGACACCCAATGTATGATTTTTTGATATTAGGGATAAGGCCACAATTAGTAAAGTGAGGATTTGTTACTGTGCATTCCAATATAATATAATAAATAGTACGGTAATGTAGTCATACCTTGGAGTTCAATTTTAGTTTTCTCAATTTGGATGAAGGTCAACTAATATAAACAATCTTAGCGGTAAATATTAAGTTTCAAAGCACAATCATTCATTTTTTAACAGAACAATATTAAAATGTATTACCTATCCTGTTTACAAAAATTGGAAAAATATCAAGTTTTTTTTGTTAAAAAATAAAATGTATATATCTTTGAAATCGACGCTCTCTGGTGATGCACAAACACACTAGAAAAACAAAAGTACAAAATATAATACACACAAAATACATATTCATACAAAATAGATAACACAAAATATTCAACACACAGAAACACAAAGAAAGGACACTCACAGTATGTATTTGTATTTGACGTTTCGATGGCCCAACCGTCGTCATCAGAATGGCATTGAGGCATCTTCAAGTCGACAAAACCACCTTCAAGCACCCTATCTCTTCCCCAGACCATGCAACCACCCACGCTGCAAATGCTGCCATCTCCTAAGACCCTCCACTTCCCTTTCTACCAACTCCCAACCCAACGCCACCTGCACCTCAAAAAACATCATATATCGCCTCTCCTGTAACTTCTGCCCTGCCTTCTACATGGGTGAATGCACGACCACCCTTTCCCTCCGCATGAATAACCACCACTATTCCACCAAATCTCCCACCTTCCTTAATTATCCCATCCCTACTCACACTGCTTCCCACAACCAGTCTTTTGATGACTGTTTCTCTGTTTTGGTGATTGAAACCCTTCCCAAATCTGCAAGCTTCATAGAGGTGAGAACCTGCGAGGTGGCGCATACCTGGGTGCCCCAGTCTTTTAAATCCCCTGGGCTGAACCAAGCCCACTGAATGCATCCAATGGCTGCCTACATTTTCCCCCACCTTGTCTGTTTCATATTGGTCCCTTACCTCTCCTCCCCTCACCCTTCCCCTGCACATGTCCTCTCCGCTCTTCCCCAGGAACGCCAATCTGATGACAATGGTCGGGCCGTCGAAACATCAAATACATACTGTGAGTATCCTTTCTTTGTGTTTCTGTGTGTTGAATATTTTGTAACCTATAGTATCCTTTACTGGGGTTCATCATCTTAGGCCTTGGACATTTTCTGAGTCCAAAGAAGGGCTATTCGGCTCATGACTTACAATAAACACAATGCCCCTTGCCCTCCCATGTTTAAAAAACTGGATGTACTGCCAGTGCCATGTATTTATATTTTTCATGTACATAGTACATACAAAAAGAAATCTGAGTATGAGAAAAATTGCGATATCCATACATATTCCACTAGGCAGAATGAGCAACTGCACATATTATATGTACACACAAAAAATGCAGGTGTTGGTCCAAATTTTATGGGCCTTCAACTTTATAATAAACTCCCAGCCGAGATTAAGGCCCAAAAGAGTGTGGCTGCATTTAAAGTCAATCTACTTAGGTTCTTAAAATTAAAAATGTTTTATTCAATTGCTGAATTTGTTGATAATGTCGGACGTATATGTATGTATGTATGAGTGTGTGTATAAATACAAACACACACACACACTACTTTGAAAGCACAAGCAGCTGGTGCCTGCTCTAGTTAACATTTCAAATCTTTTTGCACACATTTTTTTTCTACAGCATATCATATAATATCATTCATAGCACCAAACACAATATTACTTAATGTTTACATCTGAATACCTTTTCTTAATGGCTTTTTAACTCTGTTCTTTTAAGTGGTATTTTCATGCGATCTTACCAAGTTTCTGCAAATTCCTCTGTCTCTTTTTTCGAAGAATCATCACTCCATTCTCACTGGTAATGATGGTAAAACCATCTGGCACATCTGGTGGCCGCCCATCTTGCCTGGGAGTAACAACTGCTCCATCTTTGAGAGGGAATGGTGCCGCTTCAAGGGTTGATGTTTCATCTATGTCAAGTTCCATCTTACAAGGCGCTGTTTCTGCTTGTTCCATTGAGTTGTCTGCAAAAATTATAAATTTACACAAGATGCAGTTAATTAAGTGAATGAACTCAGAATGAAATGAAATAATATATTGTGTTGGGACTATTTTTCTTCTAAGAACAGTGAAAAAAATATACAGGGAAATAATGCCCAATGTCAGAAATAGTATCAAGGTAAAATACCTGCACTGGCTGCAGCCACAACAGATTCAATAGTGGCCATAATTCCAGCTTCAGTGTCAGCAAGTGACACAATCTTCTTCCTCTTTTTACGAGGTTGCTGTTCCAATGCCAAAGACTTGATCTGGTGCAGCCCCATCTCTGACAAGCAGACACCATCTAGGTAAAACTGAGCCTGTGAATTCAGTCTTGGAGGCTCTGTAAACAAACATATTTAATTATGAAAAATGATTGTATTTTCTGACCAGCAGCACTAAAAAATCATAATGAAAAACACAATGATATTCAAGTCTAGCAAGTCAGAAGTAAATCTAAGCAGAGTATCATGGTTTCCTAAAGCACCTTAATTGCTTTATAAATAAACACTATTACTCTTGACAAATTTGTCTCTGCCTCCTCCACCCACAACCCCTCTGAGATCCAAACACTGATAGTACAGTAACCTTGATGTATCTTTCGTCTGCCCGAGCCACTTGGCCAAGTATAAAAGACAGGACAGGAATGCCTCACCAGGACAGCTACTAGTATGACTCAGGAGTACTTGGCTATGAGTCCTCTTGTGTGTGAGCCCTGCATACAGTTTGATGCATTATTTGTTTGAGGCATTAGTTTCCTTTTACAAGAAATGGAGGACATGCACACAATGCCTTTTAATTCACATGAGAAAATTCAAGGAAAACGTAACTAACTTGAGACAGATTGGATAGTTACTACCAAAAGTATTTCAAACGAAACACCAAAAATATTGTCAGCAATAATGTGAAAACTTTTTTTTGTTAATCTTAAAAAAGTGCCTTTATTTCTTAAAGAGTAAAATGTTCTTTGAGTTTCAGTGTATATGCATATGCTGATAACAAGCAGCAGTTTCCTTAAAAAAAATACTTCAAAATAATACTTTTTACGAAAAGCACAGGAACTCATGAAAATCAGATAATTTTAGAGTGGAAATAATAAATCGATTTTAGTTAAGACACATGAAATTCCCAATAATTTGATATATGGAAATTGAATACATATGTTTTGATGAAATACAAGCTGACATAATGAATATCATGTTTATTTATAATACTTTCAGGCTGAAATTTGATTATTTAATTAATAGATTGTTTGTCTTGGAACATAAACTTGATGAATCTTGCTCACACATGCATAACTGCCCCTGCAATTAAACATCTCACAATAACGTTCACACTATGAAAATCCATAAAAAGAACTTCCCTCACTTTTGGCTTCAGGCGACTTCATAATATGGAAGTAATACTATTTAAACTCATATAAAACTGATTACCACACACAACCCTGCAAGATGTGCTGTTTTTTAGCAGTGAAATGAAGGAAAAAATGTAAATAGCCGAAAAGTAATGAATGATAATTTTTTATGAAAATAAAAGCATTCATTTTAACATTGGCAATATCAAATAAACTTTCCTGAAGAAATCCCCCCTACAGATCCCTTCTATAACAGCCAAGATTTAGCCAAATCATTGGCATATTCCAGCATATGCGTTAAGTCACATGAATCCTTACTTAGTGCAGACCCAAACTGTAATCCATCTGTTTATGTATTCAGTGTTGAATTATGGGACGATTAACAGGTTTTTCCCTAAAGGCTCTTTTGTCTCAGTCAACAACAAGAATTGCAACCATGTTCTTTCTTCAATTCCTTACACAAGATTCCGGCATGTCTACAGTGCAATTTCATATTTTTCAGTAACTATGATTCCTTTTGGTTTTTCAATTTCCACCTCGCTACTCTTGGAAATTGTTAATTTTACTGAATAATATTGAACTATATGCAATTAATAATAGAGTAAATTCTGAACTTGTCAATGTAGCCAATGAAGAATAAGAACATATGAAGCAACCAAATAGCATATGTGAACAAGTGTCGAAACACACTAGCCAGTGCCTGATAGCCTTGAAGTGCAAGGAAGCAAACAAAGCACCCCCTCTGATCTCATGCTGTGCTCTAAAGCCCAAAAAGCAGAGGTGGAGCTAAGTCATCACCCAGCGGGAGAGGGTTCTGAACCTCGGAGAGAGACAAGAGAGGGATTTCAATTTGAATAAGATGGAGGCCCTCTTTTTTGCTAGTGATATCTGGGAAACACAGAAATACAGGGACAGGATTAAACAAAAATCTCTAAAAGACTTCAAATCAAAAAAATAAAAGTATACATACTCCATTGCAATAAATAAACTATTATTACAACAGTCTGATAACACAAGTAAAAGAAAGCTCTTTCATGGAAGAAAATAATCCCACATTGGAAGCATTACATTACATGAAATACTATAAAATCTTAACATAAAAAGGTGAATTGAAAAAAAAATTAGAGCATTCAAAATCTTAGACTAACAGAATAAGGAATGACATGGAATGTATGCATAAAAAGTCTTATGAAGTTTTATTTAAAAATTTAAATCCCTCTTATTTTTAATTAAATAATTTAAAAACCTATGAAAACTGACCTGGGCTCTTGGTGGGAGTAGGAGGCTTTGGTGGAGGAGGAGGAGGCAGCAGGTGAGGAGGCGGAACATCTCTGGGACGGCACAATATACAGTTATATCCCTCTTCTGCACATCTTTCTGCTTCACTCTCAGTGCGAATCATGTCACAGGCACCATGCAGCCATCTGTAAGAAGTATAATGTTCACATTTCATTAATAGGGACTGCTCTATTTATGACCAGGGATGTATAAAATTTGACCTTGCCAATAAAACTAAGTAGGATTACTACTGACAGTAGTCTACCGGTTAACGTATATTTTGATGGAATAAGAGACCAATTACTGCTCCACTTCAATCCCAATCTAACTTACCATAAAATACTCTAACATCCCGCACTGCAATTAAAAGTTTGAACCCTAGACAAGGATTCAGCGAAAAATAATCGTATGCCACAAACAGATGGAGTTCTCTAAATCACAAGCAGTGCGAACAATTTCAGAAAGAGTTCTTTGCACATAAAAAAAAAATATATATATATGAATATTTAATGTGGTTCTGTTTCTAATTCCTCTTGAGAAAGGTGGTTGCACCACCGAAAATTCGAGACCCAGTGAGTCCCTCTTTTATGTGTTCCAGTTTCTGTGTTTGTGTCGACTAGTTAGTCCATTTACATAATTGTGCACGATCGTGGGATTTTCAAATAGTGCTTTATATATATTTATATAAAGCACTATTTGATTTCAATGCAATTCTTGTGAAAGCACAATTTAATTTCAATTTCCAATTTATATGTACATATATATAGATATATATACTTACATATATAGTATACATAGGTGTGTATTTCTACTTATATACATTCAAACACGAAATACTGCCATACAGCGAATAAATAATCATTCGCATTGAAATAGAGATAAGGAAATGGGAAAGGAACACACATAAAGGACGAACACAAGAGAGGTGGGGATGGCGGATGTGAGCAGATCACAAATGTAAAAATATTTTCCTCGACCGGGACTTGAACACCAGATCTCTCCACTAGCTGGGTGGATGCTCTAACCACCTGAGCTATCGAGAAAATGTACTTTACACTGAAATCTGCGATCTTATAAAGCGCCAAAATGCTCCGATTCATTGCCCAGGAGATGGCGTTAGGGAGCTGTTACACCCACCAAAGGGGAAATAGACAAACACAAGAGGAGAATGGACAGTAGGTTAGCAAGCATACAACATCATAAAGGATAGGAAAGGTGCGTTTCATGGCACGCCTAGCCAGAAGAAGAGACGAGCCACATTGGCCAAATACACAATCAAACACGAAATACTGCCAATACTGCCACTTAGTAGGTGATGGTAGAGCTCACCCATGTACCAAGCCCTATACGGCGTGTGAATATTCACACATCAGGGTAGGGGGGCCAGTCCCTTTCCCTGTGCCGGTTATGGTTTCCCAGGAAGATCTGGTACCCGAAAAATCAACTAGCTTGGGTGGAGCTGCAGTGGAGCAGTCCAACGCTCTACCCGCTAGACCACCGCGACCCGCAAGTATTATATATATATATGTATAAAAATACATTTGTATATTTATATATGTATATATACATGTATATGTGGGTCGCGGTAGTCCAGTGTACCCACTGGAGCGTTGGACTACTGACCGGAGGGTCCCGCGTTCAATCCCCTGTCAAGGCACTCTGGGCACCTGCAGCTCCACCCTAGCTAGTTGATTTTTCGGGTACCAGATCTGCCTGGGAAACCATAACCGGCAGAGGGAAAGGAACTGGTTCCCCTACCCTGATGTGTAATTATTCACACACCGTCAGGCTTAGTACATGGGTGAGCTCTACCATCACCTACTAAACCGACCTTTGGGTTGATTACTGTGTTAATGGTTTATATAGATTTATATATATACACTCATACGTATATATATATACCCACTATTATGCTATGACTATGGTCGTGGTAGCGCAGGGGTTAGATGATTGGACTATTTTTTTACATTACTGGTTTGCTTAATTCCACCTTCCCCACCTCTCCTGTGTTTGTCTTTTATGTGTGTTCCTATCCCCTTTCTTTATATCTATTTCCATGTGAATGAATATTTGTTTGCCATATGGTGGGATTTCGTGTTTGAATGTATATATATTATATTTGAATGTAAATAAAATCTTACCTAACACACTGTACACACTGGATTATTAATTCTCCTTCAGAGTATGGTTCACTGCAAGATGGACAAATGGAAAGAGAGGCACAAGGTCCACACTCAGTGTAGCTATTCTGCCAAGTACAGTTGAAGCCAGGATCGTTGGAGCCACACATTTGACAGAGAGCACACCTGAATAAGAATAAATATTCAATAATAGACTAAAATAGTTCAAAAAAAAAACGTTAACCCATTTTAAAATACCACTACATAATGATTATTTCATAAAAATGATTGAAAGAAATGATTATTTCATAAAAGATTATGTCATTCTTATTTATTCGGAAAGGAAACTCAAAATGAAAGGAAAGATAACATGATAAAATATTCTTTTCCTGAGGATGGGTTAAATTTATTTTACTTCAATTCCACCGCAAAAATTTAAAAGAAAAATTGATAACAATGAAATGACCAAATAATCCAACTCTCCCGACACTTTGTAACATCTAGGGCTGTCAATAAGAAGTAGGACTGGCCCAAGTATGGATAATCAAAACTGTCAGTCAGCTATCATCCATTTCAGCAAATGGTTCTTGGTATGAGGATGAGGTCTTGAAGTATATTACAAGCTTTAAAATTAAACCATCAGACAGAATTGACGATATCCCTACTATAATTATAAAAAAATACTCCAAGGCAATACACAAACCCTTAAAATTTATAATAAATGAGTCCTTCACCAATAGTGAGTTTCCAGACTATCTAATATTAACAAAGTAAAAATTTATTCATAAAAAAGGGGATGACGATAATATAAAAAAATTACTGACCAATGTCCTTATTGACTAATTTTTCTACAATTTTTGAGTCCGTAATAAGAGATAGGCTTCTGAAATGTATCATTAAAAATAAAATTTTAACCATGGAACAATTTGGATTCCAAGAGGGTAAAGTACTAATGATGCTCTTGCAAGTTTTCTAAAAAGGATAATAATCTGTTGTTATATTCAATGATCTTTCACATGCATTTCATACTGCAGACGATGAAATTCTTCTAAGTAAATGTGAATTTTATGGGATCAGGAGAATTACCCATAATTGGCTTAAATCATATTTAAAGAACAGGCGAGAGATGGTGGAGGTTTTTGGCATTGGGGTCAACAACATTGTGATAAATCACTTATCACCCATAGAAATAAGTGTTGGGGTACTGCAAGGAAGCATTCTTGGGACATTATTATTTGTATTATATATCAATGATTTGCCAAGATATTTCAAGAATAACAACATTGTTCTGTATGCAGATGATACAACTCTGGCAATGAGCCACAAGGACCCTAACTTGTTGTAAGCTAAACTTGATAGCTCATTACTGCACTTGGAAAAATGGTTTAACGTTTACAAACTGTTCATAAATGTACTAAAAACAAATTATATTCAATCTGAAAAAATAAGGGCAGTCCCTCAATTAGACCTCTGCTTAAAAGGCCAACCCATAGGGTACACAGCACCAAGTTTTTAGGTTTGTCTATTGATGAATCTTTAAACAGAAGGATTCACACCAATGGCCTATGTTTCACTTTGTCTTTATTCTACAAAATATTAAAAATATAGTAGATTAAAAACATGTAGACACTGAAAATGGTTTACTATGGCGACTTTCAGGCACATATGAGCTAAGGAATTATTTTCTGGGGAACACATCACCTAGCTTCCGTAGAGTTTTTATAATTTAAAAAAGATGTATTAGGTAAAAAGCAAAAATACCCCAAAGGCAACCTTGAAAACCTTATATTAAAGAATTGAAAATTCTCACAAGACCTAGTCTATGTATTGATTACTTATGTAGGTGTTTAAGGATAATATGAAACAACTTATCACCAATGCTCAAGTACATGTGCATAATACTCAATAGAGTGTTGATGTACATTTATTCTGCCACCCTTCTGCTACGTTTAATAAAAGTACCTTTCATGTGGCCATAAAAATTTTCAACTACCTAGCACCAGGCATAAAACCTGCTCCTTTTAGGGGTAATAGGTAAAGTCAGGAAAATGCTTGAGATATAAGAAATATCTCAAGCATTTTCTGATACATAAATTCTATTACAGCGAGGACAAGTTTCTGAAGTTTTCAGAACATTGGAACGGCTTAACATTTGTTCTCCGACTTGTCCTATATTTTACTTAGTAAAGTCCCGGGACCAATATCTATTAATATCATCATGCAATTCGATAATTTAGGAAAAATTATCTTATAAAATGAAATTTTAAGCATTAACGTATAAAGTGAGGATGCCTCGACATCATAGTATTGTAGCCTAGCCGCAGATGCTGATGCCTTGCAGTCAAGGCATCAGCACTGTAATGTTTCTGGGCTCTAAAAAATAAGCAGAGATGTCAACATAGGTTTACAAGAACCCATATGTCTGGAGCAATTATTAACCAGGAACCCATACATCATTTAATCATAACAATGTGTGTACATCAAATGATCATATTCAATGATAGTTCACTTAGCTACACTTTGTTTAAGAATCAAATGTTATAAAGTGAGACATGCCTACACTCATGAAATTGTTGATCCAAACTGAAATCTTTAACTTTTTCCAATCCCTTTACTGTAATAACATGGATCTTCACATCCAAAGGATATATATATATATATATATATATATATATATATATATATATATATATATATATATATATATATATATATATATATATATATATATATATATATATATATATATATATATATATTTCTCAGGAAGACCAATAATTCAATGGAATTAAATCTGACAAAAAACACCTGTTAAGATGAAATGCATCACTACATACCACTTGCATTTCCAATTTCCATGTGGCACATAATCCAGAGGCGGATCCATGCAATATATGTGATATGATATGTCACAGTCATCACATAAAATAAGCCTCCCTTCATCATTCCTTTGCCCACATCCTTCACAAACAGTGCAATCCAAACATCTCCAGCCTTTCTGAAGAATAACCTTGGTGACCTGGATATAAATATTAACAGTCACAAAGGAGCTATAAAAATATATATAAATTTTATAATGAAAAAATAACAAGAGCAAAAGGTTTTCTAAACTTCACAGAAATGTAATGCTTAGTTCTAATAGTTCAAATAAAAGTAAAGTTTAACTTAGGTCGATGAATTTGCAAGTCAGAAGGGTAGAAATGTGGGTGTAAAGGTTAACACTAAGAGAATTCCATAAAAAAATTTCAATGAAGTTGAATTATAGGTCATTTATGTATCGAATACATCATTACTCACTTTGACATTAACACAATATGGATGATAACACTGGCCACACTGCGCACATGATATGAGGCAGCCCTCTTGATCACTCCCTAAGGCACCACACATCACGCACACATCTTGCAGCAGAACGAACTGGTCATTGGCTGAGCAAAGCACAAGCCTGTTCTCCACACCTGGCTCATCTTCTGCTTTGTTAGTACTCGAGTCTGATTGGGGTCTCTGAAAATATTTCAAGATTTTATTTAGAGAAAAGTCCACTCATGAAATATCAACATTGCCATCGAAAACTATTTCCAATGAGAGGGTTCCTGTGGAAACACCCTACTTCTAGCATATCAAATACTTATACTTAGAGGTAGTGATTGGTACAAAAAAACTTACTGTGTTTGACAGCATATAAGATGCACTTTTTTATCAAGTAATGACTTAAAATTCACTCCCACGGCATGAAATGTTGAAAAATGAAAATGGTTTAGCCAAAGAAATTACGTAGCTTTCATTGTTACAAGGACTGTTCAGATCTCCCTCATTCATGCAAGATGATTCATCTCTATAGTTAAAATTCACGCATTATAATTTGAAGGCCACGAAAGTACTTAGTACAGATGAATAATTAAGTTTATAGGAGAGAAAATTAAAAACACTGTTTTTACCTAACTAGTGACCAATACCCAAATATTTGCACAGCACTTAAAGGGAACTATGAATGCTAAAAGAATTTAAACATTTTAAACTGCTGAACAGCACACAACATGAACAATTAAGTAGCCATTCAGATGAAAATGAAGTTTAAACTTACTTGCAGTCCTACGCCAGGAACACCAAAGATTCCCCTCATCTTGGTCTTGTGTCCTCTCTTCCTCCCAAAGTCCTGGACTCCTCTCTGCTTTTTCTGGTAACCACCTCCTCCTTTGCCAGAGCCACCCACCTTCCCAGCACCTTTTGGACGACCCGCACCTCCGATTCCTAGTTTCTTCTTTGCAATCTTGCTGGCACAAAAAGGCTTGCCCTTGCCAAGCCCAACAGCCCTCACTGGTTGCCCACCTAATGACTCCTCTAATGAGCCATCCTTAAACCCCTATAAGACATCCAAAGGAACTTGGTCAGTACATTGAATACACCTTTCTCTCACATGTGACAGTTCCAAGTTTAGAATTCATCCCATGAAAAAAGATGCATAAACACATGGACAGTACATTTGTAGCAAGATGCTTTCTGTAAATTCGCTGGTTAAACATTACAATAATGCTTATCATTGCCATCCACCACTTTTACGGGGTAGTGACCAGGAAAAGTCCTAAGTAATTTTTTTCTCGTTTTTCAAAATTAGGAGGAAGGGTACAGTACAAGTACCCTTGTTGGTTAAGGTGTGTGTTTCAACCAATTAGAGTTTTAAAATATGAGTACCGGTAGTCCTCGGATTACATAAGCCTTGAATTACATAAATCTGCACTTAAGTGGACAGCAACAATACACAAACCTACTGATGCCTTGATCTTGACAATAATCTAAAATACATGGAAAAACTATGATTATATAAACCCATGCATGACATTCACTTTTCGCCCCAGATATTGCTACCGAAAAAACTTTTGACTTACGCAGCTGGTGTTGGAACCCATTAATTATGCAACTCATAGATCACTTGTTATACATATATATAAATATAAAAAACTTAGATAGCAAAACACAGCACGAGAACACATAAAAAGACCACAGACAATAATGTCTTGACAATTTTGACGGACTCGAACTCCGTCTTCTTCGGAAGATAAGATATGACTCACACACATAATTTATATATATATGTGTGTGATGTGTGTGTATACACATGTAATACATATGTATTAATTACAATTATACATATTAAAATTTATTCGCCAAAAATCATTGTGATCTAAATATTACCCAATCTCACTCACTTTCAAATTACATTCTTCTCTAAGTGAGGAAATAATGAACATGAGAGAGAGGTAACACTACTCGTTTCAGAACTTCAATTTTTGTAAACAACCTTAATACACATCACTAAAATTCACTTTCTTGTAACTTAATATTAATTTAGAACTTTGACGAGTTACCTTTTCCAATGATGTTGAGTCCACCTCCATCATCATATCATCTCCAGCCATATAAAGTGATTCCTGAGATGTATTCATTAGACTAGATTCATACACACCCTCCTCAAGAGCTGAAAAGTCATGACAAAAAATTAATCCGAGGTACACAATAAGCATTAATATTCTACCATTAATAGAGCATTCAAAACCACAAGGAGGAAGAAGTCGATAGGATGTACGATGAGTTAGAGGATATAATTGTGTGTGTTCCTGCAGGGAAACATTTAATAGTGATGGGGGATTGGAATGCGACGGTAGGGTGGTGAGGTGGGGGACTATGGGTTAGGCACGAGGAATGAACAAGGGGAGAAAGCAATTGAATTCTGCAGGAGACAGGGGCTAGTCATCACCAACACATGGTTTAGACACCACAAAAGGCGTAGGTATACATGGAAAATGCCAGGTGACTCAGAAAGGTATCAGTTAGATTATATTATGGTTAGGCACAGGTTTAGGAACAGTGTGATAAATTCGCACAGTTTCCCAGGAGCGGATGCGGACTCTGACCACAATTTAGTTGTTATGAAATGTAATGTCCATTTCAAGACGATAAGGCAAGGGCGGCGGGTTAGGAAATGGAATATAGAAGCATTAAATGGATTATTGAGGAAGGAGTATCGGCAGGCTGTAGAGAAAATGATAGATGACAGTAAAGAACTGAGTACTATCGAAGAAAAATGGGAATGTATCAAGCAAGAGATATCGGAAGCCGCAAAAGACATTATAGAAACCGTTAACAGGAAAAGGATAAGGAAACCATGGGTAACGGATGAGATGATTGCAAAGATGGAGGAGAGAAGAAGATGGAAGAATGTAAACACAGAGTTAGGCAAAATGAAGTACAAAGAGTTAAACAACAAATTGAGACGGGCCACAAATAAAGCATAAGAAGAATGGTGGAAAACGCAATGCGAGGATATGGAAAGTTTACAGAGGCAGGGTGAAATTGGTGCTCTATACAGCAAGGTTAAGTTATTATCGGGCAGTAAGAAGGCAAGATCTGTGCTAACAGTTAAAGATAAGTGGGGTAAGATAATGGTTGAACCAGGAAAAATCCAAGAGAGATGGAAGGAATATGACGTAGAAGAAGATAGCTTAGGTCCAGGCATACTCGATGATGAAATAGAAATGGCATTAAAGGAGATGAAAGCAAATAAGGCCGTGGGGGTGGACAACATTACTGTAGAACTGTTGAAATGTTTAGGAAAATGTGGGAAGAAGGCCCTATATGGACTGATTCGTAGTACCTATGAGGAAGGAATCTGGCCGGAAGATTTTGTGAGATCGGTGTTAGTTCCTATTCCAAAAAAGGCAAAGGCTACAACATGCGAGGATTACAGAACAATAAGTTTGATATCCCACGCAGCAAAAGTTATTCTCAGGATCATCAACAAAAGGATAGAGAGTAAGGCAAATGATTACTTATGGGATGATCAGTTTGGGTTTAGAAAGGGGAGAGGTACGCGTGATGCCATTGCAGTAATGAGATCACTAATCGAGAGGAATATAGAGTACAATCAGGACGTTTTTGCCTGTTTTGTAGATTTCGAAAAAGCATTTGATAGAGTGAATTGGGAAAAATTAATGCATGTATTGCAGAAAATAGGAATGGATTGGAGGGACAGGAGACTGATCCGCAACCTGTACATGTCTCAGACTGCTCAGGTGCGAGTGGGGAACGGAGAGTCCGGATGGGCAGTGTTAGGAAGAGGTGTAAGGTAGGGTTGCCCATTGTCACCAGTGCTATTCAACGTATATGTGGAGGAAATGATTAAAGAGGCATGGGAGGAAATGATTAAGCATTAGTTGCTCAATCAGCCAAGGGGTTAGTCAGTGAGTCAGCCAAGACAAGACTCGTAAAAATCTGATATGGAACGCAGGTATGTACAGTGCGGAAACATGGTCACTGAAGCAGGAGAATAGACGTAGATTGGAGGCTTTTGAAATGTGGGTGTGGAGAAGAATGGAGAAGGTGAAATGGATTGAAAGAAAAACAAATGAGTAAGTGCTAGGTATGGTGGGTGAGGAGAAGGGTTTGTTGAGAGAAATCCTATGGAGGCAGGAAAAATGGATGAAAGGCATATTGAGCGGCAGTGCGAAGTTGAATACGGTAATAGAGGGGAGAATGTTAGGCAAACGAGGAAAGGGTAAGAACAGGATATGGATGTTGGATGGGATGAAGGGAGGAAGTACACAGAGATGAAGAGGGACCTGAGGTAGAATAGGCAGCTGGATTGTGTTCTGTTAGGAGTCACAAAATATTTATTTGGTATTTATGTCCATCCAAAAACCTACCTTAACCGGTAGATTACCTAATAATAATAATAGAGCATTCACAGTACAGAGAAGCACAAAAAAACACTTCTTGGTTTAATTAAAATATTACCAAGAGCATTAGTAAACATTTAATGAAATAAATTAAGCTGATCTTTTCAGGAATGTCCATGAAAAACTGGAATGATTGCATTTTGAAAGCATAAAGTAGGTCATATTAAAACTTAATTGATCTATCAGATTAAACCCACAATAAAAATGACAACAATCATGTATTTCTCATCTCTTCTCTTGAAGAAAGTTTACAATATTCTGTAATCAAACTAAATTAACATGAAGGACAAGAGGACGTAGCTTATTTAGTTTCAGAAGTCTCTCAACATTTAATTTCCTAATTCCTTGTCATGATTCATACATGGGTATCCTCTCCAGAGTATTTTCATAATTAAAGTATCACCTACATTTTTTATTCAATAAAACACAATCTCTAACATCGAGGGATTTACACAGGGCAATGTGATAACGGTAAATATGGTTGTCAAAAAAACCCTGCAGTTCAAAATTTGTTTTTTTCACATGAAATACCTGAGCCCCAAAATATTTTTACTGGTAGCTAGAGAAAGTGCCAAACCAATGTTAATTCTGTTTACTTGCCAAAACCCAACCAAAATAAAAGATATGATATCCACAGACCCTTATAATAGCATATCAATATAAAATAGGCTTACATTCTCTCTTCTTGACACTCATCCTCCCCTGGGTATAATTCTTGCATATGGGACAAATGTACTCATAGTCAGGATTTGCTTCTTTGTTTTTCTGATATGTTAACATCTCTGCATCTGAATCACAAGTCCCATGAACAAACCTTAAAGAATAAAGAAAACATGAGTCACTCACAGACAATCTAAACATATGTCACATTAATAATGATCTTCAGTTTAAAAATATAATAAAATACTGTAAACATATGGAAGCTAAATAACTTCTTGAGCAAAACCAAAAACTTGGTTATTTTAAAATTTGATGAGCATAATAAAGCCAACAGCTTTCAAAAACAGTAATTTTAATTTCATTGTCTACTACGATCAGTCATCAATAAAAAACAAGTCGTCAATAATAAGTAATAAATAAATAAAACAGTTTTTGGCGTAACTTGGTGGAAAATCTTCATACTGACTTTTATAATCAAACCACTTTACTTTTCCACATAAACTTTTTAATTTTTACAACCCAGGTCACGCTATAGCATAACATCATCAGGTAAAAATACACAAGTCAAGCACCGTATATATATATATATCTCTGGGCGGAGGGGAAGAGGATTGTCAATATTACCAACCCTCCTTCTCCGCCTCAAACCATAGACTTTTAGCCCCCCTCTTCATAGCTCAACCAATCCTTTCTTTCCTCCCTCCTCTTCCCCTCCGCCCAGAGATATGTATATATACGGTGCTTGACTTGTGTATTTTTACCTGATGATGTTATGCTATAACGAAACCTGGGTTGTAAAAATTAAAAAGTTTATGTGGAAAAGTAAAGTGGTTTGATTATTAAAAGTAAGTAATAAATAATAATGCCATTAATAAAACCATGAGTTGGCAGTTTTCATTCAAGGTCTATGATGCACAACAAATTTGAGTGATGATAATAGGTTTTTAGTTAGACAATTAACGCAGAAACATTGGTGTACGGGGAGAGGATAATTTTGAGTTCATGATTTACATACATAATAATGGTTATTAGTGATGAAAGAAAGATTTATATTCTCTTTGTCATGAAAGTAGCAATATTATTATCAGTTAAATATTTTTGCTAAATATGCAATGCTGAGAAATGCTTAATATCAATGAGTTATAACCTCCAAAGATAATAGGAAGAAATATGGTTGACATATTGCTGAGATAAAGATGAAGCAAAATAATATCGTAAAATTTTAATGCATCAAAAATTAAAATGTAAATAAGTGTATAAATCAGCAAATAATGCTAAAATGATAATTATGAAAATTCAAATATTCTTACTTTCGACAGAGTCCACATTGCACCATTTCCCTGTGAGCAACATGGCGATAGGCTCGCCGACATAGAGGACACGCAAGGCCTTTGTTCCGCTGCTGGTAGCATGAATCACAGACCGTGAAGTGAGCATGCCAACGAGAAGAATGGCCAGAGCCAGGAGTTCTGGAGCCACAGTCACTGCATACACGGCAATTCTGTATCGGTCAAATAGAAAAACATGAACCCATCACCAAGCATAAAAGGTTTAATTATAATTCAAAGAGGAAGGGTTTAACTTCATTACACATCACTAATCATGATTTAAAACAAGGGATGAGACCTATAGTCTGCACTATGTAGACTCAAGTATGGCCTTTTGCCTTACTTGAAATTTCACCTTTGGCATTGCATTCAGTACCATAACTGTTTTATCAGTCTTGAGTTACAAAATTCATTTAAAATCAAGGAAACTTTAAGCTCTACGGCCTCATAAAATAACAAAGGAAAACTCCTATAGCTGTAATAAATGACTTATTACAGCTATAGGAGTTTTCCTTCAATTTGTTAAAATTCATTTAGTTTAAAAATAACCAAGCATGGACACGACAATTACAGTAAGGCTATAACTTGCATGGCCAACTTATCCTTAAAAGTTGCACAAAACTCAAAAAATATACAACTTGTTTATACTAAATATTATGCAGATGTTGTAATAAACATGCTCATACCAGAACATACTTAACATTTTTGAACAAATTAGTTGCACATTTTTTTTCAGTTTTTACTACTGGCAACGTATCAGGAAATTCAGCAACATGACAAATAGTGCTAAATATAATCAGCAACTGTATTTAATGTGTAAATAATGGTTATTCCATTTAAGGCTCAATTCATTTAATACAGCCACCAAAAGTTAATTTATCGCAGATGCCATACCTATGTAAACAGTTCAAAATTGATAAATTTAACAGATGGGCACCTGCAAAGGGCAGGCAGATGATCAATGTGAATTTTGTAAGCATATCATTAGCTCCTGTTTTACGCATGCATTTACCCCCATTTTGTGTGCAGAACACCTCTTTTCATCATAGTTGAAATCATTTAACAGCTCAAAATAGAATTATTCAATACCCTGGATACTTCTTATACAGTCCAGCTAATGTTTTCGCAATGTAACAGAATCACACCATCCTTTTGTTAGTATGATTCAGACTTTTCGGGGTTTCAACTGTTTTGTGTTAGAAATTTTGCCGAGCATACTGTTTTCCACCTCCATTAAAATTTCAATTCTCAATTACTTTGTGTCTAATTGTAGCAATTCAACAAAACCATTTACTTTAACATTTAACTTTTGAACCCTACGTTTCTTCAAGTTCATTAATTACATTTTTCTCATCAAAGCCAAAGTCCCTGAAGCCCCAGGTACATTTGTGACTAAGTGTGTGACCCAAATATCCTCGTAAGTGCAGTTTATGCAAGTTTTGATACAGCAGTGCCAAGACCACCTATCAGTAGATGTGAACTTTACAGTGTGAGACTGAAATGATTCTTATGTGCTAAGTTATCAATAGGCATAACTGAGCACTACTTGGATCTGTGTAAAATTAAAATATTAGATTTTTTAAAACATCAGATGGTATCAGGCAAAAACTTAGTGTAGTAGTGGGTTTCACCAATTACTTGAGTACATAAGGAGATTATTTGGCAACATTCGCAATAATAAAAAATTGGGGTGTTCATGAATTTGCTTCAAAAATATATGTTATCATTTTTATAGCTTTTGATGGTCAATTTAAGGCACTATACTTTTCACACATCAAAGAGGATATTTTTGATAAAACTAACTCATTTGGGGTAGAGAGTATAAAGGTTTTTCATTAATCCTCCTTCAGAGAAAAAAATACAAAACTCAGAAATAATACAAATTTCCAAATTATAAACTAACTTTTGATCAGTCTTGAAAATACATTCGATTTTTATGTTGTAACTGAAAGAAAGGTCTGAGCTTGAAGAGCTTGGAGCCGTCTTCAAGTGCTTCATAAACCACAAAATAGAAAGTCTATGAATGGAATAGTTTCAGAGAAATATAAATTTCCAAATTTACCTCAAACACACCTTTCATTAAGTGGCATTCTTTATGATTTTCTAAATGTGGTAAATTAATCAAAAAAATTTCCCCAAAATCCTTTCAAATTGATTATCACATTTCAGTAACCACCATGATTTTTTTCATTAAAATGAAGATGTTTGCCTGCTAGAATTGTATGGAAATGGTTGTGAGGTGAAGATATAAATAAAAATAGAGACTTTTAATAATTTTGGACAGACAAAGAGAGACTCTGCCTTCAATCTCATAAATTAATACTCCAAAGAAAGTTTCACCATTAAAAAGGCAACAATATAGCTCACACTAAAAGCCTAAGTTTACTCTCCTCCAATTGTACTCTATAGTTGACAGAACTTACCATACACTTCCACCCCTGTTTTGGAATTGTCCCCACTGCAGGGCGCACACAGTATGGATGATAAGCCTTGTCACACACATCACATAATAAAACTTTAGAGTCATCTTCAGGATGCCGACATAACTGACACAAACGGCATGAGGAACACTGCCAGCCAGCTCGCAATCCTTTAATGGTAGCGTTAAAGATAATATAAAAATCAATCTCCAAGGAAAATAACGAATGCACTTCTATTGTAACATGAAAACAAATATGCAATGGCTTAAAGCAATGTTTTCAACATATCACAAATTATTATAATAGGCATCTTAACAACACAAACACCTTCAAAACCTAATTTTATAATGGTCTTAGTTCTATAAAACATATTTTTCACATCACTTAGTACTCGGCATTGGCTTTTAATGGCTGTTACTTTTTTACAAGTTACATTCTAAATATTTTTTCAAGTTCATAATTCTCCCTAACCTGAAAAATTGTCAAACAACATACATTTTAGGTTTTCCTACTAGGTTAGGCAACACAGCAAAACTTATTGCCTCTCTTCATAGAAATTCTTTTATTTTATGAAGTAAATGAGTTATTTTGTATAAAAAAGCATAAAAAAGTTTCTTCTTCAAGAGTTCTTTTCATAAGAAAGGTATCAGGAAGAGTCAAACTTAAAGATTTCATACAAATGTACTTCAAAATTAACTGATTTAAGAATTTACCTGGAGTCACCGGAACACCAATACATCTCCCATGATAATGAGTTCCACAAATTGTACACATCACAAGATTTAAAAGATCTCCCAAAGAATAGCATGACATACAGGTTACTTCAGGATCTGAAAAACAATTACTACACTTAATAATATAGCCTTTACTATACTTTATGTTCACCATTAACTGAAAGCACCATTTATCCACCACTTTCACATAACATTTCAATGTATATTTAAGAACAACAGATTATTTTTAAGTGGATTTTTGCAGTACACATTTTTTTGCAAAGGCTAGGTATCAGTCGAAATGATTCAGAAAAGGTGTTTTGACCAATTTTAAAACAGATAGAAACAATACACCCAATAAAATAGTTTTAGGGCCAAAGGATGAAGAAAGCCACTGAAAATGGCTTGATGCTGATTATTTTTTATGTCTTTGTTTCATATATGATTTCGTACACTATGATGCCTTCATGAGACCCTCTTCCATGATATCACGCATTGGCAGCTTAAGTCACTACATCAACCAATCATGAGTCTCCAAAAATTGAAGGCACAAATCTATGTTCTGCATATGATGCACTCATGTCTAACTCATCACATTCAACGAACCACTGGCATTAAATAGAATAGCTGATAATTCTCTGATGATGGGACAGACATATTCAAATCAGGGGTCACTTTGCAAATTTGCACTTGCCTAATGACCAGATGGCTTATAGACAATAAATATCTTTACCAAACACATTTTTTTGGCCCACCTACAAAATGTGAGAATGCAATTGAGATTTTTCATCAGAGTGAATGACCTTGTTAAAGAGATACAAAGTGCTTTAAAAGTGATAATCACAATTCTGTTGGTCATCTCAAGCACAGTGAGAAGATATATTTTTTTAAAGAATATTTTCCAAAACATTACATTGCATTTTTTATTCAATTAATAAGAGAATTCTTTGAAGTTTGACGACTGACTGAAGTATGTTAATATTTTTTTCTTAATTCAAATTTTCAAACTTCAATAAAGACACAATACTGGTACTTTCAGATTCAAGTATCACATCTGTAATAACCACATCATTATTAATTAATTCAAGTACCACAAGAGGGTGGTAACACTTACTCATAGAAGGCACTCTATCTAAATGCTGAGTGCAAAGTAAAGTTAAAAGTTTTGCATTTTGAAATGCAGATGATGCAGCCACACAGGGAAGGTGGAAGGCACGAGGGCATGAGGTCACACTGCACGACAGTGAGGCCCCAAAGTGAGAACAATGAGCACACTTTCTTCCAACAGCAGTAGCCACAGACTGGGCCAATTTCTCAGGGCACAACAATTCAACATGCGTAACTCCTGCTGTCCAAAGTGCACAAGACTGATGCACAAAAAAGTGACCTTGAAGAAAGAGGAATTCACTATTACAAGGATTATAATCACAAATTCCAAAGCAAATATGCATCAAGTTCATAAAATACACACGTGGAATTTCAAATGAATTGATGAATTTATTAAATGATGATGTCATTATATATCTACCCACCTGATCTTTCAAATATACTGTTCATATCAGGCTCTTCCTGGTAACCAATTAAACTTAACTCATCAACTGGGTCAGCATTAGCATTTAAGGACAAAAGCCTAAAAAAGAAAATGCAGCATTAAAAATTAATATTTTTCAAGATTTAATTAATGAACACAAATGCAAATTTCCATATTTTTCAAGGTCCAAATTTCATTTTTTTTAGTCCATTCAATAGTGCCTTATTGAGTACTTTATGTTAAGAAGGCATAGGTGTCTCTCTCTACTATCTCCAGATATCTAAAGTTCTCCACTCCAGCACCCACTTACACTCAGATTTACACTATACATGAAAAATAGTGCTGTGTATCCATTGTTTACCCAATTTAGGCAACTGATTGGAGACCTCATTAGAAGAGATACCTCATTAGAAGATTATAACAACATGGCAGGTGTTCTTTTCTAATGACAAGAGAGAGAGCATTCAATTTTGATTCTGAGTTAGGTCCATAATATAAACACCAAGAAATAAATGAACCATAGCATATGCATGATACAAGATGTTCAGTGACACTCATGGTGAATTTCCCAAACAACTCCCAGTTTTTCCTAGTTGGTTTTTAGGATTCGAAGATCCTGAAAAGTTTGCATCACCAAACCCCTTCCCTCCACATGGGAACCCCTCCAGTGCAGGGGTGACTTTCTCATCCATCTTTCATTAAGTCATATTACATATGCTAATACTATTATAGAGCATTATAAGTTAGACTTGAGTGAGAACACGGGCTGCAGAATTCTTTGTATTTAAATGTATCATTTGCATTAGAAAAAAATAATATGAAGAAACTTGTAAAAATAGAAGCAGCAACAATGATGCCTCCAATTACTATTTTTAATAAAATTAAATCAAATATAATAAATAAAATTCAACTATTTTTTAATTAAACAACATTTTTTATCCATTTTGGGTTTTTACATCTGATGCCAGCATGTTCAAAGTTTTAAAGAATTTTCATAAACATAAGTTTTTATAGAATTCAAGTATTATTGTTTTAAATTTCAAGACACTTGAAAGCTGATGATAGAATTGAAAATAATTTATATACAATATCTATAATTTATATACCTTCAGTCATTTTTTAGGTTTCCAGACTGACTGGATAAATTGTTTGTATTTTAGAGAATCATTCAATTACAGATTCTAACCAGGTATCATAATAAGCTGAATGTTGAGAGCATTAAATTTGCGGTTAACCTTACCCTCGACTATTTCCAGTTACTTGATGATAACAATTAAGTCTTAACCAACAAAAAAGTTTGAGCACATAAAACTTAAAACACAATGAAACAGTACATAAATTGATTAATACACATACTTAGCTCTGGACAGGTTCTTCTGGCGGCGCACAGTAACAGCACCACTCCTGGGACTTTTATCACCACCTGAACCAGGACACCCGGAGCCTTCACAGGCCTCCCTCTCTCCTTCAATGGACGCTGAACTGGGGCTCGAGTGTGGACTACAGCCCCTCTGATTTGAAGGAGTGTGCCCACCAGATTCCTTTGTGGGGCTGAAGCCTTCTGGAGTGCAGAGTCGCAGTATTTCACCCTGCCCCAACTGGCTGCGCTCACCCAAATTGCAGAAGGCACACACCTTCCCAGGCCTTGAAATAAATTCAAAAACGTTATTATAGAATCATTTCAAATATAATAGATATCTTACTAAGCTTAAACACACATTGCAGAGAAGGAAACTGGGGACCACAACAATGCACAGGTAGCACACAATGCAATATAATGGCCCATAAGAATGAATACTGTAGGTAAATAACAATCGTAGAGCATGAAAATGACCTGATAAAGATATAAGGTGCATTGGAAAAGAGCATGAATGTTATTTTTATTACCTGCCTAAATTTTCCCAAAATTAATCTTTTAATGAAAACATTTTCCTTTTCTTGAAAATTTTTTATTTTTCATTAGCACTTCTGCCAGTTGTAATCATTATTGGTAGTTCAGTAATTTGGGTGCAGTGAGCTTTTCTCATTTATTATTCAATGGTGAAATTTAACCCACACTTGGATGCAAAAACATGGTTGGAAGAAAGATGAAAATTAATAAAGAGATTGTGCTCTTTTGAGGTTTACTCATAGCCTAGTTCTCATTTGTACCAGAGTGAGTTCTGAAGTGAAGATGTTTTCTTTCTTTTCCCAAAAATTGCAAGGGGATCGGGATGGTGCGGAGGCTAACGTACAGGCTTCCCACCACGAAGGTCCGGGTTCAAATCCTGGAGACAACAAATATTTTTCAGTGGTATCCCGATTCCTACTTGCGGTGCTTTGTGGAGAGCACTTTGAGTGAGTACAATGTCCGTCAAATGGGACATTAAACTGTGGGCCCCTTGGCGACTTTCAATAAGAGTAGGCTAATGCCAACGCCAGGTTTCTCTCCACCCTTCCTTTCCAGCCCATCCCTAATGGTGCAAATGACCTGTTGGTTGCATCCCCAACAAAACCAATAATGAGTGCAATTACACAACGAGCATACAGGATACTACAGGCAGTCTCTGAGTCAGGAAAGACCTAATTTAAGCAAATCCTCACCTACATAAACACCACCATGTATAAAATAACCATGGTAGTAAAATGTCACAAATATGCATACCATTGCTCTTGGTACACTGGAACATCTTCTGGAGGGGCAAATGATTTATCCACATCAGAAGAAGATGGCATAGCTTGCAATGGATCCACTAGGTCATCCACCAAAGGTATTGCAAGATCGTCAGAATTCCTTAGAGGTGGTGATTCACCCATCGGTGATCCTAATCCGACAGCTTCTTTCCGACGTCCTCCTCTACTCCGGGAGAGCCCTCGGGAATACAAGCCACTGAAAGAACAGCAGAGATAAATGAAAATGAGATCAGGAAAAAGTCTACATCTAATAGAGCAGCTGCTTTCTCTCTTTTCAAAATATTTGTAAATTGTGTAAGAAAACTTGAACTCACGAATCACTCTGTTTGACACTATATTAACTTATTTTTGCAATATTGTTCAGCCTACCAATGTGATATGGGACCGGTATGTCAAAAATCACATAACTGAAACCTTTGTCAAAAGTTTAATTTAGCTTTGAGTCACAAAAGACAACAGGACTCTTTATTATTAAGAATATCCTGTAGATTAGAATCTTGATAATAAATGAATACACTGTCATAAAATAGCCTGTAAAATAACAAAAAATTATGTAACAAGCCATTTGTGAAAAATGTTAGCTCTAACAGTTTTAAACTCTAACAATGTCAAGAAAGGTCGGTAGTAGAAAAGAAATGTTTATGTTGCAGATAAAAAATCTTTAAAATAGCAAAGATTTAACATATTTTGTCATGTGTATTGAAAATTATAATGAAATAAATTCAATTTTACTTTGGAAAAAATTGATGCTTCTGAAGCAGTTTGTTTTTTCCTGGAATTCTCACAGAGACACTGAGATTTTACATCAATCCTGTATGTTTAGAAAACAATACATTGAAATTAAACAATTATGGACTATAAAATCACATAAATTTGAGAATGTATTATGCATATTTGTTCAGGTATGTAAATGTAAGTTTAAACAGTACTTAGAAATGGCTGCCTGGAACACACAAAATATATTCTTTCATGAGGTCTGCTGGTGAGGAAATTAATTACTTTGCCTGATGTAGGCACCCCTCTTAAAACATAGGCATCATTCCTAATGTGCCAAAATACTCCTGAATATTAGAACCAGACAAACTGATTTTAATATATTAGCTATCTTGTAGTGATTCAACCCGGGTAATCTCATAGCCATATTTTTATTTAAATTTATTCACATATTCTAAATTCTAAAACCTCTCCTCTTGTACAGATAAACCAGTGGTTTAGACACAAAGACAAAACTTGAATAAGTATCAGGGGCAGAATATTCTCAAGTCATTTCAGCGGTATTGAATAAGTTTGATAAAATATTCTTCGTATTAAAAAAATGACCCACACACAGCGCTTAAGACATTAAGGAGAAGTTAAATATGCCTGCATGTGTATGGTCGACTAATGTCTTAATTAAAAATTTGAGTACAAAACAGCATTCACCCTCAGATATTTACCCTCAAATGGCATTGCATTTGAGGGTATAAGCGGTGAAATCCTGAAATAATGAGTAAGGCATAGAATGATAACCTCAATATAACAATTACAATATAACTTTAAATGCTAATGACATACATGTGCATCACTCATTGTCCTTCAGGCAACACATATATGCGCAGTTGAAGTTCTGATATATGTATGTGTGTATATATATATATTATATGTGTGTGTGTGGAAGTCATACACTTTACAGCCACTAGCACAGAGCAGTGGTTCTTGAAGTTGTCATTGCCCATGTAGTGACTTATTAAACTGCTTAAAGCAACCTTTGTTGCAGATTCAGTAGGAAATACAAGAACAACCTCAGAAAATGTGGGTGTATTTTGTGCACTTCTAAGAAAGATTCTGTGACCATTGCAGAGGACAAGTCCTGATAAATACACTGATGACCCTGAAGATAATGAAATGTATATTCCTCTACTGCCACATAATGTCATTATTTGTTCAGCCATTAATCCACCTTTTTGTCTTAGTTTGCATTTTTCCCAAAGTCTAGAAAGATAATATTTTAAGATATTGGTTGTTGTAGTAGTGGAGGATCTAGGGGAGGTGACTGACAGCCGAGGTCATTTTCACCATTAGCCCTGTCCAAACGAAAGGGACCAAGGAGTCCCTAGTATCAAACAAACTTCATACAAGTCCCATCCAACGGATAACGTACTCACTTAAAATGCTCTCCAAAAAGCACCACAAGTAAGGAACAGGTTACCACTGAAAAAGATCTGCTGGCTCCAGGATTCGAACTCAGACCCTCTGGGTGGGAAGCCAATAAATACATTAGCCACCGCACCATCCAGATCCCAGACTTTGGTTGCCATTTCTCAAAAATTAATATGGAAAAATTATAATTCCATGTAACAAAGAGTACTTCTAAAGATGAAACTAGTGATCCAGAATGTAACGTTGTTTGAGGCGTATTCTTAAAGTAAGTACCATTTGCTTATATTTAAATATTGGCGCTTCAGAACACAGTTTTGCTCCTGCAGCGCCATCTACTGATTCATTGAGAAGCTATAGCAGCATTTGTTTTGTTTCAGAAGTCATTTGCTTGTCCGCGCATGCAAACAACAATGTCCGCGACAATCGTTGATCCCGTCAGCTGTGAAGTGCGTTCTGTCATACAATTCTTGTATGCAAAAGGATTGTCGGCTGCTGAAATTCATCGGGAATTATGCCTAGTTTATAAACCTACAGTTATGAGTGAAGGAAAGGTTAGACAATGGTGCTGTGATTTTAAAAATGGACGAACAAATGTCCATGACGAAGAGCAAAGTGGTAGGCCAGTATTCTGACCGATGAAATTGTTTCG
Organism: Hetaerina titia; assembly: GCA_037158775.1. NCBI lineage: Eukaryota > Metazoa > Arthropoda > Insecta > Odonata > Calopterygidae > Hetaerina > Hetaerina titia. Next base: position 137,361,785 of record CM073769.1, read on the forward strand.
CAAGTGGAACAAAAACTGCAATGTGATCGTCAATTGACAATTAATGGCCTGGCTGAACAATTTCCTCAACTTGGACGCACTACTGTCTACAATATTGTTACGGAAAACCTCGGATACCACACATTGCGTGCAAGGTGGGTACCGAAAATGCTCACCGACCACCACAAAGAGCAAAGAATGTCCAGTGGACGAGAGTTTTTGGGTCGTTGGGAACTCTTTAAACCACCCACCGTACAGTCCTGACCTTACACCCAGCAACTACTTCCTCTTCTTGCACTTGAAACAGTGGTTCGGTGGACAACATTTCGAAACCAAAGAGGAACTCAAGAATGGTGTTGTCGATTGGTTCAACCCTCAGGTGGCGAGTTTCTATGCAGAGGGGTTAAAGAAGCTGGTGCAGCGGTACGAAAAATGCTTAGAAGTGAACGGCAATGATGTAGATACGTGAAGTAGGTTTGTAGCTAACTAAAAGTGCCAATAAAATGTGTTTCATATGAGTGTATTTTTTCCTGTGACCAAACGGGCCTTACTTTATGAACCGCCTCGTACGTACATATATATATATACACAATGCAGATTCATAAAGTATGGGCCGTTTGCTTATATTTAAATATTGGTGCTTCAGAACACAGTTTTGCTCCAGCAGCGCCATCTACTGATTCATTGAGAAGCTATAACAGCATTTGTTTTGTTTCAGAAGTCGTTAGCTTGTCCATGCATGCAAACAACAATGTCCACAACAATCGTTGATCCCACCAGCTGTGAAGAGCGTTCTGTCATGCGATTCTTGTATGCAAAAGGATTGTTGGCTGCTGAAATACATCGGGAGATATGCCTAGTTTATGGATCTACAGTTATGAGTGAAGGAAAGGTTAAACAATGGTGCCATGATTTTAAAAATGGACAAACAAATGTCCATGACAAAGAGCGAAGCGGCAGGCCCAGTATTCTGACCAATGAAATTGTTTTGCAAGTGGAACAAAAAGTGCAGTGTGATCGTCGATTGATTATTAATGGCCTGGCTGAACAATTTCCTCAACTTGGATGCACTACTGTCCACAATATTGTCATGGAAAACCTTGGATACCACAAATTGTGTGCATGGTGGGTACCGAAACACTGCTGCCAAAACCAATAAGAAAATTCATGATTTTCATTGGGAACTCTGACTGAATTTTACACCATTAAAATAAGACATATGCTTTCCTAAGACAAGGGCAAAGCGAGTTGAACGTTGCAACCTGCTTTGGTGTTGGATAAATGCTGCAGGATGAATGAGATTTTTTCTAACGTAAAAATTTTTACTGTGGATGCTAACACCAAATGTAGGAATGCCCACTGGCTTGCCGACAACCCCGAAGATGTCCCCATTGTTTCCAGAACAAAATTTCCAGCAAATATTCCCGTGCTAGAAGTTGTGTCCAATGAGGGTGACGTCATGCCACCACATTTCTTTAACAAATGGGAAAATATCAACAAAGAAGTTTATTCGAGTGTTCTGACAAAGGCAGTGAAGCCATGGATGGAAACTATCATCTGGCAGACTGTACGAATTCCAGCAGGAAGGTGCACCAGCCAATATGTCTTTTGTCACAATATTGTTTGTCAGGCATAGTCAATATATTTGTTCCAAAGAATTTGGACCTCCCAATAGCCCAGATTTACGAGGCATGCTCATAAAGCTTTGAAAGCTTTGAAAACTCTTCATTGGGTGATGAGAAACCTCAAAGGGAGCGTTAAAGCAACTAAGGAGAAGGCGTATCAGACCCTGGTAAGACCAATTTTGGGAGTACGCTTCTCTAGTTTGGGAGCCTCATGAAGAAGGACAAATCAAAAAACTAGAAAAGGTGCAAAGAAAGGCTGCCCGATATGTACTGGGGAAGCATAGGAGGATGGATAGTGTGTCTGACATGCTAAAAACGCTGGGCTGGGTACCTTTACAAACTAGAAGGAAAGTGAGCAGACTTTGTGGAATGTTCCGCATTCTGAATGGGGAGAAGGCTTGGGCAGATCTAAGGAAAGAGGCGGGGAACCCGAATTTCATAGGGAGAAATGACCACAATTTTAAGGTAAAATGCCGGGCACAAAGAACGAATTAAAAAAAAATTTCTTTTCTAAATAAAACAATTGTTGATTGGAACAATTTACCTGCAAAAATTTTAAGCCCTTTCCTAACGGAGCCCAAACTTTTAAGAAAAGATGTAAACAACTTCTGTAATCATTTGATTGATGTGTTTTATAAAATTAAATGTAACAGCTTAATTTTTTTTTCTTGTTGATTGGGAAACAAATGTTAATGAAATGGGGAGTTTCTTTTTTTTTATGTACTACAGATTGGTGTTTGGAAATTTCCTTAAAGTGTATTTTTTTTTCTTTTTTTTCTGACTGATTTTATTTGTTATCTTTTGTGATGTTGATTGTATTTCAGAAACCATGTTATTTTTCCAAGGCAAGTTTATTGTAACACTTGGGACTTGTGTGCCACCTGACATTTGTCTATTTGCACATGTACATTTTAATAATAATAATATCCATCCCAATCGAAAACACTCAACGCCAAACATTTAACGAACCCTTTTCTCAATTCCAGTCATTCATAAAGTAAGGGCCGTTTGGTCATGGTAAAAAATAAACCCATATGAAACATTTTTAGCAGAGTAGTAGCAAACGACTTCTGAAACAAAACAAATACTGCTGTAGCTTCTCAATGAAGCAGTAAATGGCACTGCAGAAGTAAAAAACTGTGCTGAAGGGCCAGTATAAGCAAATGGCCCTCACTTTATGAATATGCGTAAATCCATTGGACTACCACGTGTAGAGCATGTCGAAAAGGTCTCAAAAAATTCCAGATATCCAAACGTTGCATCATTGGAGCCATTATTGAAATGACATTTGCAGATATGGACCATGACACGTTAAAACAGGCCTTCAGACTCAGAATGGAGGCCGTTATTCAAGCAAGTGAGGGATACATTGATTTAAGTTGTTGTTTATGATCAAACAAACAATTTGGTAAAAAAATTTTGTGAACATTTTTTTTTGTGCTAAAAAATGTTTGGAATAATTGTTTAATTTCTCCGAATTTTTGCATCACACCCTGTATACGAGGGTTGTTATTTATGTTTTCAGCCTAGTAATGAAAAGATAGTAATTTATTGTTGAAAATGTCTTTGTTGTTTTTTGAAGTATTTTCTTTGATAATCAATACATTTTTGCATGCGCTCAAACCAATTGTCATATCACTTTTCCCACTCCGACTGAGGTAACTCCAAAACATTGTTTTTGAATACATTAACGGCTTCTTCAAATGCCCAGAAACATTTGCCACAAAATTTTTCTACATAAACAGGAACAAAAAGAAGTCATTTGGTGCTAACTCAGGGCTGTACGGAGGATGAACCATCAATTCAACATTTTGGCCAGTCAAAAGTAGTTGTTTTAGCCGATCTGTGAGAGCTTGCATTGTCATGATGGAGAATGCTCCTTCGTTGCCGCTTCTCTTTCTGTATTTCACCAAGCACTCCTGGCAAACAAATGCTCGTGTACCATTCTGAATTCACAGTTCTACGTTGCCCTAATGATACAGTTGCCACATATCCAGTTATTCCAAAGAAACAGGTGTTCATTTGCTGCATTGTGCTTTGCGCATGAATGACTTTTTTCAGATTTGGCTCTTCTTGGAAGACCCAAACAGTGGATTACTGTTTTGTTTTTGGGTCATATGTAAAGACCCAAGATTCGTCACCTGTATAGATGTTATACACAGCTTTTGATGCACCGCTATTGTATTTGTTGAGCATTTCTTTGCACTAATTGACATGAGCATCCTTTTGAGCTTTTGTCAAATTATGCCAGACCCAACTCAAAAAATTTTATTCACAGCTGAATGTTCATGCAAATATTTCATTTCATCAAACCAAAACTTTCACTTGTTTACGGGCAATCAAATTAATATTTATCTCGACCCCCCTCAAACCTGGGAAATTTCACATGAATGAATAATAATATGTAATAATAATGAAAATAAAAACCTACCAAGTTTAGAATTTCAAAGAGATCTACGAACTTTCACAAGTGGTTATCAATTACTCATGCAGTTACTTTGAGATTCACACACTGTGACAGCCATCTATCTAATCACCATATAATTTTCACTGCAAGGTTTGCTAGCATTCTTCATAAAAATTTGTGAAACCAATTTATAAAGTTATTTTCAAGATTTATCGACTCTTTTGTCCATAATTTTCAAACATGTGAATCCTTAATACCAATTGCAAAAACTAGTAAAAGTTGATGACTAATTGTTTGATAGAGTTTCTAATGCTAATGTCACAGAGAAAAAAATATGGATATTTCTAGCGCATACAAAGAAGCAAAGATTTGAATGTTTCCAGTGGTCACTCAATATTTAACAATAGATCATAATTATAGACCTATCAACAGCTATTATAGACCTATGATTTTACAGCTGTTGGTTGGCAATTTTGGAATTGCTTATCACTTCTTTCTGATTCATAATGGCTGATAAATTACCTACTAGTTCTTAAAATTGAATGGAATAAATTCCACACCAACAGCAAAATTATTTATGCACTGTGAGTAAATGATTAATCAGACGCATAATTCTCTAAATGGAGTACCCTAAATTCAACAAATATTTCTTTAATTAAACAATGATCTAGATCAGAGGCAACACATAGCCAATGAGTACACTATGACCACAGAACCTGAGGAAATGTTTTTCCCACACCAACATACAAATGATTGTGCATAATAATGAAATACCTATAAAAACCAAAAACACAGTAATCAACCCAAAGATCGACTTAGTAGGTGATGGTAGAGCTCACCCATGTACTAAGCCCGACTGCGTGTGAATATTCACACATCAGGGTAGGGGGGCCAGTTCCTTTCCCTGTGCCGGTTATGGTTTCCCAGGAAGATCTGGTACCCAAAAAATTGAAATACCTATACGCAGTCAATTTCAATCACGAGCATAGTCGATGTGACACCTAGATTATCAATATTGTGAAGTTATATGCTCTGCATACCATTCATGAAACAAATGACGAGGCACTAGTTGATAGGGGAGGAGAGAATCGTTGGTAGAAATTCAAAGGAAGCAAGAAAGGTCGATGCAGTGTATTTTAATTGGGGATGGAAGGAGAGAAACAGAAATAAAGGGGTTAATATTAGGCAAAGGCTAAGCATTTACAAGGAATGAGTTAGAAATGTATGTTATAACAAGCAGTATGAACACAGATGTGCCATTTCTTAATTTGAATTTCAGTTATCACACCCTTTTGTAATCATCAAAACTTAAGGAATTTTGTGGATTCAACCGGCTGATCCAAAATTGCTAATGTTTCCATGGACCACCCTAAGGTCAACAACACCTCAACAAGCCTACAAAAACACTCTTCTCAGAGATATTCATTCTTTTACAGGATAGAACCAAAGGCAGAAGGGCACATGATTTGAGGAAGTTCTTCTCAGTTTCCAAATACCCTTGATTTTATTCCAGAATCAATATCTCACCTCCAAAAGCAAGACTTATGGTGCACTCTGAAAGTAATGCAATTTTTTGAAAGTAATTTATTTAAAAGATTTGCACAAACACTTAAAATTCTTCAAAGTACTGTCCTTTGGGCCTCCATACATTTTTTCCAGGGGCTCTACTACTACTGGTACGCGCCCTGGAAGGCACCTTAGGGGACCTCTCGCAAGGTCTTTGTCATGGTTGATTGGATCTCTTCTATGGACAAAAAACGAGTTCCTTTCAGGGCTGCCTTAGTCCGAGGGAACAAAAAGAAGTGTCCTGGGACGAAGTCAAGACTACATGTGAGGTGGGGCAGCATTGGCATCTCGTGCTTCGCAAGGACTCGTAGCATATTGTCGTGATGGAGTTACTAGGTAGCAGAGATGTCTTTTCTTGTCCTGATGCCCCTTTTTCAAAGTCTTTCCAGCACATCCACATAGCAGACAGCGTTAACTGTCTGCCCTCGAGGAACAAACTCCTTACGGACCACTCCATTACTGTTAAAAAGACAATGAGCAATATTTTCACTTTTGATTTGCTCATTCTTACCTTTTTGGGCTTGGGGGACTGCTCAGTGTGCCACTCAAAGCTTCCACGTTCTGTTTTTGGGTATTATTAAAAAACCCAGGTTTCATCACCAGTGATGACGTTGTCCAAATAATCAGGTTCATTTTCAATATGTTGGCAAGAGTTCACTTGAAATTTCCGCTCAATTGGTCTTTCGGTCATCTGACAACACCTTGGGTCAAGCTTGGCACTAACTTTCTTCATTGCTAAATCTTCAGTAATGATGCAAAACACAAAAGCAGACAACCAGTTCATTGGCAGCCATCTCGATAATCAATGGTCAGAGTCCAACAATTGTTGAACATGAACCACATTGTTGTCAGTTTTGCTGGTTGACGGCCGCCCAGACCGTTGTTCATCATGAACCTCCTCCTGGCCCTCCTTAAAGGCCTTTAACCACCTCGAAACTTAGGAGTAGGACAAAACAGAGCATCAGAGCAAGCCCTGCGAATCATTTTGTTAGTCTCCTCAAGAGGTTTTTTCAATTTAGCACAAAACTTAGTAATCTCGTACCGTAGCTCGATCATCAAATCCATTTTCTTCATGGCACGGTTGGTGTGCAGAGGTTGACAATAACCTACGTCCTGCCATTTCCAAAGCTTTGAGAGCACTGAGACTAGTTTCATGGCAAAGCTTAGCACCCCCCCCCCCCCACCTGCTCCAAGTGGGTTGATCCCACCCATTTGGAACGGTGGCGGTGGGGGGGGGGGGGTTCAATTGCATTACTTTCAGAACACACCCTGTAGCATCCTTACATGAGAGAATTAATGAATGTTATTCCTGAAGTGCCATCCTTTTTTCCCACACCACTACAAATCCACATTTACATGGTATTCTAAAATAGGAAAGGCTTCTTCCAAGGTGGGCGAAAAGCAACCAAATGCACTGTTAGCATTTGGCCTTTTCAAAAGCAGTTTCGTCATCTCTTCTTAATCACCACTCATAGACTAAACTATAAAAATCTCATGCAGCACTTCTCTACCCTTTAACAATTAAATTGTAGTTTGCATCAGTGCTAAAAGTCACTACTTATTAAAGATGTGTGAGAAACGAAATTTAAAATTTTGATTTCTCTGGAATCATGACAGCCAGAGACTTGAACCTTTTTGTATTAAAGGCCTTGGACAGCACTATCTGAAAATCATTAGAATATATGTCAACTAAAACTTTAAGACAGGAAATACTGAGTGTTTGGACTGAACATGCGTCTCATGTATTTAAAAAGCAGTAACAGAAGTTGAATCAGTTGAACAGTTTTGTGTTCCTGTGACTATTTGTGGTTTGTTCAGCTAATCATTTTATCTTTGACCTTTGGTAAATATAACCCTTGAAATAATTCATCACAATTAGACAAAATCATAAAATGCCACATTTTAAAAGAACAAAAGTCCTAAAAACCTCTTTAATACTCACACTCAATAAAAATTTGGTCAAATAATTTCCTAATGCCTGCAAAAGCCATGTAACTTTTTTGCCGGAGACCGTCTCTACGGATTCTCCAAAAGCCCATTATTTTAATTTTTCACCAGTACAGTTTGAATCAACACACACTTTTAACTTGTAAATCAATAAAGTTGAGATCAAAAATTTCTGCAACAATGATAAACAAAAGAAACTAATGTTCTGCATAATAAACGTCAATGAAACTATATTCAGCGTAATAATTTTACATGTAAACTTTTTCAAATATGGCCACAATAATTCAAATTTATAATCCCAATAACCATTATTGTTCCATATACAACTGTTAAATTAAAAAAGTTTTTAAGTATCCCAAGAACAAATGTTGCAGTAATATAATCTGGTCATTATATTTTTTGGTCCCTTTATGGTATTTTTCATCTCCATTGACCATTTTTAACATATTAAATTATTTGCTGAAAATGCAACTTTTAAGATTTAAACAATTCATGGAGTGTGGATGTGGGATCATAAATTTAAAAAGGGTAATCTTAGCTTAATTTCATTGATGATATATCAATTATCTGAATCATCACTTATTGTTCATGATACTGCTATACTTTCCAGTCATTTTTATGAGGATGGAGTTATAATTTTAAAACAGCAAATAACTATCGTCAAGTGAATAGCAGAACATGCGTTTCTCAAAGAGCTAAAACAACTACATAACCAGGAAAAAATAAGGGATTGGCAAAGGGCAAATATTGACAAAGGTTCTCCAATACAGATTCATATTCACCATATGACTCAGATTAAAATAATGTAATTTAGATAATTTATAACTTATTATTTGCTTAGTATAACTATGAATTTTAGCGCCTTAAAGGAGAATACGGAATTGTCAGCGATAATGAATGTGAGAGAAACAATAATGGAACAGTATGGAAAATACAAAAATGTTTAAATTTAAATACCATTAACAATGTTATATTTGATGAAATAAAAAACTTTTAACAAAGCCCAGGTAACTCAAATTTATATCAAAGCATTTAACTATCATTAAAATAGTTATTTTATTAAAATTTTGATATTCTGGGAAGAAAATGGAGAATGGAAAATCTGCAAAAAAATCTGCTCTCAGATAATCAAGAGATCTCAGAAAACACTGAATATGTGTTAGAAAACAGCCATAATTTCGTTGGCTTCACATTATTTAAAAATAATTGAAAATTATGACACATACAGGACCATTTTTTTTAATTAATGAAAATGAGTAAAATTAAAAAAATAATTTCCTGGAAGTGATTGGGTTCAAATAGACACATTAATTTGGATCATACCAATACTGGCTAACCTACCATAACATACCAAACAACAGCTACTGACACATTACCATTATTTTGTTTCAAGTTACCTACCTAAGAATCGTTACCAGCTTTGGGGATATTTCATCTTTTACTTGAAGTGGATTGTCACATTTAAATGGACATTCTTTTCATTTTTTTTAGAATCTGAATCCCATGCATTATAAAAGAAGCCTTCAGAAGTAATCAGTTATAAGGGGCTTAAAATCTTTGGGAAAAAATCCTTGATTACACATGAGACATACTTGGATATTCAAAATTTTCCACATTCCAAATTACTCCTGCCCATTAAAAACTGACACTATAATTAAATTCTATCCCAATTACCTTTTCCATCGCTTTAATTTCAAGCCAATTCCTTTCTTTGATGGACTAGCAGATGGACACCTTTCCTTTCTTGGCCTTCCTGGACCCCTCTTTAAGCTCATGGGCTTTCCTCCACCAGAAGACATTAAATCAATAGAAACAGATGTGCCTTCATCCATATGGACAGGGGTTGATGGAGCAGACCCTGAAACAAACACAACCTCGTTAAAGACAATCCACAATTAAGAATTGAGAGCATTAAACTTAGAATTCATCCATTAAATGTGGCTTTTAATTCTTAAAAATATGAGAAAATGACAAAATCTGACCAAGAAAATGAAAATTGCTGATCAAAATCAGGGATATAAATGCTATCGCTTTTTAGAATAAGAACATTATTGTTTTACTTTTACTAAAATATGCGCAGCCTAAAACAAATCCAACTTGAGTTTTGACAGAGGAACATGTATTTCAGCACTGATGGCACCCATGAAAATATTCAAATTTCGTGGTACATACAGGTATATTAACTATTCATTATTTGAGTTTTATAAAAATGAAACATTTGCATGCAATAAACAATATGGTTTTTATACACATCATAGTTTCAAGGTCTTTGTCAGATGTATTATTTCTGCAATGTAAGAATTCATTATATCAAGGGCTTAAGTGTTGTAGCATCCCTAGAATATAAAAGAAAAAACAAATGCAGGTAACAGGAATGAACTACATGATTACATTAAAACCTCATTGAATAAAAATTGTATACAAAAAATGCATTTGAATCAGGGGGGAGAAGAAATTTTTGCCCTAAAATATCTTAGCTATAACGTAACTCTTTAATTCTCAAATTTCGCCCTAGAATACAACAATTACGTAAATAATGATGCACCCATATAGGCCAATATTCTTCTGGGAAGACACCATCTTAACAGAATCTCATGTAGGTTCACATGATACTCATTCCGTATGTAAAATGGATGGCTTTTTCGATATAAACATCTTCAAAATACTCTAAACCGCAAATTCATTCCCAACGATTTGATAGAAATGTGAAATGAAATTCCAAAATAAAATGAATGTACTGACGACATCAAATAATATTTTCTTTTGGTGTTAAACCTTGGGGAAATATTATTTAATATAGAATGATCTGGTACTTTCCCGGCGAATAATGTTTTCCAAGGTTATTCGGGTCTCCCACCGGGTCCACGTTCGTAGAGTTGCCGACGTTTCAATGGCCGAGTCGTCCATCGTCTTCAGGGCCCTGAAGACGATGGACGACTCGGCCATTGAAACGTCGGCAACTCTACGAACGTGGACCCGGTGGGAGACCCGAATAACCTTGGAAAACATTATTTAATAGTCAGACTTAGAAAAGGCTACAATATGAACAATGTATCCTTTCCTAATGAATGTACTGTTAAATAATAATTGAAATTACAACAAAAACAAAGAGTTTTTAATTGAGATTCTTTTCTTCCAGGCAAAATTAGAAGAGGCGATAAAATTACAATCCAATGCCATGACATTTGGAGCGAAAAATTCCCATGCATGATAGGGATCCTAATTAAAACTTGTGGCTTCAATACCTTCAACAAAACATTTGCTTAAGGCCTAATGTTAGTGTAACAACGGAATTTCACCAAAACACTGGACTAATGGGCATCGTCAATTTTAATGGTTTCAAATAGGCTGTGGTAACGACTAATGATTTAAAGCCTGATAAAGGTGGAATGGAGACTTCAATAAAGTTACTGAAGTACACTGTGTGGCAACTTATACTGGAGGACAGAAAAGAATAATCACAAGAATAACCATGGGGAAACGCACTTGTTGGTGTATGTCTGTCCGGCAGTGGGGAAGAAGTGACACCAGGTATTGCGTGACAATCAAGATTCCCGACATCATCGTCGTCTTCTTCGTCACCTTCTTCGGGCAAAACTTCTTCTTCATCTTCGTCTTCCCCAGCAGATTGAGTATCTCTTTCCTCATCATCACCATCCTCGTCGTCCGCTTCTAAGGGGGATGACCTCCCGACACCTGATTTAATTTCTTCATCCATTTGAGCTGGACCACATCATGAAAAGAAAAACCGATCAAACATCTTCGCTAGAACGCGCCGCAAATAATAACACTAGATTTTAAGGAGTTCATACACTTTTAACCATATTAACAAAAAATGCTATAGAATTAAACGACTGCGTTTACTATTATGGCATTTGCGTAATATTCACCATACTATAGATATTTCCGAGAAAATTTTAAAACTGGAGACTCCGGGGAAATCCCGCACAAAAATAACACGATATTACACTGGCTTAGTACTTCCAACGTTTGCCTACACCAAACACACCGAACAAACGCCATCATGCAAGCGATATTTCCACCGTCAACAAACTTTTGTTTTTGTCCACTATCTAGGATTATACAAAGCTTCACCAAAAAAAATCACCAGTCGCCGATATGGTAGAAAATAACTACGGATACTCACATTAACATTGAATACATCGTAAAGAAGATGACGTACTTTCACAACTTTCGACGTACAAGTAATCGAACCAAGCCCGCTCCTCAGCTTCTATCATAGGCCGCGCCACAATGTTTACGAATAAGCTAATGGATATAAGGTAACTAACTCAAACGAAACTTACCTCGTGAGTAGCTGCATTTACCTGCACAGCTTCATTCTCGAGTTACGAAAGTGATAATATAAGTTTTTATGAAAAATATAGCATAATAAAAAGTTTCTCCCCTTACGGGAGCACGGTGAATCTCACACGCTCCTAATGTTCCTCCGCTCCAAAAATAGTATCTATTATTAATCGAATAAAATTATGCAATCTGCTAGCCATAAGTATTAATATAATTTATATACGATAAAAAAATTTCATATAAATGATACGCACAAAAAACCGTTCAATGAAGACTTTTCTTTATAATTACGCGGAGTGATACCATAACATTAATAGAGTACAGGTACCAACCGTACTGAACCTATAAGTGTTGATTGGATATAAGGAAAATTAAGTAACAAAGATAACTGAATAAATCTGGTATTGGGTCGAAAGAATTAAAACTGAAATATAAGTTTTCAAATTATGAAGTTTGTCAATAAAAGTCAATTTGTTTTCAATGAGAAACATTGCGCATGCGTTTTCTTATTGGTTATTAGCGTTCTTCGTGTTCACTAAGGCAAACATTTGAACAACGCAGTTCGTACTGTGCATCCGTTCGTGTGACGAACGGATGTCATACGTACATAATACAAATTATGATTTCGTATGCCTTTGTTTTCTCTGCACAATTAATTTTGATTAGACTGATTTAAATATGTTGCTTATCAAAATTATTACGTTTCAAATATCCCAAATTATCGACACCCAAACAATTAAGGAGTCCAAATAATTAGCTGTTACATATTGTTCCAAATGAAAACTTAATTGATTTGGCCAACAACCAATCGAATCAAATGTCCTTTGTTGTAGAAGGGGTCTCCTCTAATTCGGTTATACGACTTACAAATTATATGTAACAGTAGAGGGGCCAGTTAACCTGTAGTTTCCAATTTAGATGAGTAGAACCCAGGGAATGGAACCTGGGGTCTTTGATCATTAGCTTAGAATATTATCTTTATTACTCCTTGGCGAAAGCAGCTAGAGAAAATTCTCTTTTAAGAAAATCCTAGTCTAAATTTGTACTCGTTTGAAAAAAATATTTTTTATCCTGGTAAAACTTTAAAGATAATTCTTTTAATTATAGTTACAGATTTTGTATCTTACTTTCAGGCGGTGCTCAATTCTAGTACTTGAATTTTAAACCATACATATTTTGAGGACACCATCCATGAGCTAACTAGCCTACAACCTACCTATGTGCCAGTTAGTTCAATTAATTAACTCTACACATCCTCTATCAGTATCAAAATGTTCCTATTACAATGGATTCAGCCAACACTTGGCTAAAAATGGTCTACTTAGTTCTACTGGTTACAGTTTAAACCCCATACATACGCTCCTAAGTCACTGCTCGTCAGCCGCATTTGTCTTGCCACACCGCTATCTTCTTTTCACAGCGTATTAGTCACGGTCGGTAATTGTTTTCGCGTTGATTTTAAACGAACTTTGGCCAGCTCTTCACCTCCTGTGAATCGCTGGTTATATGGTGTTATCGCTGAGAAGTTATATTTATTGCCGTTGTCTACCGGTCCAGGTGGGTTTTGATGAAAAGGAAGTCTTAAGACTGTAAAATGTCAAAGCTCCACCTTACACAACACAAAAAACCTCATCACCATGCCCTACAATTAACTATACTTCACCTACCATAGTAATAAAATATTTTTGAGCCACACATACCTTCACCTCCCTTCATTCCATCCAGCCTACCAAATCTTTTCCTCTGTGTACCTTGCTTCCCCGATGTTCTCCCCTCTATGGCACACAGTCTTCAGTATTCCATTGGCTTTATAATTCCCTGCATCCACTCTGCCTGCATTGTTTGAATTGCTTCGAAACACTTTTCTACTCAAATGCCTAGCCTTTCTTTGTATGTATTTCCAACAATTTCACTTTTCCCACCCTCATCTTATTAAGCTAACTCAGTATCATATTTTCATGAACCATTTCTTCTATGGTTTGTCTCTGTTGTCAACTTCCTCCTCTATTCAATATTTTGTTTACTGATTTAATTCTTCTTTACACCTCCTTACTGCTTGGCCCATCTAATGAACAGTTTTACCTGCTCTTGTTTCTGCCTTCAAAATTTAATATATAAATCAATCTTCCTATTTCTTGAGAATATCAATCACAGTAATCAACCAGAACTTTGGTTTTTGCATGCTCTTGAATTTCCCTATTTTTGGCATGAGAAAAATATTGATCAAACAAATTCTTGTGTCTAAATCTTTCCCTCATAAAATACCTACTGTAAATGAGAGTATATATTTGCCCAAGGAAATGGGCTTGAGATTAAATAGCTAACATTCCATAAGTATAAAGGACACTAAGGAACTACCACATTCAAATATCAATTTAAAAAGTGCCTAAAATGTAGTATGTTCTACTCTGTTGATGAATATCCCGTAATATTGCATTGAGTCCCTACTTTTAGTTTATAGCAATGCTATATGAATCTGCTGAATGAATGTAGCTGAGCCTATATGAATTGTACTTGAAAAATTGAGTTAATGAAAAATCATTTACTTTAAAAACTGACTTTTTCATAAAAGTTTACAGGATGAAACTAGCATATGAAATACAATGAAATAATAAAAAGTAATTAATAAAATAGTGTAATGGTAAATAATATCGGTGAAATTTAATGGAATGATTATTCATAAAATAAAACAGTTTCTGGCATAACTTGGTGGATAGACTTTTAGCCCCCCTCTTCCTAGCTCAACCAATCCTTTCTTTCCTACCTCCTCTTCCCCTCTGCCCAGAGATATGTATATATACTGTACTTGTCTTGTATTTTTACCTGATGATGTTATGCTATAACGAAACTTGGGTCGTGATAATAAAAAGTTTATGTGGAAAAGCAGTGTTTTGATTTATAAAAACATCGATTAATTATTATTTTATATTTCGCGAAGATTCATATCCTCTCTCCTTTCCTCCAGTACTGAATAATGAGTTTGTACATACAAATACATGTTAAGGAGTTAATTATTTATTACACATCAGCCCTTCGCTTCTGAAGACTTCAAGTGGTGTTCCTTTCCTAGGAGATATCTCCTATAAAATCTCAAATCGCCTACAAACTACACTCAAATTTGTTAATGGCAAAGACAAACAGGATTAATTAAGAACAATTAATAAATCAGGGATCTACAAACTTAAATGCAATAATTGCAACGCGTATTATGTCAGTAAACTGGGAGGAATATCAACACACGAGCCCAAGAACAACCCGGTCTCACAAAAAGCAAAACCCCAATTCCCTCTTTTAAAAACACCTCTTATATTGTAAAATAATAGCAATTTTGTCGCAGAAATACTACATGTCCTCCCTAAAGGATTTCAAATGGATGCTCTATGGCCAATTGAGATTCAAAGGCACTTGGTGGATCCCAATGCAATACTGTGTAATGAGCAATTATATGCCCATTCCACCCTTCTCCATTCAAAAAAATTTCCCTCAAGGTTAAACAAACCCAACGCTTCAATGTACTCAGTGCCGAGCTCAACGTACACCATGACTAGACTCTATGTAACGTCCTAACCAAAACACCATTTTTCCATTTTGTTTTCTCTTTCCTTGACCATCAACTTTCACTTCCAAAAAATCCCCCTACCCTATACAGCCATCTCTCTCTTTGAGGGCAAAGAAATCCAATGGTTCTTGACCATCAACTTTCACTTCCAAAAAATCCCCCGACCCTATACAGCCATCTCTCTTTTTGAGGGCAAAGAAATCCAATGGTTCTAAGTAGCAGTCCGCTCTTAGCCCCCTCCCCCATTAACCTGGACCAGACCCATTGCTAAATCATAATCAAACCACCACCACCTCTTCTTGCTTTAACCGAAAAAAGGCACTATCAGTGACTTTGAAGTCCCAGAAAACCTGCCCCCCCCTCCCCACCTTCAACTTTCCCCTCTTCGATGGGTATATGTTCAACAGCTGTGTGTGTCACTTGTACCTAATGATGCCGTAAGTCAGTTAAATGCATTGTACTATGAAATAAAGTCTATTTTATTAATTGTCTATGTAATTAATAAAAGTCTATGTAATTAATTTTGTTAATTACAAACTCTTTTAATATAAGCATCAAACAATTCCACTATAGGAAGTCTGAAGGTGTAAATTAATTACACTGAATATTAAGATTTCTAAAAATTTAGCATCATTGTTATATCAAATCTAATTATACAGAATAGAATTAGTTTGTTGAAGTCCATTTATGTGTTGCATGTCAAAACTCTCTGTGTACTACACTACTGTGCACTACAGAGGTAATAACGAAAATTAAATCGTCAGTTAGCATCATATAAATCATATCTTTGTGTGCATTTTAGCGAGTGGTGGGATACTCATGGGAGGGACTCTTAAAGGGGCTTTTTATACTGGAGGGAAGGACTGATGACGGGGAATGAGGCAAATGAGAAGAGGAGAGGGTGTGAGGTGGATTGAAGGACTTGATACAAAGACATCGGATCGTATGGGCTAAGAAGAAAATTTCAAAGTATGGTTTTCAGTTCCCTTTTTTGCTCATTGAAAGCCATTGTTCGTTGTCTCGGGCGTGACTTCATGGAATCGACTTAACATAATGAAAAGAGAAACTTTATATCTATGTGGAATTATAAAGCTTCTCTTTTCATTATGGAAAGCCATTGTATTATTCATACAGCAGCAAGGCTGGAGACACATTATAGTAATTCTCAACATTCTGACTGTATTAAGATGATAATCCCCTTCCCCATATTAATATTGAAAGTCAGTGTTTCTCAGTGATATACATGGGATCAGACTTAAAGTGTTTTTGGGGAAACTAGCCACCTGCTCTGCAATCCACCTGCTCTCTCTGAGAATAATTCAATCTTTATCACATGCCTAGTTAAGTAATGCAATCACCACAGTTATTCAACCCAAAGGTTGGTTTGATAGGTGTAAGTAGAGCTCACCTACTAGTAAACCCTATGGCATGTGAGAATAACACATTCAGGGCGGGGGGGGGGGGCAATTCCTTTCCCTGTGCTGCATGTTGTTTCTCAGGAAAATATGGTGCCTGAAATATCACACAGCTTGGGTGAAGCTGAGGGTGCTCAGAGCTATTCCCTGGAATCAAACTTGGGACCTCTGGCCAGTAGTCCAGTGTTCTATCCACCGGACTAAAAACCAATACAATTACATTTAAGTAAAAATCATAAAGAAGCAAAGCGATTCTGTGTAAATAAAGTCATGATTCTATCGATAAGCCCTTCTTAAAATTTCAGTCTTATTTATTGAAATGAATAGGAAATGTTTCTACTTATACAAATACATTAGGCTGGTTTTTACTATCATACAATAAAATTTGCATGAACTTCCATAATTATAGCCTCAGTTTATATAATCCCACTATTTGAAAGTAGCCAATATATTAAGGAATTGCAACTAAAAATTGTTCATCCTCAAATATTTTTGTTGCATTATTCATTTTTTCATACAATTTATTTTGGTACACTACTGAAAATATAGATATTATTTAGAGAGGTGGACCGGGAGATGTAATTGAATGGCTTATGGAATGGTACTATGGCTTATCAGTATGGTAGGGAAGAACAGCATGATAATGCTGGTGCTGGGGAATCATATTTGTCTACGTAGGCAGGCTACATTGTACATCCCTTCCAGGTGTCATTCTTAAATTAGCATCCAAATTGTAACATGATATGTATGTGATTTCCACCAAATTTGATAAAGATAAGAGCCGTTCATAAAAAAATTCATTGGAATTTTTTGAATGCATCAATACTACATCTGAATTAACCTTACCTTGAAAACAGGACTGCATCTCAAGTGGCACAAGAAAAATGCATTAGATATGCTATGATGTTCATCACAGGGTAGAGTATTTTGTGACAGAAACACTGAGTATTTTTTAGTTTATTACTTTCTTGCCCATACATTTTAAAATCTTACAAAAAATTTGAAAATGTTTTTTTTTTCAGACTTGGCATTTCCAAACATATTCAGTCACCTTCATTCTGTCCTTCTTTATTTACTTCTTTCTATCAAAATCATGATGTATTTCCTGGGAAAGTAATTATGTATTGTGGCAGTTATCAAAATAATCAAGTCTTTTACTTGTCAGCAGCTTATTGTGACCCAAGTATGTGACATAATGGATCACTTGGTAACGTACAACCTGATCAGATGACATTTTTGGAGAATAATTTAGTTCATGCGCTTGAAATCATACAATCATGTAATTTGTGTAAGTTCCATAAGAAAATCTAAAATTACCTATTATCAAAAAGTTGAATCTCGATGCTTTCAATGTTTATTTTATTATTCTGAGAGGATCATTAAAAACTAATCACTGCTGCAGTATTTTTGTTTACCTCAGTTTGCTCTAATATCCATTTCAATTTATTGCCTATCACATCTTTTATGTAATGTGCAATAAGGACGTTTAAAATGGAGTCTTGTTGTGGCTATGGTGCCAAGCCATTTAGGAGTGGGTACTAATCTGTACATACTTATTGTTTAAGTTTTATTTGCTATTTTTGAAGCAACCAGGTATCCATTATTGACAGATGCAATGAAATATTTTGCAACTGAGCATGGCAGTCTGGTTTCATCATTCAAGTCGTAAAACTTATTTGAAAATTATGTACCCTTAATTAGACCTACTTTTTCAATCTTTCCTACTATTTTGAGTCATGCATCTATTTTAACAATCACAGTTCATTTTTAACCTATCAAGACTACAGTTATTCTCTGAAACCTTCCTGAGAATAATAGAATGTATAAGGACATGAATGAGCAGATATTTTCCAATTATTTATGCACAATGGTCTTCAGTCACAATATATATAATTTGGAGAATCAAGGTTGCAGTTCATTATAGTAGCAAAAAAGTAATGTATACAGCACTTCATAAGCCAAAATCCTTCACTTTTTAATGACTTCAATGACAACTAGTGATGTCTCAATGGTATTCATATCTTTCATCATAAATTTATTTAAGCAATCTTAAGTATTTGATGTATCTTGACTAGTTAACTTTTCGTGCTCAAATTGAATCAGTACAGTATAAAGCAAAGGCAGATTTTCATTTCACAAAGAAATGCAAAACATATTCTTCACTTATTGGGCCATACCCTTCTTCCGTGAATTTAAGAATGGAGAGGGCAGTGTGTGTTGTAAATCACACAAAAGGTAAACACATTTCTTCCCTGGGTTACACAGAAATTTGGACGGAATCTAATCTCCGACCTTCACATATCAATCACATTGTTGAAAATGTTATCGCTCCAACTAGAAGCTTCAAGTATACATGAGGAATGGCACAGCCAGATGTGGTTTGAGGATACATCTCCTGTAGGAATGTTTTTATCAAATTCACTAGTACTCTCAGGTTTTTAAGGATATTGTTCACCACTCCCGGAAAGGCAATTACGAATGTGCACGATGCTGAATGGGTCATCCCTTTTCCTCCCTAAATTTATCATCCTCAAACTTTTGGGGTTGGTTCCTCTTCTTTTCATTGTCCTCATCAGTCGGGAGCAGTATAGACACAGATTTTCGAGGGACTGCTGGGATGTTGCAGCCATGCTCAGTGCTGAGAGGCGGAAGCACATTCAGATGCATTTCATTATCTCCATTCACAGGATGTGCGCAAGGAATGGTGATCAAAGGAAGCAAATTGGGATTGGTTTGGCCACCGCAATCCTCTGAAGTCATCAGGTTGGGTTGTACAATGTGACCAGGCAAACTTTATGGGGATTAAAAAAATGAGAAAGAATATTTTACTTAGAGATATAAGATTGTTTATAGCACTAAAAACAAGGCATGAAAATTTAAATTTGATATTAAATATTTTGTATTAGTTTAAAATTTCTAAAAAAGGGGAAAAATACATATCAGCCCTCTAATTAAGGAATATTCCATATCTGAATCATTAAATCAATTTTAATTAAAATTAGCAATTTTCCACAAAAATAAAATTTATTAATATGACCGGTTTCAATGCAACTACATCATCTTCTGGTGATGATGATGATGTAGTTGCATTGAAACCGGTCGTATTAATAAATTTTATTTTTGTGGAAAATTTCTAATTTTAATTACTCATGCTATTCCACCATATCACGCCTGAAATGTCTCTTTTTATTAAATCAATTGTTTCTGTAACCCTAGAAAAAAATTCAAACAAGTCAGAAGAAAAAGTTGCTGGCTGATTTCACTGATTAATTCATATTAGCAATGTAAATTTTTATATAAAATCCCAAAAGGTTATTGGCACAAAGCTAAAATGCATAAGCACAGGTGTTGTCAGAGAGCAACCAAAAAGGTGAAATCCAAATAAATCTGATTAGAGTCTATGGCTTCCAGAAGACATTATCTCACTTTAGAACATAATCAGCTGCACCATGATAAAACTTGTTTAAACAACACAGCATGAGAGCAATGGTGAGAATTCTGTTGATATTGAAATACTGCAATCATTCTTTTACACTTGGGAAGAAATTTGGACATGTAGAGAACCAAGAAAGGGGATAGAATGAAAGGGAGAGGTTTTCCTTTGGCACGTTATTTTTTCACTGTAGAAGGATTTATAATTAGGTACTGGTACTAAGGAACTATGGATTCATGGCCTCATAACTCAGAGTGAAGTACTGGCTACTAGTTTTCTTGTTTTAGGTAATATTTCGATCTTCCTTTTCAAATGGTATATGTCATTATAATGCAAATAATGTTCATTATTATTTTTTCCACAGGTACCATTAAAAATGACCTTCAGCTCAACTCTTCCCATCGTGGTGTCTAGAAGCTGATACATAGGATTCTTGCTTTGAAATCACACTCCAATTTTCTTTTTCCATCTGTTCCAGCTTAAATTAAAAATGTCAACTCCTTTGTAAAAAATTGGTCTGTAGCATATGATGAAATTCCTGTGCCAATCGTCAAATGTGCTACCAAATGGATTGCTAAACCCCTGTCTGACACTTTTAATTTATCTCTCAATGAAGAGTACTTTACTTCATATTTAAAAACTGTAGCAATATCACCATTCCATAAAAAAGGTCATAGCTATGATTCAGAAAATTACAGGCCAATCTCAGTGTTGTCTGTTTTCTCCAAAATATTTGAAAAATTAACATATAATCGTTTATTGAATTACCTGCAATATTTTGATTTGCTTCATAAATCTCAACATGATTTTGGAGAAGGTAGATTTACTACTTCAGCTGCCTTCCATCAAATTAAAGTCATGTGCCAATTACTAAACAATCATCAGCAGGCCATTGCCACATTCTATGATCTCAGCAAAGCCTATGATAAAATTGAACACTCAATATTATCCAAAATATTGATAAGCATGGGAATCTCAGGCACAACTATTCATGGCTTATGTCATATTTTCCAAGTCAGCAGCCTAGTTAAGATGCAGGTCCCACATAATTGTACCTTCAGATCAGTGTCACTTAAAATTATTTGCGGTGTCTCACAAGAATAATCTTTGGGTCCCTCTTATTTATCAATGACCTACATCTTTCCTTGCCAAAGAGCAATAAGTTTTGGATGTTGATGATATGCCCACCCTGAATCTTGATGATACTCCATATACTGTATTAAAAAGCACAAATCACTATTAGGAACATGTCCTTTTGGTGTCAGTAAAATAATTTGACATGAAATAACAACAAAACCTGTTCCATGCCATGCCATATTAAAATATCTTCCCCCTTAACTAGCCTATTATTAAATATTAACAACTATGTGTTCAAATATTCTTCAACGATCAAATTAATGGGCCTTCACTGATGCGAGAAGAATTCTTTAATTCAAATACTTAGAAAGTTGGCTAGGAAAATGTGGGAAGAAGACACATTCATGGACTGCTTCGTTGCATCTATGAGGAAGGAATCTGACTGGAAGATTTTGTGAGATCAGTGTTAGTTCCTATTCCGAAAAAGGTAAAGGCTACATCATGTGAGGATTACAGAACAATAAGTTTGATATCCTACGCAGCTAAAGTTATTCTCAGGATCATCAACAAAAGGATAGAGAGTAAGGTAAATGATTACTTAGGAGATGATCAGTTTGGGTTTAGGAAGGGGAGAGGTGCGCATGATGCCATTGCAGTAATGAGATCACTAATCGAGAGGAATATAGAATACAATCAGGATGTATTTGCCTGTTTCGTAGATTTCGAAAGAGCGTTTGATAGAGTGACTTGGGAAAAACTAATGAGCGTATTGTAGAAAATAGGAATTAATTGGAGGGACAGGAGACTAATCCGCAACCTGTACATGTCTCAGACTGCTCAGGTGCGAGCGGGAAATAGAGAGTTTGGATGGGCAGTTGCAGAAAGAGTTGTAAGAGTTGCAGGGTTGCCCATTATCACCGGTGCTGTTCAACGTATATGTGGAGGAAATGATTAACAGACATGCCAACTTTCAAAAATGAAAAATCGGGAGGACATGCCAACTTTCAAAAATGAAAAATCGGGAGATTTTTAGAAGTGTATCACGAAGTAATCACTTTTAATTACCACAATATTTGCATGGCACCTTAATCCCTTTATGACACTTTGCCAATTTTTAATGAATGTCACACTTTATTAACATGTTAAGCTAAGTACACAATTTGAACAGTTCATCAAGAACGTAAGAAGGAAAAATCGGGAGTCTCCCGCTTAAATCGGGAGAGTTGGCATGTCTGGATTAAAGAAGGATGGGAAGAACTGGAGGTAGGAATGAAAGTTGGAGGGGAGTTTTTAAAATCAGTTAGGTTTGCTGATGACTAAGCTTTAGTTTGCCAGTCAGCCAAGAAATTCAGTGCAATAGATATGGGATGAGAATCAATATTAATAAAACAAAGGTTATGCGATTTTCCATAAATAAAAAGGCTAAGCTAATCATTAAAATAGGAGGGGAAAAATAGAGCAGGTATAACAGTTTACATATCTCAGAAGTGTTTTGGACCAATGTGGTCAAAGTAGTAGGGACGTAAGGAGAAGAATTGAACTAGCCAAGGAGGCTTTCTCAAGGAGGAGGGAGTTGATAATGGGGATGTTGACTAGGGAGGTTAAGAAAAGACTCGTAAAAACTCTGATTTGGTGCGTAGCTATGTACAGCGTGGAAACATGGTTGCTGAAGCAGGAGGATAGATGTAGATTGGAGGCTTTTGAAATGTGGCTGTGTAGAAGAATGGAGAAGGTGAAATGGACTGAAAGGAAAACAAATGAGGAAGTACTGGTGATGGTGGTAGAGGAGAGTGGTTTGTTGAGAGAAATCCTATGGAGGCAGGAAAAGTGGATGAAAGGCGTATTGAGCAGCAGTGGGATGTTGAAGACGGTATTAGAGGGGAGAATGTTAGGCAAACAAGGAAAGGGCAAGAACAGGATAGGGATGTTTGATGGGATGAAGGGAGGAAGAAAGTACACAGAGTTTAAGAGGGACCTGAGGTTACTGTAGGTTACTGGATTGTGTTTTGTTATGAGTCTCAAAATATTGATTTGGTAGTTCTGTCCATTCCAAAAACCTACCCTAACCAGTAGATTACCTTATAATAATAATCATACGGGATAGTCTTATGGGTTATTTCAAGGGCTGCCTCTAGAACATTATCATTTCAGAGAAAATCAATTAAAGCAATTTTTCCAGTATTCATTAGATCTCCAGGTAGGTCATTATTTGAGCATCTTAAAATCCTTCCTCTCCCTTGTATTTATATCATGCACTGCTCTGTTTCTGTAAAAAAGATCCTTTTCTGTTTCCAAAAAATTCTACTTTTCATAATTACATGACACACACTGAGATAATATACACTTAAATGGTCAAAACTTGCAAGGTTCTCACCATTCTGCTTCACAAATTAACAATTAACTTCCAAAATCAATTATATCTACTACTTCCCCCAATAAAATAAAAGTGTGTAAACTGTTTTAAAGCAAGTTTTATTAAATGTGGATGAGTTCTTTGATGACAAACTCAAAATGTGAGATCATCAGCCACCAGTCTCTATAATATTGTTTATTATTTCCTTTTATCTGTGCTTATTTTATGTCATGTATTTTTTACTTTGTGCCTATGTAAATAGTCCAATACTATGAGTTCTGTCTTTTGACCATTTTGAACAATAAAGCATTATTTGAATTGGGGATCATTGAATGATTAACTGCAATGTACTAATGTACCTGATTGGCAAAAAAGAGTTTCTTCCTATTATTCTTTTGAAGGCCCTCTTAAATCATTAAGAAATTACTTAGTACATGCACATGCATACATTTGGGTATGAACACATTTGGCTTTCATCTTTGGTGTACAACAACATATACCTATTTTAGATATTTACTAACAACTACATCAGTCCCTATTAATTAATCAAACTTAAATCGAAGAATAAAACATTTAAATCAAAGGAAAATGAATAAGTTAGGCAAAACTACAAAGAGAAATTTTAATGTGCGGATGATAATTTGTGTGATCATTGGCATCTGGTGTGCTATCTTGGATCATCATAGTGCACATCTATTATCATCATCTACATGGTGGATAAAAATTTTATCTCTATCCTTCAAATTTTCCATGAAACCTTATTTGATTCCTACAGATGTCTCAATCAGTGGAGCTGGGTCGCAAAATCCATGATTGCAAACTGCATAAGCAGGGAAACTAGCCGGATTTCAATGACCTAGTGGGAGCAAAATGCTAAGTAGGCAATTAAACAGGTGCATAGATGGCTGCACAGATGATTGTAGAGCTGATTAGCTATTTACACAGCCTGTCTAGTCACATATGTAAGTTTCACAGGCGCCTGATGTGTGTACACAACCTGTGTAGGCACTTTCTCTTGGGTGCCAAAAAGTCCATGAGCCTGGTCCTGGCTGGATGATGGAGCATTAGATTCTAGAACATGTGTTCAGTGTCATTCATTACATCCAATATTAATTTCTAAGACTGTCCTATCCTGATCCTCATCTAGAAAACTACATTGGCAAAAAACTATATTTTGAAGCTAAATAAAATTTCTATGGTCCAAACAATTAACTACGGTGGCTGAATTTGCATGAAGTTTATTATTCACTAAAGTTATATGCAAAAGTTGGTAAATTCAATATAACAAAGCTTTCTAGGAAAATGGATATTAATAGTTAAAGAAAAATTCTTTCTCATCATGGTAGTTGATGCAGAGGACTTCAAATAAAAATTAGTTTATTTGAGCATACTCTGAACAACCTAGGACATTCATTAATTAGCTTTTGGACTAAATGGTTTTATATAATCAAAGGTGTGAACATAAAAAATATTAACAGAATGGTACATGCTACATGTAGGGTTTGGATTCTGTAGAAGGTTAAGAATGTCTACTTATTCCACAAAAACCTTTACACAAGTATGGATACAGCACAAACTATTAGAATCTTTTTACTCAGCATAAGATAGAAAACCTGAAATAAATGGGAAATAACAATGGCGGGAGCAAAGGAATAGTACATATTACTTCTTAAAATAATATTTAGATTATTTAGAAAACAAATTCATCAGAATAAATGTACTTTTTAAAAAAAAAGAAGTTAAACTTCAAATGTTATATAGTCAAGAAGTCATAAGACATAGGATGATTTAAGTAGAGATCAATGCTGTGGAATAGTGTCCATTCGTTAAATTTTCCGTCAGAAGTTTGCTTATCCAAGAGCTCAGACATTCCTGGGAATGATGGCAATAAGTGTTTTTAAGTCTTACCTCTCCTGAACTGGTGGTGGTGAGGGTGTCCTTGATAGTGGGAAGCTGGCCACTTCTCTTGAAACACTTAGAGAACGAATTGAGCCAAATGCAGTGTGATCGGGTGAAATTCCCCCTCCTGGTCCCAACGAATTCGCCATTCCACTGCTGCAAATACAACAGAAAATTATACTGTAAGAACTCCCCACCTTAAAAATCTATTTATAAGCTATAGTTCTTGAACTATAAGTACCTAGATACTGACCACCCAATCTTTTGCAACTGGGATAAATCTAATAGGTACCCACAAAAACAAATATTTACTATTAGAGAGAAAAAGAACCTTGAAATAAATTAATAAACCTTTTAAATTTGTTTTAATATGGAGAGAGCACATTTTTGACTATATATATACATTTGGGTTGGGTTCAATTAAATGGTTGAAAATTTCATCATGAAATACTATCATGCATTTAGGTACATAAAGATGTAAGATAGATGCTCAATTTTAAGACATGATCCAATTATGTATTAATTAACATAGGCAAGTAATAAATTCATTCATATTTAGTATCATAGTGAGTTCAAAACGCGATTTTGTGAATGAAGTGCAATTCTGGCTGTATCACTATTTAGTTAAATGAAGGTCTACAGTGTACAGAAGTAATACCTATTTCAAGAATTGATGGCTTCCTATACTTAAAGTTGATTAAGTAGTTAATGGCACAATAATTCACCAGTGGGTTAACATGAATGTCGTGCTCAAAGGAAGTCACAGTCACAAATCATGAGATTTTTTCACAAAAATACACCACCCTGGTATTAATTAAATATTCCTTTTCATGGTAAAAGTTTGCCTCAGGCTAATTCTTCTGAATTTCTTGGCATCAATTTAAATTCCCAACTTCATTGGAATTTCATATTGACAGTCTTCTGAAGAGAATTAATGCATTGTGTTTTCTAATTCACATATTCATTTCACTGTTTCTGATAATGTTCTCTTCTCTATTATGGTGTTTTTTACTCCCATATGTTACCAAATTAAATGTTTTGGGGTTGTTTCCCTCAAGCTGTCTCTGTATTTAAACTGCAAAATAAAATTTCATGCCAGATAGCCAGTTCCAAGAAGCTGTGATAGATGCTGTGGTAGTAACATTTAGACAGAGTCATCGGCTAATATGTATTTCGATGCAACAATTTCAGAGCATATAAATCATTCACCTAGACCGGGATCCCAGTGAAGGTGTATGATTTTTATACTTTGAAATTGTTTCACTGACTGCCAGTGTTATGTATGATTCTCCATGACTACACCTTTTCAGGAAGTTCAATGTGTTGCCACTTCCATGTATTTATATATTTACTGCAACTGTGTTTGTAAACAAGAATAAAACAATATTTTCTAGTAATGCTGATGTGCATAAGTATAGCCCTTCAAAGGTTAATAACTTGAATATTTCTTATGCCCATACTAAATGTTCTAGGGCCCCATAATATGGGCCTTGTTTTATACAACAGTCTGCCAGCTGAATTTAACACCTCAATGTACCATCCTTCAATTTTACATTCTTCAAGTGCCAGCTGAAATGCCTCTTGTCGAAAAGCCTCACTCTTAGCAAAAAGAAAGGTATTAACCGGTGCTCTCGACCATTTCTACAGCACCGGTGAATACCTTGCTTTTTGCTTTTGCTGTTCATCCTCATTTGACGTGCCCTATACTAAACACGCAAATTTTCTTTTTACTATCTGGTCCTTGGGCAAATAAATTATTACAATTAATGATCTACTTCTGAAAATAGGAATTAGGGAGACAAATTAATTAATCTTTGTTTCCAACCTAATGGAACAGGACATGACGAAAGGCACGGGTGTCGGGCAGCGGGAAGCCGCCCCCGGGGATGCCGCGGCCATCGCATCCGGTTGCCACGAACTGCTCAGGGAACTCCGAGTGCTGGAGAGGGCGCTGTGGGGGCACAGCGGAGGCGGCACCAGGCTGGGTCCCAGGCCCCTCTCCTCCTCGTCCTCATCCGCTACTCCTCGAGGGCAAAGCGACAGCAGCAACCTTCTCTTCTTGTTAGCGGGCTTGTCGGAAGGGACCAAGGTTCCTCTACCGGGACCCCCGCTCCTGGTGGGGGAGTTAGGGATAGCCGCGGGCGCCGCGGCCCAGAAGTCCCCGTGGACGGGACAGTGAAAGCCAACCCGCCGGGCCCGCCGTTCCCCCTCTCGCTCCCTGGCCCTGCGGGTGAGGAAGCACAGACCGATGCCCACTGCAGCCATCAGGAAGCCCACCACCAGGCAGGCTGGTCCCAGCACTCGCGAGTTACCGGTGAAGGCGACGCGAGCCGCGTAATGGTCCGAGTCCTCCCCGATGGCCTGCCCTCGGTACGCGGCCGCCGTGAGGACCGCCCCGGCTAGGAGGAAGAGGCATCCGAAGGCGGGCAGGGCGATGCGGCAATTGGCGGCGACGAGGACGCCGGCCACCATGAGACCTCCCTCGATCTTTTCGACTCGCAACCGGGAGAGGGAGGCGGGGGGTGCGGGGGCGAGTCGGGAAGGGCAGGGCCAGCACCATCTTGAGCCCCCTCCTCGGCACATGCTCCCCCTCTGCCGACTGTTCAGATCCTCACTCCGCTCGCTCTCAGGGCTCCCAGTGCCCCCCACTCTTCGCTCCGCCCTGAAAATTGCACAATAAGAATACTTAGCTTTGAGGCCCATGGAAGGAGCTCTTCGTGGGAGTCACCAATTGTGTCTCAGCCAATGATGGTATCAATAGTAGACCCAAAGTCTGCAAGCATTTGTTTCGAAATGGATGAAACTAATTTTCTAATCTAGGGGATAATACTGTTTATCGGGTTCTCATTTTTCCACAACCAAAAAATTTATTTTCAGGAGTGAAAATAAAAATGTAGGGTGAATGTACAAGGAGAGCATTTCCTAGCAAAAAAAACAACGGAAAAATCTTATAATAACGGCCGAGGTGGAACTCGAACTTTTGAGCTTAGTTAAACCGGTGGGCATGTTGCCAAAAGGTTTAATCGAACCATCTACAGGAACCATTACACAATCTTTTTTTTTATTAATATTTTTTTTTAATGGGAATACTTCAAGGGCTGATTCTTTTTGTGCTTTGGTGAGTTTTTTTGCGTGCAAGTTTCAATTCCAAATGTCCAAAGCAGAAATTCTTCGAATAAGTTATTGTTTGTTTCTTTACATAAATATTATCTAAAAATATATTATCTATGCCCATACATACTTGGGCGTGGATAATCTATTTTTATGGAGAACGGGTTCAACTCTATTTGAGCTTAAGATTTTCCTATTGTATACGCTCATCAAGGTAGAATATAAATTATGGCCCATATAGTTTTCTTGAAACAGTACTTAACTTAGTTTTGTAGCCATTTTTAAATTTTGAAGTACATGATATGTTATGTACTCCATATGTGTACCTGTACTCGTACATGTGTTAAGCGTGACGTATGGGCATTCATTTCTACAGTGACTATTTAACCTCATTACGAATATTTACATACATTGTCCCTGAGCATGCATATAATATGCAAAACTTAAAAAAATGGGATTTCAAAAATCCTGCTCGGGCTTGGCCCCAAATATGCTGGGTTCGTGAGATTCTATCTTATTTTAAAATGCCAATACGGATAAGTTATTAATAATGAAAATTGGTCAAGATAGAATTGGAATATGTGCAATTGTAACATTTTTGCTACCGGGCTCCACGATTAACTTCCCCTGTTTGTCCCGGCTTCATTAATAATTGTTTAATATTGGCGACGCTTTCTCCCTCTCCATCGTACACAGGATCTACAAACTTAGTCAAAATCAACAATATCGTGTTGAGAAATCTAATGCATGAAGCATGGAAGGACTGGACAATCGGACAATTGTGTTTTTACACATTGCTTACTTATTTACTGCCAACTTTTCGTATATGTTTTGGTTAGGGGGGTTCAGAGACCCCTCGACCCACCCCATATCTACCTCATACATATTACAATTAATACGCATTGTTGTATCGATATGAGCACTTTCACGGTAATACGTCCCGCTGCATAGTATGTAATATGCAGAAGTTTATTCGGATATTCATTCATAAGAGACTCGCCACGCGTAATATCTCTCGTATAATAACAATGAATCACTCGTTTTTAATAAACATGATGGTAACGCGTCATATTATCCGTGGAAAATATCATGGTAATGCATGCTGATTACATTCCAGTAACATAAAACTCCAACGGCCCTACTTTCGCCCAACAAATGCAGAAAACGTTCCGCAGCCACGAGATGGGTGGGTGGCATAGGATGAATGCAGGTACGAGTACACATATCCCTCGACTGGGCTACATTCTAAGTGCTCTCCATCAGTTCTCCTTTGTCTGTTCCCTGTTATATTGTATTTAACCATTAAATTTATAAAAAATGAAGGATAATTTATTGCAATTGATTATCATTAGCTTATAAATATAAAAGCAATTTACACGATATGAACAAGCCACATGATCGATACCATTCAAACTCGTAATCTTTTGACACCGTGGCGAATAGTGCGGGTATGCATTAGTAATGAATATGCTATAATATGAGCCAAGTACTTACTTATAAGGGTAGTCCCAAAATCCATTTTTTTAGAAACAGAGAAACATTTTTCTTTTTAATAATTTATCTACCAGTTTAAAGCTTGAACAATCCTTTATTTCTCTGAATAATTGCCATTTCGATCGATGCATTTTGGTAGGTGCTCGAGCAGTTTTTGTATGCCCATGTCATATCAGCTCGCCGCTGAGTCGTTTAGGAAGTGTCTGAGTCGTTTAAGAATCCTGGACCTCGTATTTCATCATTCTTTTCTTTTATGACATTTTCTACATTTCATGTTTCAAACAAAAACTATTTTTCCAGTAAATTACGGCAAACTAAAATCACAGACTAAACTGACGAATTTTATTTTTTTCATTAGTGGCATATGCAGGCGCTTCAACGCAGATAAACCTTGCATTCAAACATCTAGTGTACCCAATGGAAAAACTTGTTAGGCTTTCTCTGAAACTCGTTCATCTGCCACACTAGTGGCATACCTTCCAGGATATCTATTTGTAATGGCACGTGTATATTTGCAGTCGAGTGATTAGTGATTATGAGAAATAAGTATGCTGAAATAACTTCGCACTTCGTGGACTTTCAGATGAGGTATAAAGCGAAACAAACGACGGATCCTTAATATAAAACATCAAGATTACTATTTTTAATAACTATACTTTATAACTTAATAATTTCCCTTGCTAAATATTTTAACAATATTTTACAACAAGACCTTTATAGATGGGTTTACAAATTAAATGCGAGCATTCTGTAAGGCAAATAAGAACAAAGAATATTTTTCTAATCGTGAGTCTTTCTTAATTCCACACAATACAGCTGATACGATTGCCGCAATAATTTGATACAACAATATCATTATGCTCTCGTCTAAAATGGATAATTTTGTATCTCCTTATTCCAAAGTGATGATATACTCCGACTGTCCATGTAAAGTTCGACACCTTCAAGTCCCCGAAACCAGTACTGGCCCCCATGACCCGGGATCGAGACAAATAATAATAAAACAGTTTCTTGGTGGAAAATCTTCATATTGACGTTTTTTTAAATCAAATCACTTTGCTTTTCCACGTAGACTTTTTATTCTCACGACCCAGGTTTCGTTATAGTATAATATCATCAGGTGATGATGATCTTGATCACCTGATGATGTTATGCAATAACGAAACCTGGGTCGTGAGAATAAAAAGTTTATGTGGAAAAGCAAAGTGGTTTGTTTAAAAAAAAGGTCAAATAATAATAATAATAAACCATAAGTACAAATAATTTTGATTTTTTAACATAAAAAATAGAATATAATTATTATTGATTTGAAGTAACTAATCCTTATTATGTGGATGCCCCCCTTTATTATGATTACATATTATTAATGCTACTATTATTATGAATAAATGGATAATTTCCATGCATGGATTATATTTGCATAAATAATAAGCCGGTTATGTCATCAAATTCTATAGATAAAAATGAAATCTAAGATAAAAATTAGTCCTGACAATGAAACAATGAAATCTGATGGAACAAAATTAATAATGGATTAATCCCGATTCTCTTTCTGAAAGATAAGAAATTCATTTATAAAACATTTATTTGCCCGACGTGGTATGTTTTCTTTGAATGCAAAGTACTCGAAACTCACCCGTCAATTTTTAGTCTCTGTGTATAACTAAATAAAGAGCGAGCAAAATTGCTCTGTTGTAATATGATTTTTCGATTGTTTGGACTATGGAGCAAAGTGGACTTAGACTTCAACTTCTAAATACAAACATATTTTCCCAACAAACATATTACACCACTAACTTCAGGGATGAATACTGACTGATATCAGAATCGTATCTCCTACTTCTATGTCTACAATGGAAAACGGCTCAAACGGTAGAAGTGCTAATACGATTTACGAAGTATATTTCGTATAATTCATATATCGTATCTCGTATAATTCGCGGTAGTTATGTTGGTTGACGACCGACAGCATATTTAATTTGCGCTAATCTAATACAATTCTATATCTATCTAATGCTAATCTAATATCACTTCTACTGACAATACGATACGCAGAAAGAGGTGCGGACACAAAAAAGCTGCCAAAATAGCAGGTTTGAGGCATTTATCCAAGTATATCCACGCCGTCAAACTATGACTCGCCGTCCAGCCATTGCGAGAAATGGTACCACTCATAAAAGACCCATTCAGTCTGATGATTAAATTTTCTCTTTTTTTGTCAGCTCTGCTTCTATTTTAAGACTTCTGTTTATGAATAGGCTACGGACAACGCAAACGATACTCATAATTTAGGACAGAAATAGCTTTATTTTCAAAATACCGAAGAATGCATTTTCTTTCATCTGCGTGACACATGTAATGCTAGACGTAGGCTGGATTGAGCCATAATTTCTCGTAGTAAGTCGAATGTAGGAATCACGCGAAACATAATCGGAGCTGAAAATGTTTTCTGTCCCCTCAAGGGAGAACCGAAAAGTGCCACAGTACAGTGAAAATTTCAGCAGAAGAGTTTGGGCATGAGACTAAAAGCGGGAATCCCAATTAATAAAGGAAAAATGAAAAAGTTTGACTGTTATTTCCTTTTCATTGCCATACCCGAGCGATGGAAAGTTTAATCCTGCCAGCGATGGGAGCCAGCCCAGAACGGATGTCGGGGCCAACAGCTAACGCCTCCGAGGTCGTCATCGCACGAAATTACTATGCACAGCAAGGGTATCAGCATAGGAAAATATAATATATTTTAACGTGCAGAGGAAAGGGTCGGTAATAACAGCAAAAAGAGATATTAGAACGATGATTACAATAGAAAAGTGAAGAATATCGTGTTCAAGCTATTTAATGTACAGAGAGAGAGAAATTAAATAGCAGAAAAATGTGGAAAGTACAAATTCACACGTAATAAAATTATAGATTTCCGGATCGGTAATTTACCGTAAAAACATATTTTAATAAATTTTAATTGCGTATGGACAATTAAGATTCTATTACGAATAGGAAATTGTCAACTACGCTATTTTATGACTAGGAAATAATGCAGAAATAGTTCATAAAAATCATGTATTTCAAGAATTCACGCGTATTTGGACCACAATACGAGTACTCGTATTGTGGTCCAAATTGTGGTAATGAAATGCACGATAAAGTAACACGCGATGAGAGGAAAGAGTTCATAGGAATGGAAAGTAGATATGGAACTATGTGCCACTAGAAAGCAGCTCATGAAAATATTTGCGTGAATAAGGGCATATGAACGGTAGAAGATTTGTAGGAAGATGGGAGGAATCCAATCAAAGGAATCAAAGAGATGGCGTGTACCTTCAAGGAAACAATAGGAAACGTAATCTAGGGGAAAACATGCAACCATGGGTATTAGAGCAAACAAAACAATGGGGTGGGTGATAGAGGGAAGTGGAAAGCTTTACAATACTGGGGTGGTAGAAAGAAAGAGTGACTTACAGGATTGTGTGCAATAAGTCAACTTACACCAATGCTTCACTTGATTTCGATATTTATATTCAAAGGTGATTTTACGCCACTAAAATTCACAACTTGTTTTCTTCTATTAGATTCCGTTAAGTCTCATGTTTAGGGGAAAATCCCAAGGACAAATCACTGTTTTTAAATTAAATAATATGGTTAAAATATTAGAAGGGTATTTTAATTTAGAAAGAAACAGTTGTGTCTTGGGGCAAAAAATCTCTGCTCCCAAGTTAGTTAGTATCCCAATGGAAGACTGTACGTATCATACCTTTCCGGCAGAAGATTAGTAAATGCTTCCATTTTGATGATTTAAAAGGTACGCACATGCATGAAGGTGTCGTCGAAAATTGAATTCAATTGATCGTTGAGTTGATTAGGTTGATAATACAATGGTTACAACACCATAAGTCTTTTTAGGATAGAAACACACTTTTCAACATATTCGTGATTGCAATAAGATTTTTCTTACCACACAATGCAATTTATATATGATGTATTTGAGCTCTCAAAGGATAGGCAGAGAATTCTCCGAGCGATAAGAAATGATTAATTCGAGCAACTCAAATTCTTTCTCTGAAACAAGCAAGCTTTTACTTTC
Source organism: Hetaerina titia (assembly GCA_037158775.1). Taxonomy (NCBI): domain Eukaryota; kingdom Metazoa; phylum Arthropoda; class Insecta; order Odonata; family Calopterygidae; genus Hetaerina; species Hetaerina titia. The sequence continues at coordinate 137,396,036 of CM073769.1, forward strand.
CATTCTCCCTAATGGATTAGATGGAAGAAAGGACTGCCACAGTCTCAATCTCGTCTGAATAAAGCCGAATCATTATAATTATTATTGTCTCTATATTCTTACCTTCCACACCACCTAACATTATCTCTTATCCTCCCGATCATTCCATTGAATTCGCTCACCGTCTTTCTCCCCTGCTTGTCTATCGCATCTCCAATGTGTTCCTGAGTTGTAATACGGATAGTTCTTAATTTTTCGCTCTGCCAAAAATCTCCTTTTCCCCTAATCTGTTTTCTTTATTAGTCCACTCTTTCCCCGCCATTTTTTCTTTCGCAGCCATCCGATAACATCTTGACAATAACGGGAATGAAACGCTGAGGCCTGCGATGGTTCGAAATAAAACTGGAAAATTCAACGGTGTTCATCATTGTATTTTGTTTAGATTTTGAGGACACTTTGCTCGTGAACACAACAGGAAGCAGCATTAGCCAAGAGGTCCGCTGAAGAGAGGATGTTTCCCAGTGAAATAACATAAGACAATGCTACGGGGAGATGCCGTTCCTTGATAGAGCTTTCATTCGTGGGAATAAGAGGAGTCGCGCCGCTGCGTAAGCTACCGTCATGCTCTGGTAGTGATGCCACGGGAAACATTACGGTTGATGCGGAAAGGTTTCCCTCACTTTGCAAAATCACTACGATGCCTTCTCATCTTCCACCGCTTTAATTAAGCCAGCAGTTTAAACAAAGTGATGTAGTGATTCAAATCCTTTTAGAAGCTATTTAAACTCCAAACACCTAGGATGGCGTATACTCGAACTCTCATCCATCAATTTCCGTCATCCGCAGAACTTCGGAGGAAGATAGGTGTCTCCCAACATCGAACGCAAATCAATCCCAAACAGTTGCACTATATGAGCAGCCTAAGGCTAATAAGGCTAAATATTCCGAGATCACAGTTTCACAAATTTTCATCAGTTTAAGATTTCAGGACATTTTAGAGCGGGAACTTCCTCGAATCAGCTGAACGACAATATCAGACGATAATGCATACCAAAGCGTCTTCACGGAAAGGAAACAGGTGACATTGGGATCAAATTGGTGTAGTGAATATCGCGCTGCCACGAGCTCCCTCACCGACGTGACCGGATATATTTCCGGGGATCGCGAGGCTATGGCATTCCTTCCCTTATTTTTGTCCCGTCCCGGCAAAGCCTCCTACGCTCGCACGAGCGTTGAATCTCATGTTACCGCCTAGGATTGTTTTGTTTAATGACATGGAAACAAAACCAATGCTTGATTCCCTTCGGTTTTCATTCACCTGTATTCCTCCTTCCCTCACCGCAAAGGAGCAAATATCTCCCGACCCTGGAAACCACGGACAAAGAACAGAACCTATGAATCTTATCAGACATCAACTGCTTTTCTGCTGTTATCTTTTTCGGCGATTTTTAGCGAGGGGATGCGGAGACTACGCTCAGTAGTGGTCGACCAGTACGTACTCTGGTCGCTCACCGAGAACTCTTCGGTACGGCGTAGACTTTCTATACACTACCGGTATATCAAACAAAAAATTTCCTCCGACTTTTATCATTAATTTTGACGGGACATTGTGCAACCTAACAAATATTTCCCAGTCATGTAGACCACAGATGGGCACAAAGTTGGGATCATATCCGGAGTTTTGAGGAGGATGTGATCGTAAGTCAATAACCAGAATCACAATTAATCTACAAGATACTGTCTACAATGCTTGAACATTACACGTTAAACAGGCGATCGCCGAAAAAATGGGTCAATTCTTTCCTTTCCATAAATAATTCCACGAATCGAAACTAACGTTTACTTACTTGGGTGGACAGAAAATTAAAAAAGATATGTTAATATTAGCAATGACTTCATTGAAAAAACGAGAATTTGGACCAACAATAGCGCCAAATGTTCGCTCAACTTTTCCTTGTGTGCATGCCATCAGTTTTATTAAGCGTAGCGGGGGGTGCCTATCTCATAGGATATATCCGCACAATGCGGTCACAATTTGTTCGTCTGAAATCAATTTTGGGAAAAAAATCCTGCAGATTGCGTATCCTGCGTACGTCTGCTTCTAATTAGAGACATGCAACTCTAACAATATCAACACCCTCTAAGATAAACGTAGGAGAGCTATTAAGATATGCTATTAAGATTAAATTAAAATGCAATCAGTTATTATTAATTTATTATTACTATAAAATTTGAAAATATCAATACACATGAAGATAGAGTAATTTTGAGAAAGCTTCCAAGGTCCTTCAACAGCAGTAAGGAGGAAAGATGAAAGGTATTCTGCCTATCGTCGAGAAAATCCTTCGGGGTCCGAAACGTCTGAAAAATTACTATGAATGCCCTCATCAAAGTCTCCTTTATTGCTTTAAAATATTTTCATGTTTTATTCAATACCATAAAAGTACACAATCAACTGCCGACAAGAAAAATAGAAATATTATGGCAAATTTTCCACCATGCATAATAGATAACTCGCCATTAGAAGTACGGTAAAGATTCCCATTTTTTAAGAAATTCCATAATTCCCCCGATACAGTTAGAAGTAATTCACAGGAGCATGGCGTTAAAACCTTTCCCTCGGTATTTATATCTCAAAACTTTCACCTAAAACTTTTTCGACACAATGACGATGATTATAAGTGGGTACTCAAAACAGGGTTCCACTTTCTTGCTTCAACTAATAAACACAGCTGCCCTTCGCCAAGTGCTAATGTCCACACGTTAAATATCTACGCTTTCTTGAGCACACCATTTTACGCATGATGCGTAATGACCTCAGAACGCTCTCTTCAGATATAACATGTTCTCAAAAATTTCACTCAAAACTTTCAATTCCGATATTGCGAGATGATACTGCAAAATTGGACTGCTTCTGGCAAAAAAAAGTTTTTTTTATGTGAGAGAATTAAAACTAATCTAATCGAAATAAACAGCAATAAATTCAGTGTTTTTTTGTTTTCTTCACTCGATATTCATGCTTCTTAATATCGATGAAGTCACTCATGCAATCATTCACTGTTCTCATTGATCCAAAAAAATGAATTTTTAACACTAACTTTATAATGGCCGGTGGACTAACTCGCGAAGTCTTACAGGCAACCACTCATGAATTAATGCAGTTAAAGACAACGCAATAAACGTTCATCCACAAGCATTCCGTTGCACACTTTTTCTTTCTCTCAACCTATCACCAAAATGTGCAGGTTTATTACTTCGAAAGACTTTACCGCTTAATTCGGTTTAGAGCAATTAGCTAAGGACGAACTCAAGCAATAAGAACCACTTTTAATGTTTTAAAAGTGAGGACTTGAGGACAATGTGAAACAAATTTCTTCGTATTAGGCATGAGAATTTTGTAAGAGATCTACAAATTTTATAAAAATCAGAGATAGCACATAGGAAGTAATACAGTGAGGTCAAAAATATGTCTCGCAAATATTCTACTCATATTCTTGGTGCCTAAAACATGACAAAATATGAAAATACTTTCTTCTTTAATAATAATTCTACGAGCATATACCTATTTGAGCTAATGAAGGGAGATAACAAACAGTGTGTCATTGTAATTAAAAAGAAAGGTTAAGGTCACCATAAGTGGACCTGACCACATAAATTCTTTCTTCGTCATCTGTTCAATCAACGTTAAAAATTCTCAGCGTTTTAAGAAATCGCATAATATTAAATAAACTAGATTATTACGATAGAATCATCCAGTGTGCTTCTTAACAGTTTTCTGTCTTTGGATAATTTTCTTCAATGAATCTAACCATGAATTTAGCAACGACTATTTTTATTTTTATTAGCTGACTTTATAAAGAACACGTGGGTGTGCCGGATTTTTCCGATATTAAATTCAAAGAAACAATATAAGAAGAGCACATAACCATCATGCACACTGGCAACGTGTTGTAATTAAGATTTCACTACGAAAATTGATCATATATATAATGAGTAGCAGTTAAGCAAAAGGTAAAAAAATGGCTTTATCCCAAGAGTTAAAATTCCAATATAATGATTTTGTATTTAAAAATTATATGCATGAGATGGCTCTGACAAAATATATGAAATACGTATGATTTCCAATATTCAACGGCAATAGGGTTGCATTAGTTTGAATAAAAAGGCACTCCCTATAGAAAGACATGCTATTACTTGTAATTCATCATGTTTTGCACAAAAAAACCGCGACCGGTTCCGTCACAATGTGGTATCTTTTATTCAGAAAATGTTTTCTTTAAATTAAATAAAACTTAACCGCGGATATGCAGTTTCAGCGCCAGAAATGGTACTGATTTCTTAATATCCTGATTCTAATATCCATTAGTTCACTAAAACACTTTCTGCATCGGAATCTGCTCAATCTCACCTATCATTTTAATTTTATTCTTTTAATTAAGTACCCTGCAAGCCACTGCTAGGGTGTATGACAGGGGGTAAATACATACCAGACTATTTATACGAAAAGTGAAGAATCAGGCGTGATATTGTGGAATCGAGACATAATGAAAACTTCGTTGCAATTTTCCACAGTTAAAACTTTATTGCCGACCATGGTTTCGATACACTGTATCATCTTCAGGTTCACCTGAAGATGATACAGTGTATCGAAACCATGGTCGGCAATAAAGTTTTAACTGTGGAAAATTGCAACGAAGTTTTCATTATTCAGACTATTTATATTAACACAAATATGACCCTACCACGCTCGGACAATGTTATTCTGATCCCTTATCGTATGTGGAAAAAATGACATCTTAAATCTATCTATTTTGCACTTAATCTCTCTAATTTTATTGACATGATCTCTCCTATCGCAGAACGATGGGGGTAACAATACATTTTCAATATCACCGCTAAAGAGACGTCCTTCCAATTTATGCAAGAGATTTTATCTGTAATTCGCTCCGTGAGTGATTCCCAGCCCTGATCGTCTAATATTTTGGATTCGCCAATAAGTTTATCATTACAACGTTTTACAAATCTAGCTCCTCTACGCTGCCCACGATTCAATTCGGCAATCAATCCAACTTCGTGAGGATCCTATATACTAGCAGCATATTCTAAACGAGGCCTAAGCAATGACAGATAGCATTTCTCTTTGACCTTTTTATCACACTTACCCAGTAACCTTCTAATAAATCCTCACCCTTCGTAAGATTGTCCATATATTCTTCGTTTGAATCCACATATTGTCCACATATGTTTCACGCGGGAGAGGTCGTGAGTGAGGATAATGCGTAAGTATTTAATCGAGTCTACACATTCCATTTCGGAATTTAAATTTACTCTACGCAACTGGAAATATTGACACAGTTTTCAATGGCACGTTGAATTAATATTTTAACAAAATACAATATGATTATTTATTCCACAAAGTACGTTTAATTTAATGATGAATCCATGATGAATTTTATATATTGCAAATGCATAAACTGTAAAATTACATGAACACTGCGTACACAAGACATTGAGGAATTTTCGTTGCCAGGAATGTTGATCAATGATACTTAAATTTCTGGCTTAAAGATTTAGAGATAGGAAATTATAACGATTTATGACTCGGTAGAAATAGAATGCACTAATCTGACGACTTAATTATGGAGTTTCAAAACGAGACGTATTGCCATTCTCAAAACGCCTTCCAATCGGTTCGAAATTGAAGTTCACTGAGCGGTGGCAGTTCAAAATATTCGCTTTAATTATTCCTTACACGGAGCGATAAACCTTATCTGTTTGTCACACAAGTTCTTTCAATTAGAATGCCTTCACGAGGGTCGATTCGATAAGGATCTAAGTTTAAGCTTTCTATTTAAACCAAAATAGACCGTAGGTAATGACGAACGTCATCATTAGTTAGATAATTAGTTCATGCTCAAATATTTCTAAAAGTAGAAACAGGTAATGACGAATCCGGTTATTAGATAGATTATTGCCTAATTCCATAACAGTTAAGAGTGTGGAGTAAGTAAACCTATGAATATTTAGTCAACCTTAAGAAAAGCTTTCGGAAATGAAAGAGAAAGTAAGTCTGGTTACCCTCAATAGGATAAGTAAAATTAAAAATCGGCATCATACAATGATAAATAACGTTACGAATCAGAAGTTCTGGTCACGAATCTAATTGAATTATTATAATAGGCTACTATCTACTACTAGATAGCTCTGAAGAAAGTAGCATTCCTGAATAAATTACACCCAAACCGGTTTTTTCATAAATATTAAGGACTTTTACCACCGGAATATGCCCGAATTTTAAATTTCAAAAGGATACGTTTTTTGTATCCAAGTTATGATTCCAATCATCTAATAAGGTACTTTGGGATATACTCAACGTAGAATTCAAATAGAATAAGATACAACTGGTTTCATTAACGAGTGCGTCCTCCAATTGGCGAATGATCACTTCAAAAAATATTCTCTCAAAATGATTGGAGATATTAATTCCGCAGGACGGATGAGAGAGACGTACTGCGAGTGCCGCGAAATGAAATCAGAAAATGTTTTTCTTTCGTTCGCTATCGTGAAAATAATTTAAATAAAAGTGAAACGCCTCCGCCAAATTTTGCAACCGTCAACAAAAGCAGAGAATAGAGACGCGGAATGGAAGAAGCCTAGTCTAGTGTCAAAGGAGCGGAGGGCACTCGTAGGACATTTATTTCGAGCTGCGTAAGTTCAATGAAACTTAATTCGAGTGACTGAAACCGTGGTACGAGTGTGGTTAAAACACTTTCAAGAAGGAGGAAGGTAGAGCAAAAGGAATGCCAAGGGCTGGGTCGGCCGGTTGGGTTGGACTGGTTGCAGAGTGGTGAGGAGGGAGGGGGAGAAGGAGGGGAGAGGTCGGCCCACTGCTTAATTTTAATTCATTAAAGCGGTCCTTCTCAACCGGCGTGTCACGTACCCACGGCGGATGCGACGCCAGATAGACAGACTCCTCTAATGCCAATTCATCACGAATTCTATTTTGGCAATATTTAAAGATCGTCGGAAGTCTTGAATGTCTAGCAAATGAGTGTCCAAGTTTTAACACTTAATTTAAAAGTTTAAGACCTTCGATCAGATTCGATTAATTGAATTCGAGGCCTGGCAATTTGCTAGCACGGAATGATTCATTGAATGAGAATAGAATAATTTCCACATCAAGTCTCGCACCGCAGAAAGCGAAAGACCAGATAGCACCCGCAAGTTCTCGATCTTAATCGGATGTACACCGAGCATTAATCAATAGTATATTTCCTGGTAAACGTACCACAATACTTTTTACTGATCACAACATGCATTTAATCCATGAAAAGAACACCCGAATGTTACCCGAACTTGTGAGGTTAATATGGAAGACGATTACCTTTCTATTACGGGTACCTTTCCTGTACTACTCTTCGCGCACTTATTCATATTCAGCGCAGACCCCAAATTATTATCAGCGATGCTTATACTGCCGACAATATCACCATACGCGTAGGAGTGTAACCATGGGCACGTATTTCAATTTCCGGCATCGGGCTTTGGTCAGGGAATGGCTCATCATGAACATATGCTCATCAACCTATCCGGAGACAGACAGACATTGAGATGTTTGCCTCTTAAATATTACCCACTCATAAATTTTCAGCACAATTAACCCCTTGAACTTATTTGAGTCCTCTAGATGAGACTGACATCCTTCAAAGCGGGAAGGAAACTCCCGAAAGAAAAATCGAACGAGTTGAAGACGCTGAAGAAGAATTCAATTGATAGGATTTGAGAGACATTGAGAAAAACAACAAGTGATTGAATTAACAAACGAAACAAGGTGAGTTCGGAAGCTTATCTGTGGAGAGTGAAGTCGTAATGAAGCCGGGGATGCCCATGCACTTAAAGGAACGGACATAGCAGACGCAAACATGAACGATCATCGCCGTGATAGGAAAGTGTTTGCAAACGGGTGGTTCGTGAGAAGGCCATTTGGGGACCAGAAAGTACTTTCGGTGCTGCTTACTGTAAACGGTATGCACGTCTCATCGCCGTCTGGCGCTTGAAAGCAAAGAGGCGACTGGACTGCGGCTCCTGCCTCTCCCGACCGTCCCGCCTTCTTCCCCCCTCACCCGCCGCAGCACCTCGCAGCCCTTCTCCCTACCGCCTGCCGCCACCGGAGCCGATGAGCAAGGTCAACGCGGTTTCCGAATAAACCGGTGAGGCAGCCAGCCGCCTCCAGGCGACAGAAGAGAGGCCAGCGAACCAGGCAGCCAAACGTTAATCGCTAGGCGACTGAGCTCATTAAATATCAGTGGTAACAACATGTGCATGTATAATGCGCTCAAAAATGCATCTTAGTTTGCGTTTGAGGTCATTAATCTCAATTAAAACCCAAATGTTTTTCCACGCGCCACGATACATATTAGGGATTTAAAGGCGGCGGGCTAATGAAAAGCCTAGAGTTTTGAGGAAACTTAGTTAGAATCTAATATTACTTGTCTGGCTTGGCATTGCTCTTGGCCATCGCGTGTTTAATATCTCTGCTAATACCACACCGCACGTTTAAGTGAGGGAGAAGTGAAAACGTGCATCGCCTGCATTAATATTCAGCGTCCATTGTTAAATTTCTCATTTTGGATCAAACCAGGCCGGGAAAATTGGGCAGGTAGCAGTGGGCCCAGTGTTTACCCCGGGGAAACAGCATGTCAACGGCCCAGCCGCCATTCCCAGGCAAACATAAAAAAAAGAGGTGGCTCGAATACACACCAGCAACATCTGGGGACACTCGAAGACCTCGCGGAGCACGGCAGACGAGAGTGTCGGCGCTTCTCCTCACTTGGCATCAGTGTCATCTTCATCATGACGGACGCGGAGAGCGACGGCCTCCTCTGGACGCGGAACACTCGGCGTTATCCACAGAGCGGCGGCGGGGCGCACCACTCGCACGAAAGCGGCCGGCAGGGCGGGGCACGCGTGCGATCTGGCGTGCGCTTCAGTCGTAGGTCGCGCGCCGTGTCGGAACGACATCAACAAACACTCGCCTCCGCCCGACGAATCCCCCCCCGCCAAGGAGGATTCCCGAACCCTGGGGTGTGAGGAGGGGGCTGGAGGAGGAAGGGGGGGGATCAACACTCCGTTAGGCCTTCGGATCTGTTCTTTGATCCCGACTCATGGGCGGCGGGGAGGGGATAGGGCCCCGGCACACACGACCCACGGACCCCGAGGGGGCGGGGGCTAAATGATGCCGCGTGGGGTCGCGGGTCGCGAAGGGGCGCACTCAGGTCCGCAGACAGATTTTCCGGACGAGAGAGGAGGGCAGGGGGTACCTCTCATGTCAACTTCTCCGATAACGACGCACACGACGCCGGGACGGAGACGCAGAAGGAGCGTGCGCCGCCGGTTCGATGCCCAGTGGCGCCCCCGTCGCAACCCACCACGCAACCCACTCCCCTTGCCCTACGCACACCTAAAATCGTCTGAAAGCCTCTTGATTATCGAGGGAGCGGCGATGTGACACGCCGAGCGCAATCCACACCTTCTCCCCCGGGGTCGCTCCGCGGTTGGCTGGGAGAACAACACAACGCCCCGACCCACACAAGCCTCAATCGTTGAAGCACCCGCGAACCTTCCTTTTAATTAAACTCCAGCGCCAAAAGGAGAGCGCTCGTTGGGATGGGGGAAACGGCCCTGGTTGGCAGACCGTTCGGCCGATCACCTCTTCGAGTCCAACGGTTCTCGGTGTCTGTCCAAAGGGGCGTCGAGAGGACTTCACAGAGGACGACGACCGCAGTCGGTCGGGGTGACGCCGCCGGCACAATAACACACTCCCGAGAGAAGCGTCGAGGGAGTGCCCGGATGGGGGGAGGCGGCGGTTGGTCGCCCTCTGGTCCCAGGTGGGAGGCCACCGGCGGAATGGGCGTCCGGAAACCAACAGCGAGCGAGCGGTCTTGGGTAGACGGTGCCGGGGAGGTGTGCGTTTTCTGCCTCGGAGAGCAAAACACTTTCCCTACTTCGGCCGTGCACGCCAGGCGAGGGCAGCTGGGACACGGGCGGAGGGAGCGAGAGAAAAAGACACGCACCTTACGCCGTCGTTCCCTACCGGGAGTGGGACTGCGACTGAGTGAGGGACAGGGAGAGAGAGCGATGACGGAGGGAGGGAGCAGGGAAACCCTGGCGCAAAGCCGTAACGATTGAGGAAGAGAGACAAAGGGGGCGGGAGGGGACCACGGAGGCGGAGAGGGGAAGGAAGGATGGAAGGGAAAGGGAGGCACTGAGAGTGACGTAGCCACTGACATCTCGCGGCCGACGCTAAGAACTCTCTCCCACCGGTGGTGGCAACATTCCAGATCAAACGAACAGGACTACACTTTTGCATGTGCAATCTCGACCAAAAGTAATTCCATTAACTAAATTAATTCCCTTACACAGAGAAGCCGGTGGGATTGAAAACTCCGTTCTGGGTCTAAGGGAAAAATAAAATCGAGCCGAGAGTCACTTCCGCCTTTCGTCATTGAATATTTCATAAACTTAACAATTTTTTTGTGGATTCTTGAAATATCACTCGTATAACACACTGGACTCACTGGTAAGGTAATACTGTGCACACTGATAAAGTAATTCCCCCATGAAAGTTTTGTTACTCGAAGGCCCCAAAGATAGAGAAAGAGGAAGAAAACATTCCATTTTTCAGAAATTCTAACTAAATGCTTCGGCAAGAATCTGTGGAGTTATCAAGCCTGAACTAATATTGGCAATTTTTACGTATTTTTCTTGGAGTACAATATTATTAATAGTAGGAAGCATGCGTGAACAACCCATGGTGATGTATCGCCAAATTTGTATAAATGATATAGCTGACAGAATATCGAAAAACGTGGAATATCACTTGCTTTGGTAAAGTCCTTAGAAAACAGCATAGCGCGTGTAATACTGTATGCATACATGTATATCTAGAAGTAGCTTTAACGATTTTTTTCCATCGTAGAAAAAACAATTCACTTTTCAATGTTTCACAACAGTTTATTAACAACCGACAATGGTTTTGAATAAGTGGCAACCATTATCAAGTTGTCCACTCTTATTCGATATGTAACCTCGTATGTGCTCATTGTCTGTAATGAAGGTAAGGTGAATGAAGGGAGCTGCCGGCCGTCTAACTAATGCGTTCATGCCCATCTCCAATTTAAAATTAGAATTAGATTTCACTATACGAAATGCAGACAATAATGGTTATGATACAGGTTTGATTTGTTAGATCATTAGAACGTAATTTGAGTCGTCAGAAAATCGACTTGATTTTGTCAAAGTTACCTGCTATAATCAAAGTGCCATCCATTGGTGTAAGTTTCCGTTAATGGGTGGGCTCACGCACAGGTTATTCAGAATTATGCCTAAGTATAAAGTAAATATTTCCCTGTATAATCCCGCAACGGTGGAAAATATGTTGATTAACAGCAAAGACAATTTTGATATTTTGTATACACGTCGAAATTGTAACGAGTATACTGAGAGCTATACAAATGTTTATCAAATTTATTTAGTACTTGTATTGGTCAAAATAGTAGGAATTTGAGGACGAGAGCAAAGAAACTTAAAGAATAATTTTGATAATGGTGACGAATCCTTTTTATTTTTCCAAGCATTTATTGGAATATTCGTACATGAGGGATTTTAATCCTGACATACTGTAATACATTCAGAATGAAGAAGACGTAAATTAGATTTTTTGGGAATGTTTGGCATTGCTAATTGTCAAAATGGCTAACTTCTAAATGGCCATTTATTTTCCGTTCATTACACTTTGTTTTCTATTTCCCTGCCTAAGGGTATAGTTGAGTCAGGACACAGATTTTTAACTTTGGCATTCCCTTTTGGAAAATATTTTTCTACCTCCTCCTTTAAGTCACTCATTTCCCAAACCCTCGCTCCCCTCATCTACCGCCTACTACGGACAATAGGCATGCATAGGAGTGGACACCAGATATTTGTACCTTGATAATGAAGGTTGTTTCAAATTCAACCTGTTGAAATCATGGTCGGTTATTAATAGATCAGAGTGGAAAATTTCAAAGTAATTTGTTCATTTAAATAATAATACTTATTTCTAAATGACCAATCCATATAAAAATTATCCGAGGTCACTTCATACGAAAAAACTGATGTAGGTGAATTTCATTTTCTGCTCAAAATTATTTGTTTCCGAAGCATTTTTAATGTTGATTCAGGAATTAAGTTACTTGCAAATGTACAGCAGATACAGGAAAAGATAACAAAAATTAGGAATTATAGGAAGATTTTTTGGGGAAATGTGATGAAAAGGTTAAAGAGCAAAGTTATATTTCCCTCGTTAAACTTAATTTCGAATATGCTACTTCTACTATATGGGTTCCGCATGATGTTAAATTGATTGCTCAATTGGATCGCGTGCAGCGTAGCGGAGCTAGATTTGTAAAACGTTGTAATGATAAACTGAGTAGCGTATCAAAATTATTGAAGGAGCTAGGCTGGTCATCACTCACGGAGCGAAAGTTAAATTACATTGTTAATTAAAGTGAAAGGATGTCTCTATAGCAATGATTTGGAAAATGCACTATTAGCCACATCGTACTACAGATGGAGAGATCATATCAATAAATTTAGGGCGATTAAGTGTAGAACAGATAGAAGGTTGAGATTTCATTTCCCCCACGAACGACAAGGGATCACAATAGTGTTATTCGACCGCGCTAGGAGGGAAAAGTATTTTCGGTCAAAATTAGTTTGGTGTGTAATCACTCGCTGCAACATACCCTAGCGGTGGCTGGTAGGGTACCAGCAATGCATTATGTACGTAAATCAAATTGAAATAACTGAACATTTGTAGTACTCTTCATGTTCTTTAATTCATAACAAAAGCTCGCTTTTTCGCTCGCACGATCAATAAAAAGTACGATTGAAAATATTTCATAAATTTCTTGGTAACGACAATAAATTGTAATTAGAGATCATTAAAATTGTCTTTTATGCTTTTACATCCGAAATTACAGAGACGAAATGCCAAATTGCTAAATAAAGGCATCCATAGGATTAAAGAATTTCCCACTGATATTAGGGCAAAAATTACTCATTTTGAATGAAATATTGGTGCGAAGTGTAGAATTTTCTTCATCTACGTACGATTGTGTAATATTTTTATTTCATATCTGGATATTTTATAAATAAAATCAAATCAAAGCGTCCATGCAACCATATAATAGCAACTCCTCACACTCAGCAGTAATACGAGTGAATAATGAAACCGATGGGTCATTTAAATTTTCACACCTCCCTTCATTAGCTGGGTACATTTTCCTTCGTATACTGGTGCTCTCACATTATGGAATGCAAAGGTAGGTTCGACACCCGTAATCCGTGAAGTAGCCTCTTCTCATTAATCATAAATAGCGCACCGCAGACCAGCCAAAGGAGAAAGATGCGCAGTACATGCCGTACACCTATTCCCTGAGCAACACCCACTTAATATTGACCCATCTCTAAAAGACAGTTAAACACCGTGAAGTGGTGTTTCACGAATCTCTCGGTTTGGCCTATGGTGTCCAAAATATTTCTGATACCCAGAAAGTAACATATCTTCGGTTTACTTGTGGTCATTCGAGGATATCAAAGGGCTTCTAAAACCAGAAGCCAACGCTCTAGCCATTAGAACGCCAAAGGAAAGTAAAGAAAATTATTTAAAACACATTTCACGTTTTGACTTTAATTAATCAATCCTAACCAATCCTTATTCGATACTCTCGATGAAGCATGACCATTCTCTCCCGATGAGTCAAGTGGATTGTGTTACAAAGTCACATGTTGTATGCAACAAGGGGTATTTTGAATCGTCCAGAGTCAAGCACGTACTGATTGTTCTTTGATGACCGCTCGCTGTTTTCACCGCCAAGTGCGCTGTGGATTGAGGAGGGAATGGTTTGGAGGGGCAGGCAAGGGAGGGGAAGAGGGCGTAATTAATTCACGCCTACTCTCCATCCCAACTTGATGCGAATGTCACTCTGTTTACTTCGACCTCTTGCCCAACCATTTGATGAACCTCCATTACTTGTTTGCACGTCCCCGCATGAATAAAAAAAACCCTGCCCTTTGCATATTTATTTGGACGAAATGATATTATTCCAAATTAACACAAGATCGAATTAAAGTGGTGAGTTATATCCTATTTGTAAGTTTTCCGTCCATTTCATCGAATGTGTCAAATAAATATTCCGCCCTAAAATCTACATATTGACGAAAAATCTAGTTTCCGTCATCACATTCATAATTAATGGAAACGGGAGAAAGTGACTCACCCACCACGAGCTTCTTCATTATTATTCACGCAGAGATAGTGAAACCATGCACCGCGAGCAGAACATGGTACAGCGAGCACAGTATACTCCAAATCGCGAAAGTGTCACGAAATTGTACTCTCGAGCAAATATACTTTTACGTGCAGCTCAAAGGACAAACTTTCCAATTTATTTGGAACTGGCCCACTTATTATTAATTTTGACTCGTCTGGATATTTCATCAAAGATTACCAACTCCTAAATGATGTTTAAACACCTGAGGGACCCCTTGACGAGCGATTACTAAGGAAAGTCAATGAATTCATCATTCAAGTGGTGATAAAATTTGGGTGAGCATACGTACGTGCTAAGAAGCAAAAGAAGTATGGTGGAAAACGCAATGCGAGGATATGGAAAGTTTACAGAAGAAGGGTGAAATTGGTGCTCTATACAGCAAGGTTAAGTTATTATCGGGAAGTAAGAAGGCAAGATCTGTGCTAACAGTTAAAGATGAGTGGGGTAAGATAATAGTTGAACCAGGAAAAATCCAAGAGAGATGGAAGGAATAAATAGAAACACTGTATGGTAAAGAACTTAGGCCGACAAGGTTAGACATAGAAAAGGAACATGACGTAGAAGAAGATAGCTTAGGTCCAGGCATATTCGACAATGAAATAGAAAGGGTATTAAAGGAGATGAAAGCAAATAAGGCCGTGGGGGTGGACAACAGACCTGTAGAACTGTTGAAATGTTTAGGAAAATTCGGGAAGAAGGCCCTATATGGACTGATTCGTAGTATCTATGAAGAAGGAATCTGGCCGGAAGATTTTGTGAGATCGGTGTTAGTTCCTATTCCAAAAAAGACAAAGGCTATATCATGTGAGGATTACAGAACAATAAGTTTGATATCCCACGCAGCTAAAGTTATTCTCAGGATCATCAACAAAAGGATAGAGAGTAAGGCAAATGATTACTTAGGGGATGATCAGTTCGGGTTTAGGAAGGGAAGAGGTACGCGTGATGCCATTGCAGTAATGAGATCACTAATTGAGAGGAATATACTATAGAATACAATCAGGACGTTTTTTCCTGTTTTGTAGATTTCGAAAAAGCATTTGATAGAGTGAATTGGGAAAAATTAATGCGTGTATTGCAGAAAATAGGAATGGATTTGAGGGACAGGAGACTGATCCGCAACCTGTACATGTCTCAGACTGCTCAGGTGCGAGTGGGGAACGGAGAGTCCGGATGGGCAGTGTTAGGAAGAGGGGTAAGGCAGGGTTGCCCATTGTCACCGGTGCTGTTCAACGTATATGTGGAGGAAATGATTAAAGAGGCATGGGAAGAACTGGAGGTAGGAATGAAAGTCGGAGGGGAATTCGTAAAATCGGTTAGGTTTGCTGATGACCAAGCATTAGTGGCTCAGTCGGCCAAGGGGTTGCAAGAATTGCTGGGTGAATTGGAGGTTCAGTGCGATAAATATGGGATGAGAATCAATATTAATAAAACAAAGGTTATGCGATTTTCCAGAAAGAAAAAGGCTAAGCTAAATATTAAAATTGCGGGGAAAAAATAGAGCAGGTAGAGCAGTTTACATATGTCGGAAGTGTTTTGGACCAATACGGTCAAAGTGGTAGGGACATAAGGAGAAGAATTGCGCTAGGCAAGGAGACCTTCTCAAGGAGGAGGGAGTTGATGACGGGGACGTTGAGTAGGGATGTTAAGACAAGACTCGTAAAAACTCTGATATGGAGCGTAGCTATGTACGGCGCGGAAACGTGGTCACTGAAGCAGGAGGATAGACGTAGATTGGAGGCTTTTGAAATGTGGGTGTGGAGAAGAATGGAGAAGGTGAAATGGACCGAAAGGAAAACAAATGAGGAAGTACTAGAGATAGTGGGTGAGGAGAGGGGTTTGTTGAGAGAAATCGTATGGAGGCAGGAAAAATGGATGAAAGACGTATTGAGCGGTAGTGGAATGTTGAAGAGGGTAATAGAGGGGAGAATGTTGGGCAAGCGAGGTAAGGGCAGGAACAGGATAGGGATGTTGGACGGGATGAAGGGAGGAAAGAAGTACACCGAGATGAAGAGGGATCTGATATAGATTAGTTTGATAGGTGGAGAGTCACAAAATGTTTATTTGATAGTTGTGTCCATCCAAAAAAGCCTACCTCAAACGGTAGATTACCTAATAATAATAATAACGTACGTGCACCGTGCAGTGCACGCCATTTAACCGAACGTTTTGAATGGATCCTTCGCCATGACAGCGCACCTGCACGCTCTGTACACTGCTCCCCAGTTTATGGAAAAAAATTCAATCGCCATCCTTGATCATCCTCCTTATTCACCAGATCTCGGCCCCCGTGACTTTTTCCTATTCCCAAAATGCAAAAATGTCATCACTTGGAAGATGTGGACACAATAAAGCAAGAAACGACGAGAAAACTAAAAAGCCCAACTGCCTAGGACTTACAATGGGTGCTTTAAACGGTAGAAAAGAAGATGGAATAAGTGCACAGCAAGGAATGGAGAGTACTTTGAAGGGGACAAAATCGATGTAGACTAAATTTTGAAAAATTAAGTTTTTATGGCCTCAGTTCGCGTATTTATTGGACGGGGTAGTATACAGGCCGTGAAACCTGTGGGTAATGACATAGTGCCCTTAGCCTCTGCTGTTGTTCTCTCATGTCCTCCCTTTCAGCCAGAGACGTTCCCTCTCGAGCGATGGGGTACCGTCTCACAAGAGCGGCTGTCAATAACAGGCATTCACCTCCACTGGACATTTGCCAGTCTTCTTAATGTGTGCTCCGTAGATCTACATATGCGAGCTCCCGAAGCGCCAGTCTTCGGCAAAGAGTGAGCCGCTAGTGGCGACATGTGTCAAGCACCACAATCGGCAACCCTAAACCGGAAATTTACAGCTTGGAAAAACAAATGTATTGTTCTGCCACACTAGAAATTTTGAAAACCACTGTTTTACATGAAATGGAAACGGACAAAATATCTTGTCAATAGGTACTGGGGAAATCTGGCCCTAAAGAACATTTTGAAGCATTCCGAAGTTTCCATTTTTTCATATATTGTCCAATGAATTGAAAAGATAATATAGATAACAAACTCGAAAGGTTTTTAGGACCAGGGGAGGCAATCTCATTGCATACAGAAGCCACCAAGAAATATTGGGGAACAATTGATAGAAAAACTGGATTTCATGGATTATAGAAATGTGCGGAGACAATCCACAAGCAAGTGCGATCGCGACCATTTGAAGGGAATTAAAGGACTCATTCTATTGTTCTGCAAACAAAACAGCTCTTTTCTGCGTCACAATCGATTGCTTTCGAATATAAATGAAGGCCGCATTCCCCGTTAATTTATAATTTGAAACGTATTACATGTTCGAGATTATGAATGTTTCCTCTTCCAGTTAGCAAGTGGAAGTTGCATCGGAGTTTATTTTTGTATGCATAACACGTATTCCAATCATAGCCTAATCCATTTTAATAGTCAAGCCTAGAAATTGAACTGAAATCATCGTACATATTTCAATACACGACTCAATACCATAAGCACGTTTGATACCAAAAGGTCTCACGTCTGCATGCTTTTCCGTTCAAGGTATCATGGGGCTTTCGGAATCGAATGTGAACCTCGGTATCAACTGCATCCTTGCTCCTACTCCCAGGGAGTTCATGAATTGCGGTCACCGATGTTTCATCGCCAAAAAAACTAATTCATTCTCATTTCTCGAAGACGACCTTTAAGGGCAACTGTAGGCAGGTAATCACAGAATAGCTAGCTACCCAGGCTTCCAACCACTCTCGTTCTTATCTGGCCAGACGTTCACGACGAAGCTTCCCAAAGAAGAGACCCTTTGACTATGTGGGTGGTCGGGGGACTTATTTTTATCTTGAAATATATAACTTCTGAAAATGGTGAAATGAGCTCGGAGAGTGATTTACTCGATCAGATATCGAGTCCCGTTCCACATGTTTTCCCTCTCAAAATGCTCAAAGTTGATACGCCACTCAGGGGACAGTTTTTTTAAGTAATGCCATCCTCAGAGCGAAACCGTAACGCTTCTGGGATCAATATTTGCCTCCAAAAACACCAAAGTTTGCGAGACATGAGCAAAATTCCAATCACAACGGGAATGAAATGTATTCAATAGATCGGAGCCCAACAGTCACGCCCGAAGATTTTTCATGGCATTCAAAGGTAGAGCTTTAAAAGGACGAAACTCCTAAGGCATTGCAAATTCACTCTTTCAAAGTTGAGGGCATGGTTTTGCGTTCAGCTAAAGGTAGTTCCGATACATCATCATGGTTTGGACGCGCACCCTCGCGTCCAGTGATCGAGCCTCCCGCCCAACGAGACGGAATGCACCAGTGAATGTGTAATATTCCGTCTCGTTGCCCCGGCCAGCATGTCCGCCGCGTCCTGAAGGTCATCAATTAGGGTTTTAGGGTTCCCGAAATCGGGGGCGGACTAATCGGACCCGCGCTCTCCGCCGTACTCACGGGGGGAGAGGGGGACCGAGGAGGGGAACTCGTGACATTCGATGCCGTGTTTCGCGGTGGCACGACTGTTCTTCTGTGCTCGCGTGAGCCCCAGCGAAGCGAGTGACTCCGCGCCCTGCACCACTGGGGACGGGAGTGCGGTAAGTGGGGCGGCGAGGAAGGTTGCGGGGAGGGGGGTAGAAGGGGAGTGAGGGGAATGGAGAGGGGAGTCGAAAGGATGATAAAGCTACGGCGACGTTACATCACCCGGAAAGACTTATTTCTCCCGAAACGAAATATGCAGACAGGGAAGACGATTTACGCGGTCAATACCGAAGGGCGATTTGCCACCAAAAATACAAGAAGTTGTATCGTGAGCGATTTGTTGATCCCGGAAAGCGCTAGTGAGAAAAATGGTACTCCGCTAAGAGATTCCGTTACGATTGACTCCGTAAAGTAATCTATCCATTGCAAGTACAAACGCACTTCGTTGTACTCCGCACGCTCTATACTCTTTCCGATCGTTTTGGACAACCCAGAGTCATTTCCTAAGCAAATTATAAATGTGTGGAACTTCACAAAGTATTTATTTGGCTACAATGAATGGGAGACCGGACTGAAATGGACGCTAAGGAAAGAGTACCTGAAACTGTTGAACCAGCAATATGTATTCAAAACTCATGAAACAATGAGATAGTGCGAGGGAGGCAGGGCCGAGAACGGCGGACATTCTGGACGATTAAGGGCATTTTTCTTCGCGTCTTGTGAGCAGATAAAAATACTTTACTGAAGAGAATAGCCTTTCGTTCTACATTCCTAAAAGTATTGAGTATCACAGTTCCGGGTGGTCACAATTTTTAATTAAATACAATCCAATCTACGTTTCTCGGGCCTCAGTTTTACACTCGACTCATTTTCCGGTGACATATCCAGAAGGGCATATTAATTTCTGAAATTCGCAGAAATAATGTTGCCTTTGATTCCGTGGTTCATGTTTTCACCTCTCTTGGATTCAAATGTAATTCCGAGGCTAAATAGTATACGCACCTTTCACCTCTCTGATCATCTCTTACATCCCAACTCACTACAGCTTACTTTTGAAAAAAAATTCAAGAGAATTAATTAGCCCGCTGAAGTGTAAGCACAGTAAGGAAATCATCAAGGTTTATTTTTCAATCGATAGGTAAAAATACATGTTGCCTTGTCTTAGTTAGATAAACACACGGAAAAAATCGAAGTAAAGAAAAAAACAGCATTGGGAGGGATGAGAACGTCGCAGCTGGTCCCCTGGAAATTCCTGAGAATATTTACCACTGATTAGCTTTGCTATGCCAAAAAATTGATTTCATCGATAATAGCAGCATATTGTTTTGGAATTCTATCGTTGCTCATTAGTTCTGTTTCTCTACTTATCACGAGTTTCCGATAAGCGTACAGACCCAATTCCAAAATTACTGTAGACATTACACGGCGAAGCGCATGGTGTGTACTCAGCCGTTTACCTACGATAAGAGTGACGCATACACTGTGGGTAGTGGCTTTAGCCCTCTTTGATTATTACTTCCGAAAGTGATAAATTGAATGACTCCTTATTGAGTTTAGAGCTACAATACTGGATCCAACAAAACATTTTTTTAAAGAAAGATACGTTGGAAGCCCTTATTACGTGTGACTTGGGGGACTAAAACGAATAAAAAATGCGTTAAGAGAACACCAAAAATGCTTTTAATATTCCAAAAGGTTAAAAAATGCTATTTGCGAAAACATTTGATCTAAATATCATTAGAATTTTAAATAATCAGTTGGATTTCATTCGAAATTCTTTTTGAAGTCACAAGCCATCGCTCGACACTTCAACGTGGGCTCTTTGAAAGCGTTTACGCGATTTGGGAGGACATGGCCTCCATCCAGAAGATCTTCAGGAAGGATGAATGGAGCAACTTTAATGGCCAACCGGCGGGGCAGGGCAGGGGGCGAGAGGAAGCGAGGAGGGGCGGGTCTATCGCAGTCAAGTCACCGCTTCGGCTATCTCGGCGAGTCACCCGCCAAGTCGTGGTTCAGTAATTTGTTACCTTTGCTTTCCAATAACGCCTACTCGTTTCTCATTCATTTATCATCCATCCCCCCGATGGGAGGTCATACTCATCCCCTCACGATGATGTTGCCACTGCTATTCTTCGTTAAGTTAGGTTAACATGTAGCTTTTCTTAAGACACTTTGCATCCATCCCAGCAGCTAATGCCACGACAATAAACTTAAAATGAAATACATTTTATTGCGGCCGTTCAGTGATGCGAGTTGAGTGTCGGGAGATGAGACTAATTTATCTTAATTCATCGCGGTGATACTTCCCCTCGAGGAATCTTAGGACTTCACTATCTCCATGTTTATCCCTCGGGACAATTGCTACCACAATAGAGCGCTATTCGAATGGAGTTTTTATTTGAAATTTATAAGAAACAAATTAACAATTAGATGAAAGCTGATTTTAGGAGTAGAAAATCGAAAAATTCAAAAAAATTCCAACCGATAATTTTTCCATTCATTCTACGGAGCTCTTCCTCCAATGAATTCTATGAGATATTTATGGAAAATACGAGTTTTCCATTCAATCGCAGAGTGCACTGCATACGTTTCCTGCTGTTTACTCATGGAATTAAAAAGTGTTTTTCACTAGGCTGGAGTGTACGCCGCCCAATATAATCCGTGAGCGTCACGCCATCGAAGATGAGAGTCACGAACAGTACGGTGGCAGTTGTCGTGACATAAATATTTAACAATAATTTCAGGCCTTGTATCACACCCAACATTTCATGATACAAAGCGAAGTGCAAACCAACCTTAAATGGTCCCCACCGACACTTTCAATGAGGGATATCCTCGAAAATTCAGATCGCAAACATGTAAATGACACTGCCATGGAAGTAGCCACGACATACGAGTAATATGGATCGGCTGCGAATGTGTCGCGGCATTCAGTGCTCTCAACCGCGCTGTGTACAGCTCACCATATGCCCTAGCGAACATTCATATATTTGATAACATAGTTTCGACTTGCTATAACAACCTCCCATTTGTTTCCCAAATAATATTATCCATGATCAAAAGGAATGAGCTTTGCATGTTATTTTTTCGTGGCCACAACACATACATTATTACAAAATAGTTTCAATTGCTCTCATGTTTGGATTCTCGGGTTTGAAATATGGGAACTCGGCGCTATTTTCTAATTCCCTCTAATGTACGCATTCCCCTAATAATATTTCAGCTTAAATTTATTCAGTTATCACCATTATACTGAAGAGAGGACGACGTTCGCAGATCATTTATTGAAGTGGTATTGAAGTAATATCAGAATGATTACGAGTGCCTCAAATTTTATTCAATTTTCTCATTATAAGTTGACATGAGAATCAAACACTTATTAAGTTACAAATTCGCGTATCATATGCCTTGATAGCGAATGTGCGTCACCGTAATGCGACGGTCCTGTGTCAACTACGACCGGCAACACGATCTTCGAATAAGAAGCACTGAAATAGCTCTAGTTGCTCATATCGAAGTGGATTACTGAACGCATGAAGCCGGATGGCACAGATCCTTTTCCAAATGCAAGCACGATTAGATTTCCGGTGAGAATCGGAATTTATATAACTTCTCTTCCATTAAGCTACAGCGATGAAGGACAGGAGGCATGTAATTGTGTTAAAAATTGAATGTGCATCGGCATTGAAAAAAATCCGTTATCAACCCTTTTTAAACCAGGTGCATTATTTATTTATTCGTTCCTTCCCACATGCAACCAAACCGCACGTCGTCCAAAATGCAAAATGTATCTCTTCTTCTTACTCGTTTAAGCCTTGGCTTGCCCTTATCTCTGAGTACTTATACTACTAATCACTCTCTCCCTCTCTTCAACGCTTTTCTTCGTTACTTTTCGGCAACTTTCTCTTTTTTCCCATTATTTGTAAATTCTTATGCCTTGCTCTCTGTTTAACTTATTTCATTCATTCTTCATCATACCCGTACAAGTAACACGTAATCAATACTGAATGTATTGGACCTGTTAGGAAATATGTGTCTCGGATTCATTCAATGCTATGTCCCATAAAATGAAGTCGCTACTAATTTTTCCTTAATTTATTTATATGTACGCTAAAAGTATTAGTCAACAAGCTCGACTTCTTTCTGCATTGTTTCTTTCGCTCGAGAAAATTTCCAAATCTCCTTACTGCTGCGCGCATTTTCCTCAAAATTGCTGTCTGCCCAAATATTTTCATTTCAGTCTCCAGCTTCTTCCCCTCTTGCTCAAACATATTTTTGGATTTTCTCTCACATCTGATCAAAATTCGGCAATTGTTATATACTTTTACACTGTTGCGGCTGAAAAGGCGCATGACCGCATTGGGGCGGCCATTTCGGTGATGGTTTTATGTTAAAACCCTATTTTAGGAGGACACCGGGAAATCATATCAATTGATTATCCCAAAAAACATGTTGGACACAATCACGAAAATAAGTCCAAAAAACAACGGAACTCAGCCCCGTCGTTGACTGTATGTTACGGTAGCGGGAGAGGCAAGACTTCCACGGTCGACACCACACGAAATCATGGCAAATTGGAATCGACAGTCACAGCAAAAAACAAAAGAGGACCGGCCGAACCAGTTAGATTAGGGAATTGGGGTATTAGCACGACGCTGAGGGCAGTGGAATTATAAGATATAAAACCGGAGATGGGAAGAGGGAAAATGGATTTTTAGGGCATTAGGAGGCGAGATGGAAGAATCGCGGGGATTACTGGAGCGGCAGTCGTAGAGTAATAAGAAGAGGAAGAGGGCTGGCAGCAGCACTGAGCAACGAGGTAGGAAGAAGCACTGTAAACAACGCCGGTAAGTGATGGAATATTGTTGGCTGAAGTAAACGTTAAACTGACAAGCTTGGTCATTATTCCAGGAAGTAATCGTAGGTAGGAAGAAACAGAAAGTGTGTACGGTCAATTTGGGAAAATAACTGTAGTTATTCCTGGAGAGAAATACTCGGAAGTGATGGACCACTTAGGTGGTGGTATGGGGGTGCGATAGAGGACTGCAGGAGCAATGGTTTAATCATAACAAGCACTTGGTTTAAACACCACAATAGATAAGAAATAAAGGAATGGGTGCGCTCTAAAGAAAGGTGAAAGCACTATCTAGAAGTAAACAGGAAAAATTCGTGCAAACACTCAAAGATTAGTCAGAAAAATTAGCACATGAACCGTGTAATATTTAAGAGAGATTGGAAAGATCAAAGACTGATATATTTAAGATCAACACGGCATAGATATTAGGTCAGGAAGTTTATATATTGAAAGAGAATATGGCGTAGATGAGGATAGCTCAGATTCTCGCATTCTTAATTGGGGGGAAATGATACAAATAGGGCATTGTGGTTTAGAAAATATAAAAGTAAGACTTTTTGTGATACTATTTAGAATTTACGAGGAATTTATCTAGTTGGAAGGTTTCTTTAAATAAATATAAGTTCCCCTCCCAAAAAAGGGAAAGGTATGGAAGGGAAAAGCATGGGTAAAGTATGCAACGAATATGGAACAATAAGTTTGATCTCGCACGCAACTAAAAGCGGCACTTGGGATCATCAAATGATTACTTAGGGGATTATCAGTCCAGAAAGTGGGGGTAAACCCATGATTAACACGCGGACGGACTGCCTTTCATGGTTTGTAAACGCCCTCGCCAGCCCAAACACCTCACAACTTCTCCCTGTGATGTCAAAGCAGTAATGAGGTCATTCCTTTTAAGTAACATAGAATATGCACCTTGCATGCAATATGCATAAGTTAGTTCGGTAGAATTTGAGAAGGCGGTTGATAGAGTGTATTGGGTAGAATTAAGGAATATATTACAGAAGATAGGGGAAAATTGGAGGGATTATTTGCAAAAACTTATCTGCAATCTATAGTACATATATCAGGCTGTTCAGGTTATTGTGGCGACTGGAGAGTCGGGAGGAGCAGTGCTCGACAGAAGAGTGAGACAGTAATGGCCACTATCATATGTGTGCTTTTCAATGCACATGCGGAGAAAATGATAATAATGGACTGAGATATAGGAAGAACTAGGGATAGGAATGAAAGGATGGAAAGAAAAGATTCGTAAAACTTTAATATGGAGCGTGGCTTTGTTCGGATGGAAAATATGATCGTTGAAGCAAGATGATATACGTACATAGGAGGCTTTTGAAATGTGGGTGTGGAGAAGGATGGAGAAGGTGAAGTGGACCGAAAAGGAAATAAAAGAGAAAGTGCCTGGCATGGTGGGGAGGAGAGAGGATTTTTGGGAGAAATCAAAAAGAGGAAGGAAAGATCGATCTACATAGATATCAACATCTATGTCGAAGGGTGAAACATTTCAGGTGAAGAAAACGATATGCAGAACGGTTGGACAGGGTGAAGGGAGGTAGAAAGTATGCGAAATTGAAGAACATTTTAATCTAATGTGAGAAATCAGGTTGTGTATTTCGAAGTCGAATCAAATGATGACATCGGTATCCAGCCTGGGTCCATCCAAAACCTATTCGTATGAAATGGTAGACTACAAACATTCGAATGTGTCCACCATGGAAACCACTCGGCTCTTCACTTGCACGGAGGTACGTGAAGCTCGACCGGAAGGTGAGGAACTAGGGTTGATGCTCTGCCGACGATGAGAAGAGTTGTGGATGTACCATGTATGATCGCCCCTGGAACGGGGTTAAGGAGCGATCTCCGGGGCAAGAGGTCATAGACGTGGAAAGGTCCAGCGACTGAGAATCCACACTCACTCCTTTGTCTCAAATTTTCGCGCGAGGAGGCAACGGTGCGAGAGAGGGTCGAAGAACTGCGTAATCCCGTTAGCTTAAACCCATGATTAACACGCGGAAGGACTCCCTTTCATGGTTTGTAAACGCCCTCGCCAGCCCAAACACCTCACAACTTCTCCCTACTACAAAATCACCAGCCCAGGTCTTTTTTTCCAAATTATTACTTTCCTAATAGTAGCCTATCGTAATCAGGCAGCCATTTACTGTGCAAAGGATCTCCACCGATCGACACAAACCCAACTTTAAGTCGAATCTTCATTATGATTTTTTTTAATGTTTACCCATTAAATTTATGGTGAAAACCGTAAAATAAGATGCATTGCATGTGCGGATTCGACAAAAATAACATTTTCAACGAAGGCGTCTGCGTTGATTTTTTAAGCACACTTTGAAAATTTCAACGATTTCTCTATCTTCATCACCGTCGGAAATTTCATACGTCTCTCCACCCTTCTTTATTTCATTACACACTCAGGATCAAATTGCGGTAAGCGCTTGTGCTCTTCCCTCACTTTTCCCATTGTCATCGGAGCTTTCATCCCTACCGTTTAATCGATTAGTTGTCCTGTTGTTTATATTCTCATAACTATATGCGAGTAGATTACTCTATGGACTCGCTCAACTATTCGATGCAAATAAATAGCACCATATTCTCTTTCTTCGAGAATCTCATTGATCGCCAAGGGACGCTACTTCACTCTTCCATAATAAGTACTCCTTTGTCTCAGCACGTCTCCTGCAATTTCCCTTTGCAGTAAAACACAAAAGAGAATAAAAAACCAAAGTGTAAAAAATGTTGACGGAGAAACTAGGGCCTCAGGGTCCCTATCTCAAATGGAGGCCAAGGATTCAATCTTTACTTCGAGCTCCTTCAGTGGCGAACTTATCACAGAGAGCCGTTGTTTTTCGAGTCCTTGTCCCAGTCGTTTCTGCCCCAATGGGAGGAAGGGAGAAGGATGCAGGGCCGAAAGAGTGATGAGGGAGAAGACGCCGTCGCAGCTTCCAATCTCAGCCCCTCAAGGTCTACTTTCCTCCACGGGTCATGCGATCGCGTCGAGGCCTTCTGGTAAGATGTCGCCGCTACCGTTGGAGATAACAGCCGCTCTAGGAAAAGGAATTGTCCAGTATTATAAACGCGTTCGCATTGACCACGGTGTGGACGTCAACACACTCATAATTCCCCTCGAACGGTGATTCGTCGTCGGAAAAACTTTACAAATGAGCATTACGAAGAGGAAAAAACTCCCAAAGCGAAGGTAAAAGCATGTCCGATCCAGTTATTTGCCTGGACAGGTGCATCGGGGGAATTTAAATAAATTCGTCACGGTAATTTCATACTGTAATATGCTTATTACGTTATGGTAATTTATTACTGTAGTGTTTCTAAATGCTACCAAAATCTTCTCCGTACTATCGCAGCTTCCGCTATTGTAATGCCATGGTCATGAACTCGTATATCAAATAAATGAAAGCGATATGATTGTTCGAAAGCGGCCAGCTTAACACGGATTGAGTCTGAGCTCTTCGAACCATTTCTCGGGAAAAAATCCTTTGGTGATCCTAACTAAGAGTGTAATTTTTCTGTCCTCTTTGCAAATAATTAAACTCAACGTTAGAATGCCAAAGTTAATTGGGAAGCCAATTCTGGCACATTTCTTCTGTTTACGCTCAAAATCTTTCGAGAAAGGAGTTTAAAAACCACCAGAAGAATCGTCCGACCATTTTCGCTGTAGTAGATATAGCTGCTCCTCGTTCTTCCATTAAGAGGGTTCCATCCGGTTGTGTAACATAACATTGATCCACGGCCGACCTCTGTTATCCGATCATCACGTAATCCTCACCTCGTGTCCCTCTCTCTCTCTCCTCCGTCGTAAAAATGGGATAAGGGTAGGGGAAACCTCATCCCAGCGAGCAATTTTTGAAGCATCCGCTTAAAACCTGCAAGGCGTTTAAGCATATCTCCGCTTTACGAATACATAGTTCGATTAAGAGCACATGACTTATAAAGCCTAACGCTATATTAAGGAATAAAATTCAAACTGGAAGAGGAACATTAGGAGGAGTGTGTGGGTCCATACATATACATACGATACATATATGTACAATCCGTGTACATACTGTAGTATGTACAATCGGGTGCATTACAGTACATTTTTTGATAATCATCTTTTCAGCATAATAACTTCAGCCATTTTGATAGATTTTAAAATACAAAAATATTAATATTCCTGGATTGATAATGCGAAGAAAATATAGTTTCAGTGATTAACTTCAATTATGAGATTGGCGAATTAAAAATCACACAAACATAAAACGAAAGAAAACAAATGTGTGCATCTTTATTTTAACGAATTTCAGGTTCTCGCGCGACCTAAAATACTATATCTGCCGAACACCTTGGCATCACCTAGCCTTTAGAGAAATAAATGCATTATTATTATTTGATTGAAAAGCGGAAACAACATGATAGGGAATTATTTTCCCGGGTCCGTGGATCCACTGAGGTCCAGCCTACGGAATATAAATGGAGTCTGTGCAATGCGTGATTAACTAGCCGACAGTGGATGAGACCAGATTGGGCATACAAGTACCTTGCTCTTTTCAACACATTAAAAGGCGAGCGTGAGGTGGTGGCCCGTTCTGCCCGTTCTTAGAAAACTAGGCCCGAGGAGACGCCTTAATCAAATCCTCTCCAAATATTGAAAAATAGAAAAGAATTGTCATCAAATTTCCTGGGAAGGTTTAAACGAATTGCCCTGAGGGATTCTAAAATAATCTCCAGATAGCTAAACTTCTGGGAATATCTACGGAGCAAAGTTTGTCGAAAATTCGTTTCGCGCGATTCTACATGGGTTTCCATGTAAATCTTATCGTCCTCATTACTTGGAACCCGGAACGAGTGCTCCTAGGACTGCTTGGCATTGAGCCCGAAGGGATGAGATGCGCCATCTCTCTAAAAGCGTTTTCACAGCTCCCTTCCCCGAAACGCGCTGCCCCAAGGGTGCGCCACACTTGCTCTTCCGCCGCCGCCGTCGACCCCGATCGCTATAAGTGAGCATTAGCTGTAATCACAGATTAAAGCACGAATATACAAGGGGTAATACGTCGTATACCTAGATTGCTAGCACGTAAAATCACGAGCATGCGCAAGGCCACCCTCGGTTGACTTAATGTGCACTGAATAAGGGATGGTGAAATAGGAATATTGTAGCGATACCATGAGAATTTCTCTTCCATACTACCCTGTCCAAAACTACGCGAACTGATGCCATAAAAACTTCATTTTGCAAAATTTAGTCTACATTGATTTTGTCCTCTTTAAAGTATTCCTCATTCGTTGCTTTGCACTTATTTAATCATCTTTTCCACTGTTTGAAGCACCCTTGGAAGTCCTCGGCAGTTGGGCTTTCTAGTTTTCTCCTCGTTTCTTGCTTTATTGGGTCTTTATTATCTTCCCAGTGATGTCCCCTCATCACATCTTTGCATTTTGGGAATAGGAGAGATTCGCAGGGGGCGAGATCTGGCGAATAAAGAGGGTGATCAAGGATGGTGGTTGAATGTTTTGCCATAAACTGGCGAACAATCAATGCTGAATGCGCAGGTGCATTGCCATGGTGAATGATCCATCCATCGCCAAGAGTCAAATTTGGTCGCAAACGACGCACGCGATATCTCAAACGAGTGAGAACTGTAAGGTAGAACTCAGTATTTACGAAGAATACAAGAGACCACACACGATCGATGTTGTCGACAACATCCAGTGGTTGAAGATCGTCCCGGCTTTCTATCATCCGCGGCGTCTTGTCTCGGCCATCTTTAAAACGCTTAATCCACTTGAAAACGGATGTTTTCTTCAGAGCATCAGCTGTCAACATTTCAGTAATTTCTTGATTACTTTTACCGCACTTCTCCAGATTGCACCAGTTCGCGCATTTATAGCGCAGACCACTGTTCTGGACGCGCAGTTTACGCAGCTTCACGCGCACATCCAGCTGCGTAAACTGAACGCGCCGGCAACACCCTGGGGGATCGAGAGGGTGAGAGAGAGGGAGAGTGAAGGGTCGGGAAGGGTAGGGGTAGCTGTGGGTAGCATAACATCTCATCCATAGCATAATGCCTGTTGCCTATTGACAGGAGGCACATACGATAAAATGGGATTCAGGACAGAGTTCGCTCTCTCTTTCAGTTTTTTTTGGATTTTCTAGTAAGAACATAATCGTTCTTGCAAATGACTTATTCATTGTTCTTATGAAGTTCTGATAATATTTGACAAATCATTGCATGCGAGGTGGACTATGCTCTAATAATAATAATGGCTTCGGAACACCCATTGACCAATAAGTAGATCCGATGAGGAATATTTACTCAGCAGGGTACGGCGGACAGATTGTCCGGCAAGAATACGCCTTGGAACCATCGCAGCTACAACTAAACCACCCTCTCAGCAAACAATCAAGTATGGGCGTAGTATACAAGTATCTGTATCCGTACTGTGGGTCTGGAACTTTCCTGAACCCCAAGTGGGTGGGCAGACGATTTCTCTCAACTTCTCGTGGTGATTTCTCCCATCCAGATAATGTGGGGTCTGAATTAGACCCTCAGGATCGACATTAAACTAATACGATTTGTATTTATCCTGGAGGAAATGTCGGGAATGCGTCACATTCCTGCTTCCTTTGGCTCCCATTGCATGTTTACTCAAACAAAAGTGCCGGCGCCACTGTGCACATCTAATAATAAATCGCTTTAGAACACCTTTATGTGCGGCCGTATTGTATTGCACCAAATATTCCTATTGTGGTCTAAGAAATCTAGCTGCATACGAAGTTTTTCATTTTCGGATTTTTTGATATCAGACAGTCCATTCCTTGTGGTTGTTCATATTAAAATAATAGAGACTCCAATTAGAAGATAAATAAATTAAATTCCTTCCTAAATGGTCTCTGTTTTCCAGAATGGAATAAAAGTCATATACTGAATTCGTATATTGCACGTTTCTTGAGTCTTGAGATCTTTTGATTTTGGGAAATCCGTTGAAGCAATAGCTGCCATGAACCTTTCGGTGTTGCGGTGAAGAAGGCAGCCAACCACAGTGATCAACCGGAAGGTTAGTTTGATATGCAAGGGCAGGGCAGACCTAATACGAAGCCTGGCGGCTTCATGCATCAGAGGTCAGACATGCGAGAAGGGACGTAGGATAGACATAAAACAGCCAGGATCATGTCCTGTTGAGAACTCAAGCTCTAATTGAAAATAAATTATGAAATGGCAGAGCTATTTTTGGCGCATCATATTTATTAATATTCATTTCTTTTATACGACTCCCAGACATGCAAATTATTCTTCATATTAAGCACACATCACTGAAACAATATGTATAATTCATTTTTTGGGCAAACTAGCAAAACTTAACTCTCACTAACACTCTCTTAGAAAAGATTTCGTGTTTTAAGATAATTTATAAAATGATATTACACCAATCTAGTCTTTTAGTCTCTCCTAACTATCTTAAAAACCTACCCTTTTCGGGTTAACCTAGCGAGGCAAACGCTTGCATGTCAATACAAAAGGTCTCAAGCTCGGATCCTTCCTCTGGAAAGAGTGTTTGACGGCATCGGTGAAATTTAAAAACTCACACTCGATGGGCTTAATTTCGCTCAATGAATAAAGACGACATCGTGATCACCAGACCAGGAACACTCTTCGGTGGGATTCGAAGCGCGGAATTTCTTACGGCTGATGGGCATATTAAACAAGCACAATGGGAATCCTAAATTCCTATTACTGTGATCTCAAACATGTTGCTGGTGCAAGAATCCGTTTACTCGTACCAGTGGATGTGGAATGGTGTCCTTGGAGGAAATCCATGATAGACTGACTTTATATTCAACAAAGCGGGAAGAATTAATGTGGACTTACCACAAGCATTTTAAGAATTTTACTCAATCAAGAATGTCTTCAGTCTTCTCCAATAACTGAGTCTTGAAATCATGCTCAAGTAAGTGCAAGGGTTCTTTTATTAAATTGTTTTTACATAGTATCATGCAAGCCACCGCTAGAATTGTTGCATGCAATGATTACACACCAGACCTACATGGAGTGATTACACTACAGACGTACTTTTAACCCAAAGCACTCCCCCCTCCTAGCGCAGTCGGACAACGTTATTTTGATCCCTTATCATTCGTGGGAAAAATGAAATCTCAAATCTATCTGTTCTACACTTAATTTCCCTAATTTTATTGACATGATCTCTCCTACTGCAGTAGGATGGGGCTAATAATACATTTTCAATATCATCGCTAAATAGGAATCCCGTCGGAAACCACTTCGAAAATACCTTTACCCTTTGGCTGCGTATGCTAAGCTGAGATGTCGAAGCTATTGAGCAGTGGACAAAAATAATGAGGTAGAATGCAAATACGTACAAGCTTTATTGTGAGAAATAACAATTGTTAAGCCAATGAAAAACAGGAAGATCCTCAGATTTTATCTGGAAACTTGTTACGTTGCCTTGGTAATGAGGAAAGCGTATTTCCATAGGTAGTTAATTCAATCTACACGTCCAACAGGTTTCCGTCAAACAGTCCGCCACTTCGTGGAAGAAATTTTAAAAGATTCGATAATTTGTTCGAGCGATTTGAACCAATCGATTTTTTGCTTCGTTACGTAACACGAAGCAACTCCATTGTAATAATTTATCTTCAATATCAACTACGCTCCAAGTACTTTCCTATTCGTTGAAATTTTTTGTTGATAATTTCATTATTTTTACTTGATACTTTTTACACTCCTTCGGAGAAAAAGACAATATCCAAATAGAAATAGAAATAGGAGGAAGTGAAATAACAACGGAGGACTCGTCAAAAAACAAGAAAACAAAATTTCAAAGATAAGACTAGCAAATTAATAGCATTTTTTCACTGTCAATATCACACTAAATGATACGCTTTTCAATACTATCAGTACGATGGGCATGATTATCCAAAACCAATTCATACAAAGTAGCAATTTCGATCATTTATATTAAAACGGAATCGCAGTTTCTAAATATAAAATTTGTAAGACGCTTTCAGTATTATTTTTCTTAATTTATTGTTCACTTTGATTGACTAGAACCGTTTCTATTGATGAGGGAACATGAAAGCTTTCAAGCCTAAGGGAGATTAACCCAATCAAGAAAATGTGTGATACCCTGTCAATAAATTTTACTCAATGATACCATAGCCGAACTCGGAAATAATCAAACGTATTCTAATTCTAAGTAATTAAAAGAGCCGCATGACTTATCCCGGAATAATCAATTTTTAGTGGAGATTGCTGATATCATTTCCGAATAAACTTATATAAGACTCATTTTAATTCTGACTTTGGAGATTTCATCAATTGCATCTTTTATATCGTACTGATTGACTAACAATCTCTATTTAAGTAATACAGTTCTACTTCTGCATTGGGTACTCTGAAACCCTTCACCAGGGTGTGCGACGAGTCATTCCACACCAGGTACACAGACCGTTCGTTAGCCCACCGGGGCCAAATAAAAATAACATAAACAGTAGGCTGGCACGCGTTGTTTCATTCTCCCATGAATTTCGTTAAGTACCAGGGGTTTTGATGAAAGGAAAAAATAGTTAATTATGCCCAATTAAAATTTTAATTCAAGACGCAGTTCATTTTCACAGACTATTGAGATCAAACTTTCAAAAGATGCGGAACAATTAAAATCACACATCCCGATAATATTTTTGCCCTTCCTTCCGAAAATGAATGAGGTGACTTCAGTTCATGAATGCACATTCACTGAAGTGGAATATTTCGGAGTGAAAGGCAGGCTTGTGGAACCCTGCCTTACCCAGAAGAATCTTTTTCAAAAACGTGCACCTCGCACAGCCGACGAAATACGGCCGGCTAAGCACTTTAATGGCGTCGCTCAAATCCTCGAACGAGTGGGCACTTTTTCACCAACTTCCGCAAAAACGAAGCAGGTACGTAACATAATTTTAACTCCGATCCGTTTTACGTAATTCGTGAACGGCACGGTAATTTAAACGCTGAAAAAGTGGACAAGAAAATGGGGACGTATTTAAGCGGCACCCGTCACACGAAGCGCCCGTGCGGGAAGAGTAGGAAGGGAGAATACGTACGTACGTATCTTAAGCGAGAGGGAGGAACAGCGGACGAGCAGAGCTGTTTACAAAACAAAAGGCCGTCGAGGGAGAGGCGTGGGTTAATAAAGGGAGTGGAGGGTGGGCGGGGGGGGGGGAGGGCTTCGCTGAAAAGCCACTCACGGGGGGGGGAGGGGGAGCCGCGTTGCCTGCAAAAAACAATTTCCTCTTCCTTTCCGTCCTCACTCCCCACCTTAGCAGCAGCACTTACGTTTCTCTTCCACTGGAAACGCGGAAAAAAAGGGCAAATGAGGAAGGTGTCCAATTAGGGCGACGCTATTCGTGGATGACTGGCCAGAAAGTCAGGGCGAGGCAGACTGCTTGACGTTTCGTATTAATAAATAATAATAATAGTGTTAAAAAAGCACGTCCTCGCAGCGAATAATAATTCCCGTAATAAGCATTTACGTAAGCGCCGCCGAGGTTGTCGCCAAATGAGATCAAGTGGCGAGCGGGCGAGGGGCTTACCCATTCCGCGGTGCATTACTGCCGTTTCCGCCGCCAGTCCTTCCTTCAAGGGCTGCTGGGAATGCAAGGGAATGCTGGGCGGTTGGGAGACCGGTCAGCGAGAGAGAGGGAGGGTCACTCACTACATGGCAGTGCTGACGACGCAAGACATGGAACAGGAGAAAGGTATATGCAGTAATGGTGTGTGTAGAAAGGTATACTATATGTCGTAAATTTCTTTTTAGATTCCCGCCACTGATGTCATAAGTATCGATTCCCGGACGCACCAAGACGGCATTCGGCGATAGAAGCATGATATTTTGCACAGATGTCTCCAGTAGATATATTTTATCAAATTGGCCTGCAGCAGGACGTTTTTCATTTCTCCGATACTTTATGGCAACATATTTCCAAAATGGTGGCCGAAATAGATTTTTTCTCCTTTTTTCTAAATCATCGGTGATCTTCATAATTTTGCGATGTGTCACGGATGTGACGATATTTGCAAATATCATGGTTTCTTACAAAAGTATATTTAATTGTGATGTTTAAAGATATCTTATGGATGAAATTAGATCCATTTTTAATTTCTATAATTTGTATTCGGAAACGTATATTTGAAAATTCCACAATTATCTTAAAATAAGAATTGCCAGAAATAATACGATTGGAGCACATATTCTAAATTAGTGTGTTTTCTAAAATTATTTTGTAAATTTTCTGGGCAGGAATTTCCAATCACAGTCAATTCCTGTTGTAATATTTATACGATATTCCTCCTGACGATACCATTAGTTGCTGGAATTATAAACACATTTTTAATTACCCTACGCAAATTTAATTACGTAACGATAATACGTTAGGAAATAATGCCCATGCAATTTTCAGAAAACCGTAATAATCAGGTACGAGCTTCGTTCAATTCCGCAATATATTTACTCCCGCTAGAGTTGAGTTCAAGGAATTCTTGCCAAATCCCAAAAACATCGTATCGCAGAGTAATCCGTGAATTTGCCCCAAAGGTTCATCCCCTCCATTCTAATTCGAAGATTCGTTGATTACAATAGTCTCATAGTTACGTCCACCACCAATTGCCAAAATATATTTAATTTCCATGACTTTTATCGTATTATAGGGCATTCCATGAAATATTCGTAACGTTGAAATAATGGTAGATTAATTACTTATGAAAATTAATAACGAATACATTTCCAGTGTAAGTATGTGGTTATAAATGAGCAAGTTCGAGAATCGTCCTTAACTCTCTCTCTTGGCCAGGCATCTATGTCGTGCACTTACTGCAACATTTGGCTCTCTGCCGAGGGAACCGAGGGTTCGTTTCCAAGGGCTGAAAGTCGCTTTAAAAATCTTCTATAACGTCTAAAATGCAATATAAAACTTTCAGACTACAACCTGTGCAATGTAGCCAAGTAGCAAGTGATGAAACATTTACTGCCATCAGGGTACCCCTTATTTGCAAATTACAAGAATATGTAAATTGACACGTAGCTGTGAGAAATTGAACCCAGGACTTCCAAAGTGCGCGCGTGGTGACCGGTCTTTTATTTCCAAGCAAACAGAAGCACACGCGGTTGCCATCTCATCCAGGCCAATGCCCTCATCACCGGATAAGCTACAAATAAGCGTAACGGATTATATCCTGAGCTTGAACAGCAAGTGGAGCCGATCCGGCCAGTTGCGCTTCAGCAAGAAAGAGGATTTGCTAGTCTCATCGAGCCATTCTAGTCTCAGCGCCACAGGTCGTCAGGCTACGAAGAAATTCACTGAGCTGAGGAAGAGGATTTCATTCTCCCATTCTCTCCCTCCCTCCCATTCTCTCTCTCCCCCCCCCTTCCCTCTTCAATAGGATATTCTCCTATATTCTATCACCTCGCGCAAATTCTTCGGAGCAAAAAAGATCAGAAGTTCAGCAGTTGACTCTAGACACCCATTTGTTTGAATTCTATCGATTCGAATCGTCGGTCCTTGTGAAATTAAAATGTCAGTAGCGCATGTGAAGCCGACGTGAACGGTGCAGTTTTCTCTTTATTTTCTCTCTCTCTCGCTCCTTTTTAGCCTTGAACGAACCAAATTAAATAATCAAACTCAGGCGGCCTAACTTAATTCGCTGTCATGGCTGTTTACCTTGCGGATACTGTGGGTTCCTTAAGGGTTTCAAGGGGAGGTCCCGCCATTTGGATCAGTGTCCCTACGTTCAGAGTATATAATCGGTTCGCAATGTATGCGGCTACGAGACCTACAGGTGCCGCCCAATACACCACACTCCCAGCAGATTCCTCGGATGGCAAAGAGTTTAAACGAAAGACTTGACTTTAAAAGACTTGGAGTGCGCAATGCAAATATACTTCGCCAAGAAATGCCAGAATTGTATCCACAACTGAAAAAAATTATTCAAAAACCTTTGTTTCCAGATGGAATAACATGCTATTCTTAAGCGTAGCCTGGGCATCTAGCATGAATGTTTTCCCTGGATTAGTTTCAAGAGAATATACATGCGTCGTCATCTCACTTTCATTTTCTCCACCCGAAATCTCGAAGCACGAAATCTAATAACAAAACCGTCTTTTCGCTCGAAAACTAAATCTCAAAGATTTTGTAGCTCGACTAAGATTAGAATGAAATCATAAGATAATTGAAAACTGGCCATTACCGATTTCGAGTTAAAACTATCAAATTTCTCAACAAAAAGGATGCCACACGAACAAGGCGAAATGAGAATGAGGCGAAGCGTACGTCTATTGCACTTGTAACACTCAGGAACGGATAAGTATGGTACAAATCACTCAGGGAAACAAGAAAATATTTTTATTTAATGGAGCAATATAGGAAAATGCTAAAAACATTGTTATTTTATCTTAATTTAACATAGAGCTATATAGTATGAAAGGTCAATTTATCAACGCATTATTAATATGCAATTATTATTATTACGCATTATTTATTCTGCTTCGCCAAAGAGTACCGGTTATACGTGATAGTGGGGAAAATTCCGAAGATTCTGAAACTAAATTAAGCACGTATGGATACCTTTACGATGTTTTTATGGTTAAAATTGAAATTTATTGTTGAATAAATAAATATGTATTTATTTTAAGATACTACTTTAATAAGTTTAGAGTTAGTACATAAGAAAAAATGGCTGCACTATTGGCTGCTCCACTACGAGGCTGGTTATAAGAAGGGTAACGGTGAAGTCAACGAGGGAATAATTGAAGCCAATCACCAAGGCAACTTTCATCCCCAAGGCGAGATAGAGCGGATTCAGAGCTAGGCGACGGCCTAAGAGTCTAAGAGAAAGTAATAAGCTATTCCCAGACGACAGGATCGGCAAATGAGAATACGCATATCTCTTGAGATGGAACATCGAAGGTGTTGGAAGTGGAGGGGACGCGCTGAGCAATAAGGTATAAAGCATAAAAATCGGGAAAAATAATGTTAAATGTAGAGATAATTTGAATTACAGTTGATCTGGATTGGTGTCCAGTTATGATAATGGTTTTGATACTTAAAAAAATCAAATGCGAAAAACAAAATAAAACACCAACTTGTCTCTGGTTTTAGAAAGGTACCCTAAAAGAAAAGGGCTTGGTTTGAGAGGAAGGTTTTTAAAAGCGTTCCATCCGTCGCTTGCATCAGGCAACTTTAGCGAAAGTTCACGATTGAGTCCGACGATTCTACAGCGAGTTTATAAACGTAACTTGTATTTTTATTTTGAAACATATAATAAAACATGCGATGATGATGCGAAGCATTCATTAGTTGCTCAGTCAGCCAAGGGGTTTCAAGCATTGCTGAGTGAATTGGAGGTTCAGTGCGAGAGATATGGGATGAGAATACTTAAAAAGTAGAGCAGATAGAACAGTTTACGTATCTCGGAAGTGTTTTGGACCAACACGGTCAATGTAATAGGGACGTAAGGAGAAGAATTGCGCTAAGCAAAGAGGCTTTCTCAAGGAAGAGGGAGTTGATGACGGGGACGTTAAATAGTGAGGTTAAGAAAAGACTCGTAAAAACTTTGATATGGAGCGTAGCTATGTACGGCGCGGAAACGTGGTTGCTGAAGCAGGAGGATAGACGTAGATTGAAGGCTTTTGAAATGTGGGTGTGGAAAAGAATGGAGAAGGTGAAATGGGCCGAAAGGAAAACAAATGAGGAAGTACTAGAGATGGTGGTTGAGGAGAGGGGTTTGTTGAGAGAAATCCTATGGAGGCAGAAAAAATGGATGAAAGGCGTATTGAGCGGTAGTGTAGGTTGTAGGTAGTAGATTGAAGAAGGTAATAGAGGGGAGAATGTTGGGCAAGCGAGGAAAGGGCAGAAACAGGATAGGGATGTTGGACGGGATCAAGGGAGGAAGGAAGAACACAGAGATGAAGAGAGACCTGATGTAGAGTAGGTTGCTGGATTTGGTTTTGTTTGGAGTTACAAAATATTTATTTGATAGTTGTGTACATCCAACAACCTACCTTAACCGGTAGATTACCAAATAAAAAAATAAAGTATGCATGGAAATACCCTATTTGTGTATGAAATACTTTATCCCTCATTAAAAATTAAAAACACGAATAAAATATTTTCTACCGAGAATTAGCGTATTTGGTCCCACTGTGCGTCGTTGGAACCACTCTCATTCAAGGGAAGTGAAATATACGTACTCCTTGCTCCTAAGACAATCTGAGTGCGAGTTCACAGTGCTGTATTTTATCACCCCCGACAGCATTTCCTCATATTCGTAATTACAGAATTATTTACTGATTCCATTCTTTGGTTTAATTGAATTATTAAATATGAATTCACGCGCATAAGTTAATTTTACTTAGTGCATTCATTCGTAAATAAAAACATAGGTATTCTACTTGTCACATGAAAACGTAGCATAACTCTCCTAACTATTGTTTTATTCTAATCATTTTTTTGAGGGATATGTCTCGTGCATAAAAGCAGCGAGTAGACAGTTATACGAGAAGTAATATTTCCTCTACAGATACATCGAGATACTTTATTTTTCATAATAAATGCGGATTTACGAAAGAAGTGTGCCACTAGATATCGAATGGGTCATCGTAATACAAACATTTATAGAGTTACAAAATAGTAAATTTATTCAAACTTCAAAATCTCACATTTTTTGTCAAATAATCACGTGTCAACTACATCTTTTTATCCACAGTGAATCTATTTACTTAAAAATGACCGCAAAATGTTGGATCAGTAACTGAATTTTCTCAAGTCCAAAACGAAATCTCGGCTTGTACTTGTATTTCGGCTCATATTTGTCAGCCAAACTCCAAAATTCTTTTAAAACAATTTTGCACAAATTTCTCAATCATTTTCTCTATTTTAGTACCTTGAGAATAATACTAAAATTAATAGAAATATCATCGTAATAATCAAAGTACAACAACAATTATGCTACAACATAATATGTCTCCGGCCACGCAAAGGGGTGAAAAAGATCGGGTTCACGAACTCACTCAAAAACAATGCGAAGTCTCGGGTTACCTAACACGATTATCGAACAACTTAAAACTATTACCCAACACTTCCCTTATCGAATTTAATAGACGATTATATAATCTTACATGGAGGCGGAGGAAAGGGGAGGGGACAGTTGAGCAAGACTGCTGCATAATAGACTTCAGATTGCTGCACTCGAGGCACCGCGACAAGCGATGTAAGCGACTCGCGTTTGTTCTCCCGATCGATAGCGCTCTCCCTCGCCAACAATGCACGCGCGGCGTTCGGCAACTGCACAAGTGCCCTCTTCGCGCACCCCGGCGAGACAAAAACCTCTCGCCGATAAAGGTTGGAGCGCTGGGGGAACCGACTCTTCAGAATGGACGAAGCTTGGATACGTGCTTCTCATTTTTAAGCGACCTTTACGGATACCGTGACCAGTTCTCAAGAGGTAAATAGTAACGAGTATACTTGTGTGTGTGTGTATATATATATATATATTCCCCCACTGAGCGAATATCCGCATTTATAGACCACCACCTTCAACCCGTATCCACTTCACTCCCTTCTTACATCAAAGATTCGTACCACTTCCTGGAACGTCTATACTCAATCCCAATTCCTCACAGCACGACCATTCTCATGGCCACAATAGACGTTACATCTCGGCACACCTCCATTCCCCACAAAGAAGGCTTAGAAGCCCTGAAGTATTACCTCTTTCTAGGACCGACACCATACACTTCATCCACAGATTTTCTTATCGAACTGAGCCAACTCGTCCTCACCAAAAGGCGTATTGAGCGGCAGTGGGATGTTGAAGACGGTAATGGAGGGGAGAATGTTAGGCAAACGAGGAAAGGGTAAGAACAGGATAGGGATGTTGGGTGGGATGAAGGTAGGGAGAAAGTACAATGAGATGAAGAGGGAGTTGATGTAGAGTAGGTTGCTGGATTGGGTTTTGTTGGAGTTACAAAATATTTATTTGATAGTTGTGTCCATCCTAAACCTACCTTAACCGGTAGATTACCTAATAATAATATTTATACACACGCACATAAATTCAAGCACGAAAATCCGCCAAATGTCGCAATTATTTATATAGATATAGACACAGGAAATGGCTTCCCATCCTAAGTACCCAGGGTCGAATCCAGGAGGTAGCAAGTTTTTTCCTGCGTGGAGAGAAGTCCCTCGGATTGGAGGCTGAAGTGTGTGTGGCCCCCTTGGCGCCTTTCGTTGAGAGCAGAGCTAATGCCGATGCAGGGTTTCTCTTCAACCTTCCTCCCATACCATTACCGAATCACCCTCCCCTACACCGATCACTTGGCCCATAATAACTACTATTACGAAAAGGAATAAAATAATGTCCGAGCATATTTGACGGAAGCCTTATAGCACTCCTTACCTTAATTCTGGAATATTTTGATATGCTAATATTCTATAGACACAAAGATTGAATGATCTTTTTGCACAGATGTACACTTAGTCAATGAGGAATCGGTCTGAAAGCATCACGGCGAATCAGAGCAGTCGTATAACGTCTATAGGACTTCTTCGATAGGAAATGCATAATACATACACCATTCAATTGCTTAAATGGCGATTTATAGTGTAATATTGGGACACAGCGGAATGGCCAGCGTGAACCTAAGATCACGTTATGAACGGGTGATGAGAAGGGAAGGGTCGTTGCAAAAGCCGTGGGGAGGAGCGACGCAGGGAATTTCGAAAAAGTTAAAAGGGAGGGTTGAAGGAAAGTTTGGGATGACGCAGGCGGAGCCTCGCGATGAAAACTAAAGGCTCGTTCGTGGAGCAGACGTGTTCTTCTCCCCGCACCCCAAGCCCTCCACTCCCCCACAAACCGAAGTTCTGCGCCTCGGATCACTCGTGACGGTAATGCCTGGTCGAAACTCGGCTCCGAAACACAATTAGTACCCTCTTATTCAGGACGTAAAGCTCCTGTTGTCACATTTCAGGATCTCATGGCTACCGTTTGGAAATGAAACCGAAACATTGCACAGAAAGACCGCAACAATTAAAGTTGCTGCAATTTTCCTTAACAATATTCGCACACCGCCTTTTTTCTACCGTTTCCATTCCTATCAATGTCTAATGCTTTTCTCACTCTTCTTCAATATTTACATGCATATATACAGGGTATACCTGTAATATATATATATATATATATATATATATATATATATATATATATATATCTCAATTAAAAAATATATATAGAAATATCTTGTGTTTGTCTATTTCTCCTTTGGTGGGTGTAACAGCTCCCTAAAGCCATCTCCTGGGCAATGAATCGGACCATTTTGGCGCTTTATAAGATCGCAGATTTCAGTATAAAGTACATTTTCTCGATAGCTCAAGTGTTTAGAGCATCCGCCCGGCAAGTGGAGAGATCCGGTGTGCAAGTCCCGGTCGAGAAAAATATTTTTACATTTGTGATCTGCTCAAATCCGCCTTCCCCACCTCTCTTGTGTTCGTCCTTTATGTGTGTTCCTTTACCATTTTCCTTATATGTCTATTTGCATGTGAATGAATATATATGATGAATATGAATACTTCTAATGTAAATGGAATTACCACTAGTAGACACACACACAGAAACACATAAAAGAGGAACTCACTGGGTCTCGAATTTTCGGTGGTACAACCACCTTTCTCAAGAGGAGGTAGGAACAGAACTTGTTCTAATATAAAACATATATAGTGATCGTATGTATATATATATATCGTGTAGTAATATATATATATACATATATATGTAAATAATACACATCTTTATGAATCTTATTGCAAGGAGACGATTTTGTGTGAAATTTTTATGAGAGGCTAAGCATCTCAAATCGTTCTCTACAATCAAATATTGTACAATAAATGATACATAAAGTTAGTAAATGTGCAACTAATACACATGGTATATAACATTGGCATACATCCAAATGTCACACTTTTCTTAAGAAAAGATATTCCTGTTTTATCTTCACTGATGTGAGTTTATTAATATTTCTGGAGTCTGATTCCAATGATAAATAAATGTCGCAACGGGGATGGACATTTCTCGAAATGCAATTTGCCGACGTGGCCTCGATTCAAGGGGTTCACTCGGGAAGTGAACCAAAGGGCGATCGGTCTCGGGACTAACGGCCACGGGCCCAGAGGGGGGACGCTCCCCTTGGTTGCACGCAACCCCCATTTCACTCGTCAGAGAAGGCGGGCGAGCGCCTTCCTAGCTTCCCTGGTGCGCATGGGGTTGGGCACGCATTTTCCTGCCCACAACACTACCTCGCGCGACGATTACACCAAGCACCACACCGACGACCTTCCCTCCAGCAACGACCAGCTGTTTCCGCTATGCGGAGGGGACAAGATATGCATGCATCTTACGCCCTCGGCCTCGCA
The DNA here is from genome assembly GCA_037158775.1 of Hetaerina titia. Lineage (NCBI taxonomy): Eukaryota > Metazoa > Arthropoda > Insecta > Odonata > Calopterygidae > Hetaerina > Hetaerina titia. Next base: position 137,439,181 of record CM073769.1, read on the forward strand.
CCGCCATTTAAGGAGGGTCAACGTTGGTCGCCTAGGCACGTCGAGTAAACGCACGCTCTGCGCTTTTGGGTCTTTGCGTCTTTTCGTCCATCTCCCCGCCTCCCCCCCTCCCAAACTACCGCATTCCTTCTTCCCCTCCCTCTCCGTCTTCTCGCTCCCACCCCCTCCCTTCGAAAGCACGTGTCTCGCACACTCACCTCTCCCTCGCCCTCCGTCTCCCTCTTTTATGAGCGAAGGGGTTGAAATATTAGGATCTTGAAAAATAAAATCTATTTTTACATCATCACTTTCCAGAGAAAGTTCAACAACAGCTGCGGGAACAAATTTATGACGGAACAAACAAACAAATAATATATATATTCGAAAACAGGAATAACATCTGAAATGAACGTCATTCCGGGTGAATATTAGAGCATAAAACATTACTAGATGATTTCAAGGACTAACCTAACTACGGAATAGATGCGTAGCAAGTTTTCAAAAATTAACAGTAATTCGAAGATTCTAATATTTTGAGACGAGAGATATATGTGCTATTCGTAGGTAAACTGAAGCGTGCTTCGTAGCTCCTTCATCATAAAGTAAGCACTGAGCTTTATTTGGACCAAGAAAGGGCAATAATCACAAATGAATAATTAGTAAAATACTCCAACGCCGAAAACATTTTTCTCATTGAATAGGTAGCAAAATTATCGTTCAGAGTACCAAACTAAAGTCGATAAGGGAAGAGGGTTTATTGAAATTCGGAAGTAGTACAATGTCATGAATTGGACCAAATTTTTAATATCATATTGCATGGTGAAAAATGAAAATGGATCATGTTGTTTAGCATTATACTGTTAGAAGATGTTTGGAATCCTAAATAGTAGCTGAGATCGTGTGGTGTTTCAATCAAAGAAAATGATTTAATTTATCATTCGTAATAATTTTGTGCACTCTTCACTCTTGGTATCCCGATGCATAAAATAAAGCTGTAATGCATGAATGTGATCGTCATCAACCTATTCAGTAAATCTATTGGAAATCGGTCCCAAAAAACCTTGCACGACGCTTATACACTTCTTTCAAGAATGCAAAAAAAATGAAGCAATCGTCACGTGTCTCCCTAAGCTTTAACGAATTCGCAACTTGAACTTTTATCCTCGGAATTAAAACGTATCACTGGGTGTGCGAACGTTTCGCGCCGTAGCTGAGAAGCATTTCGGAAGAATTCCGTTCGAATACTCAACGTAAATGTGAAACTCTCGAGACGCTCAGTTGGAAAACCCAAGTGAGCATAATGGCAGCAACTGCTATGAATATGAAATTAGTATTTGCGTTCTTCTCTCATGCCCCAGCGCTTTCTCCCATCTTCGTGAGTCCCAGAACTTACTCATCTAGTTTTACTCTCTCCGGAAGATGGAAGGAAACGAGGAGTACGTACATGGTTCAAACAGCTCCCTTACTACGATCTTTTCCCTTACTGCTTTAATGCTATTCGTTGAGGAGCGGAGGGACACGTTTCAATTTCGATGAGGGTAAGATGTGTGTGCAGAGGAAGAGTTTTGATTCTTGAGAAATTTTTGAATATTCCGTATAAGGGGTTCAGTTTCGAGACAAACGGAGCGAGCCACATCGGTAATTGCTCCGTTTCGCGCCGTTATGTCTTTATCACTGGATTTCTATAGTCCCAACCATCTAAATACCGATCTGACCCTTACCATCCCCCTTACCTTAACTCTCTGTCACACAAATTATTAATGCACAAAAACTACGATTAAGGTGAAACCAGTAAGGTTTAAACCAGGTTTAGGGCGACAAACATAACTTAAAGATTTTTGGATAGATAATACAGGAACATATTTTGAGAACGAAGGGGTTGTGGGTTGATAATACCTTTCAGAATTAATGGACCACTTGAAATCATCAAGTACACCTTCTTTAATATTTAATAATTGTGATTTTCTAATGACGGCAAATTATGTATAACTGAAGACTAAACAGTTAGACTAAGCAGACAAAAAGAGTGACATGTAATGTGATTCAATATCGAAGCCCTAGATGATAAAAAAGGAGGGGAACATTGCCATTTAACATAGCAAAGAGAAAAGTGGAAGTAGGGCGCGAGTAGTATTTTCCCGGCGGCGCGAGTTGTTGCATTGTCACCCCTGCTCACTCTTTAAGCCCTGTACATGTACATATTACGCAATTACGGGTTCACTAATAATGAGAATAATGAGGGAGGGATATGATGGTTGGAAAGAATGCAGAGGATAGCTTAAAGAGGAACAGAGAGGAGAGCTGCAGCAATCTGCGGAGAGTCCACTTAGCATAATAGGTTTATTTCGCATTAGGGTCCCATTATCAAGTGCGTTTTTTTTTAGGTTATCTACCGGATAAGGTAGGTTTTTGGATGGACACAACTATCACATAATTAACTTGTGACTACAAACGAAACACAATCGAGTAACCTACTCTACATCAGGTCCCTCTTCATCTCTGTGTATTTCCTTTCTCCCTTCATCCCGTCCAACATCCCTATCCTGTTCCTGCCATTTCCTCTCTTGCCCAATATTCTCCCCTCTATTACCTTCTCCAACATTCCACTACCGCTCAATACGCCTTTCATCCATTTTTCCTGCCTCCATAGGATTTCTCCCAACAAACCCCTCTCCTCGCCCACCATCTCCAGTACTTCCTCATTTGTTTTCCTTTCGGTCCATTTCACCTTCTCCATTCTTCTCCACACCCACATTTCAAAAGCCTCCAATCTACGTCTATCCTCCTGCTTCAGTGACCACGTTTCCGCACCGTACATAGGTGCGCTCTATACCATATCTACTACGCTCCATACCATATCAGAGTCAAGTGCGTTTATTAGTTAAAAAATAGTCAAACCACAGTAATTAACTAAGTAAGGCTTCATAGGTGATAGTACAGTTTATCTAATTTTAAGTCCTATTACAGTGTGAGAAATTAACATAGGATAGGGCCAGGGGGGGGGGCAGCAGTTCTGTGCCGTCTGTGGTTTTCTATCTGCCGCCAGAAAAGTTACAAAGCTTAGGTGAATATCTTAAATGTAGCATTCCTATGATATTGCAGTGCACGGTTTTATTCCGTGGAGTTATCAACTTGTAAAAACTAAATATGAGGTCGACTGACGAGGGTATCAAAAGGTACACGGCATAAAATCCAAAAGCTATTAGGGCCTCTTTTCTATCCCACTATTCCGTTTCTTTCTGCTCCAGCCAGGTATCTTGCAGGTCGCCTCAATGACTTCTGACAAGTTAAGAAATGACATAACTAGAGAAAGTAGGGGAAATTAAGCGACACAGGAAATTGGACGTGGAGACAATCGAAGGAGAGAAACATTTAAAATCAATATAATATGATTTTATTCGTTTTTATCAGAAGTTTGACGGAAAGTGATGGCATAAGTGACGAAAAAGGGAATTCAGTCGAAAGATGCTGTTTGGAAGCTGTACTCCACGTTAAAATCTGCTATGTGTATCCTTCGCAGTGAAATTTTCTTACTTTTGAGTCCCGTCAAATTTCTGATAAAGCATTACCACATTAAAGATTTCTGCACAGAGATAGGTTTTACTTGCTAATTTATTGTTTACATACTTATGCACAAACACATGTTTTACGTCATTTGCAGATTGATCCACCTCCCATGGCAGTGCAGAAAGACCTAATACCTTTAAATGTTTTTCAACGTCCCCAATGGGAAAAACACCTCAAATATGCCAAAAACTAAACTGAGACACTCCGAGGAATTTTGATTAAAGAATCCCTGAAAATGGCAAGGCTCAACACCCGCCGCCGTTTCTTGGACTCCTTATGTACGTCTGAGAGTTCCGACCCGCACCCTTCTCTCCCCACCTCCCCGATCCCTTTCGTGCTGGCGGGAAGTGGAGTGGAGGCGTGAGGTAAAGAAACCCCGGGGCGCCTTCCACGCCCCTGCGACAGGGCGAAGAACTACAATGGCACGTCCTCCTTCAACCAGAGCGAGCACAAGGAGTAGAAGAAGCCTGTGGCCACGGTCTAATTGCAAGACGGACTAAGACCGCGGCGTGGCGGCGTCGGGGGGGGAATTCCCCCAAGTCGCCACCTCCTCCAGCACATCCACTTAGGGCCAACGATTCTAAAGCCAGAAAAAATCTGTAAAACAACTCCCAAGCGAAAAGTGAGCAGACTTTCTTTTCATTCTGCCAACTGGAATTAATAGGCGGCGCGAGTTATTAGGTGAAGTGAAAGACAATGTGTCTTCCTAAAACTGGGATTGGCACAAACCCAAGGTTTGTTTTTTCAAAATGAAGCCCAAGGCCACTTCATAATTTTAAAGACATTTTCCACTGAAACACCATATGAATGGTACGTTTCTATTTTAAGTAACTGGAAACCTAATAAATGCAATTTGAAAATTTGACAATCATATTTTCAAGTGAATATGGGGTAATGGAATGGAACATTTGAAGCAATGGATAATAAATCGCCTTATACTCCCCAAAGAACTAGTCATCTAATGGAACGGCATTTCTACGAAGTACTGTTGATCTTTATGAGGAAACCGAAAAATAAATCTTTCATTTGCCACGATTATGACCTCACCAGCTCTCAAATAAGGATAGGGCCACTCAGAAAAACCCTTTCAGGAAAGCAGAACTTTCACTGAAATAAAAACTACCGAGAGTGTGCCGTTGGCTTGAAGGTTAGGGCCAAGGAAAGCTAGATGTCAAGGCCAGCCTCTAGGAATATACTGAGTTCAACTGAGAGGGAACTTATCCTTATTGCCTTTTCATAGCGAATCTGTAGCAAAAACCTTGTGGCTTTCTGTTTTTTTTTACTGCCCCAGTGATTTCGACTCCAGAAAGGCGATTTTACTTCGCTTAGTGTTTTGATGTGAACCTGTCAACATGGTATGGGAATGGATTTCCGTTCCATTCGGCATATACCGCGGTACCCCATACCGTTTTTACCCAAAACTCAGCAAATAGCCGGACCTTATTTTAACAGCTTTATCAAGTTTTTACTTTTGAACTTATTCGCACTAAAATTACAATCTGAAATACCAGAAACAGACCAAAATCAATGTTCCAATAATGTGAAACGAACCTGTAGCGTGACCGTATCTGAATCCGTAAACTACATTTAAAAAGTATTTGTAGATGCCAAAGAGATTTGAGGCTCAAAGAAATCAGTTATTAACATATAGACCAGGAACTCACGCGGGCATCGTCCGGCGAGGATATTCAAATTGAATTAATTGTATGGCACTAAGGCTTACGCCACGTATGCACCTCTACATTCAACCTCGAGAGCCTGTTATTTTCTCTGTATCGCTTATGGTTTATCAATAAAACCTAGTTTACGTTCGACATCAACATGGAACGCCAACTCTACACAGCATATCGTTAACTACAACTGCACATAGTTCATCTTCGTCACCATCATTTGTCATGCTCTGTTAGGTGATCCCTGGTGCGATAATCGAGACAAGAAGTGCGTGTGTAATGGCGTCAAACGTGAACGTGAAAGGCTGGAAAAAGTTGAACTTTGAAATTGACGGTTGGCGTTCATAGGCGACGACTTTCCGCGATCATAATAAGCACACCCATAGAAACATATAGAGGGCCTGTTCCAAAGAATAATCAGAATGAATTAGGGAAAAAGATGTATTGCAGATTAACGGACAAAGTACTAAAATTCTTCACGAATTCATCGGCACACCGATGCCAGCGCCTCTTCCAGTCGCAGTACGCTTCCTGGAAGACATCGACGGGAACCTCATTCAGGCACCCTGTCACCGCCTCTTTGATGTTATCCAGCGTGCCAAAATGGTTGCCTTTGAAACTCCTTTTTATTCTTGGTAACAAAAAGAAATCCGACGGCGCCAAACCGGGGCTGAAGGTCGGCTGGGACTTCTCGTCTTCCGACAGCACCTTGGGGGCCATCTTTGGCACACCCCCTTTTCATCGCTGAAACCTTCTGTAACATTTTCCTGAACTGCATTTTTTGGAAGATGGCACACTTGTACTAACATTCTGACAATAGGGAGTCGATCGGAATCGAGTGTGACTCTCACTTTTTGCACATTTCCGTTGAAGCGCGTTGTTCGTATTCGTCAACCTCCTCTCTACCCTCCCGGGGAAATATTGTGCCAACGGAAAACATCGCTTCATATCCGTAAGCATCCTCAACCATGTTCATTGTATCCGAATTCGATTTCCCGAGTTGAACATAACTTTTGATCGCATATCATTGCTCCATGGAAAGTGGCATCGTGAATTAGTGACGCAAACCTCGAACAGGGGTTCAGTCTGGCCGCCATCTGCAGACTGTAACGACCTGCAGACAACTGATGTGGGTCGAGGTGCTGTCTGAAGACCTACCACCACCTCTCCCTCCAGAAATCATCCTCCTTCAGCCGACCACGTCGGTGGGAAAAAATTATTCTACTTATTTTTTAGGCTGACCCAGTACGTATATGTACTGAACAAGGCGTTAAAGGTCGCGTAGATCCCGACCGTAAACTAGGCATAAGATCTAGTATCCAGAAACAAGGAAGACACCTTGGATTCAGCGGGTATTGTTCACAATCACCCCCGGTTTTGGATCCAGGAACCTCTGATCAGTGTCCAATCTTTCTAATCTACATCTACATAAATACCCTGCGAGCCACCAAAATGGTGTGTAGCAGGGGGTGTAGCACCAGGAGGAAAGGGTAAGGGATTAGGGGGTTGCGGTTTATCAAATAGGTGGGGAAAGGCAGGGAACCGGTAACAAAATATATATTTATAATATATATCCACACGCAGTCCCTAACCTGTACGTTAAAACTTACAGGTTATTGTGTTGAACTGACTCCTTGGGCATTTCGGCAACAATCATTCTGTTCTCTTATCGTTCATGGAAAAATGACATTTTAAGCCTGTCACTCTTGCAGTCTATCTCTCTAATCTTATATTCGTGATCCTGCCGACCGTAATATGTTGGGGTTCGTATTATAGTATGTTCTTGACGTCATCGGAAAGGGCCCATCTTTAATTATTTTTAATAAGTTTAATCCATATTGTAAACGCCACTGTGTAAGAGAATATCAACCTCAAATTTTCTAGCAAAGTAGTTACGCTGCTGAGTTGGTCATAACAATGTTTGACAAATCTAGTCTCCCTCCGATGAGCTCCGATGAGCCGAGAATCAAATTTATATTTTGAGGATCCCATATACTGGCAGCATACTCTAGGTGGAGCATGACTAAGGTAAGGAAACATCGTTCTTTCACTTTTTCGTCGCATTTACCTAGCACTCTTTTCACAAATCCCAATTTTTTATTAGCACGACCGCATGTTTCTCGTGTTTTTCCCAGAACAGATCGCGAGTAATTGTTACCCCCAAGTATTTAAAGGAATCTACCCTCGCGATTTTGGTTTGTTTCACTTTGTAACTATAAGGGAGGGAGTTACTATTTTTCCAAAGATGCATAACTACGCTTTTTACAAATTTAATTCCAATTGCCATGTGTCGCGCCAATTCTGAATTGCATCTAGGTCCTAGGCTAACACGACTCTGTCTTCGTGACTACGAATGTCCCCATAAATTACTGCATCATCGGCGAAAAGACGGAGCTTGCTATTAACTACGGTACTGAGGTCATTTATGTAAATAAGGAATAGGAGGGGGCCTATGACACTTCCTTGTGGTACACCCGACGTGACCTTGACAGTATCGGATGATAAACCATCCAGGACGACTATTTGAACACGATCTCTAAAGAATTGTTTAATCTAGCATATTCTCGTGCATTCCATAAGTTTCCAACTTCGCGAGTAATTTGCAATGAGGGACTTTGTTGAAAGCTTTCTTAAAATCTAGGAATATCGCATCAACTGGAATATTACTTTCACTGGAGTTCAATATATCATGTACAAAAAGTGCGAGTTGAGTTTCGCAGGATCTACCCTTTCGGAAGCCGTGTTGGTTATTAATCAATAAATCTTGGCTATCGAGGTACCTCATTATGGAACTAACAATGATGTGTTCAAGAATCTTACAGGAAATGGAGGTGAGCGATATTGGCCTATAATTACTGGAGTTCTCCCTGTCTCCGTTTTTAAGTATGAGTGTTACAGAAGCTGCCTTCCAGCCGTTTGGCACGCTTTCTTCTGATAATGATTTCTTAAATATTATATCAAGATAAGGACGACAGACAGACGACAGTTCTTTATGCACGCCCGCCGGTATCTCATCAGGTCCCGGAGATTTGTTGGGGTCTATGTTTTTATGGAGTAACTCTATTCCGCGGGTGGAAAAATCGATTGGTTGCATTGATTGCTGAAATGTTTTCGGAAGGTCACTAGTCTACCACGTCGCTCAAGACATACGGGAATTCAATAAAAAACGGCATTCATGTCTAGCTGTCACAATCATTTAAATTAGGCCCTAATAAATCTACGCAAACTGTTAGCATAAAATTGCCCAAAGTCAAACTTTTCCTAGATCGTAGGCTTTCGCAGCTGTTGAGAGATGCAGAAGTGGTTCTCGGGCTGGACTGCGTGAGAGGCATTTTTTGGCTCAACGTTTCTCTCCCGTTGCAGGGAGCGTCTTCAGGAGCGAAGACGCCCCCTGCAACCGGAGAGAAACGTTGAGCCAAAAAATGTCTCTCACGCAGTCCAGCCCGAGAACCACTTCTGCATCAAACTTTTCCTCTTAAGTTCAACGAACAAAGTAATTCAGCATGGACGACTATTCGAGCATTCGCTCAATCGTCGAAGGAACACGTGACATTTTGAACAGTTGCGGAGTCGCAAAGAAGCAAGCAAGTCCTGAACCACGTAGGCTTGAAAAAAAACTGATACACGACCCGTATTTGTACTTGTTTATTTCCAAAAATAGAAGACACTCTTAACGCACTGTTCTCAGACTGCAGTAAATCTTATCATGCTATTTAACAGATTTAATTCAATTAAAATCACAGCCGGTATCCTTTTTTACAGAAAACGGAGCAAAAGGAAAATTATTCGTGGGCATCTTCGAAGGAAAGCGTCAAACAAATTACGACTTCGATCATTTTTACAATGATGATATGCAAAAACTGTGAGCGAAATGTTGTTTTCTTACGACATTTTAATTGAGCGAAATAACTTATTGTCGAAAAACTAACTGAAGGTTTTATAAAGTGTTCAAAACATAATCTGAGAAAAGTATATAGGTCCATGAATATAATTTTAATAAGTGAAAACCATACATTATGACGCGGTAACATGAGTAAATCGCCTTGACGTAACATGCAGTTTGGCAACGCTGAAGATAGACTTTTATAATCATCATATTCTTAGTTGTGAGTCTGAGAGATGGAATGTTCACATACACTAAATGAAATATTGGGCTCTCTGGGTTTAGTTGCAAGGTTAGGTGCTTGAAATAAATATGTCACCCTGACATTAAATCGCATTCTAATGAAGTTGAAATTAATGCGCCATAGTGAAGTTGCGCAAGATTGCCATTTTATTTCATAACATATGGGCATCCGGCACTGATATTTACGGCATTCAAGGCAGAGAAAAAGGTTTGCTCTTCCTCCTTCCATGGTTAATTGTGATGATTTTGCCAATGCTTATTAGGAAGAGCCTAGTCATTCTGAACGGGGAATGCGGGCTAAGAGTAGAGCCCCCGCTGTGATGGGAGAGCTGTTATACATCAATCAATCATTTGATCCTCAGGTAAACTGACCAGGGAATCACGGTTTCAGAATCTGCCATTTGGGTATCTCCAAGGACATGGGAAGGACACTGAAAGAAGAGGGAAATATTTCAGTTGGATTGAGGCGAGGGCATCCTTCCCAAACCCATTGTTTCGATAGGATGTGTCTCCTGGCAAGAGCTCCTTATTTATACTTACCAGCTTCTTCCCCCTCCTCTCCACCTGACCCTTTCATGTCCCCCGTTTTGGACGATACGGGTCAAAACATTAAGTCAAGAGTCCCTCGTGGGCCCCTGGCTCAGCATTTCGAAAAGACTTGCGATTTCGCCAAAGGATTTATTTAAAGCAGTCGTCGGGTGTCTCATCTATTTCGAATACTTTGGGCTACGTACGCGAGGTACAGAATGACAGTGAATTGATCTTGCGTCATTCGGAAAATTAATGCTTCCAGTCAGAAATCAATTTCGCCGTTCGGTTGAGCGCACGTTTTTAGATGCTATGGCGACTCACCTGAGAGAAATAGAAGGACATCCTCTCATTTTGAGTTGTTCTCATGCGAAACGGTACGGATTTCGTTCACTTTCCCAGTTGAAAACTCAATTTCCGTGTTTCATTCCTCCGTCACGCGACAATCTTTGGTCGCATTGTTTATTTCGGCCTAAAAAAGTAAATGGTAACAATAATTAATGCGTGGACTAGAAGCTACGCAAACCTTAAATTCAAAAGAAAGCCTGTTTTTCTCAGCAAAAGTTTCAACTCACGCAGCAAGGATTTCCATCACAGCTGAAGGGCGTGAGCTTATGCCCTTTTGCCGAGCATCCAGCCATGAATAATGCAATGCTCTCTCCACCGCTCGGAGGGTTGCATCTTTCCTGGGACACGGGAGATGCTGCGGGAGATACGTACACCCGGGGAGATTTTCCTCTTCTGACCTGTAGAATAAAACAATGGATTTTAATGCTTAGCAGATCAATTCGACAAACCAATTGCATATGCAGATATGATACTGCAGGGGTTAAACATCAACACTTTAGCGGTTGTGTCGAGGAGAATATTCTGAGCAAAAAATATTATAAAGTTCTATGCGAATCTTAAAGATTTTCCATTTTTCAGAGTGTTACTTTCAATTATGTAGAAAAAATTAAATAATTATTCAATAATTCGGATAAAAATGACATATAAAAATTTATTGTTTCCAAAATAAACAAATATATGTTCACTACTAATTTGAAGATGAGACGTCTATAACAACATAAAGACTAGCATTGTTGGAAAATATCTAACTGAAATTTCATGTACACGAGAAATGGTCCATTCAACCCAGAGTAGATGGGAAATTCCAATATTCGTCCGTCTTATTGATTTCCGAATAATCTCAATGCCTCACGAAAATAGTAAAATACAGAAAAGCCAGCTAAAAATGCCTTTGTAAGATTCCATGAAAATCTCTGACCTTTGAACAACCAAATGAAATGATAACTTGAGAAGTTAGAAAATGGAGAGCTTCTCCGATGAAATATCGCATTTTCACTAAAGCACACGAAAGAAGAAACATGTCGCTGCAGCCATGACACGCCTAGGAGCAGAGAGTTGAGTTACTATACATTGGAGCACACCTGACTCCATGGAAGAGGCTGCACGAAGAATCGTGGCCGAGCATCATTGGCGCGCCGTTCAAAAATATAGTCAGGTTCGATATACAATATTTCAGGTCAATTGACGTTTCATGAAGAAGATTAGGTTTGGCAACTGAATATATCAATAAAAGTATAAATAATTAATATGACAAATGTAATTGGATTAACCCTCCCATGGACTACAACCTTGACGTAGTGGAAGGGCTTGTGCATTCCGATGACCCCTAGAGCTGTTCTGGCGGGAGTAATAATAATGCCTCCTGGTAGGGTCACCCATGCCAGATAGGGCGAAGGTTAGGAGCCAGGCGAAAGGTAGTCCAGGCAACATCTGATCCTCAGTGAGGCGGCTGCAAAGGCGTCTGACCCCAGTGGGGCGGCCATTAAGTGATGGTGTCACATTAAAAACACTATTGAGGAAGGCAACGGGAAACCACCTCAATTACTATTCCCAAATAAATGATGGACAAAAGTAATTATGAAATGTAACGCCCGTTTCAAAAAGATAAGGCAGGGGCGGCGGGTTAGGAAATGGAATTTAGAAGCATTGAATGGATTAACAAGGAAGGAGTATCAGCAGGCTCTTGAGAAAATCATGAATGGCGGTAAAGAGCTGAGTACTATCGAAGAAAAATGGGATTGTATCAAGAAAGTGATAGTGAAAGCCACAAAAGAAACCATAGGAACAGCTAACGGGAGAAGGACAAGGAAAGCATGGATCACGGATGAAATGATTAAAAAAATGGATGAGAGAAGAAAATGGAAGAATGTAAGCACAGAGTAAGGCAAAATGAAGTACAAAGAGTTAAACAATAAATTGAGACAGACCACAAATAAAGCAAAAGAAGAATGGTGGAAAACGCAATGCGAGGATATGGAAAGTTTACAGAGGAAGGGTGAAATTGGTGCGCTATACAGCAAGGTTAAGTTATTATCGGGAAGTAAGGAGGCAACAGTTAAAGATAAGTGGGGTAAGATAATAGTTAAACCAGAAAAAATCAAATACAGATAGAAGGAATGTACAGAAACACTGTATGGTAGTGAACTTAGGCCGACAAGGTTAGAAATAGAAAAAGAACATGACGTAGAAGAAGATAGCTTAGGTCCAGGCATACTCGACGATGAAATAGAAAGGGCATTAAAGGAGATGAAAGCAAATAAGGCTGTGGGGGTGGACAATATTCCTGTAGAACTGTTGAAATGCTTAGGAAAATGCGGGAAGAAGGCCCTATATGGGCTGATTCGTAGTATCTATGAGGAAGGAATCTGGCCGGAAGACTTTGCGAGATCAGTATTCATAATACTTACTAATATTCACGAGCATGACTGCTCGTGAATATTAGTAAGTATTATGAAAAAATATGAATATTAGTGTATTAGTGAATATTAGTAGTCCGGTCAGTAGTCCAACGCTCTACCCCCTGGACTACCGCAACCCAGTTTCTTGAATACGCATGTAATTTTAAATTCCTCATGGGGGCAGTTAATGAAAACCTATGCCCTACATTTTTGAATTTATGGAATTCTTCCGTCCGTCCATTCTTCCATTTCTCTCTCATTCGCCAGGAAAGTTTCCGTCCCATTAATACGCGTGAGGCCCAATTTGAGATAACATAAGCCAACATTAAGCCAATTAAATAACGGATAACTAGGCCTTTCGTATAATTGTCCATCAAACTTAAAGACTAGTAGTCGCAACTAAATTCTTAATAAAGCGTTACAAAATTTCCTGGGCCTTGGGAATGGAATTCGAAACGATTGATGTGAGCAGGTGATCGTGAAGGATTTTTGTGGTATGAAGCTTCGATTGACAACATCTGTGACTATGTTAATCTGCTGGAAGGAGAGAAACGAAGCAATTATCGAAAGCATGTCCCTCTCAATTTCGCTTTGAGCTCAAATGTTTCCCGGGCACAGAAAGCCACTGAAATTAACACTTGACGGCTTTAAAAAGTCAGAGTGGTCGAGTATATTTGGATTACAATTATAGCAATCAATGAATTATTTCGGGATTTTGACGAGGCGGACTGGATGGCGGTTGGGCCGCTCATTATGAATCCATGACACGTCATCCAGTCCTCTCAAAAAGACGCGTGGAACAGAAAAGGCTACCGTTAATTTTGGGACAACTTCACAGGGCTAAAAGAAAACTCACAATTCTCGTTCTAAATTGCTTTCCCGAAAACGTCATGGGTTCAGCTGCGGGGTCAATGAGTTCAACAGTGTAGGTAGTTTTGGGCCACGCGCTTCTTTTATAAGGGCTACGAGCATGGAAATACTATATGTCCACTCATAAATTGACCCCATCTAACTTCGAGGAATTTGATGCATCGAAGATCGATGAAGTTGACGAAAGATATAATTTTGAGGACGGTATCAGATGCGGTAAACCCCAATATGTTCATGGATAAAATTTTAACAATGAAGACAAACGGATTTCTGAGCAAGAATGATATTTGATGTACAAAATATGGTATGCAAGGTAAACGACACGGGCTATGCCTTTATTGCGTCATGTACTATTATCGAAATACCAATTGGGCATAGATACATTGCATCTTTGTTCGTTTCGATAGTTTTAACTATCGATTACATGGAAAATGGAGATCGAGCAGTTCGACCTCTCGCCCAAGAGGGGAGCGATGCCGGAGCTAAAGAGACTTTAAGGGCTAAAGAGGTGACACGCATCGGTTTTGTCGCTGAATGAAATGGAGTGGAATAGTGAACGAGCAGGCAAAGAACAAGTGATGTTAATGAAAAGAGGACCTTAGAGAGACATTATTTTGCTACCCTGAAAGAGGTAGACAAAGAATAGACATGCATGGGGATATCAGTTAAAAACACAGAATTGATATAAATAATAATTAAAGAAAAAAGGGATATTTTAACGTATTTTGTTTAAATTCCAATAAGAATGTACATTCGTTTTTCAGGAACCTAGGGTTTTTTATACACGCTGTCGTGATTTGCTGCCAGTAGAAAACGCATGATGATGCTTGAAACAGGAATAAATGAACACTTTTACTACGTATGCATGACAATAAATCTGGAGTTCGTGAAAAACAGGCCTGAGAGAGTCCAAAAAATGCCGAGACAGACTGACATCATATCTTCCCCTCGTGATTCGCAAAGAAACTGTTAGGTTAAGGAGATTGGATATTTACCGACAAGACAAAAAATAGAAACTTATGTCTCTGAATATATAATTCAGAAAACCCGGTTTATTTTTACTTCGGACAGGGTCGCAACTACAGAACAACACGTGATGTGTTTAACGTCACTCACCGGAGCTTTAGATATTCCCGTGCACCGAGAGAAGCTTTTTTTAGTCGGTACCCATGGTTACATGTTTATATTAAAATCCATCGATGGCCCGGGGGAGAGCTTACGTGCGTCAAGGGGGGAGGGGGGGGAGAGACCTCCATTCACTTCCCTCGTGCTCGTCGCCTTCTCTCCTCCCTTCACCCCCTCTCCCCCCGACCGCGCCTGTGTTCCACGCCGAAAAGGCCAGAGTTGCCAGGGTGTGCAGAATGACCATGACGTCATAGGCAGTACGTCACCGAACCGTGCGCCGCTCTTTGAGAGATTTCCTCCACGGCGAGAATCCTTCCGTCCGAGCGGACGGCATGGTGCACACTGCCAGGGCTCTAGGGGGAGGGGGGGGTACAAATAACGAGCGGCATGCAGACGAAGGACGCGCAAGGGTCTGACATCTGCTGGTTTGAGCGAGCGGGGATAGGAAAGATTCCATTCGGATTATTCGGCCACGGATAAAGAGGGAGGGGCGAGATTAAGCCTCGGCTTAAAGAATCGTTAGCTTGGTGATACAAAAAGGACCGCGGAAGCAAGTTGCTTAGCGTGAAGTGGTTCGGCTCGGTGAACGGGCGATCTGCCAAGGAGAACGGGAGAAGGAGGAAGGTTAGCTGATACTGCGCCGTTTTACGATCAATACGCGAATGTGTATTTTTCGCATTAATAAATGCCGCATATGGAAGAGGAAACATATATGCAGTCGCGTTTTCGCGTTGAAAGAGCGATGGACAAATGGATGTCCTTCATTAGCATGGTTTTGTCTCGAGAAACTGTATCTCATGGCATGGGCTACGAGAAGAGCCACATCCGTGCCAAGAAGGATTTTGATGGGAAAATGCTTTCATCTTGCAGCTTATTTACAATAGAATGCTTATTTTATTCTTCAATTATAAAACTCCTGTAATTCCATCTCGTATGCGTGAATGTTTTATTACAGAAATTACAGTCAAATTTATGTGTTTACCAATCAAAAATTGTCATATTTAGCTTTATTGATAAAAAACCATATCATTCTTGGAAAACACATGACATTATTGCATAATCACAATTTTCGAGTGAAGCAGGTGGTACATTGTATCATAAACATTTTAATGCGAAAAATTGAAATAGTTTTGCGTTTGTAAGGTGATAATTGTTTGGTCAATATTGATTTTTTGTGAAACTCTATACTGATATTTCGGCCAACTAGGTGACCATCAACAAGAGTGAGAACTTGACACCAAGACAAGCGCAATGAAGTAGTACTCGTTGCTACAACTGATCAGTGAGGCCTTGTTTGTTGTCATTCCTGGTGTTAAGTTTGTTATGCATGATGATGGTAACCTATTTGACTGAAATATCAGGGTGAAGTTTCGCAAAAATCAATATTGACTAAAGAATTGTCACTTTACAAACTCACAGTTAATAGTTCGCGTCCTCTTCTTTACAGCCTTGCATATCTTCGTAAAAGGGGAAAGTTGGTTTTAAGCGATTGAAATTTACATATCCGAGCCATTTGCACTGTATTTAAGGTTACACAATATACGCCTAACATTAAATCTGGGATCATAAAATAAACGTTAAAACGTTCAATAAAATACATGCATAGTGATGAACACATATGACATTCATATTTCTGGAAGTAGTATCAATTATGTATTATATTCAGTATGAACACTTAAAGCCTCAATGGACATAATTAGTGTATTGGACGAAGTATTAAGTGTATGTTAGTAACAAAGTGTATGCAAGCGTCCTTCTCAGTTTTACTCACAACTATTAAGATTAAATAATCACATTCTAGGTAATCCGGAACTGTCATGAAAGCACTATTGTACAATATTGGCCGTACGAAAAGTAAACTTGGGAGAGAAAACGGAACTCCAAGAAACAACGATGTTGAATTGTTGAAAAAGCCTTATTAACTATTTTGTTGACAGATTTTAATGAAAGAAAGTCATAATGATAAACCCAAAATAAAAACCGAATACGTCACTTTGAAGTTCAGTTAAAGTTCATATATTCGAAATAATGAACATTTCCTGAAAATAATCAGTGATATGAATGTAATTGGAACAGCGGAGATGAATTTTTTTTATTTTCTTATATAGACTCTATTTTCTAAGCATTTTTTCTCGGAATTTCTCGTAAAATTGCCGAAAACCAGTCACTTTCGAATTTGCCGATGTTCTTAATTTTAACGAAATGGCATAGGATAATTTAAAGCCATGACCAAATATATTTCATTGGAGTCATTGAAAATTAAAATAGAGACACATATAATATTGATTAAATTGAAATACGGGTTTTTAGTGAGCTGTAATAAAAGAGTTCGACCTTATATTACTTGAAACGTGTGCATGAGGAAAACCCTTCGACGAAGACGATCAACGAATAGAGTAACTCAATTCCGTACGCTATAAACGTAACTTCAGGAGCAAAGAAGTCTCCAGGTATCCTTTCCGATGAAACGTGTACCCAATTTCAATGTCCAAATGTTGAATTTGTATCCTAAGACACATGCATGAAATGGAATTCTAGGAAAAATGATGAACAGATGCGGTCACATTTACAATTACTTTTTTAAGAATCTTCACCGAGAAAATCCCTATGTGAAATATATCAAAAAATGGTATTATATAATATAAGTGTTTTATCAAGTAAAATTAATGAAATGCAGTCGGAGTTCAGAGAGGACCGATCTGTCGGAACCGAATCGTCGTCTTTTACCATATTTACCAAAATAAGTCATGCTGGGCAGTGATTGCGCTTCACAGTTTCCGCCCGTTAGTATGTCCCTAGTGCGCACCGGTATTTCGGAGGAAGATTTCATCGATTAACATATTTGAAAGAATGGCGGTTTGCAATTTTTTCGCTTTTGCAAGCCAATTCGGGAAAGTACGCCTTTAATTTGTTGAAGTGGGCCTGTAGAAGACAAAATAAAATTAAAATCGGTCATGCTGCCATCGCTACCGCCTAGAACAAATCGTAAACACGAGAAGTCAAAATATGCAAAATGGAGAGGTGATTAAACTGATGAGAACTCTTCCTCAAAGCCTATACTTGGAGTTTGTGGTGGTGGGGTGGGGTGGGGGTGGGTGGGGTGGGGTGGGGGCGGGTGGGTCGGGGAAGAGACGGGGGGGGGGCTGGGAAGAATAACGGCTGGAGGGGACAGTGGGCACACACACTCGGGAGGCAGGAACCACTGCGCCGCCCGCCATATTTGATTTCCCTGTCCCGGGGAGGAGAGGGTGGCAGGGAGGGATGGAGGTCAGGAGGGAGCGGAGGTGGTGGCCGGGGGGGGGATCGTTTTCAAGGAAGAGTATTCTTAAGCGGGTGAGTGGGAAGGGGGAGGGCGGGAGGAGTTTGCGTGGTCTCGGCGGTGCCTTACACGCGGATCTTCATAAATAAATGGGATAACCGTCTCATCATGCGATCCAAAATAGAGTCAATTTCAAGGGGAGAGACTTTTGACTATTAGATTAGCCGTCCGCCACCATCAACTATTCTCTTCCCTGAGGCCTTCCCCAGCCTTTTCGTCCACTTCTCTTCTTCCTCGTGCTCATCCATCACCCACGTTCAGGACCTATTTTAATTTACAAAAAAACGAGACGAAAAGAACGAGGTGAGGGAAGGAGGGTGGTAAAGATGGCGTTTCTTTTTCCTTTCGAAGTGCGCTACTTGAGCTCGCTGTCCCCACTTATTCATACAAAGGCGTACACATTCACATAATGGTATACTATATATATATATACACACACACACATATATATACTCGTCGTGAGCACCACTGGATCTATTCTTAAGCGGCGGTAGGTGGGTCGGCCGTGGCAAGCAGGCCACTTGACGTCACCACCTCGGGATAATTGCCGTGAAAATTTTACGTCAGACCTACTTTCTTATTTCTTCCGATCGCTCGTTAGCTCACCTAAACAAACCCTGACTACTCCAAAGGTTTTCGCCATAAATACTCTACTGATGCCTAAATTAAGAGAAAAGGAACTTTCGGAAAGGGCGCCACTGAAACTGATACATCGGGATATTTCTCAGTTCGCCAGTTTGTTCCCAGGTGCGCCTGGTTACGAATCATTCTCGATCTGCCTGTGATACGGCAATTCAGTTTATCTCGTATGCAGCAATCGGACTAGGAATATGTCTCGTGGAACCATCAAAATATTTTTTCTTCTCAAAATTATAATTTTTCACTTCTCGTTTTTCTTTAGCTCTGTTCACGCATTTCGAGGGCTTCTCTCCATTACTTCCATCCGTGAAACAATGCAAAGGCATGGCAATTGGTTTTGCCTATGGTTTCCCTATCAATCTGTTTGTTTACTTAAAGAAGTCTTTAAAATATTTTGTCGGGAGATTTATCCCTGCGGAGACGATGGTTCGTAGTTCCCTACGAATTGCTCAGCTGTCTAATCCTGATGGCTTGTATATCGTGCCAACATAGATTCATGCCTAACAGGTATCAGAATCAATGACAGAGTAAGAGGGGGACAGGGTTAAGGTTTGGATGACTTAAAAATTCATTTTTGGTGTTCGTTATGAGACTATTTATAGTACGGTTTTTACTTTTTACCGTTCGATCGAAGAAGAAACACGCGAGTAAGTACATGCAGTACTGGATAGGAGATAAATTGGAACATTTCTGTGCATTCTAGTTACGTTGAAACCATTGTGCTTCAGCCACTTTTAGGAGTTTGTTTTGAATTACATTCACCTTTTCGTCTTTTTGCTACACCAAAGCAAGCCCGCACAGTTGGGAGATAGGTAGCAAGGGAACCAAATATTACTTGAATGTACAGGTTTTTTGCTTTTACCGCACGTGGTTTTCAGGTTAAAAGAGTATGAAAATTTTTTATCACTCATCATCAGCAGAAGTTCATTGATAAATATAATATCGGCGACAAGTTTACCCCAGCGAATATTTACGTCAAGTCTCGTTAGTTTTTAAATTAATAGGGCAAAGAATCAAGCCTCGGGAAACCGCAGATTGACAATGGAAAACATGATAAAACTTTTAATGCGTACAAAGAAGCATCATCCATCCGTGAGAAGGAACTGGAGGGTTTCCTGGAGGAAGAGAGGGATGCCTATTGTATCCCACTGGAAGAGCAATCTCTCAGTTACACCCTCCGTTAAGAAATTCAAGCGATTTCTCCATAGCCATAAATGTGTATTTTTATGCAATATTATTGTTTTACTGCTCCACGCATAAATATATTGAAAATTCCAAAGAAACAAAACTGATGTCATCGTTCTGCTACATTTTCTATATTTATTAACAATTTGGGAATACCTATTCTTATAATTATTATATTTTTATCAATGATATCTCATTGCTAAGTACTAAGAAAAAACGGATGAATTCGGTGCTGCGTACATCCATTTACAAGGTACCCTACCCATATTTTTCTACCAAAAGAGTAACATTTTCAAAATCGATTTAACATGTGCTTTCTATGAGCCTCCACCAACAAATTACTAAGCATATTTAGTTGATGGTTGTTGAGGCTTTAGAAAATTCGAGCGCAATGGCGAGGGTATGGGGTCAAGCATTAAGGACACTAGCATGCTCAGTGCCCAGAGTCGACGTCATCTTATCGGCATCAGTTATAATTGGGCACTCCGACGACTGATAGACACGCAACCCCCGCAATAATCTAGATGAAACCGTTACAACGCATGAGTCCTTCCCAGGCGAGTATTATTTTCTGTAAATTTTATGCTAAATCATCAACCAGTATCAAAAATCCAAATGACGGCAAGTAAGGAAACAATCCTGTGTCCAGTGTTTGTCCAGTGTGCATATCAAAAACCCAATAAGAGGGACATAAAAGCATCACAGGTATAGGCGAGTGGATTTAGCGTCACCTAGACGAGATTTTAACTCGCGATCTTTGGAGGGTACTATCCTCCCACCATCAAGTAATGTATCCCGAGGGGGAATTCGGAGGCCTTTGAGGGGAAGGGAGCCTGGAAGCTTTCGGAGGAGCTGAGGGCTGAGAAGGACGGGATTACCCCCTCGGGTCGGGAAAATTTTACTGCTCATCCCATCCCAAATTATCGCCGGTGATGACATTCCGAATTTTCAAGTTAACCAAGGCAAATTTGGCTCTATGACGGGCCAGTAATTGGATTGCATCTGAAATGGTATCCTCCCTAAGGGCAGGAGGGGCGGAGAAAAGCACCCGCATCATCCGTGGGCACGTGTCTGCTCCACCAAGACGGTTGTGTATTTTTCACTAATATGTCTAAGAAGAGAATCTCCCTTTCATTTAGATAGCAGATCTCCATTCAGAGTGATCACGTGGCTTCACTACAAAAAGACAGTTACAAATGAAATTTCTCGGATTTGCTTTCTTTCCTGATTTGTGTTCGATTTCATGATATGTTCGAAAAAAACAGTCACAGTGAAGCGTAGGGGCGTTGCGATGTTCTTATGAGGTTTTTGTGTATTTATTTTATGATCTGCCCTACTTGTAATGACTTGAAGTATTTTCATGATTCTCGTCAACAGTATGACGTAGTGTGCTCGAGTTTTTTATTCCAATCTCCTAGAAGCTATCATAAACTCCTTTACATCTTATATATATATATATATATATATATACACTTTTTTGGAAAACCCACAAACGTGCAATGTAAACTCACTGATAGTCATAACAAACACAGAAACCAAAACACAAAAGAGGAAAAACTCACTGGTTCTCGAATTTTCGGTGGTCCAACCACCTTTCTCAAGAGGAATTAGGAACAGAACTGAACAGAACAGAACATTTCTGTGTTTGTTATGACTATCAGTGAGTTTATATATATATATATATATATATATATATATATATATATATATATATATATATATATATATATATATATAAATCCGATGCATGTGTTCCTTTCTTTTTCATCTATTCCTTATTTTTCATAAAAAGTCTCCATTAATCTGTCCTTAGCGTAAAAATCTAAATTATTTTGTTTTTCTACTCTGAGAGTTTAAAAAAGTCTTTTTCTGGTTAATCTTGATTGATGATTCACGTGATTTATTTGATCTTCATTATTATACCTATTCATCATTCTTCTTTTCCCGAAAGAGGAAATTTATATTTTACATATTATGAATGTAATCATGTAGTTATTAAAAGGGTATGAGACTTAAATGAAGGAAAAAAGTAAATAAAATATAAATCCAATTCATACCGGTTATTTTAGGGATTCTAAGCAATAATCTGCTACAAAATTGTTTTTACGTTCCAAAAACGATTTCAACTTCGCTTATCACACGACAGAAATGCCACGGGTAACCTTCCCGGAACCTTTTACTTCTAATTTTCACTACGAACATTCCCTCATTATATTAGATAAATACACAGAAAGGTCTGATTCATTTATTTCCCCAGTTACTTCTGCCTTAAATATAAAAATCTTGAAACGCATTACTTTTTACCAATTAAAAAAAATTGAACTTATATCTGTACGTTTGGAGAAGCATTCAGGTGGAACTCCTCTGTTTGGCTAACCAGGAAAACTAACGGAATCTTGTTTTGCTGTTGTTGATTTCGGATTAATTTCCACATCTGTGGCTCATAAAAATTTGATAAACATCGAATTCATGAAAATAATTGCTTGGATTTCATTAGGATGAATACACGATGACATTGGCTAGCTGATATATAAATAATTTAGGTGCATGCTTTGAATAAAATAATTTTAAAAATATTTATCACTTCATCTTCTATAAAAATTACAACATGACCATCACCGGTGACAAGGTTTTTTGGCCTAAGTTCACAGAACTGCCCCTGACGTTTTCCTAGGACATGCAGGCAAGGCATTCGTTCTGCTCTAGTTTTTCTGGCCTGTCTCCGTTCCCCTAGCCAATAGCTATGAAAGCGGGCCTATTCGTTTCGGGTGCAATCATAAAAGACTATAAAGAATCACAACTTTCCCTTTGGTTTTTTTTTAAATTAAGGACTATTTTCTGCTATGAGGACATTTTTTATGAGTAGTCTCATATTCTTTGGATTTCTTTCAGCATGGTCCATATTCGAGCAAGAAGTTTGCTCAAGTTAAAAAAATTCACTGTCAAATCGAATTTAATACTTGAAGACTCGGAGTTCAAAACTCATAGTAAACTTATTAATATATATAGTATTCTTCCAGATCCAGCTACTATTTCCTATTTTTCGTATATTTTTAGATTTCAATACCGGCCTACTGCTGCTTAGAGTAGCTACTTATGATTCAGAATCGACTGATTCGTGCCGATAATTGACCACCAGTTTGAATGGAATGATTAATTGAAAAATTCATTGAAATAAGGAAATATTAATGAAACGCTATCCCATCCGTGGCACGATAGCCTCTGGTCTTGAGCACGCAAAGAGAAGTTTATGTCAACATAGAAGGATAAAGAAGGGTCGTTTTGTTATGCTTAAGGCAAATACGATTTATGTCAAAGAGACCTTTTTGGTTTGACCCTTAAAGGGAAAGATCACGAACCTTGGAGATTGGTAAAGCTTAGTAGCTCTGTTTCAATGACTAGCAGCAGCCATCCCAGCTTCTTTTTTGATGGACCACGACTGTCATTCCAGTCAACTCGACACCCGACGAAAGAAATACCACCTTAATACATGTCTCCGAGGAAGAATGTAAACACAGAGTTAGGTGGAAGGAAGTGCAAAGAGGTAAATAATAAATGGAGGTGGAAAACTAATAGGGCGAAAGAAGCGTGTTGTGGAGGACGAAGGGACGACGTACAAAAAGGTTTAAAGATCTATCAAGAAGTGAAAAGAGAAAAGCCATGCACAATATTAAAGGTAAGGCAGGAAAATTATTAACAGAACCAAGAAAGATTCGAGAAAGATGAAAACAATTCATAGAAAATATAGATGGTAAAGGTATTAGGTCAGCGAGTTCAGGCATAGAAAGGGAATATGATGCGGATGGGGAAAGCTTAGGCCCAGACATACTTGATGGCGAGTCAGAAAGGGCATCAAGGGGTTTGAAATCAAATAAAGCTGCGGGGAGAGATAATATCCTCGAAAAACTACTAAAGTCTAGGAGAAACTAAAAGGAGAACTACTGAAGAAGAGCCTATAAAAAAGCAAAAGGAAGGGTTTTTATGGGTTCGTCCATAGAGTTTAATTTGGCCGGAAGAGTTCGTCATTAGTTGCTATTGAAAAAAAAGGGAAAGGTATCCATATTAACACTATGACTACAGAACAAAGTTTGATTTCGTACGCAGCTACAATGGTACTTAAGGACATCAGTAAGAGGATGGAGGGGAGGATAAATGATTATGTAGGGAATTATTAGTTTTTATACAAGAAGGAGAGAGGTACGCGCTATGTCTTAGCTATTATACTGTCACTAATAGGAATGAAGAGTACAATCAGAATGTATTTGTTTGCTTCTTGTATTTCGCGGAAGTATTTCATTGAGTAAATTGGATAGAATTAATGAATGCATTGCAGAAGATAGCAGTTATGAGCAGCCTCCGTATTAAAGTCTTAGACTGATGAGGTGCGAGTGGCAGATGGAGAATCGGGATGAGAAGTACTAGGGAGGGGAGTGAGATTCTCCCCATCACCTGTTCTTCCCAATATACGCACCTGCGGAGGTGATGGCATGGGAAGGGATGGGGGCAGGTGTGAAATTTGATGGGGAATCCATAAAATCAGTTTGACTTGAGGAGGAAGCTTTAGTTAGCCAGTCAGTCAAGGAACTAAAATCATTGCTAATTGCATCAGATAATCAGAGTGATAGACACGGGATGAGATCAATAAACAAAACAATAAGGTCGTGTAGTTTTCAAGAAGAAGGAAGGAAGGATTAGTTAAACATTAAAAGTGGAGGACAAAAACTAGATCGGGTAGAAAAGTTAACCTGCCTCGAAAGTGCTTTGGAACAAGATGGTAAAAATGGTAAGACCATCAGGGAAAAAAATTATTAGACAAAGAAGCTTTCACGAGGAGGAGGGAGTTGAAAACGCACGGACGCTGGGTAAGAAGGTTAAGAAAAGATTCGTGAACGCTTTGAAATGGAGCTCGATTTTGTGCGGCGCGATAACTTGGTCACTGAAGCTAGATGATAGGCGTAGATTGGAGGCTTCCGAGTTGTTCATCTACATTCACACGATGTCCCGCAAGCTGCCGCAAGGGCGACATAAATTCATGCATAAATTCTTTCAACTTACTCGCATGCAAATACATATACTTTCAACTAACAAACGATTGAACCTTAAAATGTAGTAAAAATTTATCCAATAACGTGCAAGCTAGAATTTGAAAAGTAAGTAGGCGAAATTCCACAATCACATGGACATGGAACATAAAATGGTCTCCTCCCCCAAGTACCCACCGCCAGTAGTAAGTAGGGAGCCCTTCCTCCCCCCCCCCTCACAGAGAGAGGCGAGGGATGGAAGGGTTCGTTGTTGGTGCGGAGGAGAATTGAAAAAGTAAAATGGAAAGAAAGGAAAACAGATGAAATAGTACTATGGATGGTGGGGGAGGAAAGAGGACTGCTGGCAAGGATCCAAAGGAGGCAGGAAAGGTGGGTGAATAGGATTTCGTTTGGTGATGGGATGTTGAAGACTCTGTTAGAAGGGAAAATGTTAGGCAAGCGAGGAAAGCGAAGGAATAGCATAGGGATGTTGGAAGGAATGAAGGGAGGAAGAAAGCACTTACGCGGAATTGAAGGGCATACTGTAGTGTTGGCTGTCTTGTTGGGAGAGGTAAAGAAACGCATTGCCGCTATTTGTCCATCCCAAACCTACCATAAACAGTAGAATTCTAATGATAATAATACGTAATAATAATAGTTTCTCTTTAAACATTAATTTAAATAGAGTCCATCTCTAAATTCCACCACGAAATGAACCCTTACACTCTTCAGTTTTTTTCAGTCTCAACATTTATTGAAACTTTTTTCCTCAATTTGAAAATTTTCCTCAAATAATTAATATCTCCATATTATAAGAGATTATGGGAAGGATGGGAGAGTTGATACGAGCTACCGGGCCACGGCAGTTCTCAGGGGGACTTGGGAACGCAATGATCGCGATGTTAAATGCGGCAACGTTTTGAAGCGACGAGACTAGCTGCACCTGTTTTTTTCTTTCTTGATTGTTTCTCCATTCTCGCTTGCATTTTCATCGGATTCTGTCATTCCTCACTTGCTTAGAAGTGAGAAGGCACGCGAACTATTTACACCGGAACCAGAATCCGGTCTTGGTCGCTGTGCGTGCAATAAGTATTGCTTCCGATACAGTATGAGAATCACCGTTGCCTCGCGAGATATCTTGTTCTTTTTTTAATATTTTTAGTGAGGTTCGAAATTCAAGCGTCAAGGACCAGTTAGGTGGAGCTCTCCCTTGGATGCAAACTCGTCTTCTTGAACTCTCGCCGCTCTTTTCGCGATCCGTTCTGCGTCCCTTAAGCCCTTGCTTTCGCTCTCCTGACCACAAAACTGAAATCAAGTAAGTATCTAAGCAGTATTCCCCAGAAAGTATTCTTCATGATATGCTTTTAAGGAAAATACGTAGTATTTTAAGCCAGTAATAGTTCATAGCTATGACTTTTAATGACTGATAATTTTGAATTCTATCAGCGTCTTCAGTTGCTGCGAAATATTTCTCTTTCATTGTCCAAATTGTACATTTTTATTAACATTTTTAATTTTATAGTATTTCTCATCTATTGACCTAAGTGTTAATTTTAAGCAATAACTGAATTTTAATCGTTGTCGGGGCTTTGTTTTAAGGAAAAATTGTTGGGCGTTTTTCCAGCTCATATCGAAGAATGTATAGCAATCTTTGTTCGTAATAAATACGCCAATCTATGGGAAATGAATGTACAGTTCAATGAAATCTTCATTCTATGAATTTGCCGAAACAACATTGAAGCTTCCCAAAGAATAAAACCACCACAAATGTATGTCTTTTAACTGAGCCAAGTTCAGTGCCGGGTGAAAATGGTGACCATATAACCGAGGGTGCCACCCGCACGCATTTTGCCAGTCAATGGTTTTGGAGTTCCAAGAGGGAGCCCTAGCATTGAAACGCGAGCGCGGCTGATAACTATCGCCGTACAGGGAAGGTCGTGCACCGCCGCTGCGCTAATGCAAAGCAAGCGCGCGTGAGTGTGTGGCGGTAGGGCGACCTAGCTGCCCGGTGCCGGTGACCTCCAAGACTCCCGTCTCTCCTTTGCGGCCCGACGTCGCCTCGGCGCACGCATACATCCCGACAAGGCCAATCCGAACCGCGTACATATACTATATTTCATCTAAACACCGGCCGGGCTTTCCCAACGTCTCGGATCCGTCTTCCGCATTTATACCGTCATGAATGCAGCTTCCGGGTGGCCTGCACAAGGTAAGGCGGAGTGAGGCAAGGTGTCAGTAAGGCAAGCGAATTATAATAAACGGCTGCATTAGGAAGATTAAACAAAGCAAAAATGATTCCAGGAAACGGAGAGAGTAATGTGTGTGTTGGTTTTAAATGCGGTATTTCTTCTTTCCTTTTGGGTGGTGACCTAACACCCCCCGCCAAACGCCCTTGCGGCGGCTAGCGGGGTATTATGTAGATGTAATGAAAACGATAATGTGTTCGAAAGGACTAGATACTACAAATTATATATATATATATATGTGTATATATATATATATATATATATATATATATATATATATATATATATATATATATATAAATTCACTGATAGTCATAACAAACACAGAAACCAAAACACAAAAGAGGAAAAACTCACTGGTTCTCGAATTTTCGGTGGTCCAACCACCTTTCTCAAGAGGAATTAGGAACAGAACTGAGTTCTGTTCCTAATTCCTCTTGAGAAAGGTGGTTGGACCACCGAAAATTGGAGAACCAGTGAGTTTTTCCTCTTTTGTGTTTTGGTTTCTGTGTTTGTTATGACTATCAGTGAATTTACATTACACGTTTGTGGGTTTTCCAAAAAAGTATATATATATATATATATATATGTGTGTGTGTGTGTGTGTGTGTGTGTGTGTGTTTTCCGAAGAGTTGGAGAATGCTTTAAGCACCATCGCAGGTCGCCGGGACTTGCGGTGTGTGGGACTCTCCCAGGATGAACACCACTGCCACTAGTATTCACCCCTTCGCCTACCCACTAAACTCCCAACTCTTTTTGTCTGCCCCCCGGAAACCGCCGCTAGGCATTACTTCGGCGGGGCAGTCACGCCTCTCAGGCCACTTCTGGTGTTAATTCAGCCACCTATCGGTGTTAGTTCGGTTCTTCCTTCTTGTAGCCGTCTGATTCGACTCAGTTCATCTACTACTGTTGTCACGAAGGCAACGCCAGCGTTCCAATCCGTCTCAGAACTAAGCAGGCAGGACCCAAGCCCCTCCGGTGTCATAGGCCCTTGCCAAATGCCTCTAAATAAATCTCTTGCCTTGGTAAATCTTGGACAATTAAACAGGACGTGTTCCACACTCTCATCCTCGCCAGGGCAAACCGGGCACTCCGCACTTACGTACACCCCAATGCGGTGTAAAAACGTGCGGAAGTTGCCATGGCCGGTAAGTACCTGGGTAAGTTGGAATGTTACTTGGCCATGTCCTCTATGTGTCCATGCTAGGATGTCGGGTACTATTCTATGGGTCCATCGACCCTCTTTGGCCTCTTCCCACCTCATCTGCCACTCCTTGATCATTTCTAATGACCATCGATGTCGACTACTTGTTCGAGCTTCCTCCGGTCTTGCATGTAGCCGCAATTCTTGGTAGTTCCTTGCTCGTTCTTTTGCTAGGAGATCTATGGGAGGAAGACCCCCGATCACGGAAAGAGCAATATCGGATACCGAGCGGTAGGCTCGTGTAACCCTGAGAGCCACTGCTCTATAGGCTCTTTGACAGCTTGCCCCATAACTCCCATTTTTTAACAGTGCAGCTGACCATACCGGTGCCCCGTACAAGATTACGGAGCTGACCACAGAAGCGAGTAGTCGCCGCCGAGGTTCTTTAGGCCCTCCAATATTAGGCATGATTCCTGCTAGTGCTCCTGCCATTTTCGATGCCTTGACACCAACCTTCTGGAAGTGTTCCTTGAATTGCAGTCTTCTATCAAGGATCACTCCTAGATACCTCATCTCATTTGCCGTTTTTACTGACTGTCCTTCTACAAGGAAGGTGGCACTACGCCTGGCTTTAGTGCGTGCTATAAGAATCGCTTCCGTCTTTTCGGCTGCAAGACTCAAACCATGGTCCTTTAGCCAGCCCGAGACTTGTTCGATGGACGAGTCTGCCAGATACTCAATTTCCTCGACACTTTTGGCAGTCACGATCAGTGCCGCATTGTCAGCAAATGCCACTATTGAAACGCCTTCTCTGAACTGCAGTCTGAGCAGACCGTCATATATGATGTTCCAGAGCAGCGGTCCTAAGACCGACCCCTGTGGTACTCCTCCTGTGATGTTGTAAGTGTGTGCTCCGTCGTCGGTTTCTTAGACTAGTATGCGGTCACTAAGGTAGCTTGAAATGGTTTTGCGCAGGTAGAGCGGCACCTTCAAGCGCTCTAATGTCTCCAATACATCTTTCCATCTTGCCGTGTTGAAGGCATTCCGTATGTCCAGTGCGATGATGGCACACATTTTTCTTATGCATCGACTGCCCTCAATAGCGTCCGTTGCTAAATTCATTACGCGGCCTATGGCATCAATGGTCGATCGACCTCTTCTGAAACCAAATTGATTATCAGAAAGGTCCCCAGCCTGTTCCACAGCCACCTCAAGCCTATTATAGATTATCCGCTCGAATAGCTTACTAACTATATCGAGCATACAGAGCGGTCGGTAAGACGATGGCTCTCCGGGAGGCTTGTTCTGTTTCGGTAGCAGTACCAGCCTTTGTCTTTTCCACGCTTTCGGGAAGTGTCCTTCCTGTAGACACTCATTGAGCGTCTCTCTGAGTAGGCCTAAGTCTTCCAACGCAGCTACTTTTATGGCCAGTCCCGGGACTCCATCGAGGCCAGGAGACTGCTATCCTGGAAGCCGCCGCTCTAAGTTCGGCTTCGCTTAACTCAGGTACTTCTTCCGTACGTTGTGAGTTCCTCAAACCTGTTCCCACTGCTCATTGATGCTGTTTTGGAAATAAATGTCTAACGACCTGTTTCAGAAAGTCTGGACAAGATTGTGTGTGTGTGTGTGTGTGTATATATATATAAAACATAAACACAGTAATCAACTCAAAGGTCAGTTTAGTAGTTGATGGTAGAGCTCACCCATGTACCAAGCCCGACGGCGTGTGAATATTCACACATCAGGGTAGGGGGGCCAGTTCCTTTCCCTGTGCCGGTTATGGTTTCCCAGGAAGATCTGGTACCCGAAAAATCAACTAGCTTGGGTGGAACTGTGCCAAAGTGCCTTGCCCGGGAATCGAACCCGGGACCCTCCGGTCAGTAGTCCAACGCTCTACCCACTAGACCACCGCGACCCGTATATACGTATATACGTATATATATATATATATATATATATATAGAATTTTACTCGTAGAGATTAAAGCAGAGCCGACGAACTTGGTCATTATTCAGGTATACATGCCACCGAGCAACCACAAGGAGGAAGAAGTCGATAGGACGTATGATGAGTTAGAGGATATCATCGCGAGTGTTCCTGCAGGGAAACATTTGATAGTGATGGGGGATTGGAATGCGACGGTAGGCGAAGGAAGAGATGGGGATGAGGTGGGGGACTATGGGTTAGGCACGAGGAATGAACGCGGGGAGAAAGCAATTGAATTCTGCAGGAGAGAGGGGTTAGTCATCACTAACACATGGTTTAGACACCACAAAAGGCGTAGGTATACATGGAAAATGCCAGGTGACTCAGAAAGGTATCAGTTAGATTATATTATGGTTAGGCACAGGTTTAGGAACAGTGTGATAAATTCGCACAGTTTCCCAGGAGCGGATGCGGACTCTGACCACAATTTAGTTGTTATGAAATGTAATGTTCGTTTCAAGAAGATAAGGCAAGGCCGGCGGGTTAAAAAATGGAATTTAGAAGCAGTAAATAAATTAACGAGGAAGGAGTATCAGGAGGCTGTAGAGAAAATGATGGATGACGGTAAAGAACTGAGTGCTATCGAAGAAAAATGGGAAAGTATCAAGAAAGGGATATTGGAAGCCGCTAAAGACACTATAGGGACCGTTAACGGGAAAAGGATAAGGAAACCATGGGTAACGGATGAGATGATTGCGAAGATGGATGAGAGAAGAAGATGGAAAAATGTAAACACAGAGTTAGGCAAAATGAAGTACAAAGAGTTAAACAATAAATTGAGAAGGGCCACAAATAAAGCAAAAGAAGAATGGTGGAAAATGCAATGCGAGGATATGGAAAGTTTACAGAAGAAGGGTGAAATTGGTGCTCTATACAGCAAGGTTAAGTTATTATCGGGAAGTAAGAAGGCAAGAGCTGTGCTAACAGTTAAAGATAAATGGGGTAAGATAATAGTTGAACCAGGAAAAATCCAAGAGAGATGGAAGGAATATATAGAAACACTGTATGGTAAAGAACTTAGGCCGACAAGGTTAGACATAGAAAAGGAACATGACGTAGAAGAAGATAGCTTAGGTCCAGGCATACTCGACGATGAAATAGAAAGGGCATTTAAGGAGATGAAAGCAAATAAGGCTGTGGGGGTGGACAATATTCCTGTAGAAATGTTGAAATGGTTAGGGAAAGGTGGGAAAAAGGCCATATATGGACTGATTCGTAGTATCTATGAGGAAGGAATCTGGCCGGAAGATTTTGTGAGATCGGTGTTAGTTCCTATTCCAAAAAAGGCAAAGGCTTCGTCATGTGAGGATTACAGAACAATAAGTTTGATATCCCACGCAGCTAAAGTTATTCTCAGGATCATCAATAAAAGGATAGAGAGTAAGGCAAATGATTACTTAGGGGATGATCAGTTTGGGTTCAGGAAAGGAAGAGGTACGCGTGATGCCATTGCAGTAATGAGATCACTAGTCGAGAGGAATATAGAATACAATCAGGACGTTTTTGCCTGTTTTGTAGATTTCGAAAAAGCGTTTGATAGAGTGAATTGGGAAAAATTAATGCGTGTATTGCAGAAAATAGGAATGGATTGGAGGGACAGGAGACTGATCCGCAACCTGTACATGTCTCAGACTGCTCAGGTGCGAGTGGGGAACGGAGAGTCTGGATGGGCAGTGTTAGGAAGAGGTGTAAGGCAGGGTTGCCCATTGTCACCGGTACTGTTCAACGTATATGTAGAGGAAATGATTAAAGAGGCATGGGAAGAACTGGAGGTAGGAATGAAAGTCGGAGGGGAACTCATAAAATCGGTTAGGTTTGCTGATGACCAAGCATTAGTTGCTCAGTCAGCCAAGGGGTTGCAAGCATTGTTGAGTGAATTGGAGGTTCAGTGCGATAAATATGGGATGAGAATCAATATTAATAAAACAAAGGTTATGCGATTTTCCAGAAAGAAAAAGGCTAAGCTAAATATTAAAATAGGCGGGGAAAGAATAGAGCAGGTAGAGCAGTTTACATATCTCGGAAGTGTTTTGGACCAATACGGTCAAAGTGGTAGGGACGTAAGGAGAAGAATTGCGCTAGGCAAGGAGGCTTTCTCAAGGAGGAGGGAGTTGATGACGGGGACGTTGAGTAGGGATGTTAAGACAAGACTCGTAAAAACTCTGATATGGAGCGTGGCTATGTACGGCGCGGAAACGTGGTCGCTGAAGCAGGAGGATAGACGTAGATTGGAGGCTTTTGAAATGTGGGTGTGGAGAAGAATGGAGAAGGTGAAATGGACCGAGAGGAAAACAAATGAGGAAGTGCTGGAAATGGTGGGTGAGGAGAGGGGTTTGTTGAGAGAAATCCTATGGAGGCAGGAAAAATGGATGAAAGGCGTATTGAGCGGTAGTGGAATGTTGAAGAGGGTAATAGAGGGGAGAATGTTGGGCAAGCGAGGTAAGGGTAGGAACAGGATAGGGATGTTGGACGGGATGAAGGGAGGAAAGAAGTACACCGAGATGAAGAGGGACCTGATATAGATTAGTTTGCTAGGTGGGGAGTCAAAATGTTTATTTGATAGTTGTGTCCATCCAAAAACCTACCTTAACCGGTAGATTACCTAATAATAATAATATATATATATATATATATATATAATAGAATAGAACATATCTAATTGAGAGGAATATAGAATACAACCAGGACGTTTTTGCCTGTTTTGTAGATTTAGAAAAAGCGTTTGATAGAGTGAATTGGGAAAAATTAATGCGTGTATTGCAGAAAATAGGAATGGATTGGAGGGACAGGAGACTGATCCGCAACCTGTACATGCCTCAGACTGCTCAGGTGCGAGTGGGGAACGGAGAGTCCGGATGGGCAGTGTTAGAAAGAGGTGTAAGGCAGGGTTGCCCATTGTCACCGGTGCTGTTCAACGTATATGTGGAGGAAATGATTAAAGAGGCATGGGGAGAACTGGAGGTAGGAATAAGAGTCGGTGGGGAATTGGTAAAATCGGTTAGGTTTGCTGATGACAAAGCATTAGTTGCTCAGTCAGCCAAGAGGTTGCAAGAATTGCTGAGTGAATTGGAGGTTCAGTGCGATAAATATGGGATGAGAATCAATATTAATAAAACAAAGGTTATGCGATTTTCCAGAAAGAAAAAGGCTAAGCTAAATATTAAAATAGGCGGGGAAAAAATAGAGCAGGTAGAGCAGTTTACATATCTCGGAAGTGTTTTGGACCAATACGGTCAAAGTGGTAGGGACCTAAGGAGAAGAATTGCGCTAGGCAAGGAGGCTTTCTCAAGGAGGAGGGAGTTGATGACGGGGACGTTGAGTAGGGATGTTAAGACAAGACTCGTAAAAACTCTGATATGGAGCGTAGCTATGTACGGCGCGGAAACGTGGCCACTGAAGCAGGAGGATAGACGTAGATTGGAGGCTTTTGAAATGTGGGTGTGGAGAAGAATGGAGAAGGTGAAATGGACCGAAAGGAAAACAAATGAGGAAGTACTGGAGATAGTAGGTGAGGAGAGGGGTTTGTTGAGAGAAATCCAATGGAGGCAGGAAAAATGGATGAAAGGCGTATTTAGCGGTAGTGGAATGTTGAAGAGGGTAATAGAGGGGAGAATGTTGGGCAAGCGAGGAAAGGGCAGGAATAGGATAGGGATGTTGGACGGGATGAAGGGAGGAAAGAAGTACACCGAGATGAAGAGGGATCTAATATATATTAGTTTGCTAGGTGGGGAGTCACAAAATGTTTATTTGATAGTTGTGTCCATCCAAAAACTTACCTTAAACGGTAGATTACCTAATAATAATAATATATACATATATATATATATATATATATATATATATATGCGTGTGAAATACATCATATTTGTGTATGTATTTCTCATCGGGTCGCGGTAGTCCAGGGGGTAGAGCGTTGGACTACAGACGCGAGGGTCCCGGGTTCGATTCCGGGGCACCTGCTCCACTTAAGCTAGGTGAATTTTCGGGTAACAGATCTTACCAGATTTTTCGGGTACCAGATAACCTGCACAGGGAAAGGAACTGCCCCCCCTACCCTACGATGTGTGAATTTCACACGCCGTCGGGCTTTGTACTGGGTGAACTCTACCATCACCTACCAAACCGACCTTCGGGTTGATTACTGTGTTTACGGTTGAAATGTATATGCATATATATGCAAATATATATTTATTTGAAGTTGCCAAAGAAGCTGTTTATATATATATACATATATATGTTTTACATATTTCTGTGAAGTCCCCGCCGTCGTCATCAGAATCTGATCACGACGGCGGGGCCGTCGAAACGTCAATACATACTGTGAGTGTCCTTCATTTATTTTTCTGTCGTTGCATATTTTGTACCCGTGTGTTTATGTGATATATATATATATATATATAAATCAAATAAACACAAATATACATACAAACATATAATAATGGGAAGAGTTGACCCCAGCCGTACTGCCCACTTATAAGAGTACGCCTGGGGTCAACTCTTCCCATTATTTCATACGGCCGTAGTTACCGTTCGCCTCATACAAACATACAAATACATATAATAAAAACACATATATA
Source organism: Hetaerina titia (assembly GCA_037158775.1). NCBI lineage: Eukaryota > Metazoa > Arthropoda > Insecta > Odonata > Calopterygidae > Hetaerina > Hetaerina titia. Next base: position 137,473,910 of record CM073769.1, read on the forward strand.
CATACATACATACATTGACCATTATTTTGAATCGTATAGTGGTAACGGTTGGAGCTTCAGCGTGTGCTAGATATTATCACCAAACTTCCCTTTCTCTAAGTAGCATCATTTGCTATGAAAATGCATGATATTGCTTTCGTTTTATTTCATCTGTTCGCCTTTCCTGTCTTTTCTCCCATGTCTTCCTCCCTTTGCCTATCCCGCCATTCCTCTATTCATCCTTCCCTCCTCTATCTCCTCTATCCTTCTTTTCTTTTTCACCCCCATCCTCCCCCTATTTATCCTCCTTCAACTCCCCCCCTCCTCCTCCCCGCCGCTGATTCCACTTCAAGATATCTGCCAAAATACGCCTCGAGGAACCCCGCAAGAAATTACATCCTACCTAAATAATCTCAGTTTCATCTGGAGTTGCACAATCATTAATAAAATATAAATAATTCAAGGATCGTAAGTATATACTTACTGCCCAGGAAAAACCTAACATCGGGTAAAGTATTCTAAGAGTAAACGACTGCGATAGGAAAGATTGACTTCGATAGTAGACAAAGAAATAGGCTAATTCGAAATTTGGCCAATCCTTTTATTTCGCAACATGTCAATACTCCAACTTTATAGGGATTGCGCTATTGAATTTCGCCCTCCAGTCCTTAGCAATGTCCTTGAGTGGAGGGTTGGATGCCGATAACACGGATTTCAGACAACCGTTCCTTGGAGTTGCCTCTCGTGGTTATCAAGGCTTTCGCCTTTCTGTATGTTTTGTGCATTTCACCCGAACTTCGAGTTAGATACCAATCGAAGATGAAACGACTACGCGAACCTCAGATGATGGAGTTATTTCAGTTAGGAATAAGGTCTCTCCTTTCAGTTTACCCATTTTAAACGCCCAATAGTTGGTGCGTATCTCCATGCCAATGGTCGACCGATGACGAGTACAGGTCACTCGGTCTGAAGGTCACTTCCGACCGGCAAACACCTAGCGCGAACGGAGACATGCTTGTCGAGAGTGCATGGGTCATCGGCTATTTGCTCCAATTATATTGTAAGGACAAATAAATTGAAGAGCTGAACACTCTTCCAGTTTTTAGATTACTTCTTTCCAACCTTCCCTTCAGCCTTGGGGTCCGCATTCAGTTGAAATACTATATAGTAATTAATTTGCTGGGAAGAGCGAAACAAATGTTGCGCTTCAATGTCGTGACCCCCAAGGAGAAATGAAAGATTGCCTTCGTCATTTCATTAGCATTTTTTATTTATGAATTAAACTCTAAGAGAAATATTTACCTACATTTGTAATATAGCATGATATTAAGGTAAAACAGAGTCAACCTGCGTCTATACTTCGCCCACGGTGGGAAAATTTATCTTAAAGGATATCCATCAGGCATATGGATATACAAATAGCTCTTATCTAAAAATACTGAGACCTTTTCAACGACCTCACACGCAAGGCGGGTAAAGTGTTTCTTTTCTTAAATTATATTTTCGTGGAAAAAATTCTTAGCGCCTAAGTGTTTCGGAAAGAATGTTTTATCACTTTGAAGGCTCCGCAACCCAACTTCCAAGGTCGAGTCATTTGACCGAAGAAAAAAAACAATTTTTTTACTATTTTTAGAAATTTTTAAGCAGACTCCCCGAGAGAAACCCTTTTAGAGAAATTTCATGGCATTGGCTGCTATTTCTGACCACCATGGTTGACTTTATGTACACCTACTGACAAGCATATTTAACAAGAGGGCACCCCGCACGAGCGAAATGTACATCCATGACCTATGAATAAAGGTCGAATGTAAGGCAACACTTAAAATATGCCCTGCCTTCATAAATTATGGTCATGCAAACAAGATAAAAGAGATTATTGCTTTGAATTCGGTAAAAAATGCATCTCCGTTATTGCAATTTCAAATAGGTCCCGGGTGTCCACGGAGAAAATATTTAATTGTAGTATAAGAGAGAATAGCAGATTACTAGTGAGATGTGCCCTTTATAAACCTTGAATCTTTATACCACTTGCACTCAGTGAGGCCGTTACTCAAATTTAGGTTTAGCATGATTATGAGAATCGAGATTTTCTCATGCCTCATTCCATTAAAACACGCCTTTAAACTGAACAAATTATACATTCGAACATTTACAGTGAGTTATTTATCCCATTTAAATTAGAAGAAAATATAACGGCGAAGAAAACTTCTCAAGCCTGGATATTTTGATAGAGTTGCCACCAGATATCAGCGGTCTGCAACGACCAGTCTAATCAGAAGAAAGCCTAAGAGAAAGGCCTAAAGCTTAAACTATCTTAAATGTGAGCGTCCTTTTACGTTTTTACATATTTTTATTATGTTACATTATATTACATATTTTAAACATATTCTTCTGCTCTATGGTGCCGTCCAAGTGTTATTCAAGATCTGTCCCATAAGACTAGCATGACTTATCTTTCCCCGGATAGACGCACGGACGGGCGGCCGTCGGTTTCTCTGGCTGGGTTCGAAGGAGGAGAGTCACAGAAAAGGGTGGAAAAGGCGGTGGCAGTTGGCTCCCAGCCTTTGCGGAGTACGTATCGTTCATTTGCGAAACCTCTATAACGTGACCTCGTTACGCTGCGTCATGCACCAGTCATTGGAACTGCACCTACGCTATCAAATTTTACGTGAAACTGGGCAAAACGGGAAAGAGACTCTTGACAGGCTCAATGCAGCTTATGGTGATAACGCCATGGATCGGGATTTTTGGTTGGTTTTATTGGACAGGAATCGCAGATTTGGTGTTCGCATGGTTTCTGATGAACATTAAATACCTAAAAGTGATGTGCATCGACTTGCAGCCGAAAATATGAGCGTGTGAAAGGTGTGTTCGAAGTTGGTGCCGCGAATGCTCTCGGACAAACAAAAGGAAACTCGCACGTAGCTCTGCCAAGAGCTTCTCGGCCATGTGAGTGAAGATCCACATTTTTTATACAATGCCCCACCAGACTTTTTCCTCTTCTCTCACCTCAAATTCATGCTGAAAGGACGTCACCACGGCTTGGTTGAGGCATTTCAACAGGCGATGACGAGGGAGTTTAGCAGCATTCCGGGCGCCGCCTTCCAGAAGGCGTGCGAGCTCTGAAAAACCCGCTGGCACATCGGTGTGTGTGGACGCATAAGGGGCTACTTCGAAGACTTTTGAGTGAATGCATCAATTCTGGCATTAAATATATTTTAACTGACTCAATCCCACTGCTTTTGGAATAGACCTTGTATTGTTCTACGTAAGCGCTTCTACCAGATTTGGGTACAGTGATACAGGGAAATGTATGGAATGAATTAAATTACTTTCTTTCCAGGCTCTTACATCCTTTTTTAGAACAAAGGAAAAAACAATCACCTCTGTTATGAGTTATGGAAATAAATAACTTAAAAGCCGATTTTAAAAGTTTTCGAAAAATCTTAAAAACACACACACACACAAGTCAACGCAGTGTTCCTGGATTTCAAAAAAGCCTTCGATAAAGGTCCACACACTAAATTGTTACACATACTTAAATTCTATGGAATCAATGAGAAAATTATAAATTGGATTAGAGACTGCTTGTCAAATCACAAACAAATAGTGATCATCGATGGGTTGTGCTCAACGGATAGAGATGTAACTTCGGGCGTCCCCCAGAGAAGTGTAATAGGGCCTCTTCTATTCTTAATATACATTAATCACTTAAGTGCACACGTTAGTAGTAATCTCAGGTTATTTGCTGATGACAAGGTGGTATAAAGGGAAATAAGGAGCCAACTAGATCGCGAGCTACTCGCTAGAGACTTAGACACAATCTCGGATTGGTGCAAGAAATGGGGATTTATGCTTAATATAGACAAATGCGCAATTTTGAAATTTTGGAATAAAGGAAGTGGCGAACAGGACATAAACTACGAAATAGAGGGTTGAGTTCTAACTGCGGTAAAACACGTTAAATATCTGGGGGTAGTTCTAACACCACGCCTTTCATGGGGAGCACATATCAGGAAAATATGCGGATCCGCTTTAAAGAAACTGGGCTTCATTAAACGGGTGGTGGGGAAATGTAGAGAGAAAATTAAAGAAAGGTGTCATTTTGCTCTTGTTAGACCTCATTTGGAATATGCCGCAAGTGTTTGGGATCCTTGGGAGAAAATCTGGCAAAAAGAAAGAGATAAAGTCCAGAGAAAATCCACCAGATTCGTTAAAAATTGTTATAATAAGAAGACAAGTGCGACAGGTATCTTAGGGGATTTAGGCTGGGAGCCACTTGAAATACGAAGAGAACAAGCGAGACTGAGACTTTAAGAAAGATTCCGAACCGGCGAATTTAACGATGACATTAAAGGCATTTTAATGGCCCCACAATACTTATGTAGATCAGTTCACAAAGATAAAATAAGAGAGATAGATTCCAATACAGACAGATTCAAATACTCATTCTTCCCCAGAACAATCAGAAATCATAATAGAAAGAAACCAAAGTCACTTTAGAAATATTAAAAACATTTAATTTACAAATCGGAAAAAAACTGTAAATTGCAAAGATGTTAGATGTATCTGTAGATGCATTTGTGCTAGTTGGTAGTTTGTTGTTTGCATGTGTGTGGGTTTTAAGTGTTTTTGCATTAATGTATTCAATGTTTTGTTTGTGGCTTGTATAAATTTGTGGCTTTTGCAGGCGGGTATTTTTTTCTTGATTACGGATGGTGTCCTAAAACTCCCCGCCACACACTCTTGCGGCGGCTTGGGGGTAGATGTAGAAAAAGGGAACTTTCGCTGCTTGTTGACCCTGGCTCGGGGTAGAGCTCTGCCAATGTCGACTTGACTTGTTGATCAGTTTATGGTGTGTTTCCAAATTTAAACACAGTGACAGGTGGGTTGTGAGGTTATGAGCAACGGGATTATCTAAAGAGGAAATTGTTTTTACCAGGGTAGCGCTAAACCACATCCTTAAAAAATAATGCGTTGCAGAGCCATTAACCGTGGTATTCACGCTCATTAAAAACCGGATTCCAATCAGGGTCAATGATTGCAGTAAGGGAAAACCCTAAGATAGGAGGGGCCTAAGTTACATGCTGACCATTGCCTACCTTAAGTTTGATATTAGCAAAACCAATGATTGCATTAAGATTACCTATTGTGCTTTAGGAAGTTCTTTCACCATGAAACATCATTTTTTCAAGGTTGTTTATCATAAATCGCTTTCTACGAAAGGGAGGGGAAGTAAATGTAAGATGAAAGTGCCTGAGGTCGTGAAGCAATAAAAAGAGAGATAGCCGAGACGGTAAACTTGTTTGAATCGAAGAAATTTGTCGATTAGACGTGAGCAACCAGCTGTCACTGCCTGTGTCCTGAATCATGCGGTTTAAAAGGCTTTTTGAGACTTTAGTGTAAGGGTCATTTTCAATAAGTTTGGTCATATTTTGATAGTAGGCATCCTTGTCCAGAATTACACAGCAGTTGCCTTTGCATGATTTTAGGTAAAAGCAATTTTTAGATTTGATAGATTTGACTATGGGAAAAAATTGGTTGGGGCCATTGAAGCCATTGGGGCCATTGGGCCGTGAATTGATATTGACGATGGAAAATATTTTTATTTACTTTAGATTCGCAACTTTTGAGAATGTAATTCTTCGTGTCAGTGTTAAGAGACTTAATAGAGGATTCGATGGAGGCAACCAAGTCGTGAAGGGGGATTTTATAGGGAGCGCTAAAATTGAGTCCACGATTGGGTAGGGAAAGTTCTTCGGGTGAAAATTATCTGTTAGGTTGAGGATTTTTTCAACGAGATAATGTAAAAAATTTGTAAATTTCCCGAAATATCCCAGTCCGTTCGGACAAGTTGTGACTTCATCATATTTGTGACCCATTTCTTTGAAAGCGAAATATTTCCTTTCAATTGAAATGTACGTAATAATCACTATAATACAGTGGTATGAATTCGGAGTCTCCCTTTAGTTTTTGAGAAAATATTCAAAGTACGCTCCCAAAATCGCTCATAGAAGTTCATATGTCAAATAAGTTCAAAACTCAATTAGTTTCCTTGGATTCGCATGTGTTTCCTGAATTCCATGGATTAAGTCATTCACTCAATCCAAGACGTGAGATGTGGTGAAGGTCTATCGATTCAACTGCCCACTGTTGTTTCCTACTTCTCACTCCATGGACGTATGATCCGTGTTTCGCATCAAGATCGAACGGCTGGTAATGCGTCATTATTTGTTATGCAATTCGAGTCTTGTTACCGCGGAAGACCCTCCGCTGCAGTGTGTCTTTTTAGTGAGACGATTTAGTGACATAAAAGTGCGTCTCTTCCAAACCATGAATATAAAAGAATAATTATGAGTAGGTTTCAATAATAAGTTTGCATAGGTTTAAGTAGACTGGAGGCTAACACTTTATCTTTCATACAAAAATTCATCTCCACATAAGATTGCATGGGCTTATAAAGTGAAATACAATTGCGTATTATTAATATTACGTTCATTTTTGTAATTGAACTCTTCAATGACGATGACCCTACGCCCTTATGTGGTGGACGTGTATAGAGTGGTACTCTATACACGTCCACCCGTAGTACGTTTGAGTGTTAGTGTGAGTGTTACTGCGAAATCTGTTAGTTACCATATTACTTCACTCATTTTATCACAGGAGAAAGGTGTCTGAAGATAATCTGGATTTTCGGATTTCAAGGGCACTCAGCAAAAAAGCAGAAATTGTTACAGACCTACATTTTGTGAGACTGCAACAATTAAAGCAATATGTAAAAACTGAGAGTAAAAATAAGGAGTGAGAGAAATGCTTACCATGAAAAATAATAAGAAAGAAGTTGGAATGCAAGAATAAGTATAACTGGGAATGGAAGGGAAGAATGGCCAACGATTAGAAGAAAACTCCCCAAGTGAAGAGAATTGCGCTGAATTGCTCCAAGCAGTTGGGCATTTTTGGCTGCAATGGAAAAAAATCTTTGAACATATCGAATGCTTTTAGAAATTGCGATCGACAATTAAAGTCATTTTACTCATTCTATTTCGAAGCATATTATTTATGACAAAAAATGCAGTTTTTCAAGTTCCCTTCAAAGCATTTATTCGTACCGCAATGTTAACGTCTCATTTAAGAAAATCCGAACCACGCATTGGGCTTGGCAGGGACTTGAAAAACATATTGAAATCATATTTAGCACGAATTAATTTTGATCTTGTGTATTTTCCAATATTTAGCTCGGCACCATTGTTTTGCAAAATTGTCTTTTCCCCAACTTTATTTTGCTAGGATCAAGGCTGTCTCGTCGAGAGGACATTTGCAGTGTGCTGAAATAAGGAAAAGGGGGAGACTTTGCGGGAACTATTTCATTCATAAGTGATTAGTCTCCTTTGGTTTTATTTTCATAAGTTTCTTTGGCTCTATCCTCTAAATCTTAAGTGAATCTTCGATAGAATTCCGGTGTAAAACAGCAAGGGACCATTACCATTCTCCAAACTTTTCTATCTGAGCCCCTTGTAAATACTTGAATCTCTAAATTGCACTTCTTCAATCATAAAATTGTATGTAGTATAATGCGCACATATCTCTTTTTCAAATTACATATCGTAATACGTAGTATTAATAGTAATGCGTGGTTGAAGGGCATGACAACAAGAAGTTCCAAAAATTTTATTTCCAGGTCTGTGAAAAATTTCAGGGCTGAATTGCAATCGTTTTAAATTTGAATGTAAAAATTTCTTTATCTCATAACGGGTGCAAAAAGTCTTTTGAAAACACGGTCAGAGGAACACATATCATAAAGAAAAATCACAGTCAAATAAAAAATTTTAAATCTCGGACATAGTTTTTAGATTGGGAAAATGTTAATGGCTTTTCAAACAAAACATTTAATTAATTAACTATTCATTTTGCCTTTTGGGTCTGTTTTTCTGTTAACATACATTTATGTTATTTATTTTTATTTATTTTCTGTTAATTTCCATTTATGTGAAGTTAAAAATAGTAACCTACAAAAATAGTCGGGTTACCTCATTTAAGAAATGCAATAATACCTAGGAAATGAGGAGCACTAAGATGGATCGAAATTCGCAACAACCTAAGCATTCGCGAGTAGTTTTCACTATTAAGCCATGAAAAGCAAAACGCCTCTTCCAACGTTAACATTGGGTAAAAAACGTTTTATGTTTTTTTATATATGCTTAAAATTTAATTGAATTGAAAAACCCTAAATAATGCCACGCTTGGAGTGATTTTAATTTTCATCAATGCAGTGTGAATCATCGAGGCAGTGTCAAATGAAATGACGAAAGAGCAGGCAGGTGGCAATTCACACCAAATGGAAAAATAAATATACTGTCTCTCGATGCAGCCACGTGTTGAGCCAGATCGAACAAAGTGGTTAGAATGATTACTCTTTCGAAAATGACCACCCGCCCGCCACTGGCCCAATCTATCCAGCACGCCAGATGAAGGACATGATATCTGGAGTCCGTTTGCTTTACATAACCTACCGCTATCACGAAACTGCTTTCAATTTTAGTCAAAGGGTGCTATTTTTTCTAATGTTTCGCGTAGTACGACAGGTCCCTTGAGTGGGTCAGTGGGATATAAATAACTGAATCATCCAACGATTCGGATTTTCATCAATGAAAAGCACGACATTCTCAAATAAGTCCAATACTCCAGCATGCACATCACAATATATACTTTTGATTTAGAATAACATATCTCACGTAAACGTACTATTGTTCTAATTTACTCCAAATTATTCTTATCCAAAAATGACAGCAATGGAATACTTTTTCCTTGTATGGTATCTTACTTTCTATTGTCCTGAAATAGCTAAACCCAAGATGAATGAGCGTATTCATAAAAATATATAACTACCTAACGTAAAATATTCGGTGCAAATTTAGTTAACAAGAAGTATCTATTCACTACGAAATGTGATGTATTTCTGGACAGAATGAGACAGTTCCCTTTCTTGTGTCTACTCGAGAGTAGGAAAAACTCCCCCCTCCACTATTAATGTATGATTATTAATTTTCGCTTGGCTTTTGCTGGTGACTTCTATTGGGAAATGATGGAATTTGACAAATTTCTATTCATTTGTCATCAAAGTGTATTTGCGTAGATAAATGTAATATTTTCATATAATAAGGAATTGAATAAAATAAATAGAAATTACCATGGTTTGCAGTAGTAAGTGAAAGAATATTTGCGAGTTCTGGTCCTCATTTAAAAGACTGCGAATGCTCATGAAAATATTTTACCGAACAGGACATCAGATCGTGTTGAGAAATTCATGGAAATATTTTACCGAACAGGACATCAAATCGTATAGAGAAAGAGCACAACAATTTTGGCTTCAATATAAACATGATCAAACATGGCATTCGAATAGAAAAACTGTTTTTTCATGACAGTCGATGAGATAACAAGATCGAAAAGTTACGGGTATATAGATGAAAATAGTTGAGCCATTACGATTTCAGGAAACTATTACCTCAAAGTTATATCAATCTACCCAGAACGTTGGTAAATGAAAAGCCAACGTAGACAGTGTATGGTACCTTACCTAAACACATTAGATAGCATGAATAAGTGATATGCATGGATTCTAAAGGCACTTTTTTTAGCCCAATGTTTAGGGGATATTTCGCGCTTATTCAAAAATTGTATTAAAATACAATAAAATGTAAATTTTTGACTGGACGACCAAAAGTCCTTTTGAGTGCCTAGTCTAGTTTATCATAATAATTTTCTCTGTTGCGAATTACACACCATTATTTTTTAATGGTATATAAGTTGAGCCAGTTATAAGAGTATATGCCAGCGAGGCCAGAAAGAAGGGGTGATTGGAAGCATTGGAAGTGCGACCGGAAAATAGTGCAAAGTGGACGAGTGGTATTATTGACGAAACGAGGCCCTGCGAGAAGTGGGAGGAAAAATTGGATGGAAACTCTGAAAAGAGAAAGGGAGCGAACCCCTTCGAACAAATTTGAAGACGCGATTGCCTGACGAAGACAGTCCTCGGAGGAAAATATTGCGGGAAGAACTAAAGAGGCAGCAGAAGCATAGGATACGGCTGCGTCGTCCATCTTTCCCTTTGCTCGTTATAGTTTTTAAAAAAAGTTTCGCTTTATCGTCATATTTGTTTCAAACTTTGATCAAAGAGCATACCCTTTGACATGTTCATTCATTTTCAATAATTTTCGTCGAAAATTAGTTTATAATTTCATTTTGGTGATTGTATTTTCGTGCATAATTTGCTTTTTGTATGAAGTTCACTTTTTAACACGGTGCCACGAAAACCATAATCTGAGACCCATTTCAGGACGTTATTCAAGAATATTCGCAACCTTTCCACATTACATTGCGCGCGAATATCTTTGTCCAAACGTTTCGAAGATTAATAGCGAATGTTGGAATCAGCCCCTGAGGCTTCAAAAAATGTTCTTCATCGTTTAGATCAAAAGGTCCATCTTCGTAAATGTGCGTATTACAACGTGCAAGAAGAGTCCAATAGAATAAAGGGAAATTTTCAAATACGGATAATTACTTTAATGGGTCATTACATCATTAAATTCGATTCTCAGAACTTTTTGTTTTACAAATTTTATGAAAATTATCTATTTTTATGCCTTGAGCTTACATAGATTGCCCTTGGAAATCACTCAAAACGTCCATTTTTTCACGGTATGGAACCCAAAACTTTCAAGGCTCGAAAACCTCGGCAGTATTTACGGAGATCATCTAGAATGTTCAAACGTTCACACAAATATTTTCCCACTCTCGTGGTTCCTGGGATTTGCTGCTCACGAACTGACGGGTAGAAAACAGACGCCAAAAGGCATTAAGCATCGAGCAAAAAAGTTCTTACCACTATGAAGTACATTTTCGGATGATTTGATATGAGCTTTTGTATTTCTGTGTATTACTGCTGCGCATCATTTGTTCCACCGAATCGATACTTTCATTGATTTTACTCTCACACTTGACCAAACCAAAACATCCAGGTTAATGGTAACAGTCTCCCGCCAAACGCTCCTACGGCGGTTCCCGGAATATATTTTAGATCTATCTGTGTGTCTTCGATAAGTTTCTTGCTGTTCTTTAATTTTGGCTCCCGTCTTTTTCACCCCCCCCCCCACATTTCACACTATATATTCTTCGGATGCGTTCAGCCCGCCAGCACAGCTCTAGAGGTCATAGGAACTCACAAGCCCTTCCACCACGTCAAGGTTGTAGTCCATGGAAGGGCTCCTGTATACAGAAGCATACATATAATATATATATATATATATAAGTATAACACTTTTCTGAAAGTCTCACGGACGTGAATAATAATGTAAATGGAATTAGCACTAGTAGACAAAGACAAAAACACAGAAACACACAAAAAAGAGAAACTCCTGAAAAACTGTATTCTGTCCTTCCTTCTCTTTAAAAAGATGGTTTAGACCACCGAAAATTCGATACCTAGAGAATTTCTCTTTATTTGTGTGTTTCTGGATTTTTGTCTTTGCCTGCTAGTGCTAATTCCATTTACATTTTACATATGTGTGTATGTACATATTTATATATGCATATACGAGTATATATATATATATATGTATGCTAGGGTATGTGTTATTATTATTATTAGGCAATCTACCGTTTAAGGTAGGTTTTTGGATGGACACAACTATCAAATAAACATTTTGTGACTCCCCACCCAGCAAACTAATCTATATCAGGTCCCTCATCTGGCCTCAGGCCCTCTTCATCTCGGTGTACTTCTTTCCTCCCTTCATCCCGTCCAACATCCCTATCCTGTTCCTGCCTTTACCTCGCTTGCCCAACATTCTCCCCTCTATTACCTTCTTCAACATTCCCCTACCGCTCAATACGCCTTTCATCCATTTTTCCTGCCTCCATACGATTTCTCTCAACAAACCCCTCTCCTCACCCACCATCTCTAGTACTTCCTCATTTGTTTTAGGGTATGTATACATATGTATATATATGTATATATATATGTTTGTGTGTGAATATATACATATATATGTATACACACCCACACGCATACATTCTTGATGCACACTTGAATTTAATTACAGTAAAAAAAAATTCACTTCGATATTTCGGTAGGTCCAGCCACCTTTACCAGGGTATAAGGAGTCACTGAGGGTAAGGAAAGGAAGCCTGTGAGTGTGTGCGTGTGTACGTGTGTATCCTCGACCTTAGTTATACATACACGCACACATTTATATTTATCCAGTTCATATATGAGGACGAATGAGTAATTTTTCTGGCTAAGGGAAGTTTAAATCGTTGTATTCCAACACCTTGAGCATCTGAATTGAAGTGAAAGTTAGTTTAAGCCTATAAAAAGTATAAACAGTATTTATTAATATTTTCGACCCATTTATGCTTGGCATACTTCCTCCATTTCCTCTACTCCGTTTATTTAAGTAGATATAGTTCCGTGCGTTATTGAAGAGAGCTGACCCTTTATATGGCCAAATGATCGATATCTCCTTTTCAAAATATGTGTTTGGTTCTATACCTATCAAATGCACGTCTCTGATGCTATAAACGTGCAGAACAAATAGCTGGCCATTTACTAACGGGCGGGCCGTACCGACGGGGAAGGCGCCTTATGTTGGCTGTTCACAGAGACATTAGCGGCTCTCGCGCGGGAAATGTTTGCGCACTGCGCTATTCCATCGTCATGATTAACCTTGAGGGAAACGGGGGAGAGACGCGAGCGTGGGGAAGAGGGGGTTAAAGGAAGGGGGTGGAGAGAGTGAGTGCGAAGGTGGGGAGGGTTCATTATTCCCTTATCGCGAAATCCCTCATCCCATCTTCCCTTTAAACGACCTTAGTTGGAGGTCGAGGATTTTCATAATAGGGGGTTAGTATTTCGAATCCATTGAACCCAAGTAACGATGTGGACATTTTCTCTTCGAGGATTTATGTGCCTACCTCACAAGGTAATATTTTAGAATTTATTCTCGATCGTGCCCTACACGTGCATTCAACGATCTTCCATAATCAATCGAAGATAATGACTAAGTATATTGAGCGTGATATGATGAAGTTTGATTCATCACAGAGACGTAAAAATTGTTTTCTCGCGTGAATAATTTCCGCAGACATGTCACCACTCTCGTGCGGTGAAATAACTTTGAATTTGCCTTGCATCATTCGATAAGCGTAATTAAAAAGAGAGCGTGTCCCCTTATGCCATTCGCCATTAATTGCTCGTTCGAGTAATTGAAGGGGATACACGACTATCAACGCTATTAGTAAGAGCGAATGGATTTCCCAGATCAGAGGAAGGCGTCGCGTTCCAGCGGTGAACGACCGCATCGTCATGCCTTCACAACCCATCTGTAGTGGTGCGCGTATTATCATTCCCATTGCAGATCTTCGCATGCGCAGAAGGAGCGGGGGGGGGGGGAAGCTTCAGCATCCCTCCACCGACGCCCACCCCTCCCCGTGACGCAATAGGACGAAGATAGGGCATGCCAAAGCCAGATATCGACAATATCGATGTGCATCGACTGCGATACCGGTGAGATGCTGCGATATCTGGACCATGCTCAATGTGAATGTGATATTTCGATATCTTTCTTCCATGTGTACGATGCCCACGTGATTTGCAAATTTATTACGATGCTGCAATGCTGTGCGTTTTGAAATTTGAAGATCGATGCCGCCAGCCAACGTTGCCGTGACGATGCATCGACCCTTTTGCGATATGAAAGTTCGAAGTTTGTGCTCAAGTATCGTCAAACTGTTAGCATTTGGCGAGAGAATGGGGAGGCGAGCGAGAGAGAAGAGGCACGCGGGGAGATGGGTTGGTGGCGCAGAGAGGAGGAGCAGTCTTGGCGTTCGTCGAGTCGATTTTGGAACGGCTGTCAGAAATGCGATGCATCTACAGGAGGCGAATCGAACTCTCAGCCTAAAAGGCATTCTTGAATAGGTTTTGTAATGCTGCTGGGCCCACAGTACCAAATTAGATATTCTGAACCATGTGTTATGTGTCAAATCGATGTAATTCTGTTTCTGTTAAGAGACCAGACCTTTATGTAGCGCTGTTATCGCTGATGTCAATTGCTAAGGTAATTTTATTTTGTGCTGTGATATTACATAAATAAGTTAAAAACGTGTTCAGATAGTTGAACACCGACTGAAAGTGTCATTCTTAAAGAGAAGATTCGTTAGAAAAAATCCTCATTATTATCGGGCTTGAGGTCCTAATGCACAACGCTGTTAATTATTCACAAACTCTTTCTTATTTTTCCAAAGCTGCGGAAAGAGTTTCATGACGTTCGGACGATAGGCACTTGGGACTTTGGTTTCATTTTTATTTTTTTCCACTGTAATCAATCCGAAGGTTAGTCTTTAAAGGTGACGGTGGAACTCTCACCCTGAACTAATGTAACCTTTAAGGCATGTGAAGTTCACACATTAGGGCCAGGGAGTTCCTTTCCTTGGGAAAATGTTCGATTTCTCACCTCCTAGTATACAGGAAATATAGAAAAACGTACCGCTTGGGTGTCAGACGGTGGTGACCCAAGACATCACCCGGAATTAGATTCCAGGATCCGCCGGTCAAGAGCCGAATGCTCCGCACGCTAGCCTACTGCGTTCTTTTTCATTTTTTTTACAAAGGTGTACAACATAAAGAAGCTCTTGTGAAAGGGTTTTATGAAAAGCTACCTTCCATTCGGGTGGTATTGAAAAAATAAACATTGAATTTAGCCCCTTTTTATAGTCCACGAGATAGATATATAGATAGATAGTAATATGCGGAGGAAGGAATTTAAGGGCATAATTTACGTTAGGCCCTTAAGTTGGAAATAGATTAAGTATGCAAATGAAAGGAGAAATGACCGACAGGGGTTTCGAAGACGCTCTGCCCATATTCCTAACCTACTTTAAGGGTGGCGGGATAATATAATCACAAAATGTTTTGAATATTTGTACGGTGCTGATGAACTATAATATTCATATTTGTTCATATGATCATCCATGATTAGGAGTAAGATTCCCTCGAGTATCTATTTCTCTGATCCCCAACTGTATCTTATACTTGTATGTCTGACTACCAACTCAATCGTCTTTCTAAACAATGAGCCCTTATGCACCTTTACAGTTTTCGCAATTCATGGTGATAGCATCCATCACTTCGTTAACTGGAGTAAAGGAGTGCTGTGTCCTTCCATTCTTTACTGCTCCGAGCCACTGATTGGAATTACGCATCCATCTTAAGTTTACAACTTTATGGGATCTATTAATTTGGTTGAAAATTTCCTCCGATCGAAAAAGGCTCAAGGGGCAAACATGGAGCTTAAATCCAAGTCAAAACCATCCCTGTCGCTCATAGGGATGCGGCATTACGCAGGTTAAATTTAATGGTCTCCATCGAAAACAGAGTAATTGGAAGTCGTTAACTTCGTAGATTAGGCTGCGATAAACTGGGGGATAAAATTTTCGAGCAGCAAAAGTTTGCTGACCGTACCAATTTAGATTTCTGAAAGGATTACTTTGAATATACGGACGATGATAAATATTCATTTAGAACAAGGGAAAATGAAAAGCAAACAATCTGTCCGTTCATTTTTGGAGTTTGGAAACAAAATGACAGGCGCTTAATACCGAACTACTGATTCGACCTAAATATACAATGCGTAACTACATACCACCAAAAAACTTTTATTTTTACATTCTGTTCATATTATTCTATGCTGATATTTTGTCTGACTGAATTTTGTTGGCTTTCCTTAGTACTCAGCGTACGCGTAAGCATCAACTGGAAGCGTGTACGATAATGAAAGTCGCTTTTTATTATCGTGTGAAACTCCCGAACACTTGTGTCTTTCAGAACATGTGGATAATTCAGGCAAAGAGGTGATTCAGTGAATATAGGAAAAAGGTTGGAAGAGAGCGTTGAAAATAGCCTGCGTTTGTTAGATGTTTAATGGTCACAAATGACAGACAAAAGTCGGAATACAACACAAATACTTCCATATAGGCCTTAGTCATATACTGTTTGTATTTTTATGATTTTAACTGAGGAGTGGAAACAGGGCGAATAAATTATATCTCGAATACAATTTTAAATCGTACAAACGCTTAAAAAACCGCGTAACACGAGGTTGGTTAGGTCCCCCATATAAGTTAATAAGCTGATTACTCTGCCATTGAAAAAATAAAATTATCAGTTTGTCGATGAAAAAGATAAGAAAAAAACCATTACCATCACAGCTATGAATCAGAAAGTCGGTTTGACAAGTAATGGTTGACGTCAATCAACTAAGCCAAACGTCGTATTGAATTCAAACACCAGAGTAGGACTTTCCCTGTGTCGCCTATGGTTTCCCAGAAAGTTCTGATACCCGAAAAACCACACAGCTTGGGTGAAGATGAGGGTTCTCAGAAAGGCGTTGAGGGAGGTATCGAACCCGGACCTTCCGGTCAGTAATCCAATGCGCTACCCCTGGACTACCACGCCCCCAATGAAGAATATAACATGAATCATTAAAAACAAGGATACCAGGATTTGATTTGGTCTAGATGCAAACAGCCAACGCCCAAGTCTCCAACCTAGTTCAAAAGTCGGGTTCAATGGTAAGGGTGGAGCTGACCTCTCGCTGACAGCAAGCCTAACCGCTCTTTAAAGTCGCACATTCAGGCGAGAGGTGCCAGTTCCTTTTCCTGTCCACCAGCGGTTGCTCAAGAAGTTCTGGTTCACAAGAACCCCTAGTGCTATAGTCATACGAGGGTTACTATTTATATTTATAGCCTTGACAATACTAAGTGTTTTAGGCGTCATCTGACGATTCCGTCTGAAAGTTTGACCCTTTTAACGATAACTTTATTCAGAACACTTTGTCGTTTGATCATTACTAGCGTGTTTCACAGGGACTCGAAAATGTTGTCTCGGCGAAAACATGGAGTTAACTCGTGAACACTTTCGTGCGATGATTTATTACGACTTTCGACGTGGATTATCAAGACAGGAGTGCATCGATCAATTTACTTCAACTTTTGGCGATTGAGCCCCATCCTTTGCCACTGTGAAACGTTGGTATAACGAATTCCATCATGGCCGCGGTTCGCTCAGCGACAAAAGTCGTGAAGGTCGTCCAAAATCAGTTGTTGGGCCAGAAAACATTGATGCTGTGCAAGAACTAGTAAAGGGAGGTCGTCATGTGACTTATTGCAAGATTGAGGCATCCTTGGGGATTATTATGACGAACATCAAAAAGATATTGCATGAACATTTAGCTGTGAAAAAAATTGTTCGCGTTGGATCCCGCATAATTTGGCAAAAGCTCAAAAAGATGCTTGTGTCAATTGGTGCCAAGAAATGCTCGATAAATACAATCGCAGTGCATCAAAAGCTGTGTATAACATCTATACAGGTGACGAATCTTGGATCTATACGTATGAGCCCGAAACAAAACAGCAATCCACTGTTTGGGTCTTCCAAGACGAGCCAAATCCGACGAACGTGATTCGTGTACGAAGCACATCGAAACAAATGATCGCCTGTTTCTTCGGAATAACTGGACATGTGGCAACCGTACCGTTAGAGCAACGTAGAACCATGAATTCTGAATGGTACGTACTACAGTTGTCCTTCGGACACTCATGGTAATATCCAAAGCAAAGCCACCCAGATTGGACATGTGCGACTTTGCTCGGAATAAACATAAAACGAGAAAGAATGAATAAAACTAAGGCATTGGTATTTTCTTTAGGATATAAAACATTGTTCCATTTTTTTGGATTTTAGATGATTTTTGCCCAATTTCATGGATACGTACGTTTAATTGCATACTTTGAAATTATTTTACGTTCACCATTTATTTTAATTAAAAGAATTCAAAGAACAACGTAATTCCGCAAAAATTATAATTTATTGCACGACCCAGGTTTAGTTGTCGCGCAACATCTTCTGGTTGATTTAATAATGAATTATTTCCACGAAGTAACGTCAAAAACGGTATCCAACACAATCTGTGCAGCTGAAATACGCGATCCGGAAATGCCGAAATACTCCGCTGGGTTGCTGCTCACCATATATTGACTTGCTTTTCACCAATGGTTTAAACGGCAGCCTAGATTATCTCATAGACTGGACGAATCAGTACTCCCTTCTCAGTACACTTTTCACATGCACCTCTTATGCAGAATACCACTGAAAATTCGCCAACTCCAAGAGTCGAACTCGGACCCACAGCGTAGGCAGTCGATAAAAGTTGTTCCCACACCAATACACTGAGACTCGTAGAGAGTGTGCCGCTTTTATTGCCCAGTTTCCATTCCTTCTGCGATGTTTATACGGCATAGCGTGCTTCAGCCCTGGGCAAGAGCTTCCATTCTAGGTTGGAAGTTCTTCAGGCCCAAGGCTCACTTATAAGCCAAAGCTGAGGCAGCAGCCTTGGAGGGAGGCGAATCTACCCTCGATTCAAACCAGCAAACGGGATGGAAACGCCCCCTTATGAAACAGATAACATATTAACTCTGGTTTTGGAAGATTAAACATTATCCTAAGTGGTTCGTGACTTCAAAGGCTGGCGAATCGAGGGAGGTGCTGGAGAGAGTCAATTGAGAGGTGACCGCGAAGACTAACCGCCCTCGATAAAATTGCGCTATGCCGGCGAAGAAAGCATGAAAGGCGAAACGCGTACCCTCGACCCCTAAAGCAAGGAGGTTAATCGGAGGAGTCGAAATTCCTTGCCCTTGGTGATCGATGGGATGCTTTCGTGGCGGCCGACCGCCACGCTCTGGGTCCTCACTGGCAATTCACGAGGAGCTCGCGTGCCTAGACGCTCTCTCATTCCAGCCCTCCCCTCCACGTAGGAAGTTCAACCTACCATCACGGATATGTAACTACTTTTTTTGTGAATACGCTAACATTATGTACCTGGAAATTCTGAGATTTATAGATAATAAAATCAGCTACACTACGATTGGAGATGTACTGAAAGTCGTCTGAAATGATTATTCTCAGAGGCTTGAAATTGCTCGTCCGCATGAATCGCATGGTAAAAAAATGAGCGCAGCGAGTAAAGCTGGCGAAGCACGCCAAAAGACGACGCCGTGAGTAGCGATGAGTATCTGGAGTGGCGAATTTCTGCGACGGCACGTCCACCTGCGAGAGACACCGGGCGCCAACATTGCCCAACATGCCGTGGCATGTGCTCCCAACTGATCCGGATGCGAATAGTTATTTCCACATAAAACAAAGAATATATTTACCTATAACTTCCCTGGAATCCCTAGCAAAGCCCGAATAAGCGTCGGTCGGGGCAATCCGATATCTATGCCGTCGCCTACCCCCTCGGCCACGCGCTGATTGTGAGACACAAACGGCAAGAGTCGTGTTCCTGCCGTTGCCATTACTCTTGTTTTGCTCCTTGGACGCCGCAGCTGCCAAACGAGTAGAACTGGGATGCAGAGAAGTCACGCTTTGGCTTTCCGATGGACCCAACCAACCGAGTTGGACAACCACACATGGCCGAAGCAGAATTCGAACACGCACATCTTCGAGTGAAATCGCAGATGTGCTGGATCAAAACGTTATCATATTAATGTTATTATCGTGCACCTGAACGTGGACGGCACAAGGCCTAAAGCATGGAGAAAACAAGGATCGTTCGAGGTCACCATTTTCGAGTGTACAACCATGCACACTCGATCCGTGGGGAGAGGAAGAAATTTTTACTGGGTTCAGGGCGGTAGAATTACGCGGAGACCCCGTTTCCAAAATAAAGAGATTAAAGACGTCGTGGGAACTAATCACTATTTCACATTTTCTTACTACTTAAATGACACATGAAAATAATAAATATTTAATTTTTCAAAAATTAAATAAGAAAGACCTAAATAAGAACATGTGCGGAGAACGGGATGTCAGACTACCACCTAAAAATTAGCTATTGCAAGACGAAGAAAATAGCCCATCCCCGAAGTAAGGAAGATGGATGGAAGGATGGTGGCTTTTATATGTATTTATGTATATATAGGAGCGTACTTGTCAACGAATCTGAGAAGATGACGACATCTGCAGTCGAGATAAGAAGATTAGAAGCGATTTTAGTGCGTGGAGTTACTTAAGAAAGAGGAAAATGGAATCGATAGAAGAATAACTAAACAATAATGAAGTCTTTGGAAGTGCGTGAGAGGGAAGGAATTTCGGAAAATACTATCGAGAAGAAGTCGAAAACTAATCTGACACACTCTTAGGCATGACTAATGAAAGTCCGTGATCAAAGAACCAATAAAGAGAACTTCGGAACTACAGAATGTGCTGTAATTAATTCTAGGTCCTATAAAAGGATGAAAAGAGGTCAGGTAAAAGAATACCTTTTAGAGGTACTGAATCCCAGCCTATGCTGAAGATGATGACTTTAAAAAGAGCGTCACGATAAATACGACGTAGCAGGGACTGTTGAACCGAGTGACCGTGTTCTCTTCTCCGTCTCCAGAGGCGACCCGAGACTCGAAAAAATAAGTCTAACTGATGACAGCATTAGAGCAAAAGAATTGTTTTTCAAGGTATCTTAAAATTCCGCGAGATGAGTCTTTTTATTCTTTCCTCCGTAAAACAGCACCGACATCGACCACCTCCCCTTTTGTGGCGAATTTCCACCGGGCGTTTGCTGTAAAACAGCCTCCTATAAGACAAGAGTTCGCGTGTTCCTTTTCTTCCGAGAGGGAAAGGAAAGGCGCGTATTATTCCTTTCGCCTTTCCAGCGATAACAAATGGAGCAGGAGCACGATACCCATGTTTGCACAATCCACCGCCTCGATCGCGGCATTCCCACCTGTCACTCTCCGTCCTATTGGTATTAATGCGCCGTTTTCTTTTTTTTTCCCGGCAGCGGAGAAACACTTGTGATGATTTCCTTGAGCGCTGTGGATTTTTCAGGTCTCTCTTGAATGCGACTTTAGTTTCAAGGCACTTGAATTTTAGGATAAACATACTTCCCCACTTTCAGACAGAGACCGAAAAATTCTATTTTCCAGGAAAACGTTTCAGCAAGGGCCACATTTTCCAATATGTATATCATGCGCTCTAAAAAATCAGAGATATCTACTGAAAAACAAAGAGAATTCATGATAAATTACTTCAACTTCAATATATTAAAGTAATTGGAGTATATGCTATTCATTGCAATGAATTAATGGCTATGCAACTAGCAAGAAACGATCGCAATAAATCAAAATTATAGCTATAATTATTGTAAGGTAATCTACCGCTTAAGGTAGGTTTTTGGATGGACATAAATACCAAAAAAATATTTTGTGACTCCAAACAAAACCCAATCCAGCTGCCTACTCTACCTCAGGTCCCTCTTCATCTCTGTGTACTTCCTCCCTTCATCCCGTCCAACATCCCTATCCTGTTCTTAGCCTTTCCTCGTTTGCCTAACATTCTCAGCTCTATTACCGTCTACAACATCCCACTGCCGCTCAATACGCCTTTCATCCATTTTTCCTGCCTCCATAGGATTTCTCTCAACAAAGCCCTCTCCTCACCCACCATACCTAGCACTTCCTCGTTAGTTTTTCTTTCGGTCCATTTCACCTTCTCCATTCTTCTCCACACCCACATTTCAAAAGCCTCCAGTCTACGTCTATCCTCCTGCTTCAGTGACCACGTCTCCGCTCGGTACACAGCCACGCTCAAAATCAAATTTTTTACGAATCTTTTCTCAACATTATGCACCGTCTCAACGTCCCCGTCATCAACTCCCTCCTCCTTGAGAAAGCCTCCTTACCTAGCGCAATTCTTCTCCTTACGTCCCTACTACTTTGACCGTGTTGATTCATAACACTGCCGACATGCGTGAACTGTTCTATCTTCTCTAGTTTTTGCCCTCGTATTTTAATGTCTAGCTTAGTCTTTTTCTTTCTGGAAAATCGCGTAACCTTTATTTTATTAATATTGATTCTCATCCCATATCTATTGCTCTGAATTTCCAATTCACTCAGCAATGCTTGCAACCCCTTGGCCGACTGACAAACCAAAGCCTGGTCATCAGCAAACCTAACTGATTTTACGAACTCCCCTCCAACTTTCACTCCCATCCCAGCTCTTCCCATGCCTCCTTAATAATTTCCTCCACGTATACATTGAACAGCACCGGTGATAATGGGCAACCCTGCCTTACACCTCTTCCTAACACTGCCCATCCGGACTCTCCGTTCCCCACTCGCACCTGAGCAGTCTGAGACATGTACAGGTTGCGGATCAGTCTCCTGTCCTAATCCATTCCTACTTTCTGCAGTATACGCATTAGTTTTTCCCAATTCACTCTATCAAACGCTTTTTCGAAATCTACGAAACAAGCAAATACATCCTGATTGTATTCTATATTCCTCCCGATTAGTGATCTCATTACTGCAATGGCATCACGCGTACCCCTCCCCTTTTTCCCGCAGTTGAGCACTAAGCCCGACGGTGTGTGAAATTCACACATCACGGTAGGGATTCCCAGAGATGCTTGCCCGGGAATCGAACCCCTGGGCTACCTCGACCCCAAAGAGATATATATATTTTTATATATAACTTAGACAGCAACACACAGCACGAGAACACATAAAAGGAACACTCACACGTAATATCTTGATAAGATAAGAAAGGACTCACTCCTAGGAGTGAGTCCTATCTTATGTACTAAGCCCGACGGCGGGTGAATACATCAGGGTAGGGGGGCCAGTTCCTTTCCCTGTGGTTTCCCAGGAAGATCTTGCCAGAGTGCCTTGCCCGGGAATCGAACCCGGGACTCTCCGTCAGTAGTCCAACGCTCTACCCCCTGGACTACCGCGATCCACATATATATTTATATGCATAAAACCTTTTGATGGCACAGTAGAACACAGAATAAAACAGATAACACGTAAAAGAACACTCACATTGTAGATTATTTGAGCTTTCAGCCTACTCCAAGGCCTTCTTCAGGTCAGGCTGAGAGGTCTTGAGGGAAGAGTGCCTGGGGAGGGGAGGGGGGGCGGAAGGTTTAGGGACTGTTGGGAAAGAAATTAAAGATGGGAATTTTAAAGGATAGGAAACATAGGATGCATGCGGATTCGCGAGTTCTCACCTGTGTTGGTGGCTGAATCGGGAAAGGATTCTATAATTGTCAGGGTAAAGCACAGAGGTGTTATCTGGAATTGTGTTACGTGTTATCTGTTTTATTCTGTGTTCTATTGTGCCGTCCAAAAGTTATATTTCTCTCGTGAGTACTTCCGCATCACCGATATATATATATATATATATATATATATATATATATATATATATATATATATATACACATATATATTTATAACATTTGGGCGGCACAACATCACGCTTTGTTTACGAATCAATAGACACCACTGACTCGTACGGTGACCTAAAGACATTTAATTTTCAGTAATAATCACAGTCCTGCATGAAATCATACGCCCTTAATCTCTACAATAATAATCAGTTATTAAGCATGTACTCTCGGTATATAAGCAATGGCTGAAATGAGAACAATTTCACTCTTATCACGTTCATACAGTAACAACACAACGAGCTAACATGATGGAAAGGGAGTAATTTTCTGGGAATAGGGTAAAGAGCGGCAAGAAAAGTTTGACTGCTACTTTAATTTACTTGGCATATACTCGGTGGAGTGGATTGCGTGGGTCTGGTCTCTTCTCAGGAATGTGGACGAATTTGTCATCTAATTGGACGACGAGGAGATAAATACTAATTGGAAATTACGAAAGCGTGACCGTTGATCATGTCAATTAGGATGTTTAAAGATTGGCGAAACGCTGTGACCAAAGAAGTAGACCCAATAGATTAAAGGGCATAAAATGAAAAGTAAATTGAACATGAAGGGATGTCCTGTGATATTTTTGTCTGCACGACTAAGTTAAAATTTGAAAATATTTCACCAGTGACACGACTTCGCCTTAGGCAGAAGATGGAATGATAATTTTATTTGTTTTGTTGTGAATTAATGTCAAAGGATAAACTATTCAAAAATATCTGCTATCACTATCATATAATCTTTGACTTACACCGTTATTTAGATAGAATAGTGCCATTTCTAATCATTACAGTGTGGCTTTTGGTTATCTTGAAATGTGATTCACATGAAAGTAGACACATTTCAATAATATGCCATCAACAAAACTTTCTTGAATAATGACTCCATGACTGTAGCACCAAAAAAGCAAGCACTAGTGATAAGTAGGTTCTTTATGGCTGGTGCCCTACCCTAACTCCATAGATAGTCTCCCGCTAAAGGCTCCTACGGTGGCTCGCAGAGTATACTCGTATTTTAGATCTATCTGTGTGTCTTCGATAAGTTTCTCGCTGTTCTTTAATATTGGCTCCCATCTTTTTCACCCCCCCCCCCACATTTCACACTATATATTCTTTGGATGCGTTCAACCCTTTCTCACTTAAACTTGTGTTGTGACGATTCACCTTCAGTACCCTGAAGAGGGCTACTTTGTGGCCGAAATACGCGTATTCGTATAATGATTCGTATAATTTCGAATTATACGAATATAATATTATATTATTCGAATTCGTATAATAAAACACCTTTCTTATCCCTTTCCTTCTTTACCCTATCCTTGAATTGTGGCGTTAGCCAACTAACTTCATTCGTACTTTGTTTTGAAAGGTCAATTGTTTACGGCTATTGCGCCATTTAATTTATTCAAGTAGGTAAAATGTTTCCACTAAGATCAGTTATTTCATCTACCACATAAAGTGTGTTCTAGGTACGTATTTTATCTACGCACAATTTTTACCCAATATTTTCAGATTATATTTGTGCAGATAGTTATATGCTTTATATGGTATTTGAAAAGACTTATGATATTTATATGGCATTTGAAGAAGAAATGATAATTAGTTTTCTTTTGCTTAATAAAGGTGAATAAGGTGTTAAGGTGAATAAAATGTTGTACATCCACACGAAGAATACAATTTAATGCTAATTGGATTTACAAAGTATGATTTTGACATTATTCGTCATGGAACTATTCCACAAAGTTACGCCTGAAACGATTAATTAATTAATGTGACTTTCGGCTTGAACGTTCTGGCTCATTAGCAATCAATTAATTCGTCCCCAAACCCTGGATTGGTTTGCAACAGTTCTCTCCCATCCCGTTACCCGGCCAATCTTTTCATTTCTTCATAGTTCCTGTGCCGATGTCTTCCATCACCTGCTTCCCGTAGTTCATCATTGATCTTGCCGTGTAACGATTTCTCTTTTGATACTTCCTTCATTTATGGTCTTCATTAAGCTATCGTGTCTCAGGATGTATTCAATATATTTGCTTCTTCTTCCTGTTAAGGGTCCTGCACAGTAGTCTTCCCTCCTCTTTTAAGGACTTCCTCATTTGCCACTCTCTTGACCCATTTATTTTCATGTTTCTTTGATAGCACCACATCTACAGCATTTCTAATCTTGTTTTCTCTGCTGCTCCTATCGTCCATGTCTCACAGCTATGAACTCCATGCAAGATTTTGGAGATGTATGATAATTAACAATTTTGATGTCCACGATACTATTTTTAAAACAGTATAGTGGAAATCACAATTATTAATTATCTCTCCAATATGGAAAGTTCACACAAAGTTAAATCTGAAACTATATGTTTTCATACGAGATATTAATTAAACCTAAATCATGTGTCAATTGAAAAGTAGCAGTAATTGAAACTTAAAGCACTTCGAAGGCTAAGGCAATGCCCCAACATGATCTAAAACACAGAAAACGCAGGGTTTATGACATAATATTCTCATTAAATAAAGAAACACAATGTATATATCCACTGTTCTTCTGTAAAGAACAGTGGATGTATTCATTGTGTTTCTTTATTTAATGAACATGAACTTCCACAAAGTTGAGCTTCGGAGTTGGGATTCGAATCCACAATCTTATGATTAGCGGGAGTAAATTTGTTACCTACCGAACTAAATTACTAGACATATTAATTGATTGGAAAACCAATATTCTGTGGTAATTAATTGAGTTTGTGGAGGTGCCACTGAAAATAATAATTCATTTGCACTTTGAAAACATAGAGCAGATAATCATTTGAAAATAAAAGGTTTCATATCCAAAAAGTCATTAAGTATCCAATTATTGAGGGAAAGTTACAAAATACTTACTGATGTGTCAAATAACTGCAATTCAAAGAAATATCATTTGTTTTTTTAATGTCGTGACATTTCATAAGTGTATAAGAGATAAAGTCCTATTGGTTACTGAGAGATAAACAACCTATTGATATTCTCAGGCGTGTCAGACAAGTGGTCGTGAATTGCTAAAAGGGATACGAAAATAAAAATTCTCGATTACGAGATTCTAATTGATACCTTTCCTTCTGCTGCCCAAGTGATGAAAACTATAAATATACATCCCTTTAAAAAAAAAGAATGGGAGAAATGAATGAGATTCTGCGATGTACTTGAGTCGATGAGAGGACGGGAAAGGATGATTTACAGTTACTTTGCCGAGATGTTTGAACATAAATTTCATGCTGGAAAACTTACTTCAGATTTCTCGGTGCTTTTGTTCGTAATCTCTTTCAAAGTGAGGTTAATCCAAAACAATAGCCTCTAGAGGGAGTAGGGAAAGAAGGAAGGGTTTGAACCCATAAAAACCTCCCATGAATACACATAGGTAAGTAGGGCGTTTATTGTTAGCGCCTCGTGACTGAGATCCACTTCTTCCCACCTCCGCTTACTCGGATTTTATTTTTTTTCATCCCATAAAGAGGAAACCATTTCGGAGGAGCGATTCGACCAAACAATGGATTTCACACGAAGCCCAAACAAGAAGGGAACTTAGTTGCCGCTTTCACAGGATTAGACCAGGGTTTTATATACATTGTTGTCCAAGTGTCCCGACTTATTTTCCCCTCCACCTATGAGAAATTTTGTTCACCAGCTGACAATTGCGGATGATTGAGTATCTGGTAATTTTCTTGTTTCGTGTAATTATTTTTCGCGCCATGCTAGTCATTCCATTCATATTACATAATATTTCGTGCAAAACCTTGAGCTCTGCGTGAGGACCACATTGAAAATGCCGCGTTGTATTATCTGCTCAATCAGAATATGCACATTCAATTTACATGACTCTTTTGTTGAGTTCATAAAGTGAGAATTAAATTTAGGCACGACTAATTAAGATGGATGGAACCTCAAATATGGTGGAATGAAATATTTGCTCTAAATTTTTTGTATTGCATTTTAATTCTTCACATTTATGGCTCTAACCTAAGAAATATTAACACAACCTTCAGAATAGAGATCTGTTTAATAACATTTTTGAGAAAAATTTTAGAGAAACGAGCTGTTCACAGAATGTGTCTACTCCAAAGTCATTTTTGACACGGCTCTTATTCGAATCAACTGTTGGCAACCTCGGCACCAAAGCAGCTTGCGAGTGCGGGAGGCGTGTGCTAACAAAGCATAAACATAAGTCGACGACTGCCGCATTTCCCAGGGCAGTGGCTTGGTGTTCTTTACGCATGGCTTGGTGCCCTCCCCCCTCTATATGGTGAGCCTCGTTGTTAAGGTAAACATTAAGTCAAATTGCACCCTTATTCTTCGGGAAAAATTGTGGACATTAAAAACATTTCCAATTAAACACAAAGTAAAACAGGAATGCTGCTATTTTTTAAGGTCTGTTTTCAGGTATTTTAGGATCCTTAATTTCACTCCGATGCGTCAACATCCGCTAATTTTCAAGTCGTAAAATGTTGTGACTCAGGATTAGTGAAGCCGACCATATTTCATCCCCATTCAAATCCCCGTTTCAAAACAATATCCAGTCATTACTTTTGTTCCAAATGAAAACACAGGTGGAACATTTTTGTCGATAAATTCGAACGGGCCAAGTCTTAATTTGAGTTGGTTTGAGGGTGACCCGAGTTCGAATTCAGGTCAAAGAAAATGATTTCGCACTACGAAATTGTGGCATTTATCTGAATTAATAGACAACTTCACACGGATAGTATAGTGAATTAGAATGCTGACTGTACTTGAGATGACGCGCTGTAAATTTATGAAAGATGACACGGGACCTAGATGGTACACCGCGGAAGTTAGACAGGCATCGCGACGTTAAAGGCTATGTCACGCCAAGATGAAAAATATTAGGGACGATATCTATAGCGACAAAATAATTGACATCACTTATGATTACAAGAAATCTAGGGTGAATGCCAAGAAGGAATTTGGGAAAGCGTTTAGGGAATTCAAAAGGAAAAGGTTAGTGGAAAATTTGAAAGAGACTCCGAAAGTATTTTGTTCGTACGTCAGAGAGATTTAGGGAAATAAGTCAATTGTTACTCCACTCAAAAATGATAAAGGCGAAAGACTAACCAGCAGTTTGGAAAAGGCTAACTTATTAGATTCCTTTTTTTCAAAGCGTTTTAACCAATATCTCACCGAATATCTCCGATAGCTTGCCAAATTGTGCCGGTCAACCGATGCACAAAATTAAAATAACATATAATGGAATAGGACGTTTGCTGGAAAATATTAATTTTCTCCGGGACAGATCAAATATCCGCTCGTATATTTAAGGATCTGGCTTCGGAAATCGCGCCGTATCTAGAAAGCTTATTTAAGATGTCGCCGGTAGATCACAAGGTTCCCTGAGACTGAAAAACGGCTAACATAACACAAATATTTAAAAACGGAGACAAGGAAGAACCGAGCAATTACACCCTCATTTCCCTCACATCCATTTCGTACAAGGTTATGGAACATATAGTTGTTAGTTCGATCGTGAGACACCTCGATAATCAGAAGTTATAAATGAAAAATCAGCACAGTTTCAGAAAAGTTAGATCCTGAAAGACACAATTTGCGCTTTTTGTTCATGATACTCTTATTTCGGGAGAGAGCAATGTTCCAGTGGACGGGATTTCTCTAGATTTTAAGAAAGCCTTCGACAAAGTATCTCATTGTAAACTAATCGCAAAGCTAGAAGCATATGGCATAGATAAAAATATCCGGGGTTGGATTAAAGACTTTTTGAATGGTCGGGTACAAAGAGTAGTAATAGATGAAGTTAGCTCAGATGCAACAGAAGTTACTTCAGGTGTTCCCCAGGAAACTGTTATCGGACCTCTTTTTTTTCCCACTTTACGTTTACGACATTGACTCTGTAGTCAATACGTTTATTTGCCGACGATGCAGTGGTTTTCCGTGATATCGGTGATCCTGAAGGCACAGTGGCTTTATCAGATGCCCTTAATGTTAATAACAACGCTGCTGCGACACTTGGCAATTAGAATTAGATTTAAAAAAGTGCAGAGTGATGAATTTTTGGAAAAAGAGCAATCCCCTCCCAGACGCCCACTGCATTAGGAACACCGAAGTGGAATGTGTAGACTCGATTAAATACTTAGTCGTTACCCTCACTCACAACCTCTCCTGGGTGAAACACAAACGGGGAATATGTGGAAAAGCCAACAAAAAGTTAGGATTTATTCGAAGAGAACCGGGTAAATGTGATAAAAAGGTCAAAGAGAAATGTTGTCTGTCGTCGGTTAGGTCTCATTTAGAATATACTGCTAGTGTATGGGATCCTCACGAAGTTGGATTGATTGCTGAATTGGACCGCGTGCAGCGTAGTGGAGCTTGCTTGCTAACGACGTGAAAACGTCGTTATGATAAACTTATTGGCGAATCCAAAATATTAGACGATCAAGGCTGGGAATCACTCACGGAGCGAAGGTTAAATTACAGATTAAATCACTTGCATAATTTGGAAGGACGTCTCTTTAGCAGTGATGTTGCAAATGTATTATTACCCCCATTGTAAGTACTACGGTAGGAGAGATCATGCCAATAAAATTGGAGAGATTAAGCGGAAAATTGATAGATTAGAGATGTCATTTTTTCCACAAACAATAAGGGAATAGAATAACATTGTCCGAGCGTGGTAGGGTCATATTCGTGTTAATATAATTAGTCTGGTGTGTATTTACCCCCTGTCACACACCCTAGCGGTGGCTTTCGGGGTACTAAAATAACTATGTACGAGAGACAGCATGCTAAGGTCTTACGTACCAACGGTTTACTGGACGGCTGCCCCCCACCACTAGCCCCTCTCCGTGCAATCCCATCCCTGCCCGCCCCCGGCCGCAATCCTCCCGCCTGGCTCTCGGCTTCGACTCCGGAGCGAGGCAAGCGGTTCTGCCCTTCACTTTGCCCGTAAGGGTGAGAGTGGGGATCGATACATTCGCGCCATTCCGGGCCCCCTCCCTCCTCCGCAAATACGACACCCAAGGACTTCCGCTCTCCTCCTCCGCATAATTAAGGACACCACGGCGGGGTGCTTTTCAACCGAGATCTCACGAAATCTAGAGGATCTCTTATATTGGTACATTATACGTTCTCCTTGAGGTCACAAACGAACCGCTTCGTCTATGTGTGAACGTAAGTCGGGTGGAAAATGAAACCTAGTGTGAAATATATACTTTTTCGCAAACTAGGCGTTTTTCCTCTTGAATAGCCCAATTCCTCATTTCTACCTCTCTTTCAACTCTTTCCATTCAAGATTTTTTAATAACTTTCTTCAATAAACTATTACTTCTTAAAATTTGTGTTATGAGTTTATATGCTAATTTTTCTGGCACCCTTTGCCCTTATTTGTAAGTTTCTCGATTCGTTCCTCAGACCGTGGTCATTCTCTTGCAAATCATATTAGGAAGAAATACTCCATATACATATACACATACACGCGTACACACATAGGGCTTCGATGTAGATATATAAGCATCTTGCACTTATATGAGCATCGAGGCTTCTTTTCTACGTGATTTATTTCTTTTCTATTTGGTCTATGGCATTATGCCGTGATATTCAAGTTCTTTCCATCCCCATTGATTTTTTTAGTTTTAAATTTGAAAACAGAATGCAGAGAATACTTCAACGAAATCCACTCCCGGGAACACCTAAAGAAAATTAGCCGTAATCTTCTAAATGAGAAGTATAAAGCACTTATGCCAAAAAAAATTTCGCTGTTTTCTCTAACCAATGTCTTTCGTAGCCACACAACTTAGGAAATCAAAAGTTAGGAATCAAACACATCCCAATACTTTGCAGCCTTTCTTTTTTGCGGGTAACATGTTAATTTTCATACCAATAAGCATAACTCTTCCTCTTGTTTTTGGGTACCTAGTCTCACATTTGTGCTGTATTATGCCAGAGACCATTGTATTATTTCCAATGTAGACGTGCCTAACTCTCTCTTCATTCGATCCCTCCGCTCTTTCTAACTAAAGAACGGGACTAAAACTATTTTATTCCCTTTGTCATTGATCTCCGGGCGAGTATAAAGTTTGCTCTTTTGCCTTCCATTCACAAAGCAGAAACGCGTATGTCTACTTAATGTAGCTGTGCTATAAATTCACCCCGCAAAGATGGGAGAATTTAATATCCTAGCGGAGCCATTAAGTTAATAGCATTCGATTTCTGTTCATTCTCCAAAGGCTCGCCTTTCACCGCCCACATTGCCTTCTTACTCTTCTGCACTCACTCATACCTAACGCAGACGCACGGATCGAACGAAGGTGTGGGGCCGGTCACTGCCCAGTCCTCTCCCCTCCTCCCCCTTACATTCTCCGGGCGGTTTTTTTGCCTGGGCCTGACTTGATACTAACCTACAGTTTTTTATTTAAAATAACTGTAATTATCACTTCCGTGCTTCCTACATTACAAAAATTAATGTAGTTCAAATATGTGGAGCAAATATTAAGGCATTCCTCGCTCATTAGCGTTAATGGCCCACAAATTCCAATGCTCCAATGGCGCACAAACGTTAAGGAGCTCCTAAATCTTATCTTAAAATTCCATCACTTTCGCCCACAAGAGCATGGAGTCACCCGTCAGGAATTACCAAAAGGGTGCGAAAGGGGCGCCGTACACTCCAAGCGGGAGGCATCTAGGAAGAAGGGCCCGAAAGGGAGAGAGGTAAGGGCGAACAGGATTCCGGAGTGAAGGGGCTCTCGCGTAATCTAATTATCAGTTTTGAGCTTACGTTGAAAGCCAGCCGAATCGGGGACTTGTGGGTCGCTGTGTGAGGAAGCCCATAAGCATGCTTCAACGAATTACTACGCTCCCTTCCGCAGATCTGAATCTACGGACGAATAGGTATTCGGTCCTTTATTCCAACGTGTATGTCGAAAATTTCCATGAAATGAAATATAATCATTTCTTCTATTCATTGGTTTATAGATCATGGTAATTTGCTCTTCAGTGGCTCAAGTCGCAGAGAAAACAAAAAGTGATTGAATACGCGCAGTCAATTTTTTTTAGGTCCACTACGTGTCACTGGAAGAGCTTTCCGCACACCGCGTGCCGAAAATGGAAAGTATTTCGCCAATATAAAATAATAAATATATCACCCTATAATCTGCGACGATTGAGGTTGAAAAGGTGAATTTTTGGAACAGTGAAATTTGGGACACCAAAATTGGCACGGTGAAAACCGTTGACAGAGCAAAATTTTGGCATCTTATAGAGTAGATGTAGTAGTCTGAGGTGGGATATGATTGCTAGGATATTGGATTGGATGGCAGCCAACGGGTGTGACTGCTGAGAATACGTGAAAAGATTGAATAACAGAATGGAAGGAGGCTGCAAGGGCCTGCTGGGTCACCGCAGTGCTTTCCAGAAGCCCTTTGGGTGTTTTACGTGTCTTTTGGTGGAATCCTATGCACCAAAACTTCAGATCGCATTTGGAGGGAATTTTTATCGAGAAAACGAATAATGTGTATTTAAATTAGCGCGAGTGATGCATGAATAAATTATTCTAATGAAGTTTGCACTATTATTTTCTATTAATGGTCGGCCCTTAAGGCAGGAGTAACATCTTTTTGGACAAGTATTTAAGAAAAATATAAGTAATAAAATGATAAACTC
Source organism: Hetaerina titia (assembly GCA_037158775.1). Lineage (NCBI taxonomy): Eukaryota > Metazoa > Arthropoda > Insecta > Odonata > Calopterygidae > Hetaerina > Hetaerina titia. Next base: position 137,506,851 of record CM073769.1, read on the forward strand.
GTTGAAATTTCCATCGGTAGTTCTCGTGGCTCTCAAGAAAAGTGATCGAATGCGAAATTATTTGTATCGCCCAATACGATAAAGGGGTCGTTTAACACTGTAGTGTAAAAGTCATAATTTCCATACCAAGGCAAAACTCATTTTCAGTTAGCAGTTCAATTTCGAGGCGATATATACCATTTTTACTAAAACATGTATAAACGTTATTATGTCAAATATATTATTGTTTCCCCATTAACTCTTATGTTTCCCTGCAAGTGGAATGGAGTTAGTAGGGTCCACCTCCGGGATTGACTGCGTGTTCCTCGGGATAAAACCCATTTGTTCTGAACGAATGAATAACAGGTCGCAGCACTTTTCCACTTGATAAAATTTATTTTACGACTGGGTTTCGATTTATTACATCATTTAAAAATCAGTACAAATTTATCAAGTGTACAAGTGTTACTATCAGTTATTCATTATCTTCGACTTCCACCACGTCACGCCTGAAGCTACTCAATTTGCACATTTGTTCTTGTTGGCGTCGACACTGGACATTTACTAGAGTAGTTGAACGTCGTTTCGGGAAGAAAGGAGAAAATGAGTGAAATGGAGTGAGTCATTAGTAAGAAGAGAGTTTGATTGAGTACTTCCCAGCAGTGCGGTGCACATTCTTTGACTATATCATAGAAAATATTACGACAGTACCTCGGAAGCACCAAGAATGGAGGGTTTGGTTGAATAATATTGCCCAGAATCCACCATCAATGGATAAAAGTTATTTCCGAAATAACGGTAATTTTGAATATTGACTTAAGTCACAGGAGCTTTAGTACGCCAGTCAGCCAAGCATTGCTGAATGGATTGGAAATTCAGGGCGAAAGACATGAGATTAGAATAAATACAAATGAAATAAGGGTTATGTGGTTTTCCAGAAAGAGAAAGGCTAAGTAATACGTTAAAATAAGAGGGAAACAACTATAAGAGGAGGAACAGTTTACATATCACGATAATGTTTTGGACCAAAATGCTCAAAGGACATAAGGAGAAGTATTGTGTTGGGTCAATTAGCTTTCTAAGGAAGAGGGAATTGATGGTGGACGTTGAGTAAGGATGCTAAGAAAAGGCTCGTTCAAATTTTGTTACAGACCGTAACTGTGTACGGCGCGGGAGCATGGTCATTGAAGCAGGATGACATGCTTAGATGGGAGGCTCTTGAAATATGGGTGAAATTAAAGGAGGATGAAAAAGGTGAAGTGGACCAAAAGAAAAACAAGTGAGGAGGTGCTAAGTATGGCGGGAGTGGAGAGGGGATAGTTGGGACAAATCATAAGGTGACAGTAAAAATGGATGCCAAGCATATTGATTGGCAGTGGGATGTTGAAGAAGGTAATGGAGGGGAGAGTGTTAGGAGAATGAGGAAAAGGTAGAAATAAGATCGGGCTGTTGGACGGGATGAAGGGAGGAAAGAGTATACGATGGAGATGAAGAGGTGCTTGTTGCAGAGTTGGATGTTGGGTTGTGCTTTGTTAAGAGAAACAAAATATTCATTTGGTAGTGGTGTCCATCCAAAATCTACCTTAATGGTTAGATTACCTAATAATAAAAAAACTATTCACGCCATTCATCCATGCCTAACAGGAAGGGAGAACGGTGAGTGACGAAGGCTTACTAATATTCGAACTGGGACGATTGCAGGAGGATCGAAAGAGCCGAACTTTAATGGAACCGCAGAAACCGACACTTTGAATCGCACTTTCCTCGCGTCCGTTGCGGGGCTTTTCCCTCTCACACTCTCCTCTTCACCACCGCGAATGACTAAGTTTATTGTTCACATTCAAATGCGTGGTGAGGATCAAAATTCCCTGCCTAGGAGAGCAAATTATGAAACAAATTTTTAACATTTAAATCACAATAATCACTTTTGCAACCGGGAGGAGGTGGTCTTTTGATTATTTTTCTTCGAGAAAGGTCACCTACTACAATTTTTCAAACAATCTCAACAGAAATCGAATTAATAGTTCATGTTATAATATCGCGGCCAGTCTTTGTTTAAAACTGATGTCCTCGGCACATTTTTCAAAAATCCGAAAAATATTAGTGGTACTGGTCACCACATGACTTAATGGCTCGACGACATTTCTAAATTACGGGGAAAGGGCCATTTTAAGGACCATCTCAACGCCCCATCGTTCCACGCAACGGTTACAAGGAGCACGAATATTTCCTGCTATCTGCAGCTAATGACTATTCTGCTAAAATTTTCCTTGAATTTGAGGCCGCTTCTAAGGACGAAAATGAGACCTCTGACTCGTTACGCCATGGAACTATTGCGAGGACGCAATCGTGACATGCATGACCAAAAATAATTTCTAGGCTCAGAGTCACCCACTCAATTGCCGCTCACAGACCAAAATGTTGCTAATTCACGGAGAATTGAGAATATTTCATTTCAAGCGACAGCTTAAGTTTAGCTAGAAACATATGTCATAAATCTCTTTCAGTTTATGCCAATGGTTTCAGGTCCAACATTCTGACACGTGATCTTATGTGGCATACTTTAGCACAATGACGTATGCTACCCCAAACTAAAGAGTCATACAAACTTCACTCTTTCGACCAATCTGGCAATCGTAATATTTTACCAATAAAACTACTGTATTGATTAAAATCCTTTTCACTTAAATAGTGAGATAAAGCCTGTTTTTAAATTCAGTGCGCGAGTTTTGGTTTTACGACTTCGAGGCAAGAAACTACTATTGTTTAAAGGGGCTTATTTCAGATCCCTGCGTAGAACTAGAGTCGGCCACTTCCTACATTGATGTCTTCAGGGAGACAATCTAAACGAAGTCGGTAGAAAAATACTCGACCCATGCATAAAGTGAAGCTGATGCAGAGCGGAGTGGCAGGCCCAATACCCAGACCGATGAAATGATCTGATCAACTATTGACCACTAGTGCTCTGGATGATGATTTTCCTCTGTTTGACGCACCACAGTTTATTTATATAGTTAAGGAAAAAATCAGAAATGACAAATTGTATGCAAGTACTGAAAATGCTTACCGACCAAAATAAAAGGCAAAGAATGTTGAGTGACGAGCAATCGACAGTCCTGACTTTGCACCTGGCGACTATTTCCTCTTTTCGTGGACTTAAAACAGTGGCTTGGTGGGCAACAGTTCGAAGGCAAGAAGGAACTCAAGACCGCTGTTGTCAACTGATTCAATTCACAAGCGCGATCTTCTATGCTGAGGGATTGAAGAAGCAAGTGCAGCGTTAGGAAAAGTGCTTAGAAGTGAACGGCGATCATGTAGAAAAGTGAGGCAGTTTCGTAGAAAACTGAAACCGTCAATAAAAACCTTTTCTAACGATTACTATATATGTGTTTATGACCAAACGACCCTCTCTCTTGGAATATAAATCTTACACCAGTGTTTATACTGCCAATAAATAAAAAGTTCTTTATTATTTATAAAATTATACACCCCGATCTTTCCATAAGTTTTGATTAATATTTTTAATGATATATAGTAAATTTCTTAGGAAAATGTTTAAAAATTTACGAAAATGCTTCCAAGAATCACTGTATCATGAAAATAGTCATCAATCAGTGGAGATGAATGGTATTGGCGTTATACCTCCACGTGCAAGCTATTGCGAATAGCGCTTATCAACGAATGGGGGTGAGATTTTAGGCTCCTTGATCTCTTACTCTCGTAACTTAATGAAAGAGACACCAAGGGTGGTCATGCTACTGCGCGAGAAAAGAACTAAATGGGCAACTAGCAATCCATTCCGAAATTCACCCCAAATGTCCATCTAATGAGAGCCATTTTCCAAAATGTGGAGTCATCTTCCTTGAACTCAATGCCGATGAGTTGCACTCCAATGTGCCCCCGACCCCACCGAATATTTTGTTTTTTTTTCCCCACGATACACTCGTTCCCGCTGTACCCGCTTTGTCGTCTTCGGTGCCATATATTTTGTTTTCTCAGCACCCCATTATCACCGACAAAGTTTTTTCAAAATTCTTAACGTGAAATTTGATATTTCGAGTCTAACCTTACCATGTGTTCTTTTCCTTACCAAAATCTCAAATGTTCGATCATTTTGTTTTACCTAAAACCCCACTCGTTCGGTCATTCCGATTTTTTTCGGATCTTCTCGAACGTTGTCTTTTCATGTGCCATTGTCTTTTTCGATGGTTTGAGTAAATGACATTAAAAAAAATAAAATCATTACAAGATCCCCTAGAAGTGAGCTCAAACTTCAGCAGAGTCATGTATTCAGTTGATTTTTTTTATACTTTATTTCTAGAGCTTATTATACTTTATTGACTGCTATTTGATTTCATGAACATTAATATACTTCATTTTGATTGGACCACTCTGACAAACTTGTTCAAATAATATTTTTTCAGAAAAACAAAAACCTTGAAAAGTGCACATTGTAATTGTTTTCAATTATACCGAAAGTGGTATTTTTCCGGTTTTTGACGCGTTACTAGTCACTATGGATTTCTTCTCTCCTCCTCGGCGCGCCTTTTTGAGGTCGGGGACTTAGCAGAGAGGAATCTCGGAAGTCCCCACGACAGCAGCCCTGTCCGCGATGAGGGAACCCCCCCACATCAGAGATTTTTCTTCGTCTCGCCCTCCTCGTCCTCCGCGAAGGTGGATAGCGTCGAGTCGGAAGATACGGCGGCGTCCTCCCCTCGCCCCTCCCCGCCCCCGCAATCCGCCGCCCCCTCACACTCGCTGTCGCTGCTCCCGCTGCTGCTGGTGCCGGGGGAGGCCGGCGGCGGCGTGGGAGGCGGCGGCGCGTGGACCTGGCGGGGCGGAGCCCTCTTGGTTCCCTTCTTGGCCGCCGGGGTGACGCCTCGCTCCTGGCGCAGGCGCCCCGGGAGCCAGAAGCAGGCGAAGAGGAGGCGGAGGAAGAGGCGGCCGAGGAAGGCGAGGGCCACGCAGGCCCCGGCCGCGATGGCCATCCGCCCCAGGTCCACCGACACGGAGGCCGCCACCTGCCTCGCCATCTCCGGCGTCCCGCAATTTGGATCCAGGGCGTCCTCACAAACTCTCTCCTGAAAGAGGGAGAGAGAAGCGGCGTCTCTCTCTCACTTCAATGTCTCCTGCGCATTCGGATTGCTTTTTTCTGTTTCTTTTTTATGACCAGATAGAATGACATCTTCAAGATACTTTCGTAGGAGTTTTTCTCACAGGGACGGCCGACTGGGGCTGCTGTGATCACTTGTAACCTTGTCGATGATCGCTTAATTACCGATGGAATAGGGTGAATTTTCGGTAATAGAGCGGAACGAAACTCGACTATCTACCCATCCCCAATAAAACAGTCAAGAAAATGCTAAAAATATCACTACGGTATGTGAAAACAAGTAACGGATATCCTTTTGAAGACCTAACCCTAATAAACAGGCTTTCTTTAGGTAACAGTTATACCATCCACTCATAATTGAAGTGGTGACATTGTTAGAGTAGACAATGATTGAAAATAAGTTTCTTTCATTAAATTAAAAATTTTATGTTGGTGAAATTTTAGCTACAAAAATGATTCTTTCGATTTTTTGCTGCAAAAATATTTTTTTTCGAAAAAATGATTGATAATCATTTTAAAAATTGAGCATTCTATTACGGATGGTTGAATTACTTATACGTTGAATTATAGTATTTCTATCTTTTTTTGGTTTGTGGCGGGGTAGTAAGAAGCCATTAATTCGTAAAATGAACTGTACTTACAATGCCATATACTTTGACTTAAATTTGAGCTTAGAAAGTGAACCGATGACAATTTAAAAATATAATAAGGTACATTAAAAATATTTTAGTTTCATATCCTTGTTTCTGTAATTTTGGTAGGCGCCTGAATATCACAGTCATTTGCAACATCCAAGGTTGGCCGATGAAGAGGTCTAGACATCTGCGATGGCCCACACATTTTACCACACATATCTCACATATCACACAAATTGCAGCGCATGGAGATTGTAAATGAAGGTCCAGAACTAAACTTTCCCCAGGTTCGTCGTGCTTTCCCTCTAGATGTCACAAGCCTGGAATCCTCATAACTGATTATCAAACTGTTAAAGAATACTATCGAGATGTGGGACTCGAATACAGCTCAGTGCGTTATGCTCTTTAAAATGCCACTTCATTCACAGTGATCCTGATGTTTAGGAATTCTGTTAAAGTAAACCGCACGTGGCCACTAAAAATTATTTTAAATCTGAATCTTTGAAATTAATATTTCTATGTGGGTATTCGGCTTGCAACAGTAAATTTTTAAATTATTAAAACAGAAGTCCAAAGATAATACCATTTCCTTGTCCCGAAAGAATAACATTTCCCTTCCTGAAGAATGACTCAGTCTATCGATTGAAAACTTTTAATGCTAAGCATGGAGTTTGTGTGTCTCATGCATTTTCTATTGCATTTTACCACCGTACTTTTGTCGAGTCTCGTTCCGCAGCAGTTTAGATAGATATAGATATTTTAGTACCCTGCAAGCCACCGCTAGGGTATGTGGCAGGGGGTGAATACAAACCAGACTAATTTTGACCCGAATATAACCCTACCTTCGGAGAAAGGAAAACAAAATCGCGAAACATCCGAGCCGCTAATGGAAAAATACTAATAGGTGATGACGACATTGGGAATAGATGGAAAGAATATATTGAGGTACTCTATCGAGACAAAGATACTGGAATAAAAAAGCCCAAGAGAAGAGTTCACCACGGCCATTGAAAGGAAATTGAAGGAAATAATGAAAGTACCAGCACCGACGATCGATTGTAAGAAATGAGGAATATAATTACCAAATCTGCAGACGAACTCCTTTTAGGTAAGGCGGAAATATCTAAGAAGCCATGGATAACAGCTCAAATAAGAGGTATCATAGACGAAAGAAGAAAATATAAGAATCTAAGAAATGAGAGCGAAAAAGATATCTTTACACAGTTGCGGAACCAGATCATACGAGAGTGCAAGAAGGCAAAGGAGGAATCATAGAAAGCTGCTGCGAGGAAATTAATGACAACATGAAAAAGGGAAATAGCGAGATGGCTTACAAAGTAGTGAAGAGGCAATTCGGAGAAAGGAAAACAAAATTGCAAAACATCCGAGCCGCTAATGGAAAAATACTTATAAATGATGACGAGATTGGAAATAGACGGAAAGAAAACATTGAAGTACTCTATCAAGCTCCCAAACCACTAGAATATGTCTTAATTAAAGATGAAAGCATGATAGGTAAAGACGATCGGGGTCCCCAGATATTAAGAAGCGAATTCGAGAGAGCCGTGGCAGTCCTGAGAAACAGCAAGGCACCAGAAGTTGACAAAATAAATGCAGAAATAATCAAGGCACTCGGGGTCAAAGCGAAGGATGCCGTCTTTGGAATAATCAAAGATAGCTACGAAAGCGAAAGGATACCAGAAGACTTAGAGAAAAGTAAAATGATTACAATACCGAATAAACCGAAAACAAATAAATGCGAAGAACAGAGAACATTGAGCCTGACTTCTTACGCATCAAAAATACTATATTAACCGAAGAATAGAAGGAAGGATAGGAGGAAACCTCTCAGAAAACCAATTCGGATTCAGGAAAAACCGAGGAGCAAGAGAGGCAATTCTCAGCTTGAGAGTTCTGTCCGAAAAAATGAGACATGTAAATAAGCCATTATATGTGGCATTCGTGGACAACGACAACGCCGAATGGAACAAGATGTTCAAGATACTAGAAGGGCTTGGATTGGACTACTACGACAGAGGAATTATCCATAACCTCTACAAGAATCAGGTTACAACAATGTAAACGAAAAATGGCCAAAATAAAGAAGCAAAGACGAGGATACAACCTCTCACCAGCAACATTCAACGTATACCTGTAAGAGGCAATAAAAGAAACACAAGAATCGGGTATCAAAGTAGTTCAGGTAAATGGAGAAGAAATCAACCTGCTGCGGTTTGCAGATGACATTGCAGTAGTGGCGGAAACGCGAAAGGACCTGAAAGCAACTCTAAGTGCTATGGATCAAGTGCTGGGGGAATATAATATGAACATCAACAAGAAGAAAACTAAAATCCTAGTGTGCGGAAGAGAGAGAATCTAAGCGCAGATATCACAATTCGAGGGGTGAAACTAGAGCAAGTGGAATCCTTCGTCTACCTGGGCAGCAGCATAACATGGGAGGGAAGAAGTTCGACCGACATCAAGCGAAGAATAGCCCAATTTAAGAACACATTCATGAAGAAGAGGCAATTACTATGTTCCAAGAACCTAAGGCTGGAAACAAAGAAGCAATTCGTCGAGACTTTCGAGTGGAGCATGGCGCTCTATGGCTCCGAGACTTGGAACATTGGAAAAGTGGACCAGCGAAGAATAGAAGCCTTTGAAACATGGTGCTGAAGATTAAATGGACAGACAACGTGAGGAACGAGGAAGTACAAAGAAGAGCAGAAGAGGATAGGCCCATATGGAGAACTCTACGGCAAAGAAGAATTAGATGGATTGGACACACATTGAGGCACATTGGATTGATTAGGAATATAATAGAAGGGAAGATTCCACGAGGAAGACCAAGAGACATTTACATAGGACAAATTAATAAATACATAAAACAGAAAAGGTATCAGGGATTGAGGGAATTGACGTTCAATAGAGGTGAATGGAGGGCTGCAATAAACCAATCCTAGGATTGAAATACTGATAGAGAGACGACCCTACCGCGTTCGGATAATGTTATATATTTTTACACACACATACATCACATATATAACTCTCGAAGGAATTGTTGGTATAAGATCTCCAAAATATGCTATCCTACCTAATCTCATCATTTACAAAATATTCTGTTTTTTAATTATGTGGTATTTTATTATGGAGGAAATACGCGGGGCATAGAGGGAGTAAAGGAATATGGCATCCGAGAACAAAATTGCTATCAAGTACAAAGGGAAACAAATGGAGAATCAACCAAAAATAACTGAATGAGAGACCATAAAAAACTTAAAAACTCACAATTGACAAAATACTGTCAATGAAATTTATTCACTCGCGCACTAACGTCTTAGAAGAAATTATATTATCAGGAAGATTCTCAATTTTAGAGCCAAGAAGGTACATTTTTACAAAAAAATGTCTCCATAATATACCGCACCACAATATATCGATACAAAAACCACAATTGATGCCTACTACAGAAACATTTTGCCCTGGATTGTAAAAACCGGATTCGCGTATTTTTTAAAACTTCTGGAGGATGACCATCGTAGATCAACAATAAGACGTTTACGTTTGTTTACAGTGAAAAACTCTACCGCTCTTCATCCGACCACCGGAGCAAGAATAACGATATAAGGACACTTGATGGGAACACAAGCAGAACGTTCATGTGCTTGAAAAAAATCACAGTCCCACCTCCTAGAAAAAGCCCAAAAAAGATCCTAAAATGTCATCGCTGAGAGCAGAAATAGGATTTTCAGAGCAGGATCTCATACGGAGAATCGGATATTATGCGGTCCGCACTCGGCACAAGATACCCGAGTAAAAACCTTGTGTCGTATCACTGAAATACTGCACTAATATTCGAACTCTACCTCCGCTTATCGGCGTAGAAATACGAACCATATGAAACAACACGAACTTCTTAACCCATCGAACATGTTGGACTGTTTATTGAATCAACCATGTTTTCTTCTGAAGTCATTGTACCCTTAAAGCTCTCCTTACATTCCTACCATTGCGGAAAAGTTAAGGAGCACTGGATTAATGACACGTATGAGTGGTCATAGTATGCATTGAAATAGAAAGGGTTAAAAGGTTGGAATAGATCCCCTTGCAATTAGTTCTGGGACGCATATAGTTTGTCTGCACTAAGATTAATGTTAACATTTTCACATACAAACTTATCACATAAATTTCCATTGATTACAAATGAAATACACATTTCTTAAGCCACAGCAACTCGAGGTAGCTCGGGAAAAATACCATTTCTTGAAACACAATGCCACTAAAAATAAATTTTTCTCAAGATAGGACTTTTGAAATTGCATTATTAAAGCTTAAAGAGCATATTTTATGTTCATCGAAGTAAGAGTACTTGGACCCGTTTCCCACAGCTAAAGATCAATTTACAAGTCCTTCAAATGATATAAGTAAACGTAATACAACTTTCTCAATTTAATCCTGTAAAATTGAGTGAATTTTTAGTCTTCTGACAACTTTATTGTAGCTAGAATTCTCTATACGAGCAATTTACAACGACTCGTGAACTAACTCACAGCTTTGAAAAACAGACCCCCAGACCATTCACTTAAGTAACTGTCCGACTCCTTCATTCGATTATTGTTTCAATTACTTTCGCTATTCATGAAAATATTAATTTCCAAATTTGAAAATTAGAGGAGTTAACATCAAATAGAAAAAAAGATAAAAAAGGTGACATGACACTTCCATATATCGGTCGGTGTTTTTCTCCATCACAATTATTTAAATAGGTTTATCGCCGGATTAATTCAGCTTTACTAGGTAATGTTCAACTGGATTAAAAGTGCACATTTATTGGTCAAACAGAATAGGATTTCAATGACTTAAAAATTTAATTAAATGTATTTTCAATTAATAAACACTCATGCACTGTGGCGATGAATGAGCAATTCAAAATATTAAACTTTGTGCCTCGATTATATTCAATTAATTAGGTAATCTACCGGTTAAGGTAGGTTTTTAGATGGACAAAACTATCAAATAAACATTTTGTAACTCCCCACCTAGCAAACTGATCTATATCAGGTCCCTCTTCATCTCTGTGTACTTCTTTCCTCCCTTCATACCGTCCAACATCCCTATCCTGTTCCTGCCCTTACCTTGCTTGCCCAACATTCTCCCCTCTATTACCTTCTTCAACATTCCACTACCGCTCAATACGCCTTTCAGTATTGAGCGTATTGAAAGGCGTATTATAATACGCCTTTCCGAATCCGAATAAAAGAACATATGAATCCATGATAACTACAATTTAAGTAAGGAGCAAGTAACAAAGAATAGGAAAAAACCACACTAACATTTATACCAGCATATTTCCTCGAAAAAACACTAAATTAAATTTTGCGACACGAAATTCACTTCATGTAGACGTGGAAGAACCACGAATGTCATGATTCAGTGAAGTAGCAGTGTAAAACTTGGCTTCACCAACCTTAGTAATAGCTGTAGTCGACGTTTGACTTCAAGAATTAATCAGATGGTGCACCTAGTGGCCGCGCCACCTTTATTATGGGGCGGATTGCGGAGGGGCGCTGCCTTCCAGGTCTTCCCTGCGTAGCGAGAACCACGAAGCCGAGCAGTCGGTCAGTCCATCCCCAGGTCTTTTATTCCTCCAAGACCTTGATAAAAGCGAAGAAATAACTAGGTGAAAGCTCATCAGAGTGAAGAGTCGAGAGAGTAATGTCCGCAAGCACGTAGCTGTTTCATGTTCCGTCTCCGCTCTCATTTGTTCGGACGACATCGATCTCGCTGCAGAATGGACGACTTACACCGAAAAAACTTTTATCGGTCAACAGAATTGATTGAAGTCCCTCATCTACGTGGGCGCATCTGAATTATTCAGAAAGAGGGGGGATGGCTCACGTGTTCTCCCTTGGTGAAGTAAAGTAAACACATTCGCGTCACCAGGACAACAGGAGCCACTCGGGGCAAAATAAACTCGATGAGACACGCATGCTTATGAAATATCCTTCTTTCCAATCGTCAAACTTGGAGACACATTTTAACAGGTGCCGCCAACAAGAGGGGCTATCGCTTTTGAGTGGGAGAATATATCATATGGAGTGTCAACTCTAAAAAATTTAATTATTTTTCGCCCTCTCTCGCTTCCTGACATCCCAATGAATATTTTTAAAGTCAATAATAGTAAAAAAATCCTGTTAAAGTAAAAAATATTCCTGACAAAGTAAAAATTTACATAATAAGTACATTTCAAAGAGAAACAGGAGTCTTACAAAAGCCTGGTGCTTAAGTCGGACACTTATTCATGAACGTTCATTCATGATAATGAATGAATAATGAATTCATTCCGTGATAAGTGGACGGATATGGTCAAAAGAGGACTATATAGAAAAGTTGAAGAAGAAAGAGCAATAAGTATTCTCTATACGAGGAACATTAAAGATGAGTATAATGAAGTAGGCACAGCTTGAGAAAAAATGTTAGATAGAAAATCAATAAAAGAGAAATT